>OZ018319.1:65059384-65659384 GCA_963969495.1 Ceratothoa steindachneri
AAAAGTCACCAAATTTCGATACTTATATTTAATTCTGAACTTCACCATTTTCTTTTTTGATATTATAAAAGAATTATTAGAAATAACTTTGATAAAAAACCATAAGTCATAACCAAACTAAGATGAAATTATTATTTGAATACTCAAAAAAAGCCCTCCTTAAATTATAGAGTTAGTGATGATGATGATGATGATTAAACCTACATTCCTTAATTAATGAACTATCTTTTGTATCATTTAAATCTTTAAGGATTTTAACAATTTTTCGCACCATATGCCCATACAAATTTTGCAATCTACTATTATAATAGATCAGTAGGAGGCCTATATTTTATTTATAGATTTATTTAATCAACCTGATGCTATTGCTCGGTCGAAGAAACATACTGTTGGTACGACGTATGTTGCAGGAAATTATGTTTCTACGCAAGTATTCAACAATGAAATGGAAGCAAAACTAGAATAGTATCTCTTAACTGTTTTTCAAATGTTTTATGGTCTTACTCCAAAACAGACCGAACAACTTACCTACCAATATGCAAAGACTAATAACATCAATGACCCTCCTTCATGTGAGGAAAATAAGTGCTCCGGTAAAGACTGGTTTACAGACTTTGTTGAGATACACCAAAAGCTAAGTGTGAGAACACCAGAAGCTTGTTCATATGCAAGAATGACTGCCTTTAATGTGCATACTGTGGGTGTTTTTATGAATAAGCTGGAAGCTGTAATGTCTCGTTATCATTTTAAACTAAATGATATTTTTAATTTAGATGAACCGGGAATCAATAATGCACCAAAACTTCCGAAGGTTGTAGCACCTAAAGGAACTCATCAAGTTGGTCAGGTAATATCGAGGGAGTGGGGTAAACTCTTAACAATGGTAGAAATCATTAATGCTAGTGGCAATCATCTCTAACCTATTTTTGTCTCTCCACGGAAACGATACAATGAACAGAGAATGATGATTGATACATCTCAGGGTAGTTTAGGCTAAATTCATCGATCTGGATGGATGAAAATTTTGTCATTGTGTTAAAACATATTGTCGAAAATGTGCGCTGTAGTCAAAAGATGAAAATCTTAGTGGTAATGGACAATCATGAATCGCATATTAGCGTTGAATATGCAAAATCAAATGGAATAATTATCTTAACATTGCCACGCATACTTCAAATAAGTTACAACCATTGGATGTCTGTGTGTTTGGTTCCTTCAAAACATATTAAAATCAAAGCGCACAGGCATGGATGATCAATAATCCTGGAAGGATGCTAAGTATATTTGACTGTCTAAAGTTAGTTTGTGATGCATGCGAAAAAGCAGCCTCTTCTCATAATATCAAGAAGGGCTTTTGTTGCACGGGAATAAACCCATTTACCAAAAACATGTACACAGAAGTTAACTTCATGTCATCATATATTTCTGACTGGCAGCTAGAACCAAATTGTGGAGTGAAAAATGTAGTTTCTGAAGATAATGAGCCAAATACTTCCACTAGTGTAACAGAAACCTATCCAGAAGTAATGCTTACTTCTAATCAACAGAGCAGTCCTATCGGAATCCCATCATCATCATCATCAATTATAACTCCCGAACAAATCAAGCCACTTCTTAAAGCTCCTGCTCGAAAGCAAAACAATCGTGGGAGAAAACCCGTAAGGTGCATGATGCAACGGATACTCCCGAAAAGATCGAACTTGAAGAAAAAGCTAGGATTAGAGTTCAAAAAAGAATAAACACCTAAATAAAAAAGTTAGGAAAGAAAATATAAGGTACTGAGCTGAATAAAGAAACAGACAGTGAAAGTAATGCATCCGAAAATTTCATAGATGATGAAGAAGAATTCTCTGATGAATTTGAAAGCTCCACAGTAGTGAACCAGTTTGTTGAAAAAATCACCTTGGAAAGATGATTTTGTCTGGATTGAGTTGGTGACAAAGAAGAAAGTCAAGGTTTGTTATGTAGGCAAACTTCAAAGTAATGAAGATGATAACGGAGATTTGAATGTAGCATATCTACGACTATCTCAAAACTGTGGCACAGGAAACACGTTCAGATATCCTGATATTCGGGACGAGTCTGTGGTAAATAAGCAACACATTTTGGGAGTGCTTCATACTCCTCATACTCAGAAAACTAAAGATGTTCTGCTTTATATAAATTTGGCATTTCATTTCCAAATTATACTATGTGATAGGCCTAATGGTTTCTGTTCTGAAATTGCGACATCAATCTGTAAAAAGACTTTTTTCCTTTTTTTTTTACTTAATATGAAATTCTCTGTTTACCTGGTCAATAGGAATAGTAAAAATATATATGTGTTTTAGGCTAATAAATCTGCTACCCTCGTGCTTATCGACAAATCTTCATACCCAGATATATACAATAACCTTCTTTCTGATACCTATACATATTAAAACCTTAGAAATAATCCTTTTGACGAGGTAAACAAAGAATTTTATTCGACCATTTGCTCTCTGCTTAAAGGTCATCGTGACATCAGTAATAAGTTTGTATCCTCGAATGCTTCCCTTCTCTACTTTTATGGTCTCATCAAAACCCATAAGCCGAAAAATCCTATCTGTCCCATAAACGGCTCGGTTAGGTATGTTTCATATACCATATCTAAATGATTAGCTTCGCTCCTAAGTCCTTTTGTGGGGAACGTTTCTAGTTCTCACGTCGTTAATAATCTCGATCTCACTAGGAAACTTAATAATCTTCCTTATCCTGATAATTTTACCTTGGTTAGTTTCGATGTATGTTCCCTCTTTACAAAAGTTCCTGTACCTGATCTCCTAAATTTCCTCGAAGATTACCTCGTTAATGTTGTTCTCCCTATAACGGCTTACACTATTATTAAACTTATTTCTATCTGTATTAACAACTGTAAATTCACCTTTCAAGGGAAATATTACCGTCAAATATTTGGAATGGCTATGGGAAATTGTTTATTCCCGGTATTTTGAATCCAAAATACTTTCCCAGACCAACATAACCCCTATTTTATAAATGCGTTATGTTGATGATATTCTTTGTTTGTGGCCTAATGATCTTAATATCAATACTTTTCTTGGAAAAATCAACACATTAGTCCACTCAATTAAATTTACTTTAGAAAATGAAAAAGATAACACCATCCCTTTCTTAGATATTTTGATCCACCGAACAGACAAAGTTTTCAAATATGAAATTTATAGAAAACCTACAGCCATTGGCTCATACATCTATTTCTATTCCGATCACCATATTAGTATAAAAAAAGTGTTTTTTCTTCCATGCTTCTCAGTGCCCTAAGAATTGATTCGCCCGAATATTTGGAAAAAGAGGTTGATATATATATAATATAAGTTCAAATTTGTGTTACCCTTTCTACGTACTTAAAAATTGCCATAATTCTGCTAAGCGTTTATTTTATCAATCTAATCATAACATCTCTAAATTTCATGCCAAAAATGTATTAATTTTACCTTTTAACCAAATTTATATTAAATTACCTCGTTTACTAAAACCTTTGAACATAAATGTTATTTTTAAATATGAAAATACTATCCATCGCTATCCAACCACGCATTGTATATTCTATTTGTTGCAATAATTGTAAAAAATGCTATTATGGACAGATAGATAAATAATTTAATATTAGAGTTAAACAGCACCAAACTAATGTTTGTAATCTTTGTCAACAATCTGCATTATTTTTATATAGCTATAGTCAGAATCATACTATTAATTAGAATAGTGCTAAACCTGTAGATTTACAAACTACATTTCAAAAAATATTATGGAGTGTATCTCTATTAATACTTTGCCAAATTTTAATATTAGCCCTGGATTGTTTATCTTAGAGCCTATCATATTTAATTATATTAAATCACAAATTAGAGTGTTTAAAGAATTTGTACCACCAAGTTGGGGTTTTGATGCAGGTAGACGTATTAACTCTCTACTGTTTACTATTTAAGACGTTGTCTGTCCTGACTTATATTATGAAAAAATGGAAAAAAATATGCGATTGAAGGAAGACGATTGGAATTTTTTTCGACGCAACGTTAGAGCTTGGCAAAGCAATTCACCTGATCCATCTCTATAGAAGAAGAACGTTTGGATAATTTACGGACTGGTCTCTCAAGATCTTAAAGATCTTTAAGGAATTATCCTTACTCACAAACGTACAAAGAAGAAGCCACCGCCAATCTCATCTGCCGTATTTTCATTTTCATTTTTCACTTTTCATCTCATTCACCGTGTGGAGGAATTCCACGTGGAATTTCATTTCCAGCACGGAAGTTCCATGTGCTGGAGAATATTCTGTTAGGCTTAAATTGGTAAGCTTAACTCACCCCCCCCCCTCCTTCCACAAGCGGTAGCCTCGAACCGCGTCCACCACGGTCCATCTTTACACGGGTTAGAATGGCCTCGGCAAGAAGATTCGAGGCCATTCGAGAGTAGAGATGTTTTCCACTAACCCCTCCCCTCCGTCGCAGGGAAAGCCTCAAACGTATGTAGTGATCGTTTGCCATGAGGCAGGACAGAGTTGAGAAGTCTCCCTCGGACCACTGAAGATTCCCCTAGTTCTAAGTCAGATGCTAACAACAAAGCAAAGTGACAGACACAGAGGCATTAGAAGGATAAACCTTCGAGGCAAGGGACTTAAGGCTAAAGATATTCGTCCACGAGGCCTCCCCCTTACCGAAAGGAGCAAAACCAATCGACGTCAAAAAAGGCACCCAAAGAGGCACGTGCAAATGGACGTACGCCTCAGAACACGATAAAGAATCGATCGGGAAACCAATCGAAGAAAACAGAATAATATTTTTCCCAAACGACATCAAACCACTAAAAAAGGAGATTTTCGAGGAAGTCACAAATGGTAGATAGAGACACAAAAAGAATGAATAAGATTAAAATCCAAATTTAAAAAGTAAAGGTAAAATAGATCAAAAAAAGCTTTGAATACCACATATTAACTCAAACGGGTGGAAAAAGAAATCCACCCAATACGGCAACCTATTTAGAAATATAGACCCTGACATCCCTACGCTATCAGAACACGGTCTAAAAGATAAAGAAAAAGTGAAAATTTTTAATTATAACTTCATCAGAAAAATCCCAGTGGGGAAAGATTCGAGGGGACAGCAATTGCCATCAAAAAATGTCTGAAATATACCCAGGAACGGGAAGTCGAAGAGGCATATGTGGCTGCGAGGGTGGAAATGGAGTATAGCCCGCCCACAATCGTAGCGACCTAGCAACCACCACGCCCATCATATATTCCAATTCATTCGGTAATGGAGCTGCTGCATAAAAACCATTTAGCCATACTACTGGGACATCTTAAAGGGAGAATTCCGCAATCAGGATATCGCAGTAGGAACCCTGCAGGAATAAATCTGGAATTGCTGATAGAGAGGAATAAACTCGAAAGAGTAGACCCGGACTTCCCGACCTACATCAATGGAAGATCCTCCACAATGCCAGACATAATAAGGACCACGCCCGGACTCTCTTTCAACATCCATATGGAACTAGTTCCCATAGCGTGTAGCGACCGCATTGGAATTTTGGTCACAATCATCCAAAATCCAATTCAAATTCCAATTAATACCAGCAAGTCATACAAGATGGTGAACTGAGGTACATACACCACGACGCTGGAGGGATATACACAGCCCGACCTGAATGGAAAACCTGAGAAGAGCTGGAAGAAACAATGATCTCCCTTATAGAAAAAATAAGGGAAGCGGACAAAGCAAGTATCCCTAAAATAAAATATAAATCCCTACCACACCCAAAGCGGACTAACGAAATGAAGAGGAAAGCAAGAAACATAAAAGAAAAATATACTAAAATAAATAAATTAGGAACGACAGTAGAAAGCAGCATAGAATTAAAAAGATTAAAAGAAGAGATTATTTTCCTGATAAATGAACAGCAAGAAGATAAATGAAAAGAATTTATAGATAAAAATAGAAAACCCAGAAACCCCCCCCAAAAATGAAGCAAAATAAATGAAATAAACGGTAGAATAACGAGAGAAAAGATAAAAATTAAAAACAAAGAGGGAGAATTTATAACAAGCGGAAGAGAGTTAGTAGAAAAATTTAGAGAACACTGGAAAAATCTATACCATCGAGGAAGAAGACAATGAAAGGTTTGATAGAGTAACCGAACAAATTGTCTATGAAAACCTAAGGAACAACAGAGAACGAATAACACCCCTCATAAAAGTCGACATTAATACAGATACGCTCACAGATCCCGAGGCTATAATAACACCCGAAGAAGTGCAGCGAACATTAAGCTCCTTCAAACAGAAGACCCCTGGAACAACATGTCTCACAAAAAAAAACCCTATGAGAATCCCAGAAAATATAATTAAAAATATAACAGATCTCTTTAACGCCTTTCATCAAATCATCGGAGAATTCCCAAGAATTTTTAAGGCAGCGAAAATGATTTTCCTACCAAAACCTGGAAAACCACCAAATATGGTATCCAGTTACAGGTCTATTTCGCTCGTAAACTTTCTAAGAAAGGTGTTCGAAAAGATCATAAACAACTGATTAATACAACACCTAGAAGAAAAAGGAAAATACAACAAACATCAGTACGGCTTTAGAAAAAATAGAGACGCAACAATGACACTTGCCATTATAACTGACAAAAGCGCTTAGGCAAAAGCACAAATTGCTTCAACTCAAACTCGTCACCCTGATGGAGACAATCCTGGCTGACTACCCATCAGACAGGAATGCGCACATAAGTATAGAGGAGTACGATGGAGCCCTATTTCATCTCCAAACGGGACTCCCGCAAGAGGGGTGCCTCAGCCCCACCTTATACTCCAGCTATACCGCTGATATGTCAGCCCTAATAACACCAGGAGGCATTAATATCCAGCACGTAGATGATGTCAGTCAGGTAATTTCCACGCGATTCACGAATCCCAGATGGCAAGCCAACAATATAAACCAATTTGAACAAAAATGGAAAATTAAAACTAATACAAATAGATAAAAAAATACTAATTATTAAGAATAAGAAAGAAAGAATGTATATAGACGGTCAAAATTACGAGTACACAAATGAAGGAAAAGTGTTGAGCCACAATTAAACGAAAGAGGTTACCACGCACACATAGGAGAAAGAATCTCTACTGCCAAAATGGGGTTACGACTCCTATACAACCTTAAGGATCTCAATACCAATAGAAAAAAAGACTCTATATAAGGCTTTTGTGGAATCGGTGCTTGTATATCCCCTGATTCTCACACATACAATATCAAAAGCAAATAAGAGAAAACTGGATAAACAACAAAATAAAGACATCATAATAACAGCTGGATTAGAACCGTTAAAAAATATTCTTGAGAAACGGGCCAAAGAAATCTGGCTGAAAATAGAAGAAGACCACGCAGAGACCAGGAGATCCCTGGTCATACAAAATCCAGAAAATAATCGGAAAACCTTCCCGAGTAGTCGGCTAAGGCTGCTGAAGAGGAATATCCATTTATAACATAAAAACAACAAATACAAGGAAAACCAAATATAACGGCATGAGCGCCTAAAAACAATCAAGGTAAATGAAGAAAACCAAAGAAGAAAGAGAACACAAAAGTGTAAACAAACAAACCAAAGACGAAAATAATTAGAACCACGATGCATTAAGGTACCAAATCAGATAACAATTAATAATCTAGCCTACGGAAGGAACACCAAATATGACGAATTAGCAGTACACTACCTATAAAGTACCCAAATCAAATAGAAAAACAATAACTTGACAAGAAAAATACACGACGAGAAGAATAAAACTAAATTTAAAATCAACAACAATACAGAAGGAACAAATAAAGAACGAAATGTAAATAGAATAACAAAAGAAATTGAAGAGCCAGTAACCTGGCAACTCAAACCACACTCCCCACACATATATACTTTTAACATAACCACCCCCCCGCCCACCCATAGTATATTAGGTTTAAGTATTTTAACAAAAAACAAAACAAAAATAACCTCTCATGCTAACCTCTCTATCTACCCTCTTATCTCACCACGACCTATGTTATTCCATGAAGAGGTTTTTAGAATAAAAACGAAAGCGCTCGGAATCGTTTTTCCATTTTCCTTTCGAGTGTTATTTATCATATATATATATATATATATATATATATATATATATATATATATATATATATATATATATATGTGGAAAACTCACAGGGTATCGCGTTAGTAAGCAATAAATACAACAAAGCCCACAGGGAAAATTAATACGAGGATTCCAAGTACTTTCGAACTTTATTTCGAGTTCTTATAAATATCGCAATTTTCAATACTTCTGTTATTCCTTGATAAAGAACTCGGAGTAAATTTCGAAAGTACTTGTAATCCTCGTATTAATTTTCCCGATGGGCTTTGTTGCATATATATATATATATATATATATATATATATATATATATATATATATATTCTATGGGTAAAACTCGAGAATTTGAGACAAGTGGTGTGTCTTGGCAACTATATACCAAATTAACAACCGACCTTTATTCAAGCACCTGTGCCAGGCAAACATGCTCAACCCTCAGGGCACATTCTAATATATATATAGTAACCATACATTATAAATATATATATATATATATATATATATATATATATATATATATAGATAGATAGATAGATATTTTGAAATATGAGTATACAGCTGATGTTTTTAGGCAATAAGTTTCATAATATATATTTATATATATTTAAGCAATATATGAGGCTACTAATCTCTACAACAAGTAGCAAATTATTTGGAAAAGAAAAATTGCTTTAATATTCATATTAAATCTTTGTAGATAAAGAGGAAATGGAAGAAAATAAACGAAAGAGCAGGGAGGAATAACAAAGATCAATGATGAAAAAATCCTGCCAACGAAATCCTGTTGGAAAAACTCAAAGACTCCACGAACAAGTATGTATACACAACCCACAAAGGTACTCATAAAAAGAGGAAATCAGAACATAACCATAAACAAAAGCGTATAATTAACCGCTATTCAACGCATCGAATCAATGATAGTGAATATATTACTATCGAAAATATGACTGCGATTGAAGCCTTGATTTAGCATAAATAATATGAATAAGATCTTAGTCTGTTAATGTATTTTTCTAAATTATTTAAAGTCACCATCTCACCTTTGTGAAAACTTCAATTTAAGATTAATTTTGGTGAAATAGTTTTATTTGCTTCGTATAAATAAAAGGATTTAATTTTAAACCCAAACTTCATACAGAGAGGAATCCAAAGTCTCTTACAGTAATTATACGTCATATAATTATTGTCATTGTTTTAATAAATCTTTTTCTTCTCAATCGTGAAGATGTATCCTTCTCCGTTTATCAGCACGCCATCTTAAGTATTTCTGTTCTTCATTTCTACTAATCTATTTTCAGTGCAAGCATTCAATTCTCTTTTGAATGATGGAATTTCATAATGTGTGAAGGTGTTTCGATCATCCTATCGAAGTCCGAATATTATGGCTATTTGGAATTGAGTTATTCATGAACTTTTTTCTAAGTTCTTTGATGAGATAATAACTCCTTTTCTGCA
Source organism: Ceratothoa steindachneri (assembly GCA_963969495.1). NCBI lineage: Eukaryota > Metazoa > Arthropoda > Malacostraca > Isopoda > Cymothoidae > Ceratothoa > Ceratothoa steindachneri. The sequence goes on from OZ018319.1 coordinate 65,068,998, forward strand.
AGGTAGGATTAACTCACATCAAGGCTGCCGAAAATAGTGTAGTTTACCATCTGGTTTTAGCGCTAAATCCAACATCGCGCACAGACCTAACCGCATCATTTCACACTTCCAAGTTCCAAGAAGAACAATGCCAAACAGCTGTACGAAATAAATGTAAATTTTACGAACCGAGGTGAGCCCTCATAATTATGTTTTAAATATAGTCTAGCCCAGTTCACACATGGCTTCTATAAAAAAATAATGGGATGGATGACTTAAAAAGTGAATGAACGACAGCATTACAAGGCGTGTGTGCGACGAATTGCATAGGGAATGAGCGACAGTATTACATGGCGAATGATTTACAGCAGTACAAGTTATATGAATAACATGTTACATAACGAATGAGCGACATTATTAAAAAGCGAATTAGCGACACCATAAAAGGTGAATGAGCAAAAGCATTAGACGGCGAATTAGCGACACCAGAAAAGGCCAATGAGGGAGGGTATTGCTAGTCGAACGTGCGACAGCATAACAATGCGAATGAGCTACAGCAGTATAAGGGGAAGGAGCAACATATTAACAGGCGAAAGAACGATAACATTGCAAAGCGAATGAGTGACAGAATTAAAAGGCGAATGAACAAATGCATTACAAGGTTAACGGGCAACAGCGCTACAAGGTGGATGACCGAATCATTACATGGCGAAAGAGCTACAGCAGTGGATGGCGGATGAGCGATATATTACACGGCGAATGAAATATAACATTACAAAACGAATGAGCAACAGCATTAAAAAGAGAATTATTGACAGCATTACAAGGCGAATATGCAAAAGCATCACAAGACAAATGAGGTACAGTATTACTAATACAATGAGTGACAGCACTTAAAGGTGAATGAATGGTAACATTAGAGGGCGAACAAGCGATAGCAGTAAAAGGCAAATGAACGACAATATTACAAGCTTAATGAGCGACAAAATTACAAGTCGAATGTGCGAAGGATTCCTAGGACAAATGAATGACAGCATTACATGGTGAATGGGCTACATTAGTACTAAACTAAGGAGCAGCAGCATTACAAGAGTGAACATATTAGAGGTTGAATTAGCGACAGCTTTCCATGGCGAATGATCGAAAGAATTAGAAGGCGAAAGAACGACAGCATCATAAGGCGGATGTGCAAGAGCAATGCATGGCAAATCAGAGAAAATACTACAAGGTAAACGAAAGACAACATTACAAGGTGTGTGAACGAGAGCATTACAATCCGATTGACCATCAGCATTATAAGACGAGTAAGAAAAACATTACAAGGCGAATGAGTGACAACATTGGGAGACGAATGAACAACAGCATTATGAGCCGAATGAGAGAGAAAGAGAAGTATAATGTGAATAAGCGACAGTATTACAAAGCGAATGAGTGATAGTTTTAATGGCGAATGATGACAGCATTACAAGGAGAATGAGCAATAATATTGAAATAGAATGCATGGCAGCATTAGAAGGCAAATGAGTAAAAACAGTATAATACAAGAGACGAACAGCATTACCAGGCGAATGAGCAACATCATTATATGGAGAATGAGAGACAGCATTCCATGGAATGAAGGGACAACATTGCTAGACTAATGCGTGGCAGCATTTAAATGTAAATGGGCGACAGCAGTAAATATTAATGAGTGACAGCAATCCAAGGAAAATGAAAAACAACAACAACACAAGACTAATAAGTGCCAGCAGGAAAAGTGAAGAGCAACAGCATTACAAGGCGCATGGACGACAGCATTCCAAGAAAATGAGACAATAGTATTACAAGACAAATAAGGAATAGTTTTGCTGGACTAATTTGCGATATCATTTCAAGATCAATGAGCGATTGTAGTATAGGACAATGGGTGACAGCATTGTCAGGTCAAAAGGGGTATTGCAAGGTGAATAAGCGACAACATTGCATGTCAAATGAGCGACAACAATACAAACGAATGAGTGACAGCCTCACAAGTCGAATATGTGACAGCTTACAAGGTGAATGAGCGAAAGTAGTACAAGGCTAATGAGCGACACCATAATAGATTGAATGAACAACTGCATTACAAGGCCAATGAGTGACACCATTACAAGTAGATTGAGCGATACCATTGCAAGCAAATGAGCCACAGTGTTACAAGGCGAATGAGCGAGAGCATTACAAGCAAATGAGCGTCAACATAACAAGTGAATTATCAATAGCATTACAAGGTGAATGAATGACAACATTATATGTTAAACAAATGACAGCATTCTAAGGAAAATGAGGGGTAGTATCTAATAAATTTTTTCCCGTAGAATCAGATGTTAACCCTCACGAGAGTTTGGTGCACAACATCTGAACGATGAATTGAACACGGTTTTATTATTTAAATTTGCAAGAGGAAATTTTGAAGCAATTTGATAAGGCAGCGTTCGGGGGCAGCTGCCACTTGGGCGGTGTGTCAACTCTGAGGTATATGGGCTCTATGATCTGATCATGTACCTAATCACACATGCAACCATTCACAGCATTACTGTCACCTTCTCCTTCCGTTGTTCTGACAAAAAAACAGATCACTCTTCCGTCCAAAATGTTCCATATTCCCATATCCACCTTCGTTTGAAGAAGAACGGGTGGCCCTTTCTTGAGCTCTGCTAGCTGAGAGGTAGCAAATCACTGTATAATAAATCTCTGAGCACTTTTTGCTTTCAACATGGATTGAACCCTAGTGTTTGAGGGAATTCTAGCATTTGTCTTTCTGATCTTTATGTGAATTCCCTTAACCGGCAAAGGACCTCGACCATGATTGAAATAAAAGATGGTTGACAGGATTAAATATGATCAGATTAAATATGACCGAAACAAAGCTAACACGAAAAATGAACTATCACTTAAACAAGGGTGCGCCCAGAACACATACGTTGGAAAAGCATGGAAAACTATTCGCCTGGAAGTAACTTGAAGGGAATACCGAAATCTTAGCATACTCCCCAAACCGCCGATAATTGCTTATATTAGAGGTTATATACATATAGGAAACGCAGCCGGAATTAAATATTCAAACAAATTCGCAATTCATCTCGCCTTCCTCCCGTCCGCCAGCTATTAATAATAATCCCTCTCCATCTTAATTATGTGACCACTATAGAGCCTCAACCATTTAAAGAAATTCCATTTCCTATATAAAAGCTCTGTATTTTATTCTCTAGTCACAACAGTTTAGCATTTGAAAATGATATGTGTATATGTTGAAACGCGTCAGGCCATAAAGAACTTCGTTTTGCATAGTGAACCAGTTTTCTGCCCTCGTGTGTCAAGACCTTCTTATGAATTTTGAGGCACTAATATACGGGTTAAACCAAGACCAAAAGCGGAATATAAGACGAATTGAGAGATTCGAAAAGAAAGCAATTAACAATTAATTAGCAGTCGCCTTCAATAAAATATGTTACGAAGAAAATCTACTGCCAAACTATACGAATATATATATATTAAAAACCAAAAAGATAAAAATGAGATAACCTAAGAAACAGAAACAGACGCATATAACTCAAAATAATAAAAACAATGTTCTGAGTTGCATTACAAAATAATTCCTTCAAATATGAACTTTTTAATAAAAGTATCAATTTCACAAAGTCCGGCTGAAATATTAAAATTACCAAAGTGGATGATAAACGAACATTAAACAATTTTTCTTTTAACAAAATCATCAGATTGCTAGGTATATAAATTTAATCACGGATCTTCGTCACCTGAAGATTTCTGAGGGCCTGCTATGAAGAAAATAAACCCTAATGTTAGTCAGTTGCTCTTCCACTACAATTGAATATTAACCCGAACACAGAACAATAAATTGCAAAAGAACCACAACAACAGATTGTAGTGAGTTGTTCAAATAGGTAGGACACGTAAGCAACTACCAGCTGAAAGAGAAGTAATATATTTGTCCATTTTATTATTCAAGCTTCTTCTTGTTTCGGTGGAGAGGGGGGATTACGAAAGGGGGATCTTATCCATGGATCATTTCTTTCTCACTTTTCCCACTCCCACTTTAAAGCAACATAGGTCAGTCCTTAGGATCACGAACTCAAATATTGTTTAGGCCATAGTCGCTTTGTAAACGAGATGCCTGGAACGCCTACGAATATCACTCGGGTCCAACGACTAAGGCTGTAAACCGTAAAAAGCAAACTTTGTGAAGCTATCTTGGGGAAAATTTACCTTGCGTTAATCTTTATTTTGAACATCCACAATGGATATGTAGTCATCATCTGTAATCGATATAGAGACGTGTAAATGCTAGTAACCATTGATGGCGTCGAAACTTTAGAGAAGATAGGATTTGCACCCAGAATTCTGCCACAAATAACAGGGAAAAGATCTTTTAATTCAGGAAAATAGACATGTTGGAAGAAGTGATTGAAATAAAACAAGTGATTGAAAAAACAACCAAGAAGTTAAAATTCCTACATAATTAAATTTGGAAATTAAACGTTTTTTTAAAAATAGTGTGTGTAACATGATAGCTGGCCAGGAATTTAAACAACCAGCCTCTTTAGTGAAAGAACTAAACCACATACTGGTGAGAAATATGATGAAGATTATGTGTTTCCTAGAGAATCCTCATTCTTCAGATATACACAAAATCAATATGGCCAAAAATCATTGTTCAATCTCCTCAGAAGAAAAGGAAACATCCAACGAGGTCAACCAAATGGAATGACAAAAGACGATCAACGAGTGAAACAACTCCTCGGAAAGTGTAACCGTTAACAAACTATATTCAAAGAAATGACGTGAAAAGTTTAGAGAAGGAACCTATTTATCCAAGAGGTCAACTAGACAAACTACGAGGCCTAGTAAGATTAATATATATTTCGCGATAGTAAAAGGAAAGATAAGAAAAAAGCTCCGTATTCTGAAAATAAAAAATGATAACTAGATAGGCAAAACATCTTTTCTTGGTAACAAGTTCGGAAAATATGATATAGACATAATTCTAAAATCAATGCATGGATGAACCACTAAAGTAGAAAAATTAAATATTTAACTTGTCCATCGTAAATGCAAACCAATCAGGTGAACAATTTGACGAATTGTTCATAGCTATAAGAAGATGTCTCGACTTCATTGACCTCAATTTAAACCTTTATATCGACAGTAATAATAGCCAAAGGTTATCAACCTCTAAGATAGAATTTCCTTCCAAAGCACATCTCAATCACTGTCTTCGGCATAGGCCTTCCTACAATAGTCAAAAAAGCCCTGAATGTCAGGTAAAAACGAATAGCTATTAAGAAAATTGCCACAGCATTAGGGAAAACTTAGAAATTTTGAACGAAAAATTTCTTCGACCTGGCATTGTTGCAATAACACTAAGAGACGTTAGTTTTAGCATCCTTCACATGCCATGCAGCATTCTCATACATAAAGTCAGTTAACATTGCATGCAGTGGCCATGTTGAAACTCTAGCGATCATCAATCAGAAACTGATACCAGGGCTAGTAGAGGAGAGGAATATCTAGAACAGAGCAAATTGGAACAGAAGCAAGAAGGATCTCCTGAAGATACTCGAAGCGATCTAACGGGTCTGAACCTAGAAAAAAATCGAAGCTAAACAAGAGCGTATGAAAACAAGTTACCAAGTTCCAAATTCACGACACCACACACTCTCTCAACTTCAAAAGACAGAGATGAGGAAAAAGAACAAAGAGCTAAGCGACACATTTGGTCAAATTGTTCATCTGAAACCGAACAGAGCATGTTGTTCGGACTCAAATAGAAAAATTTAAGAAATAATGCATCTCATAGAAGACCAATAAAGGAATATATGTGATAGTCTAATAGAATAGATAGGCCACCTAAAAAAACATAAAAACTAGAGTTTAATTAACAACGTGTAAGGAATATCTCTAAGAGTCAAAAATTTCCATAAAATACGATCAAGGGAAAAATTCAACCTGGTAAAAAAAAGACAATAGAAGAATTTCGAATCAATTTGGAAGTCGGTGTTTTTAATTAATTCTGAAGAGAAAGCAGAATCCATCCCAGAAATTGACAATATAGTCGACGAGTATATTGGTCACAACTAACAAAAATTTCTTCAACTCCCGTCGTCGAACAACAAAGAGAAGAAGTGCTGGAACCAGTGCCCACGGTAACAACAAAGAAATAAAAGGCGAAGTCAACTCCCTTCAAGCAAAGAGCACAAGGCTCCGGGGTATCACCAATCACCAACTAAATAAGACACCCGAAAATAAAATAAACCATAAGAAAATATGCAAAGCGTACCTAAATACCGGTTACTTTTCTGACGAATAGAAACTTGCCGAGATGACAAGTAGATTGTTCTGGCCCCAAAAGATGTGGAAATAGCATTTAATAAATTCTGGATTAAAAGCTTTTCAAAACAGATTTTAACCTTCAGAAAAACAACAACATACAAATAATTCTCTGTGACTATCTAGCAGATAGATGAGATACATATGTGGTCATCAATGAATATGACGTGACAGAATCTGAACTATAAGCAAGGCTCTCGTGAGGGGGCAGCCTCATACTTACTCTATACTGAATTTAAACAACAGAACTCTATCCACCAAGAATATCTGAATGATTTAACATCCAATTCACTGACGAAATAACTCATCCACTGCCAGTCAGTACAGAGACGAAGTAATTCAGGCCGGGATGACAGCCAGGAAAAACTAAGGAATATACCAATTATAAAGTGACTGGAAAACCAAAATAAATAGATAATATTTTTATATAGTCCCAATTGCAATTATAGAAGTATAAAAGACTGACTCACCAATATCACTAATACAGTAAAGTAGGAAATGCAACAAAGTTAACATCGCTCGGCTACATTCAACATTTAAACGAATGAATAAACAGAACAGGACAAGTGATAAGCCGCCTATACACTCTAAGAGGCTTACCTCTTTAGATCAAAGGGGAAATCTACCTTACACTAAGGAAATAGGCAATTCCCGACCCTCGCAGTTGGTTAAATTTGTGCCTAATACAAGGAAACGGAAAATTCAAAGATTTAATACCTTTCTTTTTAACCTAATTTTTTCTTCTAATGATGACATTTTCCATGCTACCATCATAAATCACAAAATACCCTAAAGTATAATTATTCTTGTATCTACTGTAAAATCTGATTATCAATCGTATATTAGGTCTAAAAAGTTCGTTTTCATTTCAACTCAATGACTGGCATGTGATTCGCTTTTCTTCCTACTTCAAATTCAGAAAATCTCCTTTCATTAGTATTTTATTATTAACCACGTGCAGTTTAAATGAAAATGTTGTATGTCTAAATATGGAAGAAAGTATGGCAATGAATGATTTTTTATTTTTGATCTTTCTTTAGCGTTATTGAACTTAATTGATGTTTACGGAGGTATTCATTCTTGTTTTTCACGTACTCAAACTTCACCATTTCGCTAAAGTGAAATCTGCAAATGAAAAAATTGGTTTACGAAAGTGAAAAGGCCGTCCTGTGTCAGAGAGAGATGCTTAACCCCCCCTTCCTAGAACTCATGGATAATGAGATGCCTGTCCCCCTTTAAGGACCTCTGGCCAAGGCTTCCGCCTAGGCAATACTTCAAGAAAAGCTTTAAGAAATTAGTAGCATACAGCCCCGTCCTGGTTAGCAACTACATAAAATCTCGTACACCCTGCTCTGCCTTACAAAGGCTTCCAGCTACGAACGGGACGCGTCACCTCTCTACGCGTCACCTCGAGTTCTCGCCCGACAGACGATAGACAGGGACAGGGATCTATCACTCGGGTATCGACTTTGTTCTCGCCTGGAGTACTCCTTCGTTTATTTCTCAGCGAGGTTAAAGAAGAAGGAATTTTGCAAGTGGAACTTTGCAGCGCCCCGCTTACTCGTCGTATCTAAAGCCTCCGGTCAATTAAGGTTTAAGTGAGTCTTCCCGTTATTATCACTCTTCGTCTTTCCCTGGAAGCAATCACCGTACATCCATACTTGGTCTCTCATCCCCGTCGAGTCAATTGTATCATCTTTCCCTTTTGGTACCCCGGGTCTTATCTTATTTATTGTTATTTATTTACTTTTTCTAATAATATTTTCTTTGCATATGAAGGATCTTTCAATAAGGTCGCTTGATTTTTAAATGTAAATAAAACAAGTTGTGTGTGATATCTGAACTCAATTTATTTTAAATTTAAAAGTACATTTTATAGCGTTAAGTGTGGAATATGACGTCGCTTAAATGTCCGCCGTAGCTTCGCTTGGTGGAACGTATTCGGGAGGCCCAATTTTCGATGACTTTGTGGCATAAATCTGGCTGAATTTGCTGGATGATGTTTGTTATGCTAACTTTGAGGATATCACTGTTTGCGAATTATTCGCATAGACCTGCGATTTAAGGTAGTCCCCCAAAAGTAGTCTAGTGGCGTTAAATTGCATGATCTCGGTAGCCAGTTGACGTCGCCGCCGCGCGAGATGACCCTGACCCTGACATCACTGGTGCAAAATGTCTATCGTGGCGTGCGCAGTGTGGCACGTAGCGCCATCTTTTTGGAACCATATGTCTTCAGTATCCATATCAGGCATATATTCTAATTGAGGCTACAAGAAGTTGCTTATCATCGATATGTAGGTCTCGTCGTTGACGGTTATGGCAATCCCATCTTTGTTCTCCAAAAAATACGGACCGATGATTCCGTTAGATGAAAATCTGCACAAAACAGTGACTTTGTTGGGATGCAATTGGTGCTGGTGTATCTCATGTGGATTGTTTTCGTCCCAAATCCGACAATTTTGCTTGTTCACAAATCTATTCATCCAAAAATGGGCCTCGTCTCTGAAGATGATTTTTGGGGGGAAATTTGGGGCAACTTCCAACTGCTCTAGAGCCCAATCAGCGAAGACACGGCGTTGTCTATGGTCGTTTACCTTAAGTTCCTTGGTGAGTTGGATTTTGTTAGTTAGTTAGTTAGTTAGCGCTAATCCTTCCATTATACTAGGAGGATCCCCGACCGGATAGGGAAATTTTTATATTTAAGGTCAGAATGACAATCGCTGGTCGGCCCGACGGCCCCAGGGGCAGGTCCTCTTTTGGGGAGAGGTGCCAAGAAATTATTATGTTTTGACACTAAAGAGCGTTCAGGTGGAAGCCTTCGTCCCTTCGGGGAGAGGGACTTGTTTCGCGTCAGAGTTACGTGAATATTGATACCCATCGGCAGATTTCTTTGGAACAGAAAGAGTATGTGTGTTGTGCAGTGAAGGTGGGAGAGGAAAGAAAGCAGTGTTGTGATTGGCTTTATGTGAGGTGAGAGGTGTAATATCTACTCACCCGATAACGGGGTCAGCACAGCGCCTCCACCAATTGGTAGTCAGGTCTCTACGTGCGCTGACGTTTGTGTCCGCTCATGCCGGGATTCGGAATCTAACCGCGTGGTGTAACGTTGGGAGGCCAATGCCGTATCCACTCGGTTAGCAGGAGCTACGGGTGCAGACCCAAGTTCCTACGCATAATTTGCCAAACGGAAGTCGCAGAAAGGCTAAGTTCTTGTGAACGACGAGAAATTGACTGCCTCGGATTTTTCCGTACACTCTCATTTACGGCAGCGATGTTTTCCGCAGACCTTGCGTTTCGGAGACGTACGGGTGTTGGCTGTTTGTTGATCGACCCTTTTGCCTCAAATAATGCCACCAAGCGTCGAACAGTGGGTTCGGCAAGACGATTGTGGTGAGGACAGAAATCACGTAATGCGCGGAACGATTGTCGAACGGAGCACTGATTTTAATAATAAACCCAGAACCTCCACGAATTGATTTTTCAGGCCAACCGCGCTCGATTTTGATTAATTAACCCGGGTATACAATAGTGCTTAAAAAAATATCAAATTCATTAAAGTTTGGATTATGTAAAGATAATCCTACATTTTTCTATTGGGAATGATTACCTTTTCTTGGTCATTTGTAGCGAATGCATCTTTACTTGGTAAAGTTGGCAAAGTTTACGGTCAAAAGAAATATTGCATCTAGTACTTTACCGATACAATTTTACATTTTATTGTCTGACGAATAGGATTGAATTCATACATGTGAATAGCCCCTTTCCCGCTTTCTTTATTGACGGCACACTAATTTCCCTTTTGAAAATCTATTTTCGCATTGGAAGATTTTACTTTGTTTAACTTATACTTTTCGTGAAGTGGTGAAGTTGGCGTAAGTAAATTAGGAATTGTAACATTGCTCTAAAACTGGTGGAGTAGTGTGTACTGTTTTGCACGAATACAGAACTATTTTAAACGATTTGTTGCCTTATATGACCGAATGGCATTTGAGAGGTACAAACCTTTATTATTCGTTATTGATCTTTTATTTGTTTTACATTTTTTTTAATAGAAGACTGTAGAAGCAATACGAGGAACAAATACGGCAATACGGCACAAAACAGAAATAAAGAGGTTCAACAGAAAGGTGCTCAGATACCTGCCAGGGTATAATAATCCCTTCCTATGCAACCATTGCTCGCAGGAATAGGGAGTTCCACCATGGTCGTGAGTCCCTTGAAAATGACCCCCGTCCAGGACGCCCATCAGACGTGACCAACGAGGACAATGTGGCCCGTGTGGTGAGGATGATCCTCGAACATCGACGGGTGAAGGTCAAAGAAATCGAGCGACAACTTGGAATATCACATGGAAGTGTTATCAACATCATCCACGACAATTTGGCCATGACCAAGGTCTCTGCCCGTTGAGGCCCAAGAAACCTCATGACCCATGATCGACTTCAACGACGTCAAAGTCCACAAAGCCAGAGTTGCGAAAGCTGGCCTGTGCGAGTGTGAATTCGAGGAGCTCAACCATCGTCCCTACAGTCCATATCTGGCCCCTAGCGACTACTTTTTATTCCGTCAGCTCAAGGCTGCACTGCGTGGACGCCGATTTGGGGACAATAAAGATATCCAGCTCGCCGTCCAGAAGTGGATTGAACAGCAGGCAGGAGATTTCAGGTTGTCGGGAATTCGAAGCCTCAGGGACAAGTGGCGCAAGTGTTTTTGAAGTCGAGGCTAGTTATATTGAAAATTAATAAAACACTTTTCCTCATATGTCGTTTCCTTATATCCGAATTGCAAAACTTATTGAACGCTTCTCGTATCACTGGATTAAACCACCGACGAGGCGTTATAAAATAAGCACTGTTACTCCAGACAATCGGTACAGGAATATACCACCGTCTTCCCTTCTTTATCAAATCTGTAGGTCTTGATAACGAGAATCTAAGAATGGTGCGTAAGATGAAAAGAAATATTTCAAAAACCTGTCATGGGAGTAGTGAGGCAATACACAGAGGGTGGCTCTCTTGGAAACAAGGGAGAGTCGTAACGAGCCCAGATTTATCCGACTTCTCGGTGAGAGCGAGAGAGACGAGTAAATTGGAAGATTGTAACCGGTGCAGCGGCAGAGGTAATAGCGACAAGTACTGACAGGGGTTTGGTAAGGCTCTGCAGGTAACAGTAGGTACTCGCTGTACAAATTCCTAATCGGCTCTCCTTGTTCGAGTCAGAGGGTCCTACTTATAACCTTCACCGTGAGTGTCGACGTGGCTAAATTCATGCCGGCTTTGAAATAACCGACCCTTCCTTCCCAGCCGCTACGACGTAATTTAATAGTGTGTCGTAAACCATGTTGTAGGCTATCCTTAAAGTCCAAGTTATTGGGATAATGATTATATTTATTTTTAAATAGGTTGGAATTACTCTTCAAAGGATTATTTTGTTATCTAAATCATGAGAATATGTTGATGCTGTTTAAGGTTTCCTTGGAATATAAGGCATTTCTGCTGCCCTCGCCCGCTTCGGAGATTAAAAATGAAAGGCTTTAATCCTATAGCCTGTGCTGTAGGCCCCGCTAACGTTGCCACAAGGTGCTGGGCTTTCTGTGAGGCTGCCCTGAGGGATGAAATTTTAGTGGAGGGGGGATTTTGTATGTTGTGTCAATATTATAGCAAGCCGTGCCCTATGAGCTAGTTGTCCGGTCAGCAGCTCGGAAGTGAAGATTTAATTGCACTGTAACCTCACCCAGATTGCATTCATGTGGAGTGGTGGTGTGATATCCACTTGTGAATGTCTGATCACTTTTTAAGATTTTCTTTTGCCCTAAAGGGTGGCTAGAGTTTAGAAAAGACATCCAGGCTTGTTGAGCATGTCTTGTTTAATGGTTTACTATATTAGTTTTTGATAGTCGTTCCTATGGCAGATGATAATTATTTATATAATGATTCGACTTCATTAATAGCTAAATTTGGTGCTTTGGTTTAGGAAAATTTAGTACGTTTCAAACAACTATTTTGTAGTTGATCAAATCTAGCTTCGGGGTTTACTATTAGTTCATGCCTGATTATTATTTGTTTGTACCAAGAATTTATTGTCTAACTATTACTGATTCAGTGTTCATTATGAACGAAGTTCCTGATTTAGTTTACGGTTTAACAAGGTTAATCTTAACGCTACTTGACTGAATTACATGAAAGGAGGAGTTGAGTCATTGAAGCAAAGAATCTTGATCCGAGTTGCTCGTTCATGGTCGAAGACTCCGAAAAACAGAAAGGTGTACATCACTCGAGTGGACCAGGGGGTTAATATAAGATTTATATGTATCCAACTTGAAACAAGAGTTAAGATCTCACTGCCATGTTTTTTTACAAAGGCAAAGCTTGTAAGTCAGCCAAAAATTCAATAATAGCTTTTATTAGGTCAATTATGACACCATACTCACTTAGAATTTCCATTTTTAGTGGCGTGCGAGTCTTGTCGCGGGCGATCTACATCTCACTATTTCGGTTGGTCGGTCCCCGTTTTACCTTTTTTTTTGTTTTGGTAATAACATTTTAACTATTCAGCTGATTCTAAGGAAATTTAAAACCATAATGTTGTTTTACATTCCCCGTCGAATAATAGATTTGCCAACGTCCTTCCAAGGTTAGCCCAGAAATTATTGGAATTTTTAAAGGTCTTAAGGTCATAAATCAGAATAAGTGAGAGTACGCGACATTTTGGTCAGCAGACCTTGTTTTATTCACTAGTGAGTACTCAAATTCGTTCTTTCTCTACTAGTGAAACATACTCGTCATTTATGGAGAAATTGTTATTTGGAGTACGGTTTCTATTGGTATTATTAAGATCGCGATATAATTTTTCATCTCTTTCACTCATGCTTTTCTCTTTGTGAAATTGTTTCTTTCTTTATACCTTAGTGTATTTATTTGTTCTCTCCCTTTTCCGACTGTTGTTTCATCTGTTTTATTGACATGTTTTTTTTAAATAGTCTGGTAGACAGAGATTTCCCCAATATTGTCTTGAAAGAATTTGAAGAACAATAATGTGACAAAAACTCTATGGTAGTTTTCTATAAATATTTAATTATGCTTTTTAGTTTTCTTTCTTATGCATTAACCATTATTTAGCTCTCTTAATTGTTTGCGGCAAAAGGACAATATTTTAATAGCCTTTGGTTTAGCATTCTATTGATGGGAAATGAAAGTGTTTGTGTGTCATAGATAAGTTTGAGACGTGTTGAGTTGCTAAGTATTTAGAGGTCGGCTGGATGAATACATTACATATTTGCTAAGTACATAGAGAGCAGAAGATGAACAAATTACTTGAGTGCTAAGTAGATTTATGCCCGTTGGGCGAATAAATTTCTTGTTTCCTAAAAACCTAAAGACCAAACGGGTAAATAAACTGCTTAGTTACTAAGCATTTAGATTAGGTTTGGGTGAATAAAATACTTATTTGTTAAGTAATTATAGGTCATACGGGTGAACACGGGTCAGCTGCGTGAATAAATTACTTGTTTGCTAAGTACATAGAAAGAGGGGGGAATAAATTACATACTTGATTGATAAGCACGCAGAGGCCGAACTAGTGACTAAATTGATTGTTTGCTAAGGACATAGAGGCCAGAAGGGTGAATAAATTACTTGATTGTTAAGTACAAGGGTAGAGGGTGGGAGAACCCCTTGCCTGATTGATAATACAAAAAGCTGAGTTAGTTAAATATTTACTTGTTTACTAAGAAAATAAAAACGAAGAGTGAATAAATTAATTAGTTGCTAACTACATAGATGACGAATGAGTGAATAAACTACTTGATTGCTGAGTACAAATAGGAAAGGCAGGTGAATAAATTAGTTTATTGCTAAGTACATATATATCAAGTGAACGAATAACCTAGCTGCTAAGTACATAGAGGCCAGATGCGTGAATAAATTTATTTGTTTGATAAGTATAAAGAGAGCACACGGTAAAATATATTGCTTTATTGCTAATTACATAAATACTGGCCTCTTGAATAAAATTATTTGCTTTTTAATTACATAATGAATAAATTACTTGGTTTCTATGCACATAGAGATCGACTAGGTAAACTAATTGGTGGAATAAATTTCTTAGTTTCTAACTACATACAAACCAGCTGGGTAACTTCAATAAAACCCGTTTACCATGGTTTTCTTTTAAAATTTCTAACGTTGATGAAAGTGCACGTGCGTTTAACATTCGTAAAAATAAAATAGGAATGAAACTACTTGTATAATGAAAGTTGGCAGTATTTTAGCCTTCATAGCGGGGGCAAAAACGACAAAAGCAGAGAAGAAACACATAACGTGCAGGGGTCATTAACCACGAATAGTGAAAGTAAAACCAATAATATATGATATTTTATACGAAGTCTTCAGATATTATGTATAACCATTAATAAAGGGTTTCTTAAACTATTACTTAATTCTAAAGGTCCAAAGAGTGAAGGGGCATGTTGTATACTTCATTAAATTTTAAGTTGTGTGAGAAATCAGTAGTAAGTTAGCATACAGTTTAAACACGTCATGAAGTGCTTATTAAAGGTTGGGTTATAAACACTTCAGGTCAGAGTTAATAAATATTCGGGTTCGTTAGTTTTTGACAGGAGTAATTTTGGGTTTGCATCGCTTGACAGGGTAAAATTTGGTGACAACACTTTCTAGACTCTCGTTTTTCCTCAGTTTGTAGAGGATCCAATCCAGTTTGTGCTGAAAAAAATGAACTGGTTCAAAGACGAAAAATGGCTAGATGAGTTTGTTTAGAGAAAATTGTAATAAAAACAGTTAGTTGGCAATGTAATAATCGTTTAAGATACCTAACCTAACCCAAAGGTTTGAAGAATGATGTTTAATTTCGAAAACTTATGGAGGAAGATTTTAAAAAGGAGACATAATGAGGATTGATGTTAAAAATTTATCTATCAACACTATTCATTCATCACCAAAATAAACATTGCATATGTTTAGCTTTTACCTTTTCTTTGCTTTGATATTTACATTGTTTCTCTATTCTTGACTTGAGTGATTTTCTGTTCGATATTCTCCATATGAATAATTTTGCATTAGCTCTTCTTAACATGAGTAATTTTGCATTCGCTATTCTTGAATGATTTTACGTTCGCTATTCTGGACATGAATAATTATGCGTTTGCTATTCGTGATATGTGATCTTGGGTTCGCTATTCTTGACATGAGTTACTTTGCGATGGCTATTCTTGACAAGAATCTTTGAATGTTAATTAGTGAATTAGAGATGAGATGTAAACAACGTTCAAGGACTCAACATAGGTAAAACTAATTGGATGTGTTTAGTTATCAGAAGTTTTCGCAAGTCCATTTTTTCATGAATTGGCACAATTTATCAGGACAACGGGTGTAGGAAAGAATGCACTTGAAATACAGGTGAATTACAAGCCTTACATTTTAACAAATGCTTTACGTTCTTATTTCCATCAACGGAAGTTTAGGGGGTTGAGGTGGATAATAGTAGAAAAAAATTCATCACTGGCTTATGCCCCTCTTCAGCCCCTCTTCCAAGTGGGAGAGGAGTGGCAGAGAATGAGCCCTGGTCGACCCTTCATCTGACTTATTCTCCTGTCCTAAAATGTTCAAGTGGAAGCAGATGGAGAAGGGTCAGCGAGAGACAATGAAAGTAGGAGAAAGTTTAAAAAAGTCGAAGTGAGAAAACTAGTAAGAGAATCGAAGCTGATATATCTTCACCTTACTCATCATAGTCCAGAAGATAGAATTGAACCAAGATATTAATCCCTTTTATAAGAGTTCAACTTTACACTAAAACGCTTTTCATTTAATGGGAAGTTGGATTGCGGCAAACTCACAACAGATACCAAGCAGCTTCCCAACACTAGTTGTTCTTTTAAGCACAAAACACCCGGGAGTTTTCTTCCACGCTGGGTTGCTAAATGATGTAGCATCTCATACATGCCTGCCCCCACTCATGGACCACTTTTCTGTAGTCCCATCATTCATCCCTTTGTCATTTGGTCAGCTAATTCTCTCCCATACACTCAATCCTTCACATAATCAATCCACCTATTACTTCGCCTTGTAACCCAACGTCCGTCCTGATACTCACCTTCCTACATATGTATCTCCTCATCACAAGTATATTTCCTTCTATTCTTATTACATGGTCCTACATCCTCCTGACATTTTAAGCTAACCCACGTTCACACTATTCCTCACACCATACTACTTCTTACCTAAACGTTTTTCAGTCTATCTACCCCTCCACTCCCTCAATTAAACTATGCATCACACCCATGTTTTCTCTTTGCAGTGCTCTTATTCCAATCTTTCATTTATTCCATATAATCGTCTCTTATATACAAAGAACAGCCACAACACACTCATATAACTTTCACACACATTCTACATTCAAATCTTCAAGATTCTTTCACACACTGATCGTCCATGAGATTTTCTTACCATTCAATTCCACTTGGTTGGATTCTGCCACGTCACAAGGAAGTAGGAGACAAACCACGAGCGCTTCTCAGACAAGCCTTTGTAAGAAGAGATCCGTCAAAAGTGGTGAAGGTGGAGAAACTGAAGATGAGAGTAAGATATGTATAGCCGCATTTGGAGTTTCTTTCTTTGACCACCGAACTCTGCTGTCTAACGCTAGTCTTAGTTGGGACCAATACTTTTAAGTATGCCCCTTGCCACCTCCCTGAACCATCATAATTATACACCTTTTATGAAGAATTGGATTGGTACAGTAGCACATGGTGCAAACATTGTTCAACCTGAATCCATTGAATGAGACGTGAGTGGGACTAACCAGTTTTCCAAGAAAACGCATCTTTGCTAATATATCTTGATTGTATACTCCTAAACTTGATTTCGGAAAGTTATTAAATATCCAATCAATATTAAGCACAAGGATAATAAGGAATTAAATGGATTTCCATTTTTTTTCGTTTTATTACAAAACGTATTCAAATATATACCCTGGGAATCCTATTTTTCCTTTTCTTCTCGGGCTGTCATCATCATTAAACTCTAGTTCTTTGGGAGTATTTAATAAGTAATAATCCTATGATTAATTCCTTTAATATTTATTTATAAACAAATCAATAAGACGGGGGAAGTTCTCGGTTATTATTTGCCGTCCTCGGCGCGTACCTACCAGTTGATTCCAGAAAATAAACATGTCTCGGGGTATCCAGGTACGATTTAGAAACCTTCATGGTACATCCGCAATTCTTGTCATATTTAGTTTTCTTTTGAGTAAAAAAAAACCCAACTAAAAGTCAATAAAGGCAGAGCTCGAGAGCTTTGGTCTTTATTCACAAAGTCCACTCAAAGACATGGGTGAAATGCCAATCTTTCCGAAAAGGTGAGTAAATGATTATTAGTCTCTTATTAGTCTCAAAGTCCCTCTTATTAGTCTAAAACTATGTCCTAAATGAAAGCATTTGACGGGAACAGAAATTCAAAACACCCTCCCAGATTAATTACAGGACTAATTCTAATCGATGTTAAATTGAAAATATAAATAGTCCAGAAAATGCCATTTTCCCTGTCAAGGGCGATCAGGTACCAGGTATAATTTTGTGTTTTATTACGGGGAGGAAATGGATGGGTTAGAAGCTGCCTCTATGCAATTTTGACTTCATATTGTCCTATTTCCCTCTGCAAAATTAATTTAATACCTTAAAATACATCTGTTTTCATATCTATTCTTCCTCGAGGCCACTATATACACAATTATTACCTTGTGAAATATTAGTCCTAATCTTTATAGCAAAGGTCGTCACAAACTACTGAATTATTAATCCTAAGTGACATTACGTACTGGATGCAAATGGCAAATTATTTTGCTTCCGCAACAATTGAGATTTATTAAAGATGTGTTTTGCCACTAGTATTTGCACGCCAAAGGTTTCTGGCTTTGAGACTTGACGCACAAGATTAGATAAGGCTAATTGATTCTAAGGCGTTGCGTGTGTATATTGAATCCTTATAATTTCCTTGTTAAAAATAGAATTTACGAGCAGAATTTTTTATTCAATTCGCTGTACAATTGGGGTACAGATATCTACTGCCAAATTAGTCATGCAATGTTTTTCGAAATGTTTCGTGCAAAGGTAAATTAACTATGGTATACTTATATATATGTTCTATGAATACTCGAATAGATTTGCATGAGTGTCGCTAGGCTTTGCTTTACTGAATTGCCAAGTAATAATATTTTTTATAACACGTTACGTTGGTAAATCAATTATAGCGATAATCTTTTTAATAAATACCTAATTGTTTATGCGAATCTTTTTGTTTATATATGCCTGATTAAAAATTTTTAGATATATAAAATTAATTAAGCGTGAAAAAAATGAGTGGGATTAAATCTCGTAAGCTTATTTTGAAACTAGAACGTTTTAAAATGTTTAGGCACTATTGTTTTAAATACTAGCTAAAATAACGAAAGAATTCCACTAAATTTAAATTTTTTAATTGGTAAATGTCCTAGCAAGTATATTTATAACTCACTATACTCCAAAAGTGCCATCTCTCATTAAATAATGATATATTAATTTGTCGTGCTATGTACGAAAATCAGCGTTGATTAATTTGGAAAATTGTGTATAGCTCATTATTGTATTATAGGTAAGAAGTGAATATACTTTACCTAAATTTTTAATCTTTTAAATTCCTGAGTTTCGATTAGTTATTTTAAATGCTATCAATAAATAATTATTTTAAATACTTTTTTATCTGAAAAATGGTCTTAGTTTTCGAATTACCTCTTTTATATCCTTGATGATTAAATGTAGACTCGATAAATGTAGTCAGAAAAGAAGTTTATTACCTCCACTCAAGCAAATTCGATTCAAAATGATACGAGTCAAGGCGAAGTTCTACTCTATTCCATGAATCACATTTGGTTAGGTTGCATTAGTTCTTATGTTTTCAATCCAATTAAAATACCATTAAATGGGTAAAACGTAGGTTAGCTATGGAAATAATTTTCCATCCATACAGTTTATAATCTGCTTATATATCAAAACCTTTAGTATTAGCTTTGTAAAATAATCAATAGAAAGTAATTAGTACTTCACAGAATGCAATATCATATCCTTTAAAAAGATTCGTGTAAAAATAAATAAAAATTTGGCATAGAAAAAAAGGAAAGGTTAAAAATAAGTAGAGATCACAAAGACTGCTCTATCATCTTATTCAATGCGATGTTATTTTCTCCTAATCTAACTTTACCTAACTCATCAATTAACATATTAACCTAACTTAACGCCTCAACTCTGAGGTATTTCAGATAAATACCACAACAATATGTTAATAAATTCTTGCTATCTGTCAGGAAGCGTAGATAAAGCGAAAGTAGCGAGGAACACACAAAGATCTGATAATAAAATAATCGCGTCAGCTACATTTGGTCAAAGATATCTAAACCAAAGGTGAAGAAAACCCCCTTTAGAAACGCAGCTTTTTGAAAGAGAGTACTTCCACAGTCGATTATAAAGCTTCTTAAGTACTCTCCGCTCCAGAAGATCGAATCAACCGGATTTCATTGTGTCCATCTTTCCCTTCCACCTCATTTCATTCAATTAAGTCCCTACCAGTAATTCCTCTTTCAGGGAAACATCGCGAATCCATTTATAAACGCACCTTCTCGATGTTACTTCATAAGCCGAAGTAACTAAATTATCAAATGAGCACAAACCCGACAAATCGAAAAATAATTGATCACTTAATCCTGCAAGCAACTCAGGTAACCTCCCTCGATAATCTAGGCTTACACTCACTCCAATTGACTTACTGGTACTTCAACCATTCAACCAACTCTCAATAAAAAAACCCTGCACCCTCAAAATCTAACGTGCTGGTATACCCATATATGCACCACGCAATTCAAAGAATAGGCCATTTAAATGGTAGGGATTTGGTAGTCTCTCAGCTTCCTCTCATTTTCACTATATTTACCATTTCACTTTAAAGATGCATCACAGTCCTGTGGATACTGGCCCTTTATGTTATTCTTCAAAAAGCATTTATTTTGTTAAAACCGTACGTTATTTTATACCTATTGATCACTTATCGCCTAATTCTCAAACTAACCTAAGTCATCTCTCAAAACCAAATCATATTAATTACATTAGGGAATACCCTGTATTTAATGAATTGACAAAAGTACATTTTTCTACCTAATTCGAGCATACTGAATTCAAATCTGAAATCAGATTCTCTCTAAATGCTACAGATTTTTCGTAATATCAATAACTAATATTATACAATAATTTTCATTTTATCACTCCTATCATCATGCCCTAAAGTAATTTTGAATCATCCTTTTGCGTTATTTATAATAAAGCAGGTTTTTTTGCACAACCATTTTATTGCATATGAGAAGAAACTTAAATTACACATTAGGATTACAAATGCTGTAATCAAATATATGCTAATTTATAAATGGCCGTACATCAGGCTGAAGGACCTCTTATTGATTTGAATCGGGCGAAAATTTGCGTTTGTAACTCTTTCTCTTGTAAGTCTTCTCTGGCTGATCTCTTCTAATCAACCAGCAGTAGTCCGCCATCATGTGTCTATCCCATGACCTTGGTAGCGCTTTTCCATCGTCATCAAATTCTGATGTAAGCATTCCCCTTGTTCGTCGCTCACGGCTCCCAGATTCTCTGGAAATCGGTCGATGTGACTATTCAGGAAATGCAGCTTCACACGCATGTTGCATGCCAGATCACGATATGCTAAAAGCATATTAGTAACCAGATCCTCGTAGTTATGCGCTTTTTTGTTTCCCAAGAAGTAACGAACAACGTCAGAAAATAAGAGCCAGGCTGCCTTCTCTTTTTCATTCATGGTGTTCACGAATCTAGAATCACTCAGAAGTCTTCGGATTTGGATACCATCAAATACTCCTGCTTTAATTTTTACGTATAACAAAGCAGGAAACGCCGATACTATGTACTGAAAACAATCATTGTTACTGCTCAACGCCTTGACATACTGCTTCATCAACGCCAGTTAGAGGTGAAGTGGAGGGAAAACGATCTTCTCTCGACTTACGATTGGCTCATTAACAATGTTTGGCATTCCTGCTTCCAAAATTTCCCGAACTGGCCAATCTTTTGGGGACCAGTGTTTGTCATGGACTTGACTGTCCCATATACAGATATAGCATGAAAACTTTGTATATCCCTTCTGCTGGCCAAGGAGGAAGTTGAACATCTTAACGTAAACACAAATGATCCAATTGTGTTCATGGTACTTAAGTAAATCCATGACCATTCTTATGTCATCGTGAGTTTCTCGCTGATGGACAGTGACCGAGAGGTACTGCACCAAAGTCATTGCCATTATGCAAAAGGAAACACTTGAGGCTACGCTTAGAGCTGTCCAAAAACAATCTCCACTCAGCAGGGCTATAGGTGCAAAGATCCAACTCGGTAAACAGACCAGGAACATCGTGGCAGTATACAAATTGTTTGTCCTCAGAGAAATACTTAACAAATGTACTTTCCCTTGTTCGGTATTATGATAGCCGTACCTACCTGTCAAGCATATGTCTTTCACTCAACATGGAGGCCCAAAAGTTCTGCAGCTTTCTTGGACAGCGCCAAATCACGTATCAAGTCATTCAAATCCTATTAATTGAAACAGCGAGGAGCTAATGACTGTTGAGCATCTGATGAGGAATCTGCAGACTCTGAATCCATCCCGTGGAAGTCTATATCAGCTACATCATTTTCATCCTCGGAGGAAACATATCTACTGAAAATCGGAACTGGTAAAGACACAGAATGAGGAACAGGCCGGATCACCGAGGGAATGTTGGGGTAGTCGATCTTGTGCCGATTTTGCTTGCCAATCTCTTTAGTATTCACCAGACAGAAATAACAGTCTGATACATGATCCTTTGGCTCTCACCACACGATGGATATTCCCAAACGAAGACCATTTCTCTTTCCTTTCGCCTACTCAAGAAGATGTTCCACACAATTATGGCAAACAGCATATGGGGCTCACTCCTTATCTTGATCTCCAAGAGGCACATCAAAATATGCCTTATAAGTGCGGATCACAAAGACTGATATATTGCGCCTTTGACAAACTAGCATGTAACAGCCACATATATAGCAGAAGGTGTCTGGATAATAAACGCAGTTTCTCCTTGACGAAGCCATCACTCTAACATGATACCTGCAAAAAGAAACAATAATATCAATATTTTGCACAATAACACTTATTACTATCTTACTACTATGTGCTGTGAAGTATTTGCTTTCTACAAGCACCCTATCTCTCCATCCGGAGGGCAGTTTGGGGGGAAACGAGAAAATAGAAATTACGAATAACTATAGCATGTAGGTAAAAATGGATTATATATTTGAAAATAGCCTCAAAAAACAAATAAAAATTGGCAGATAAATCTAATTCACCAGAAAATTTGATTAACACTGTTTCCCTGTGTTATAGACCAAAGACCAATTTCGCAAATAAAACACAAGTATTTCGAATTACGAACTCAATCCTCTGTTAGCTGTTACGTTTGTAAGATTGGATTTCAAGCTGTTTATTATTTTCTAGCGATCAAAGCACCAAATTTCAAAATTGGCCAACATCCAAATCCTAATTTAACTTAATATCGAATATCACATTACTAATTAATAATAAAATATTTGAGGGATATTATGGCATAAAAATTATCATGTTACGCAGTAAGTTCGAATTTTTTTAATCCTTTCTCAATCCCCCAAATACCAAGTGTCAAAGGGGTTATTAACTTATTATCTTTAGTCAGTAAATGAAAGTCATTATAAATACGACTTTCACTCGTTAATTGATGTTACGAGGGGCGGTCAATAAGTTTTGCGAATAAGTAGGGCAAAACAGAGGAAGGGGGATGGCTGTTTGTGGGGGTGTTAGGACAAGTTATAACAAGTCAGGACCTGCAGCCGCACGCTTCTGCCTGATCTATTTAAGAAGTAGTAGCTGATCGCAGATCGTCAGTCACAAATTTTTCAACAATGGAGAAGGTTGAGCACCGCGCAGTGATCAAATTTTTTACCAAGGAAGGCAAAAATGCAAAAGAGATCCATGAAGGCATGGTTGCAGTATATACCGACACAGTCCCTTCCTATGCAACCATTGCTTGCTGAAATAGGGAGTTCCGCCATGGTCGTGAGTCCCTTGAAGATGACCCCCGTTTAGGACCCCCGTCAGACGTGACCAACGAGGACAATGTGGCCCATGTGAAAAGGATGATCCTCGAAAATCGACGGGGAAGGCCGAAGAAATCGAGCAAGAACTTGGAATATCACATGGAAGTGTTATCAACATCATCCACGACAATTTGGCCATGACCAAGGTCTCTGCCCATTGGGTCCATACAAACCTCACTAAATATCACACTTGATCGACTTTAACGTCGTCAAAGTCCACGAGGCCAGAGTTACACAAGCTACCCTGCGCGAGTGCGGATTTGAGGAGCGCAACATCCCCTCTACAGTCCAGATCTGGCCTTTAGCGACTACATTTATTTCGCCAGCTCAAGGCTGCACTGCGTGGACCCTGGTTTGGGGACGATGAAGATATCAAGCTTGCCGTCCAGAAGTGGATTAAACAGCAGTCGGGAGATTTCTGGTTGGTGGGAATTCGAAGCCTCAGGGACAAGTGGCGCAAGTGCATTGAGGTCGAGGGTAGTTATATTGAAAAATAATAAAACACATTTCCTCATATCTCGTTTCCTTATATCTGAATTGCAAAACTTATTGACCGCCCCTCGTATTTTTTGGACTTATATCATTTGCTAGGGCCAAAGATATTCAGTAGATATTATCATACTACAGTCATGGCCAAATATTTTGAGACTTTATATTTTTTATATTAGAAAATTAATATAACTAGTCAAACGTTGAATTTTGTTTTAAAATGTTTCATAAGAATTTGAGCTCAAACACAAATTTTTGATGCAATCTTGACTGATATTGATAAATTTCTCTTCAATAAGCATCATCAAATGCTGACAATTGGATGGCTTCTGTTTATCATTTGCCAGAGTAATTACATCGCCTGCAAACATTAGTGGTTTCAAATCTCGCGAATTTCCGTGCCAAAGTCACAAAAGTTGTTATTCATTTATTTTTATGACAAGGGATGACTTAATTCTGAAATATATAGTTTATCATTTTTAAACTTAACTGTTCGGAATAGATGCTGATGAAGCATATTTTGGTATCATTTTTAGTTCATAGCAGTGATCTAGGGGAAAGTGGTTAGTGCTTCATTTCCTTTAGATGACAAGAGGCCTTAGACATACAAAGTATCCATATGCTTCCCTGTGAGTACGATACTGGATTCGTGAAAGCCCTTCCCTTTCCTTCTCCTAAAGATAGAATTTCTAGACGCTCCAAATAAACGAAAGAGAACTTCATCAAAGAATATCACTTTGCACAAGTCTTTAGCAGTCCATTCTTTGAATTTCCTACAAAATTGTTTCTTCTTGGTGAGATGAAGGTACTTTACAGTTCTTCTCAACTTGGGAACTTTGTCGAAAAGCTTTCGACTTACTTTCTGCGCTTAAGTGTTCATACTTGCCTTTTTCCAATTGTGAGCAAGCTTGACACTGCAAACAACTTGATCTTTGAACTGGGACCTTAAATTAAACCTATTTTGGCGTTCATTTGACGTTCTTGGGTTTCCAGAAGAATTCTTCACAGAAGTTTACCAGGCTTCTTAAAGTCATTAATGATTACAAAAATATGGTTTATTGATATCATACACTTGGGAAACTATGTCCTTGGATTTCTGACCACTTTAGTAGAGAGCAATAATGGTTGCACGCTTTTCTTTGGAAAGAACCATTTTTCGAATTTAAAAGAATCAAACATTTATTTAAAAAAATATTGCAATTTAGATCATAATTATACAAATACACTCATTTAACTCATATTTAACATCATTTTACTCTTTTGATCGAATAGCAAACAAAGTCCAGGGACTAAAACTGACCCCCTACAGGAACAAGACCAGAGTGTGAATTTGGATTCAGAGATGGAATGCACTGTTATTTCTTATTATTTTTAAATGCTGGATTTTTAATGAACCTGCAATAATTTAAATATTAGAATAATTATTCTTATTACGTAAATTTTAAAAATAAATGAAAAAATAAAAATATATATTAGTCTCAAAAATATTTGTCCCTGGGTATAAATCCCATTTTAACAATAAATCTCTGGCTTCTTTTTATTGCCTATATATCTATTGAAATTTAGTATTCAGAAATTAATTGAAAATGTCATTCTTTAATGTCAGTATATTTCGGTAAAGTCTAAAAAAGAACAACTCGCGATTCATTGCAGTAGAGATTGAAATTTAAGAGAATGTGTTTGATGTATACTTACCGTTTAATACCATTTCGATTTTGTGGGTGCAAAGTATTGCTCTCTCGTTCTTGAGTTCAATTAACCTTTGATAATAAAGTGTATTAAATGATTTAAAATAAAGGAAATAAATAAGTTTCTCTAAAGTCGAATGGAGAAAGGGTAATTCCCTTGATATTTAGTAGTTCCGTTAACCATATGTCGTTAAATACCACGGCGTATTAAAACGCATTTGTCACCTCCTAAAAGCCATGACCGACAAAGGAATCCGAGAAAAATGTTGCTAAGGCGCGTTTTAATTGTACTTAAAAATGGGCTAAAGACCGAACTAGATACAGTTGCACGCATATCTATTGGTAACCCAATTCAAATTTGTAATTTACGAACTTTTATACGTTACTAGTTCTAAATGTACATATTTATATTATATTCAATTATATTAGTCTTCAAGAAATATATTATAATGTATAAATGATAATCAAACAAATTATTAACATTAAACATGGTGTTTATTAAAAAAACACAGGGACAAAAGTATTGGCATCGTTTACATGATTTAACAAAATTAAATTATTAAAATTAGTGTTGAAGAATGTTCGAGAATGACTATTGGAATATTCTAGACTAATACAAGGTAGCAGTTTACTTGTACGGCTAACTTTTGGGGCCGTTCATTATGGTATTGGACACGGCTGAAGAATCATCTCTACAATAATTTTGAAATAGCAACATGGCGAAGACATCCAAGCACTCAGAAGCATATACAAAGCGAATAATTGAGCTGCATAACCAAGGATATAGAATATTTTCGGCAAGTTTGAATATCCCAATTTCATCTGTAAGGGATATTATTGTAAAGTTTAGAGCTGCTAGGACTACTGTTAATCGTGTGCGGAAAGGGCATCCATGGACACGTACCAAGGAAGAAAGCACTGTTGAAGATGGTTCACAAAAAGAGACGTTTAGAGTTTTCCAGAGAACATCTTGATGACAATGAACCATGTTTGCATAAACGACCACCATTACGTTTGGAGAAAATCTTGAGAAGCTGTGCTGGAAAAGAACATCCCACCTACTGTGAAACAAGGAGGTGATTCCATTATGTTGCGGGGGCGTTTTGCTGCTGCAGGTACTGGCTCAATTTGTGTGATAGAAGGTACTATGAATTCCGAGGGATATCAGCAAATTTTGGATCAACATGTGGAACAATCAGCGAGGAAACTTAGTCTTGGCAGAGGGTTCCTCTTCTAACAGGATAATTAATGATCGCAAGCACACGAGCAAAGCAACGCAGAAATATTTTGCTAATCAACAAGAGTAAGTGATGAAATGGCCTTGTAAAATTCCAGATTTTAATCCGATTGAAAAATTATGGAAAGAACTTGTTCATAAGATTCACTTGTTCATAAGAGGTCCCAAAGCATCATCGCGGAGTTAAAAACTTTTGCAGTGGAATACTGGAGTAAAATTCTTACTAAATCTTGCAAAAAACTTGTTTATGTCTACAAGACATGAGCAGCAATGAAAAAGAGTTGAGTTATACCTGACATCTCTCTATTTAAAACAGCAGCTGAGGAATGTGAATTTTGTAGCTTGGAGCACTGTGGTACCAAATGGCATCTCTGCTTCCTCCGACCTCTTAAGGGAGATTAAGGGAGAAAGCCTTGATCATACAATCCGTGCTGGAGGCCCCGCCAAATGTAAGAACAATTAAGTGTGGCCGCAACTTCTGTGAGGCTGTCCTAAGGAGACAAGGCTAGAGTGGAGGGAGGCCGTTGAATGCTGTGGAAAGTGGAAGTTCTATTGCAACTTCCACGTGGCCATGAGTCGACTCTCCTCAAATTTTGTCCGTTGTCCCTCAGGGAAGCGAGAAGCACGGCCTTGTGGGCGGGGTCGTCGGGTGACGGCATTGGAATCAGTAAGGGAGAACAAAAGAGCGAGGTTGTAAGCTGACGAGGCTAGCATGGGTGAAGGAGGTTCTAGTTAATCATTACAAATAAGTAAAAAGCGAAAAGCAACGATGGAATCTCCACCATAAACCTTTTAGGATATATATATATATATATATATATATATATATATATATATATATATATATATATATATATTTAGGTAGAAGTTCTGCTTTTATGCATGTTTTATTAAAGAACAGGTCTAGTTGAACCTTGATAAGCTTCTTTCTTTGTTTTTCTAATTTCCTTATTATTCTTTTTTCGTGTTGCGAAAGGTTATAGATAAGTGTTCCGATATTTATGGTTTATTTTAGCTAACTGAGCTTTCTGTCACGTTTAACCGAAAGATGGTCAAAAGTAACCAAAAGCTCAGCTAGCTAAAATAAACCATGAATATCGGAACACCTATCTATAACCTTTCGCAACACGAAAAAGAAATAATAAGGAAATAAGAAAAGCAAAGAAAGAAGCTTATCAAGGTTCAACTAGAACTGGTCTTTAATAAAACATGCATATATATATATATATATATATATATATATATATATATATATATATATATATATATATATATGGGGAAGTGATACACAGAAACAAAAGAGAAAAGATCCTACTGGAGGCAGGGTTGGCAAGGTAAGTTTTTCCCACTTTTGTTTCACCCGGAAAAAACTCTGGAAAAAATGGGGTAAATGGGTAGCTTTTTCACGAGGAAAAATTGGGTAAAAAAGATTTTTTTGTGAAAAACTAGTAAAAAGGATAAAAAAGGACGAATTCAACTTTTAATTGATTACTAATAATTTTGATATATTTAATATATTATAACAAATAGACTAAACTATATATCCGTAGCTTCATAATAATAATGATAATATATTAGTTGGCGTAACATAGGTTTTCATTACTAGATGAAAAAATTAAACGATGCCTCCGACAAACAAGATACGAGTACACATAATTCTGATCATGTGTTGATTGGCATGTGCTTTCACTCATGATGCTATTATTCCCTTCAGTATCTTTTGGTTCCTTCCATCCAAAGGGCCTGTATATGTGAATAAGCTTAGCAACACGTTCATTGTTGAGTCTGTTTCTTAGCTTTGTATAAATAAGGCTTCGTGTGCTGAACAACCTCTCAATCCCAGCACTAGAAGGTGGACATGACGAAATAGATAATACCAGGGAGCAGAATCTTTCAACTAGATCTAATGAAGAAACTTTTATCATCTACTGCCAATATTTTTAAGGTAATAATTTGCTCAGAGATTTCTGGAAAGCTATTTTTGGAAATACCTTCTGCCTCATATGCTGCCAGGACAACCATTAAATTTTCATCCAAATGATCATCATAGTTACGTGCAATATCTTGTTGTTCGTCCGTTAAATTAATCCATTTTTCAATTTTTTCAATGGATATCTTCGGTGATCAATTAAATAAGCAGGGAGGTGTTGTGGAGTTACAACTTCATTGAACTTTCTCTTTATTTCAGTTCTTATTTCTTCATTTATTTTGGTATCTGCGATGAGATTAAGCCAAGCAGTAACACAGTCTGACAGGTTGTTGTGATCATCCTGGAAATAAAATATAATTTCTATTGTATTTGAATGTTATTGATCTAAAGAGATATAATAAATATTACCTATATTAATTGTTATTAAACACACTTATTTGCATTTTATTTATTTTAATATTTAGTTTTTCAATTCCTAATTACTGTAATATTTATAAATTTACTTTAATTTCTAGAAATTAAATTAAATATTATTGAAGAAAATACTTTGCATGATATTTATTATAGGATTGACTTTTTCTATTGGTAATTACTGTATTTTTTTAGAAACTCACTTGGAAGAAATCCAGAGCAATAAAAATTGTCTTAAGCTGCATCAGCAGGTTTTTTGCTTCCACAAGTAGAAGCCGGTTGTCAATATGATTGATGATATTTGTACTCATTTTATGAGCTTCTCTATTCCGTATTTCTACATACTTCGGATGATATTTCACAAATGTTTCTAAGCAGTGCTCTTTGACTGGACCATCTGCAATGAAATTATATTTATTGTAATTCCATGCGATCATTCAACTATTGACAAGTAAATAAACTGTTTAAGATTTTGTTATTGTAAGAATTTTTTTTAAGCAAACAGAAGTTACAATACTTTATAAAAGTGTAACTAATGTTATCTTTAAACATTTGAAACGTTTTGAAAATTCAGAGGTAATATCAAGAATATGTTAACATGAAAATGTACATGCCTGAAATAAAAAAATATTTTTCTAACTTGATTAAATTTTTAATTAGGAATTAGAATAAGAAATATACCTTGTATTATTGTGAAGTTGTGGTAAGACACCACTCAATTCCTTCAACCAACCTGCTAGCTGGTGGTGCCTACGGAAGTACCTCTGAACATCTTTTATGGCAGCTAAAACTGGTGTTGGAGTTGCTACGCTTTCCACAAGATTCAATTATAGTCGGCCTCCAGTCAACAAGCATTTTCAATTACATAAGTATATTTACATCTATAAATAAATGAAATCATAATAACTTATACTTGCATATATCATAGTTGCTTTAAATAAATAAATATTTTGAAGAAAATTATTTTAGTTTTGTTTAGGAAATACTAACCTTACGAAGGAGTTTAATTTTTGCTTCATTATCTGACACAAATCCAACAACAATTGCTCCATACTCAGTCTGCTTTTAAAATGCTGATCTTTGCTAGTTCAAAACAATAGTCTGCAGTTTTGCTCTGACTTCCTGAACAGACACAATCAAGTGGATATGATTTTTCTTAACAATGTATAGTACTGGCAATAATTGGATCACTGTGAAGATTATACCACCCATCTTGTGAACGACACATATTTTGTTTTTAAATAGTAGCTTCATTTCTGTATTTACTTATGTATAAGCTTCATCTAGCAGTGGACTAGCAAGTTGCTTCCTAGAAGCACTCGTCTCTGCTTCAGCCCACATCTTGTTTCTTCTAATTCATTTTAGAATCTATCATCATCAGCAACTCGAAAAGGAATGCAATTCTAGAAGTAAACAAAAATAAGGAATTTTACTCTATTTTTCAGACAAAATTTAATGTATAGATATATTTGGGTGATCTTTTAAGCAAATCATATTTCTAAATAAACCATAAATTGAAACCTATAATAGGAACTATATTAGTGATTTTTAATGCAACTCCAGATAATCTAAGATATTGATAATAAAAATACATAATTTGCCCTATTCTCAATCATGTTTAATTTAGAAATTTACCTTGTAGAAAATTTGAGCCCACTTCCGTTGAATCACTTTAAATTTCTCATCACTTATTGTCTGAATAAATTTGTCAATATGATTAATAGTTCCTTTGTGCCTTTTATTTTTAATAATTTTTTGCCTTGAAATTACATCAGAATTACTAAAAATTTTCACTGGAGTTGAACTAATTTGTGAGTGGTCGATTGAAGGCAGTATATCAGAATCAGACGTTTCTGCGAGGGATGCTGTTGAAAATGGTTTTGAGTTTTCAATATCTCGAGTAGAACTTGTTTGATCATTGCTTTCATTTGTTACATTTATATCATCGGTGGTGCAGTTATTAGCAAATTGACAATCCATGGGAGGAATGCTGCTTATATCAATTTCTTGGTTAGAATTAATAGCTTCGGCGTTTACAGATGAGGCTGAAGTGTTTATGATGGTCCTTTACTCGATCAATTCTTTTTGCTATTATTATTGAAACATTTTTTTGCAACGAACTTTATTACTAAAAATATCTTCATATTTAGACCACAATGGGTTCTTTGTCTGTCCACCAAGAATACTATGAAGGTAAAAGGGTCAATAGTTTTTTCCAAACTAACCCTGACTGGAGGTGACACCAAGAAAATCAAAGAGAATAAAAAAGATTTCCCGGCAAGGACTCGAAGCTTAGACCTCTTGTTATATAGACCAGTGCGGCCTTACCGACTGAGCTAACGTGACACGTAAGCCATGACAACACATTTCATCATTTAACTTTTTACGTTCGCACCTCCAGAGACCACCACCCAAATGAAACGTACCTATAAGGATGGAGAAGATATAATTGGAGCAAATGGAGGAAGATCACAAGGTTTTGGGAAGGGAGGACGAATATAGAAAAACATAGATTAAGGAACAGGTAAATTTGTAACGATTTTGGAAACAAGTTTTGTGGTCCGAGAGAATTTTGAATTTAAATGAGCCTCAGAGATTTTGGAATTTGGAATTTGTTCGATCAATTTGGATTCAATTAAACGCCTTTTGTAATATTTCAGACTTATCGATTAGTTTGCAATATTAAAATCAATTTGGTGATCACAATTACTTGCGTGATTTTACAATCTCGAAGATAAATTTCCTGTTCCTATATACCACTATTTGCATAATATATGCGCTTGTTAAATTTCCCAGTTTCCCCTACATAAAATTATTTTAATTATTCCATGGAAAATGAGGTACACTTCAGACTGTTGGTTACATGGAAGAAGATATATTCCAGACTCATGGGGACATGGAAGAAAATAAACACCCGACTGTTTGTTTTATGGCTTATTCTTTGAAAAAAACTTTTTATAGTCTGTTTATTTTTAAAGCCTATCTTAATAGTGGTATTTATGGCGAAAGCTTTTAGTTTGAAAAGTTGTGGAGCAAAAAGTAATATAATAATTGTTTTAGTGGAATGGTTATTGGTATTTTTAGAGCAATAATAAGTCCGTCTGATTCTGGAATGACATGATTTAATAAACCACAAGAGATACATTAAACCAATAAAAGTACAACTATTTAAATTAAGTTCTTCTTGAAGGAGGCAAGGACCGCAGATGTATTAGCTCTTAAGATTTGTGATAGGACGAAGGATTTGTTAACTGATATTTCTTAGAGAATGAATAATAATGTATATAAATATTTCCATTTGTAGGTTTGCGATATAAAGTGTATATTGGGCCATTGACTCTGATAATTTTTGTATCGAGGAGCGGCAGCGAGTCTTAGGGTCCCACTCGACCTTGAATGAAATGGTCAGATGAGGGTTAGTGAGATTTTGGAAGAAGCTATCAAAGATCTCAAGGTTATAAGACTGTAGGACTAGCAACAGAATATATCATTAACATTTCTCAACCAAACTCAAAGGAAAGATGTTATTTGAGGTAGGAGTTCTTTTTTGAAGTTTTCCCTTGATAAATTGCAGAGAATCGCCCAAAGGGGATGACCCATGCTAAGGTAGTACAATTGGCGATAAAAACTATCTCTACAAGTTAAGAAGTTATCTGTAACACATAAACGTACAAGTTTAATAATCTTTGCGCACAAGGCGCTTGCATAGGCGTCGCCCCGTCGTGCTTCAGTGGTCCCCGGAGCCTCAGACTAGATTGAGACTACCTTGGTTTTATTCTTTCTATACATTGCCATTTT
The DNA here is from genome assembly GCA_963969495.1 of Ceratothoa steindachneri. Classification (NCBI taxonomy): domain Eukaryota; kingdom Metazoa; phylum Arthropoda; class Malacostraca; order Isopoda; family Cymothoidae; genus Ceratothoa; species Ceratothoa steindachneri. The sequence goes on from OZ018319.1 coordinate 65,102,129, forward strand.
ACCTTTATTTATCACTTCATATACATACCTATTCTCGCCTATACGCTCAGCCCACCGCTCAATTGGAAGGCTAGACATCGCCTAGCATTGCTTCCTTTATTCTTGCTTCAGGCTTCAGTTGAGGTAGTTGGTTTTAACATGTATGCATTTTTCCTAACATTTTCGCTACTAATGGCACCCCTTTCTATCTTTCTCCTTCTTATTTACCCTCTTATGCACTTGCAAGGGGATTGCAACTTCAGCAAGGGAAACTTTACTGCAGGTGACATCTGGAGCATTGTGTGCCTGAAGTAAGATCTGCGGCAATATAACTTTCACACCATTTTCAAATCCTCCATCTTCGCCACTTTCCTTACAGATATCTCCTTACCAACTTTCTTTCCTCACACTATTTCTTGAAGAGATGAGACGTCCTCTTTGGTGTTCATATGTTCTTTTATAAATGTGCAAAGTACCAAAAAATGGAATCTCTCCTTGCGAACAGATCCTTAAATTTGCGTCTTTTCTCTTTTGGTCTTTTAATTTGTTCTTTTACTAATTTAAGGAAAATATCAATCAATCTCTTTCACTTGTACCACCTTTTTTCAAATCCATCTCGTTTTGGCCATGGCTATCGTCATTTACGACAAACAAACCCAACCAAAACACCTGTAGAAATTTTAACCTACCTACCTTAGTTCTTTGGCGCATTCTTTGCTTTCAGATCCCGAAGTGTAGTTTTTAGTAGGATGCCGTCGACAACCTTCTGATAGAGAGCTGCGTATTCAGGATCCAAGGTAAGAAGAGCACGGCGTGACTGTTCTAGATACGAACCTGTATGAGATAATATGACCTGCAAACATATTGAAACATACAACATACATCTATATTTTCGGCGATTGATCAGAGTACAACAAATTCTCGCTTAATAGCACCAGGTTAGCAACATACACCAACGTAAACAGAAGCTATCTTTTACCCTCTCTTATCAACCTCACGCCATTTTTCGTCTTTCAAAAACGTGCATCTTTCAGCACTCTATTCCTATATAGATCAAACAGTTAGGGTAACATCACACACATAAGTAAGCTATGAGGTTATCACGCTTAACCAATCACCGTCTAGTTAGACTTTTAGGTCTTCTTAAGTTGAAAGAGGTCATGGAGGATTATTAGCTAAATATTCCATATGCTAAGGAGAAAAATTTAAGAGACCACAGTGACGTCATTTGAATCGTCATTTCCATAGGCATAATAAGAATTGAGTAATACTCTAACAAAAGAAGAATGATCGTTTGGAAGGAATTGAGTGATACTCTAACAAAAAAAGAATGATCGATTGGTAAGAAGTGAGTGACACTTTAACAAAAGACGAATCATCGGTAGTAAGAAGTGAGTGATACTCTAACAAAAGACGAATGATCGGTTGGTAAGAAGTGAGTGATTCTCTAACAAAAGACGAATGATTGGGTGGTAAGAATTGAGTGATGCTCTAACAAAAGACGAATGAAAGTACATAAAGTACATAGACCATGCAAATTTTCCCCCTATTTTTACACACACTAATTTCACCACTTCCTTTATGAGTGTGTTGATAAAAAAATCGGAATAAGTTAGTTTTGTTGCTTTTCACCCTTAACAAATAATAAAATAATAATAATAGAATTTATTGGTTGTTTTGTACTTGATAGTGCTTAAAAACTATGAATAGAGCTTAGGTTTGGGCAGAGATGATGTGCACCGGCATTCTTTGTGGTAAAGTGGGCGAAGATGAAGTTAAGAATAGCGATAATCATATTTTTTTTAATTTTAAATCTTTTTAACCCTGTAAATTTTAGTTAAGATAAGTTCCATTGGTATCATTTAGAGATATCTCTTCCAAGTATTTTTTAAGTTTAACAAAAGATGAAAATATATTAATTATTATAATAAATTTACAGCATAATTTTTTATATAAATAGTATATCATCATATGGAACATGCCATACTCTTTAATATTTTCATCTTCATATAGAGAGGATCATTATTTAATATATTCCCACCTAATAATGTTTGAGGGAAGTACTTTGTCAAATGAGAACAGGATGTTGACTGAACTCACCCCACTAACAAATATATTAGCAGTTAAAAATCCTATTCTGCTATTAATTTTAATTTATCATAATTACACCGTAATTATTATTCCTCTTTATCATTATTTAATTTAAATATTTTATATTTGGAATATATTATCGAGCCATTATGGTAGACACGATAGCTTAGAGACTATTAAAATTTCAAGTTATGACTTAATTTATTGGAAAAACTAGTACTTTAAAGATTATATATTTTTTTTTCTTGAAAAAGAAGCACGACCATAAAGGGGCTCTGTAAGAGGCTCAGTAGAATCTCACAGAGAATTCACCCAAAATCCCTTTGATTACTGCTGGTTAGATGCACCGTTCAATTTAATGGTATCCACGACACTCAACACCTAGAAAGTCTCGGTTTGCTTACCTTTATTCCTTAATATAACTCTGCGGTGGCTCCATCAGAGAAATAAAGTTGGGGATAGAGACTACTTAAAAAATATACTTTGCTAGCGCAATTATCCTAAACGTTAAACAGAATGTATTATATACATGGTGGCCCACAAAAATTTAACCGAAATTTGAATTAGCATTACTGAAAAACTATTAGAGATGTTTTTATTCTTTAAAATTTGTTCACTCTACCATTTATTTATATTTAGAGTGTTGAAATTTAATTGAATTTCCTTTTACAATAAGGATACAAGAGGCGTTTTAGTGGAGGCAAAACAAAATTTTTCAGCAAGGAAGTGAAATAATATATATCAGAAGTTGAATATTAACAAATTCATTTGTCCAGTAATTACAAAATACCTCCCCCAATGGGTAATACAAATGTATTTTTTATAGATTTGCTAATCACCATTTCCTTCTACAGGTATTCCATTCTTTCCAAGCATATTTGCCCTTTTGATCGCATTGATTGCGCAACTCTTTTCAACAACTCTTGATTTTTCTTAAGTAAGTTGTCTTCACGTGTGATACCATCTTTTTACTTGTTTGTTTTTCAGAGGAGTAGAATATACTCTACTTTTTAGATGTCCCCATAAGAAGAAATCAAGCGGTATTTAATATTGAAATCTTTGGGGCCATTTATTTAGCACGACAATGCGATTTCTGAAAAGTTCCTTTAGTCTTTCCCTAACAACAAGAAGTCTCTATACTGGTTCTCCTTCCTGAATCCGCCAAACTATATTGAAATGATTGCCTTAAATATGGTTGAGTACATATTTTTAATAATAATAACAATTATTACTCAAGTAGTGATACCATATTTTATGGCCTGAGTACATTTGTGTAATATAAGTAATTAGGCTAAGAAATCCATTCAAGCCTTTTGCGTTACGGAAGAATAAGCCATTGACATTACCACAAAACTAGAAAAATCACTAGAAACTAGAAAGCAAACAGATACCCCATCCAGATCAAGCAAAACCAAAAGCTTATCAGACTGTTCATCAGAAATACCTTATCCAGCAATGCAAAAATAACTCCATATCATACTGTCAAATGTTTTTTTCGATGCTCAAAGGAAAATAATATTACAGTACTCTAATATATTTACAACATAGTCTAGATCTAGGTCAGTGCTATCATCTAATTACTCGATCCTGGAAACATATCACTTGCATTTAGAATCATGTTTACCACCATTATTTGCGCTTGGCAAATATTATGTGAGTACCCTCGTATCTTTGTCTGTCTGTATGTCTGTCACTATAGTTTGTGCAGAATAGTTCAAAAAGTTCGATCTTGATGGATTTTTATGATATTTTGAAGGATCAGTGGGCCTTGGACCCCTCCTTTTCCAAAGATAGAATAGTGGCACATCAAGTTCCGCATGTAGGATATGGAACGCTTATTTACCTTTTTTAACATTGTGATATACATATGTAATTTTCTGCTATTTTGGGCAAAAACATAAAAATTGCAGCTAAATAAATTGAAAATACCTATGAGTATATAAAACATGACATTCTACTAAAATACCCAATTTGATCCGTATCTGGACCTGTAAGATCAACATATATATTAGAAGAGTGAATATTTACCACTTAACTTGAGTATGTTCATCAGTCGAACGTCATGAGTTATTTACCCATCTTTGATGATTTTAAATTTTACTAGATCATTATTTTATATTAGCAAATATGTCAGAAAATACCGTATCTTGCAAAGCAAAAGAGAGAGAGAGATTATAAATGATCCAGAATCGGCACCCCAATCCCAAAATATATTTTGCCTATTAGTGATTCAAGTTCCACCTTAACCGAAAATTAAAATTAAATTTTTTAATAACATTTTAGATATCTTGTACACATCGATCGTCAGATAGACAGACCTAATTACACGAGTGATCACGTAAGCCGCCAGACTATGTTATCGGAGGTAACAAAAAATCTGGCGCAATTTTTATCTCCACATATTACAATTTATCAATAAAGAATTTTCTCATCCAGTGGCAAATCTGGGATTTACATTTGCCCTTAAGGAAATTCATTTAAATCTTATTTTTAATTTTTCTTAACTTTCTCTCAAAAATTCCATTAGATATTCATCCTATTAAGACTGAAATTAGGAGAAAGGTGTTCACAAAATAGAATCTAAATTTATCTCATGATTTATTTTATAACAAACAATGACAAATATTTCTTCCGCTGTCCCTAATCAAAATTCCATTTCTTTTTCCCTTTCGCTTTCTTTATTTTTAGTCCCTTATCTAGAATCTTATCTAGCCTTACCACTAACCCTAGAATGGGCTCTCAAATGGGTATGGGTATGTATTCCATACCTTTTAACCCTTTTATCTTTCGTTTTTTCAACCTTGGCTGATTATACGTCTTGATTATAGAAGCTTTACCTGTTTCTTCCTTTCATCCACAGTTTAAGTCTTCACAAACCCTTTTTGTTCTTATCGAAATAAAAAATACAATTCAAAAAGTTAATTTTTTTATTCTGTTTATCTTTTAGGTTTTACATAAGTGATTGTCGGTTTACACTCAGACAATCACTTATCAAGAAGCTTTGTTGTATTTGCTGATGATAAACCAGTTTAGGAAATAGTTAGAATTTTTTTTATCATTCAGATAACGAAAGTGTATTGAAAAGGCTTTAATTGGTAAAGGGTAGAATTAGATATTCTACCTCAATATTTATTGCATTCTAGTCCAACTTGTTTTCATTGAGATTCTATTAATCTTTATAGTTTGATGATATTATTCCCATGCTTGTTTTTTCCAGTGATAATTCGTAACTTAGAGTTAATCAGTAAAATTCAAGGAGCTTTTACCTCAACCTTAGCGGACAGTCCCTTTTCATTATCATCACTAACTCTATAGTTTAAGAAGGGGATTATTTTGAATATTTCAATAATAATTTCATCTTAGTTTGGTTATGACTTATGTTTTTTATCAATGTTATTTCTAATAATTCTTTTATAATATCAAAAAACAAAATAGTGAAGTTCAAAAATAAATATAAGTATTTAAATTTAGGGATTTTTTTACAATCCAGAAAAATTTATTTTTATATATCTTCTTCTATAACTATATTTTAGCAACTTGATATTTTGAAAGGGGAAAAATTTAGTTTAGAGTTTCCTTTTAAAATTATTATAATTGGCGAAGTTCAGAAAATTTATAAAAATTTAACTATGGCTGCCTTTTTAGATTTTAAATTTTAATCTTAGTAGCGAAGTGCAAGCTCCCCCTATAGGTGGGAGTGGCGAAGCCATAGCTGGTATTAATATAGAGGAAAGATCAACAAAATCAAGGAATGCAGGTTAAATAAAAACCACTTTGGAGAATAACAACCTTAAAATTTAGGTTAAGCTGAGTACTTAAGGATAGAATGGGACGATATCTCCCTTTCTATACCGTTTGTTGTCAAATTTAAGCTCACAATTAACGTAAGGCATCCTAACACATCCACTTAGAAGTGAACATTTATTTTAAAATTATAAGATAAGATTAAAACCACTTTCTTAAATTAAATATTTTCATATAATAAGAAAATATAACAGTACCAACGCTCAGTTTTTTAATACTTGAGAACGTGTACACAGATGATGTGTAATTTCTCGTAAAATGTTGTTGTTATTAATAGCTCCCAGGCAGCTTACCAGAAAGCTGCGGAGCAGTGAGTCCTTTTTTACCTTTTATTCACTTTAAAATAGAAGTAATAATTGAAATTTATTGCTTTTTACCTACTTTATGGGAAGTTTCTAAAGGTTGGAATATATTTACCTAACCATTGCACTCACTGTTCGATAAAGACAATATACCTGTTGGGTTTAGGTCATTACTTAATATCGAAAACCTGCTTGTTCTTAATCTGGTATATTTATATATATATATATATATATATATATATATATATATATATATATATATATATATATATATCCCTTTAAGCAAGTTTTTAAACCTGGTCATCTTGATCTAGATTAAGGATTCATTTTTAAGTGAATACGGATTTTTGTTATAATTTTTAGTTTAATCTTCAACATCAAAATATTTTGTGATTGATTAATATCTTAAATATTTTAATCATTCTCTGCATTTCGTTTAATTTTTTAAGAACTCTAAATTTACAAAATTCTTGATCAACCGAGATATAATTTAGCTATAATTATTTTTTATCGAACAACGAAAATACAACATCAAATCTAGAAACTATTGCACCTAAAATATAAATTTTATTATTTTTACAAAGGGCAACCTGCTATGATAATGTCGACTAATTTCCTCTTTCTGTGTTATCTGTAATACAATTAATAATATCTACATTATAAAATGAATACATTAATTTAACTGAAATTCAAGGCTTTTCCCATTAAATTCATAATTAATTTGAAAGAGAATTTAAGAATTCCTGCTTAATTAAAGAATACCACAAATAAATTAAAGATATAATTATACACTGCAATCAATAAAGTAAAACATTTGTTATCATGTACTAATGATCGATATTTCTCTTAAAAAAAACCATTATGAAGGCCTTTTTTATTTTTTTTAATTTGTCGAAAGAGAATGTATACAATTGCAACTGCCTGAACCTTATTACATAAGCCTTTCCTAATACCTAATGATGACCCATGTCACTATCTTTAATTATTTACCTCTTTCTTCTTGATCAGCTGAAAAGATACCATAAAAAGCAACGAAATATTTAGTAAATTCTCTATTGTAATGTTCTAATTTGTGCTCTAAGGTAATAAACTTTATGCTTAATTGAGCGATACCATACAGGCCGACAACTCCTATGATTTACAGATAAGTTATAAATTTCCATGAATGACTCTGTAAAAAGCGAAAGTAATTGGAAATACTTCTTTTTCCCGCGTGTAATTTACTGTACGTCCAACTATAGACCTGCCATATAGTGGCTGGTCTTCAATGAACATGGCTTATATGGGCCTGCTTCTATAGGTCAGCCCCTTATTGAACTGCCTTTGATACACATGCCTTCTATGAGCCTACACTCTATGGGCATGACTCCTATGAACGTGACTTCTATGGAGCTGCCTTCTAAGGACATGTCTTATATGGACTTATCTTCTATGAGCCTGTAATTTATAGATCAGCCTTCTATGGATCGGGCTTCTATTGGCCTTCATTCTATTAGACTGCCTTCTAGGGTTGTTTCTTTTCTGGACTTGCTTTCTATCGACCTCTAGACATGCTTTCTACGGACCTAGCTTTAATCGACCTCCCATTATATGTACCTGCCTTCGTTACTTAACAAAAAAATATTTCCGACGATTCCAGTCCTTTCCCAATTCATCATCTTCCAACAACATTAGGCTTTTAAATCTACCACAATTCTCATTTCCTAAATTTCACCCTATTTTTTAAGGACCTATTTTAAAGAATTGACTCATGCAATCGTTGATTGTCTATGCCTGTGTTTATAAAGAACATTATACAAATTACCCTTACTATGGAGTTAATTTAAAACAAACACATTTTTTAATCAATATGTCATTAAGGAGGGGAAATGGATTGAGTTATACATCTTTCCTTTCCCACAAGTCAAGCTTGTACTGGATTAATGTATTTTTGGCAAGTTTTCACTTCCCATTCCCTCACCATTTTCTTTGGCAGCTTTTTATGTGAAATTTCTGTTGATTTTCTTCGTTGATTATCTTAATTTAAAATTAAATAAAACAAACTACCTAAGCAATATTGTAGATTAAATGAACATTATATACCATCGGCCATGGTTAAGAGCGCATCAGCAAAGCGTTTATTTAAATCCCTCTTGGTTAAATAATTTCTTAGCGTCAGCCATCGGAGATTTCCAAGATAACAGAGAGCTACCAACGTCATTAGTGGCAATTATAATTTCCTCACTTTTTAGAATGGCAGAGAGAATCGGGTATGATTAATCGCTCTCAAGATCTACCTCACACACGAATTTCCTTTCTTCGGGGCTCAACGCCCTCTTGCTCTTCTTATGCCACCTGCACTTAATTTTACTCTCCTTTACTAATCGATTGGTAGTATTAATATATTTGAAAAAATGGTGTGCCTTAATTCGGTCTTTTTTGCCCAGATGCTCAACATCCCCAATGTCTTAAAAGGAAAGCGATAATATTCTGGCTTTAAGAAAATTTGGTCGACGGACCAGAGGACGAGCCGCATACATAATTAAGTGTACGGGTGTAAAAATCAACAAACTACATCGATTACCTATGCCCTACTGGTAGCAGCACTATATGCTCTGAGATAACGAGATTGGTCTTAAGTTCTCCTTTTATCGATATCTTTGATTATTAGAGCGATGAATTATTGTGATCCCTCGTTTGTCTAGAATGACTCTAAAAATTTGAAAGCAACTTCGGGTCTCTTTATAGTGCTCCAAAAATCATGGTCTCACTTTAGCATCACCAAATATTCTAACTTAACTTTTGTAAACTTTTTTTTAATGGTGAAAAATCCATCTTTCAATAATTTGAAGCTTTTGAGGAATCCATTTTCAAATGGTAAATAGTGAAAACTGCCTCCATTGCTTCCGTATACGCATTTACTCATACTTATCGCCCATTTGGATTAAGAGTAAATATTCATTTAAAGACGTATAATACATTCGTATTAATACTAAAGAAATACTTTACACTACCGCTAAAAAATGTTATGCACAATCCGGGAGTAAATTAATTTTCTATCGTTTATTTCAACGCCATTCTTTTTCAAGCAACTTTTCCTTTAATATCCTTTAATAAAATATATTCAGTTACATCTATGAAAGAAAGAAACAAATAATTAAATTTAATTACTTATATATATATATATATATATATATATATATATATAAATTCAGTGAAACATGATTTAATGGAGAAGTTGCATTACAACTGGCTATTTTTTCAGGCAGAATAAAAAGTACATTAAAGTGTTCTTTCTAATTAATGAAATTTATCATCACTAACTCTATAACTTAAAAAGGGGATTGTTTTGAGTATTTGAATAACAATTTCATCTTAGTTTGGTTATGACTAATGCTTCTTTGAGTTTTTTTCAAAGGAATGGGCTTCAGTGAACCTTTGGGAATCTCTTGGTCAAGTGTGATTTTTAAGTGTTTGTGTTCTACTAATTAATTCATTTAGTAGAGAAAACTTAACTCTATGCAGTGATGGTATGAGGTTTATGTAGCAATTAGTAGGCACCTACATATTTTGGATACAGTCACTTGCTTGGTGTGAATGAAGATCGTCTCCCAGGCGTGCTGAATGCACTATGAAGGAGGCTACTTATTGCTATAGTAACCGCATAATTAAGTTTTGGGGGTTCGCTTCATTTAGTTATTGAAGCATAGTGACCTAACATAGCCTGAACTAATTACCCTGCACTGCCTCGCCTAATTTTGCTCAACCACTTTTTTCTTTTACTACGAACAATCTCGATTTAGTAAGGGAAAATATTAACTCCCTTCTCTTAATGAAATCAAACTGTTTTATTATATAATGGGCCTGTCTACCGAATATGGCTTTCAATTTCAACTATCATATTCATTGTTCATCTCTTTTCTATTAGCTATTTTCGTAATGTCTATTTACCCTTAGGTTTTTCCTTCTTAAAGCAATTGTGGATAACAAGTGTGTTTCTTTCATAAACAGTAATTAAGGAATGGAATAAACGTCGAGGGATCCGTTCAGGTACAAGCCGCTTACTTGACTGGAGGAAGAAACATCCCTTGAGCGGCGTTACAGAGAGCATTTATGTTCGGCACGGAAATTGGCTTCATGCTCAATGTCTTTATCCGCGGTCAAAGCAAAGCGAAGCGAACTCTGAGAGTTCCTATTCGATGACCGACTGCGGTCCATAATATCCGATAGAAAATAATTTCACATCGAATTAAGATAACGAAACATAGTGTAAAAAATAGAAATCTAATTGATTTCATATACCGTTAGGGGTAATCTTCATTTACGATATTCATAAATTGAATCTGTCCCTCTCTTTCTGTAACCCTGTTCTGTATTTTTCCTCCTTCGTTGGAACTTTTAATTTGTCCTGTTTCCTTCTTGTAAGTAATACATTTTTACAGTAGAATATATTATATTTTTATACGTAAGACTGAATTTATGAATCTTAGGTTTATAGTTATAATCTATTTTGAGAAAAAATTGATTCAGAATGAACAGTATATTATCCTTAAGGCCCTTGGTAATTAATAATGATATTGGTATTTCTTTCGCCTTCTCTTTTCAGGTTATTTACCCGAATCCTTCTTTATACTCTCTATTTTCCTACTTTAGAGATCAGGCAAAGGATAAAGATGGGATACTCCTAAAGATGGATAATTTTCTATCATTTTTGTGGGATTCCTGGGTACTTCATAAGCAACCCCCATTAAAAAATTAGGCACCTTCTTTCATTGAACTTTACTCCCTATTCTTATTTAGGATGGAAACAAACCGAATTAGGGAGGTTAATTAAATAAGATTTTTAATCAGTATCAAGCAAGAAGAATGAGTAGAGGTACTGAGGATAATAACGCGTTAGATCATTAATTCCCAAATCCAGGGTTGCAAACTAAATGAGGGTCGCCGAATCGCTAAAAAAAATTAAATAAATAAATAAAAGAGAGAAAGAAATATTAGAAGTAAAATTAGTTCAAAATTAATTATTAACATCATATTTGTGGAATATAAATCGTCCTTAAAACTGGGACAGGAAAATAGTTGTAACTAATAAAAAGGGAAACAAAACATATACGAGTATGATCAGGTTTAATTAATATGTTCTATAATTCTCATATAATCTTGTACGACTGCCGCTAAGATTTGTTTTGTTGTGTTGCGCCTACTAATATTTTTTTATATAACAGATTGGAAATTAAATATAGAAATATAAATAAAAAAATAGCCAAATAATAATACGAATATTTTTTTGATATCGATGATTAAAATTAAATAACTTATAAACTTAAACGTTTTGAAACCAAAATGTTTCAAAATGTTTCGACAGTAATGTTTAAAATACTAAATAGGTTGAAATAAATCACTCATTTTATTTTTATTGATGCGTCCTCTCTATATTATTTAGAACACGATATATCCCAAACATTAAATTACCCATCAAATAATACTATATTATCACACTGAAGGAAATTCAGCATAAAATGTGACGACTTATCATCGCAAATGTACATTAAATCCTTCAATAAAATGATAGGTACACATAAAGAGTAGGGTGTAAGATCTAGAACAAATAAAATCATGATTTCAATTGATACATATGTAGAGAAGTGTCTATTATTTTCCTTTGAATCACATAAAAGTTGACATCATCATTCTGGTTTCGTCTTGTGATGTAATTTGCATAGATTTCAACTCCTTGCCTCTTGGGTTGACGTCTAGTGGATCAATGGAACTTTGCTGGTCCTTATTCTTGATATGAGTATCCGACACCTAATAGTGAGAAAAAGTGAGTAAGTCATAGTGAAAACAAAGAAGTAGTAGAAAAATAACCTATATCTTGGAAAAAAAAGGATATAAATATGATAAAATAAAGAACCTAGAGAGAGAATTGATCGGTAGACAAAGAAACATGCAGAAAAAAGGAGACGTAAAAGATATTGTTAATTATAAACCTAAGAAACAAGTTCACATATTCTCCTAATCTGTCTACTGCGAGTTGGGTTCTCGTTAGAAAAACAAATTTAAAAATTTAATCTCCATTTTTTTAGGAATAATAAAGAGACAAATTAAAAAATAAACAAATAATTTCAATCAATTGAAGGATTCAATTAAAAATTAAGGTTTGCCTCTAAAGGTTGCTCCATGTGGCATGAAATTCTTCGAACAGCCGGTAAAGGTGCGTAATATAAACCAATAACTTCTTTCCCAAGCTTTAGTCTTCGGCGGTAATTTGATGCTATTTCTGAGGTTCAAGCCATATTTATCTGACACTTCTGACATTCATATGCGTGTGATAAAATCGAAAACGTTCCTTATTCGTCCAATGATTATTTGATATATTTCCAAAGTATCAGTTACCTTGATATGATTCTACAATCATATTCAAATGGAAAGGATATTCCGTCTCTTTCATTCCTTTAGTCTTCAATATATATATATATATATATATATATATATATATATATATATATATATACAGTATCATTTATAATGATTTGGACAATTATATTTCCATCATAAAAGTTACAGTAGCTTTAAACCAAATAATGCTGAATATGTATGATAAACTACAGATATAAACTAAGCATTTGCATAAGTTATATACGTACTTTTTACATGTAGGATAGATGAAATTGAAGTTACATTTAAAAGGGCATTCTATTTTAAATGTATGGTGGTCAAAATGATCTGTACAGCGTAATTCTACTACTTCTAACTTTGTGACAACTAACAAATTTAGGGTCCTAACTTACTTTCATGGATTCGTAGCACTTTCAGTAATTATCTTGTCAGGTTTATAGTAGCATAGTAGCAAACATGCCGAAGGGACCACGTACACATGCCTATAACCAGGAGATAATGATTAATCTCAGTTAAGAAGGATCATCTCTCAAACAGAGAAATAGTTGTAAGGGTTAGACACCCCAAAATTGTCATTCCTGATATTATATCACCTAATCATACCAGAGGCTCATTTATCATTTGAATTTATAGTGTTAGGAACTAAAAAACCCTTAAAGAGAGATGACCAAGCCAGCGTCCGTATCTGAAAAAAGGACCGATACAAGACAGCAGCCAGAATTTTCAGAGAAGGAAGTGAAACTATGGGCATTAGTGTCTCCAGGAAGACGGTATCACGTATCCTGACGATAAGAAAGCTAGAATATTATTCGCCACAAAGTACGTTCTATGGATAGAGACCAACAGTCCAAGGTACACGTCCGCGATGAATCGAAATATAACTTGTTTGGTTCAGATGGGAGGAGGAGGTTCTTCCGTCGAAGACCTGGTGAAAGACTATCCATGAACTGTGTTAAGAGCAGCGTCAAATTTAGTGGAGGGAGCTTTATGGTGTGGGGCATAATTATGGCGAAAGGTAATAAACTTTCGTCCACTTGTAGATGAGAGTGAGTGCTCAAGTGTATAAAAACTTCTGCAAGCACACGCTGTGCCCTAAAGGAGAGCCACCTTTACCCAACCTGCGATGCTTATGCGAGATAATTCACCTTGCCACACGACAAAGATGGTGAAGAACTTCCTGGATCAGGGGAAAGTAAGTGTCATAGACTGGCCTGCTCAGAGCCCAGACTTCCCTCTGATTGAGAATTTGTGAAAGACCCTAGGAAAGAGAAGGAGAGAAACCCAAGTATCGTCGAATAATTTGGATAATATTACAAGAGGAATGGAGAGAAATAACAGAAGAAGAATGGCTTCGGTTAGAGCGCTCCTGTAGCAGAGATGTCAATGAAAAATTGCGAACAAAGGCATAATACCTACTAGGTACTCTTGACAACCGAAAATTATTTGATAAGTGACTTAAATGAAGAGATGAGGTAGAGAGGCCTGATGACGAACATGTCCACATTGTTCAACAAAAGTATGGTTGTGTTCTGCTTAGCCAGTGTGAGTGAGTGGGTGATATTCCGTAAAACACTTATATCATTGTACCTTTTCATCTACGTCTATTGTGTTATCTATCCCGATTAAATTGCCGAACATATTTTTCAAATAAAAGTGCTTTTTGCACGTACTTTGCAGCTTCATCTACCCTAACATTTAAAATTTACATGTACAACTTCTAGCCATGCTTATTTTATATCTACAATTTATCCTGCATTACCTAACATCCTTTGGTTTGATGCTTCTGTAAGTTTTTTTTATAGAAACCTAAGTGTCAGAATCTTATGGTTGCTATAAGGTAGTATAAAGATAGATGTTTATCAGTGATCCTAACTCAATTAATACCCATTTATTTCTTAGTGGAAACTTACTAAAAACGTTGGAACAAAATCAATTGTAACTACACCATATGGCAACAGACGCCATGGAGTTAATCTACACTGAATCATCATTAGTCTTTACGGTGAATAAACACCCCTGATGTGGCTATACTTCAGTAAAAGTGTTGTTGCTACTCGGTTAAACAGTAGTCGATATCTTTCTCTCTCTCTCTCTCTCTCTCTCTCTATATATATATATATATATATATATATATATATATATATATATATATATATATAAGAATCCCTCCTGTCACAGCTTATGATGATATCTCAAGAAGGCATGAGTTTATGTAATGCATCATTTGATTGAATTGGATGGACATTGGTTTCAATTGCCAAAATAGACGACTCTTCCCTGATCCAGTGACCTGTTGGAGGAGTCCGAGATGATTTAGGGAGTTTGTGTTGCCATAACTACTCACCATTTTTGTCCTAAATGGCCCCCCCCTTCCGCTTTTACTGCTTGCATTTTTTAGGTGGCTGTTGACCCTGCTAGAGGGTGGTTTACCTTCTCTTGCAAGGTCTCTTTAATCATTTGGCCGGTAGTGTAGCTATTCATCATATCAGGAAATCCAGTGTAGTAGACTTTAGTTGCCAATGACCCTTTATTGATTTTATGATCCTTAACTTATGTTACACTGTTAAAACTAAATTAGTATATATGCAAATTAATAGCATTATATATATTCTAAAATTGTTAAAATATATAAAGCATCTCTTCTTCTCTTATCATTATTATTATTATTTTTGTAGAAATTGTAATAGGATAATGTTTTCCAACTCTAAAATATTATTTCTTCCTACACAATACTGTCAACCGTCTTTTACTTGTTGGAAGTTTTATTTTCATTACATCTTGCAATCTTATATTGCATTTTTGGTTTGTTTTTCCTTGCTCTCTATTTCCTTGGATTGCCCTTTATAGGGCCATAATTGGATTGGTTTAAATATAAATGATGCCAGTCTTTTCTTTCTAAAATAAAATCAGCTCGATATAAGATCGGTTGACAGTTTAATTATACACTTTTTTTATTTATATTTTCAAATTTGCTTTACATAAAACTTCAAAATTGATGAAAGCAAAATCTAGGATGATTTAAAAAAAAGCAATTGGCTATCTAAAACTTGATTCATTTGTTGAAGGTGAGCCATTAGATTTACAACATCAACTCAAAATTTGGGTTATTATAGAAAGGGAATTAATGAGTTTTTTGCTTATGTGTGTTGCTTGTTGTCTGTGGCCCTCGACGTGTGAAGAGAACTTAGGATACATACATTTATCAAGGTTTTTACGCTTATAAATTATCAAAATAGCACAATCTTTATAATTGACAAGTATTGAAAGTACATTGTAGCTTGCATTTTCGAGGCACATCGTAGAAGCTCTTTTACTGCACTAAAATCACAAGGATTTCTTTCGTTCAACTCTTTAGACAATTCAGGAGATGAAATAATAGTACGTTTGCGAACGCACTTAGGTAATGGAGTTTCATCTTTACCTAAATAAGACAAAATAATTAAGATAAGTAATTATTCCATATCTACAACAATGCAAAATTTTATTTTGTATCTGACATGTTGTTTTCCATACACCGAGTAAATCGGTATCTGCCCTTTGTTAAAAGAAGTTCCTCGGTAACTCTTATGTTTTCTCAATTTTAATATTAAAAGGTGACATTTATCATAAAGGTGAGGCTCAACTTATCTGATTGATATAATGCATTTTTTTGTTTAAATGTGCAAGCGGGGGAACGTGAAATCACTGTAAAGCGAATCCATGATAGTGTTTCCATAAATTAATTAACTCTCCCCTGTTCAGAGATCAAACTCTCCATATACAGAGTTTCACAGAATTGATTCTGGAGTGTAAAGAAAAGAAACACATTCTTTTAATTCCATGATAGTAATTTCTCATTAAATACTATTTATCACATTTTGGGTGTCTGTTTCACTTCATAAGTAAACGTCACGTTAGATTTATTTATGTATAATTAATTTGACCACGTATTTTCTACAAATACCTGTATCTCTCTTTCTTTCAGCATTTTCACTATGTGATTATTATATTCCAAATTCTATCTCCCTTTGCAATTCGTTGCATGGGCCCATGGTTATATTGTGTTTGTTGCTATATATTCAATCATGTTAGATTCGTTTCTTGCAATTCCGCATATGGAATAAGAAAAATTATTTTAGGTATCCTATTCACTCCTATAAATAACTTTATACACAAATTTCAACAAATATTCATACAAAAACTCAACAATTTAAGAATACACGCTTTATGGAGCCATCTGATTTGTTGTTTTGGGCAATCCCCGACTCTTTGTTTTAGCTTCTTTGCAAGAAAACCCAACACGGAGCATCAACAGTTTTCTCTTCCGTTGAAACATGTTTTTTCAGTAGTTTAAAGTAGTATATCAATTTCCACTCTCATAAAATATTTTATATAGTGTTTTTTTCTCTTTAGAAAAAAAATACTATAGGGCTTTCATGGATATGACTGAGTATGTATATTTTATTCACAACTCTAGTTAAATAGGAGAAGCTAGGTTGGTAACACTGAACAACGAAGGATAAAAATAAATACAATCAAAGTCTATTTCTTGGAAAGCCATCATGCCACATTCCTGGCCAAAGATATTTTACACGCTTCCACATCCAGACTCTGACGTGTATAATACCTCTGAAAATTGATTTGGCATCCCTCTCTTCTGACCTCTTAATAGAGTTCATGTTGCCTTTCTTCTTTCACATCTTTGCTCAGTGGTAACGCCCGCGGTTCTCAGGCGAAAGATTGAAGAATCTAATCCTGGTTAAGATGATAATTATTAAATTTGCGCAGTATCCGCAAAATTTAAGCTTACAATATGTAGGCAAGCCATTTTTATAGCGTTGACAACAAGAAAATCTATAAAAACTATTACCATATACTGCTATTTTGATGTTATTATTACAAAGAAAAAACTGATAATAAAATAATATTTTTTAATTCTGAATAATAATAGTCGGAAATTATTTGGACATAACATTTTTTTGAAAGGTCACAGAGAGTTCAAATGGCCGTCATTATGTTTGACTTTCATATCAATTTTTTATGCTATTGTAACCTATGTTTCGGACCACACGTCAATCATAACTTGGTTTCCAGTTTAGGGGTTTAAAAATTTACTCATCTATTGGTTGATATCTTATCCTTCATTAAGCAATTTTTTTATAATAATTAAAATTTCATGGTTTTCATACCCAAGTCTATTATTACATTAAGAGCGCCCAAAATTCGAAAAGATAATTAACATTTCTTGGTTTTTCTACCCAAGACTATTTCTTTAAGAAAGCCATTATAAAAGTAAAAAATTATAAAAGAATATAAAAAACTGTCAGGAAATAATTACTAACTCACAAAACCCATTTTAACCGTCCATCGATCTTTCAGCTTTATTTTTCACCTATTTTTAAAACTGCTTTGATTGTGATTAAAAATACTACTGCTAAGTGACTGACAATTGAAAAGACAGAACTCTAAGCCACTTCCCTCATCATTTGAGTAACGGAATTAATTCTTAGGTCGTATTTGGGGGAGGGGGTGGAAGTGCATGCACAATATATAACCTTAAGTCCTTAGCCTTAAGTCTTAATCTTAAGTCATATAAGATAAGGTTACTTAGCCTCTGCCTCTCAGCTGTTGGCGTACTACCTGCTCGTGGTCTCCCTGCCTTTAACTGAAAGTACGTCCAATGACCGAGTGCCGAGGGGTATAACTCGGCCAACTGCACTTCCTTGTGGGAGCCCTTGGAGGGGCCAAGGTTTCAGGAGTAAACCTGGAGATCAATTCTTCACGGTACTAGCGAATTAGGCGATAGTCCAAGAAGGGACATTTTTCGGCCGAGCGCTGCAATTTAAGCCTGCTCCAGTCGTCTTGTATCATTTCATTGCCACTGGACTCAGCATGGGAAAGTGAAGATGGTTGACTGAAGAATCCAGACCTACTTTTCACCTCAAACATCATCGTAGAAATTATCACTCCATCAATTGCTCTTTCAACACGCCGTGCAAGAGGACACCAAGAAATACAAGGACCCCATATCTGCGATGTCTGTGGAAGAGGCTATGCCATTTTTTGCGGACTGCGCAGCCATCAATGATCTTACAAAGAAGATAATCATCAACAAAACATCATCAAAATCATCCATGCATGGAGTGACCTTGTCATCGGCAACGATGGGTAACATTAAGCAAGTAAGTTGAGCAAGGTCGTATTTTAAAGTAGATAAAATATCAAATGTTTAACAAAGAGAATTTTGGAACTAATCCTGCAACTTGACTTGAGATTCAAATATTTGTGAGAAATCTGATGCATGATTTAATTAAGTGGTACATGCATTCTACCCATCATCAAGTAAATATGTGAGACAATGTGTTCGTGAAATATGAAAAGTAAGAACATTGTCTACATAATTCTGAAGAATGCTAAATTGAAATCGTTATGCTGATATTATTACAGGCTAGAAAGATATCGAGTAAAATCTCCGAAGCTGGGTAATTTGCGGAAAAATTGTTTGCTGAAAATTGTAGAGAAAAGAAAGAGAAAGTGAATAACAATAAAACATTGAAATTTCATATTTCACTGGAGCTCTTCCTACTTCAGTAAAAGCTATGGTTAAGCGCATAAATTATCCTCCAGGTTGCTAACAGTTACTGAGGCAAACTTTATATTAAAGGGAATATTTATTTATAATTTACAGGCTTTAAAATAGAGACAGAACGCTACCTATAAAAATTATTTATAAAGTGATTTATAATTAAATTAATTTAACTTCAACAAGAACTTTATTTTTACAAAACAAATAAAATCACATAGTCATGAGTCACACAGATAATCGCTTTTATTGGAAGCTTAAATCCAATTTATCAAGTCACATCAGCAATTTCAGATTTATACAGTGCTTTGCCATACCATCTATGGAAGAAGCACAAAATAGATAATACTTGCTTGACCTCGTAGTTACCCATAACCAATCAATTTTTGTTTCATGAATCTGAAGAGAAAATTGTTGATTCTTCTTGTTGAGTTTGCTGACAAAGAAGCTAAAACGAAGACTCGGAGATTGACCAAAACAACATATCAGTTGACTTCATGAAGCTGTTTGGTTTTAAGATAGGTGATAATAAAAAAAACACTATCTTTATTATAAATATAATGCGTTTATTCCGACATTTATAAGTTTTCCATCTTGTACCCAAACTTTGAATATTAGTTGTTTAAAATAAAACCATTTTTGTTGGTAAAAAGTTTGATAAGGAGGAAAATAGCTTAACGCAACGTATAATGCAAGAGAAAAGTGAAACATTAATGATAATTTACCATGAAATCACTGTAACGGTTATATGAATGCCTTTTACTGTTTTGTGTGGTTCTCAAAAAAGAACCTTTTTTTACTATGACATATCTATTGTTTGTGTTAGTTGGTAATTATGAAACTATGACTAAGCTGTGTCAATTCAAAGGGACAATATTTAAAATTGCCCTAAAATAAAAAGAAAATTCGTGTATGCAACTATTTCTTGCAGATGGTTTGGAGTATTATCTTCATCCTTTTGTTCTTTTTTCTTCTATTATTCTAAGGATACTCACTTTTCCTCATCTGTCAATTTATGCTAAGGGTGCACTTATGTTCTAATTAATTTAAGATAGGTCTGCCTAAATAATTTACTGGGTAATACTAGTTTTGTTTCTTTAAAAAATTTTAGTGTTTCTACGGTGGTTTTACCTCTTGATTCCCAAAATACCATTGAAATTGCACTGAATAACGTGCTTTCTTACTGTGGGTTCCTTGATCTTTATGCACCAGTGACCATATATTATAGTTTCCCATTATAGCAGTGTCCCATCTTCCTTGGTATCTTTTCTACATTACACCAATTTCCTGATGGGACCGCTCACCATGCTCCTCACTCACTTCTCACAAATTTTTACGAAAGAAATCCAAATGTGAATGCAAAAACTGCACCAAGAGTGACATTCTACATCCTAAATTCTTATAACTTTCTATATGTTTTACTACCAGCTGCTTTTATTTGGGGTCTTTATTTTTACCAAGGAATTCATTAACTATATTTCGAAATGCACACCACACCTCACTTTCGAAATCACTCATTGCATTCTCAAGTTGTACTTACTTTAACATTTTCCTTACTTGCGGTCCAGTAAATATACCATCCTTAACTTTGGCCTCAGTAATAGCTTTGGAAAGAGTAACTGAATCTCTTCTCTACTATGATCTAATGCTTTTACAAACTGTTTGACCAAACCAAGCTTTATATGAATTGGAGGTAGAAAAACTTTAGCAGGCTCTACAAAACGCTGTCTAATAACATTTAGTTTTCCTGGCTGTAAGTCATCAACCTTCTGGAAATGTTCATGATCAGCCCTACTGTCCCATTGGCAAAGAAAACATGAATACTTGGTGTACCCACCTTGCAATCCGAGTAATAAGGCAAGCATTTTAAAATCACCACAAACATCCCATTTGAACCTAATATAGTTTACCTTCTCGAGAAACCTCTTTCCATTTTCATATTCTTCTTTCATCTGTACCGAGTATGCTATAGGCAGAGATGGATACTGACTCCCATTATGTAGTAAAACAGCTTTGAGTTTTTTTGTAGAACTATCTATAAAAAGTCGCCATTCTTCTGGGTTGTCATCAATTCCAATAGCTGTAAACAAGCCATTAATATCTTTGCAGAAAAGGAGATCCTCACTTATATCAATTTATACTTTGAAATCCTCATGGCGCTTCTTGTATACTGGTGATCTGCAGTCCTGCCCAAACATATTCTATTCATTAAGTCTAGATGTCAAAAGATCAGCCCCTGACTTACCGAGACCCAAGTCTCTGATGAGATCATCCAGTTCACGTTGATTTGGAAAGTGTTAGCGGGTGCTCATTCTTGGCTCAAACGTCTCATCCATTTCTTCATTGTCACAACCTACTGACTCTCCTGGTGAGATTTCCATCATGCCTTCAACCTGAAAAATATATATATAAAAAGAAATGCATTTGAAAGCTGGAGCATAAATATGGATTGCATGTGTATTCACATTATAAGAAACCTTAGCTAGATGTTTTGAATATTTCAGTCTTGATTTTGTTACACAGAAAATAGCTTACAATTTGATTGGATTTATTTCCATTTTCTGGGAGCCGTGAAACCAATAAGGTATCATTATTTGACACAAGTGCAATAGATAATTAAATGTTAGGATATGGTAGGGATTTTCTTCCCTTAACCTTTCTGTACTTTGATTTTTCAATCATGCAAACATTGCAATCATCGTGATAATTTTTTGGCTCTTGCCAAACTCTCGGCACAGCAAATGGCATTGCTTTTCTTGCACCTCTCAGCCCTGCATCTAAATTTGATGGACAACTTTCACATAATTATCACAAGAGGGGCCCATGGTTTTTCTTGGTCACCCATACTCATTCCAAAGTAGAGTCTATAGGCAATCCAGTACTTTGCACCTTTAACAATTTTATGTGATACATGCCAGGGTACAACATAGAAACCACACACCAAACGGCGAATCTGGTGAATTTCTGAATCCTCTTGTAGCCATAATCAAGAAAGTTAATATTTATCATATAAACCTGAAAAAGAAATGAAATAAATAAGCAAAAAATGTAGAGGGCTTTACCCGTACCCATACATTTCTTTATATTAGCATAATTTGTTATATCTTTCAGACGGTCGATGATAGAGAAAAAGTAAGGACGTATTTGGAATCAGCGCATATTTAGTATTACAAACACTCAAACAATTAAGAGAAACCAAAGTTTTGTAAAAATTTGTTACCTATTGTATAATTCGTGTGAACTATTCTTTCATAGCTTGGATACCGTGCAATATGGTTTAGGAGTACCATGTGATGTACTAATTATTTTTGTTAAAGAGATAAAGTTAAAAAATAGTTCTGTTTCTATAGGACCCTCAAAGCTGTTATTTCAAAGTCATGTTTGCTGTCCATCGCGGGAAATTGTCCTTCACCAGGGTTTGTTCCTCTTAGTAATTTATCAACTAATTAGGAATAGCAATTGTATTTATATCTTTCACACCTAAACTTGTTTTAGATTGTCTATTACCTGGGCAAATTTTGAGGACAAAATCGTATCTAGTTTTTAATTCACTTAGTCGATTACAGTTCCATTTTATTATAATTTTGTGTCATTTTATCAGTTCAAAGGGATGAAGCTAGACTAAAACTTATTAATTTGGCCATTCCTAAATATTAGTTCTATCTATTTGCAGCCGATTGTTAATTTGATTTATTGATTTGCCTATCCTGGTTTAAAGTTCAGAGAGCCAACTCTATATCACAAATTTCTCTCCGAAGTTCCCCTATACATTTTTCCATTCATTCAACCTTCTACCTGTTTACCATTTTGCTCTATTGATCATTACATTGTATTTATTCCATAAAGCTCTACCTGACTGGCCAAATTCATTAACCTGTGTTAACTAATAGTATGTAAATTTACATTTCTAACAGTGTGTTGTAAAGTTTGGCGACACACTATATATATATATATATATATATATATATATATATATATATATATATATATATATATATATTAGGATGACCCTTATTTCATGGTAACTTTGAATTTTTTCTATTTCACGAGGGACGTGCAGTTCAAATGTTCCATTTGCTCCGAAAACAATGTATGCAAAGTTATTTTTAAAAATATTAATATTTAGAAGTACGAGTAAATCAACGAGTTTGAAGTTTCTTAATTTTTGCAAGAGGGTGAACATTTTCTTTGCGCCGTCATAGGTGATTTAGAAAACTATTTAACACTAACAATTTAAAAGTCAACTTATTTGATACAATAAACATACATAATTGTAAACACATTTCATTTTACAGAATTGATTCTAGGTCCTTCTCTCCTCGAGTTTTATCCCCTAAAAGGCGAAGGGTCTCATGGGCGCCCATCTCCCACTCATTGTAGCCTAGTTTGAAGTCACTGTGGACTTGCGAGCGTAAGGGTAATTCTTTCGGTGTTTCTCCACTACTTAGAAGAGGACCTGCCCCTGCTCTTCCTCCTTTGTGAGGGCCAGGTTGAAGTCCTGCATCAGGGCGATTCCCTGTTCAGTGGAGTCGTTCACAGTGTGCAGTGACTTAAAACAGGAAGCGGCGATGGAGTATCACTGATTGTCGGGCCACTTAGTTGGGTCAAGTGCCAGGAAACTTGCATCCAACCCAAGGATCTTAAAGAAGGATAGCGTAGCAGACGTCAAAAAACTTTCAACAGTCTTCTCTGCAAGGCCAGTAGATGTTAGCTCGACCGTTGCTCATCGAGGAGTATCGTCAGAGCCCTCTTCCTTCTGCAAAGCATTCAACATCTCCCTATTTATCTCAATGGCCAAGTGGTCATAAAAAAACGCGAGTGCAGCCAGCCTCTCACTCAAGTACCAGAGATAGCGCCCAAGGACTGTAGCTGTCGCCTTGGCCACTACCTTGCTGGGGTAGGACACCAGCATCTTAAGCAGTTGGGGGTCTTGTGCCGGGGCTGCAACTGGAGATGACGCGCGAAACTAAGACACAATGTACGTCGAGATGCTGAAAGTGACGAATCATCGAACTCCAGATTTTTCGCCTGTAGTGAGGTGGAATTGCTCTGAATCTCGGAACAGGTAGATCTTGATGGCATAAATGATTTATGCCATCCAGCAGGCAGGATCGAGGTCACCAGGACGCAAA
The DNA here is from genome assembly GCA_963969495.1 of Ceratothoa steindachneri. NCBI lineage: Eukaryota > Metazoa > Arthropoda > Malacostraca > Isopoda > Cymothoidae > Ceratothoa > Ceratothoa steindachneri. The sequence goes on from OZ018319.1 coordinate 65,126,377, forward strand.
ATTCTGAACCCATGCTTCAGCTGTTTACCCAAGATGATTATAAACAGCTCTAGTAACTCTCTATAGTCGTCAGGTGGCGTGTGTTCTTCAGTAGTTGGTTGAACTCAATTAGGAGGTCATCGCAACGCTTAAGGAGGCGTGGCGGTATGTCTTTCTCTGTGAATGGCTGAGGCAGAGATTTGTCCAAGTCCTTCCACTTAGTCTGAAATCGCTTGAAAAGAGAAATATGATGCTCAAAGGAAGGATCGATGCATGCTGTAAATGCCTTTTCACACACGATTCAAGATGTGGTGACGAAAAGCGAGGTGAAGAACTCTTCAATTGAGCCCATGCTCGATTATGATACTTGCTCCGGACGAAATCCCTGTGTTCGAAGCTGTAGTGTCAAAGGATAGGGCGATCCGTTACTCCCCAGTCTTCGAGAGCAGTTATCACAGCATCGCTCATTGCTTGGCCAGTGCCAATGATGGGAAGGACTGGGACTCTCAATGGCTTTGCAATGCCATGTCCTGAAACCAGAACAGAAAGTCGGTCGACTATAGCTGCAGCACCACCTGCTGCTGTCTGCACCATTTCTTTGGCGGCTTCTGCACGAAAATTCCTCCGGTCTTGCCGGGAGGACTCGAGGTTTAACACCAGTTTTTTGGTATCATGACCAATGCTTTTTGCAGCTGCTGCAAATATATGAGCTCCGGCACGATCGGATATATTGTCTCTATCCATCGCGGCTGAGAGTTGTGGATTAATGATTTTCTCCGAGCTCCTGGTGCACTTTATTGGGAGTATAATGACTGAAGATGGCCCTGAAACAGCCGTCAGTATCTTTTTCTGCACCATGACACTGAAAAGCGAAATGACTGGGACTGGAACTGCTGGAACTTGTTGTAGAGTTGGATGCGAGTTCAGAGATTTCTTCCAGATTCCGCTTTTGAGCTTTAGAGTGCATCATACGCTGTTCTTTTTTCTCTTCATCCCTCTATGTTGTTCTTATCGACGTTCAAGAGACATGTCCCGTGTTGTTGACATTGTGCCTCAGCGCACCTTATCCCTCTGGGCTCGTAGAAACTCCCTGTTTTCGGCGATATTAATCATTGACATTGCATCTTCATGTGCGATGTCAAAGATACGATAATGGGACAGAAGGAAATCATTCTCGTTCTGCTGTTGTTTTTCTGTTTGCCTGTCTTTGTTATTTTTTAGACTATTCTAGTTATCATGTAGTCGTATAACTTTCTCTCTTGCGCGCTGCACTTTCAGCATTGGAATACGTGTGCGGTCCCAGAAGGTACTCACTAGTTTGTCCGTTTTTCTCGCTGTTTCCTTTGTCGTCATCTTCTGGTTAAGATGGAGGTAGAGATAGTATTGAAGCACCTGTTTGCTTGATGGTAGCTTGCTCCGACTGATGGTAGGCTCGACTGAATCAAGTAGGCAGACACTTGTCATAGTTTTGATTACAGAAGCCCTGGTACCTGTATCAAATAAATAAAGGAAATAAAATAGCCTTTATTGTCTAGGCTGCACTATAAAACTGAGTGTAGTAGAGAGAGAAACAACTCAGTGCGTCCGTCTCTCACAGCATCACTCAAGCAACTAGACATCACGGCAAAACAGAAGCGTTAGTTGGTCAGTTTTGAGGATTTGCCATATTTTTCCAGATGTTTATGACACTAATTAAACCTTGTTAATGCTGCGCCTTATTTTAATTTTATTTTTTTAGTTTTGTGCATAAATTAGTATTTCTATTGTTTTGATTTGCCTTCTTCTTAAGATTCTAGCCAAAATTTAATGTATTAACTATAATAATAATCAAGAACCATAGTAACATACGAGGGGCGGTCAATAGGTTTTGCAATTCGAATATATAGAAACAAAATATGATAAAAAGTGTTTTATTATTTTTCAATATAACTAACCTCGACTTCAATGCAATTGCGCCACTTGACCCTGAGGATTCGAATTCCCGAAAACCAGAAATCTCCCGACTGCTGTTCAATCCACTCCTGGACGGCGAGCTGGACATCTTCATCGTCCCCAAACTGGGGTGTCCACGCAGTGCAGCCTGAGCTGGCGAAATGAAAAGTAGTCGCTAGTGGCCAGATCTGGACTTTAGGGGGGATGGGGATGGTTGAGCTCCTTTAATCCATACTCGCGTAGGGCAGCTTGTGCAACTCTGGCCTTGTTGACTTTGAAGACGTTGAAGTCGATCATGGGGCATGAGGTTACTAGGGACCCAATGGGCAGAGAACTTGGTCATGGCCAAATTGTCGTGGATGATGTTGATAACACTTTTATATGATATTCCCAGTTCTCACTCGATTTCTTCGACCTTCACCCGTATATTTTCGAGGATCCTCCTCTCCACACGGGCCACATTGTCCTCGTTGGTCACGTTTGACAGGCATCCTGGACGGGAGTTATCTTCAAGGCACTAACGACCATGGCGGAACTCCCTATTCCAGCAAGCAATACTTGCATAGGAAGGGGTGGTCTTGGTGTACACTGCAACCATGCGTTCATGGATCTCTTTTGCATTCTTGCCTTCCTTGGTCAAAAATTTGATCACTGCGCTGTGCTCAACCTTCTCCATTGTTGAAAAATTTGTGACTGACGATCTGCGATCAGCTACTGCTTCTTAAATAGACGAGGCAGGAGCGTGCTGCTGCAGGTCCTGACTTTTTATAACTTGTCCTAACACCCCTACAAACAGCCATCCCTCTTCCTCTGATTTGCCCTACCGATTCGCAAAATATATTGACCGCCCCTCGTAATTGTGAAAAATGTCAAACTTTAAGTTCATTGAGTGACCTGTAAATATAAATATTTTTTAAAAATATTTTACACACTGTGTTTTTTGAGCAAATGGGACATTCTGACTGCCAGTCCCAGTTGAAATTCAAAAGTCGCCAAATAAGGGTCACCCTAATATATATATATATATATATATATATATATATATATATATATATATATATATATATATATATATATATATATATATATAAATATATATATATACATATAAAGAGCAAATACAAGTTCTGCGGGTGGTAATAACCAACACAGGGATTTCGCCATATGTATTTAATTGTTGCCTTTCAAATTCCTTTGGAAGACAGAAAAAAGATGCAGAAACATGGCATTGCAGACCATCTATCTTTATTTTTATATGGCAGTAATTCAAGGGTTTTGTATCTTTCTTTCTGTCTTCAAACGGTTTTTAAAAGGCAAAAAATAAATATGGCAAAAGCTTTGTGGTGGTTTTTACCACCAAAAGAACTTTTATTTGCTCTTTCTTTGTATGAAACAAGGATAATTAGCCTTTATATTCTTAGCGCGGAAGAAGATATGGTATAAAAATCCCTTGGAGGCTCATAGCATAGGGGGATACTAGGTTTGATAGGGATACGCTTCGGATGTAATTGAGTTACGGTGCCTGAAAGCTTAATGGTAGAACATGTGACCAGTAATCAGCAGACCCGGGTTCGAGTCCCGGCAAGATTATTCAAACTGTATAGATTGCCTTTATTGTGCCGTCCTTGCGTTCTTCAAATGTCCCTTTCTCTTTCCTTTAAAAAACTCCTGTTTCTTTTTTGATTGCTCATTAACGTTCAATTTCTCTTTCTATTTTGATAGTTTATATATATATATATATATATATATATATATATATATATATATAATACCTATTGTCTTAAAAGGCTTATAGAGGACTGTTTTGTAATTTTTATGCAAAGGGATCATGCACACTTATTCTTATATTAACAAACAACATCCTAACATAAAGTTTTCTATGGCAACAGAAAAGGAGAAAAAAATCTCGTTCTTGGATGTCAACGTTGTTCGAGCGGGTTCGTCTTATAATACATCTATTTACAGAAAACCTACCACCATATAATTGGGTACACATTGTGACGTAGCTCTCCCAGTCATTTTGAATTATCCAGCATTAAAAGCCGAATTTTCAGAGCCTACCATACATTCTCTAATTGATATCATTTCATGAAGAACTGACTTATTTAAGGGATTTCTTCAGTTAGTATCCAAATTATCTCCAAATTATATTATGCTCGACCCATTCTTGCTACTGTTTCTAAGCATAAGGATTTTTCCTTAGGCTATCCAATCTCGAGCATTTGGCATCCAAGCCTAAAACACTCCGTCTCTCTACCCTCAAAAATCATTTCCCTCAATGCGAATTTTTTAGTAACAATTCTAACCCGGTATCTGTAAAATCCTTTCTTCCCCTTAAGGAGCCAATTCCTATGGGCTTGCGATCTTGTATAGTTACAATTATACATTTACGACCTGCTACAGTTGTTATGTAGACCAACCTGGCTTATACCTCAAATACAGGATCGCCAAGCACTTAATGACTTTTTCAAGCTACGAGTATGAGTTAGCATTTCATGAAGTCTTACACAACCTCTGAGTCACAGATATTGAAAGGGCAACTGCTTCTTCGAGTATCAGTTAAGTTCATGTAGCCATGAGCCTTACATGAGAAATCTTGACCCTTTTAGCGTCAATTTGAGCGTGTGTTACTTAAATGGCCCTTCCCCAACTTTGCACTTGATCTCCAAACTTCATAATGTACCGCAAACTGGGCACTATTCTATAGGGTAAGACATCCAGCCATGTTTGTAGGGCGTCCAAATTTAAAACAAAATAATCGATATATCTATATATCCCTCTCTCTCTCTTTCTTTCTCTCTCTCTCTCTCTCTCTCTCTCTCTCTCTATATATATATATATATATATATATATATATATATATATATATATATATATATATATATATATAATTTTGAATCCTAGAATATTTCCTGCTAGATAGAATAAAGATTTAGTGTCATTGTCAAAATATTCACTCTTACCACTCACCCTATTATGTGAGGTCATGTGCATAAACTACAAATAAAATACCAATCTAATTAATTTCACGCCCTATTAAGCCCAATACAACCATCTCTTTCCGCAATCTTGGCCCTACATAGCAATCGGGGGCAATGTAATGTAAGATGTCGACCCATGATCCATTCTTGGGCAGAAAGCCTCAAATTCCACCTTAAAAATGCCTTTCGTGTAGACCTATCATGCCCAATATTACCCTACAACATTTTCCATTCCCCTATCTCTCAAACACTCTCACATGGTAAAATTATCTTTTACGGTGGCATGCCATCCTTTACACACCAGAACACTCACACTCTTATATATTGTTCGGAAGTTCTTCTGATCCATTTATTTTGCATGCCCATATATCCTCAAAACCTCCTTGGCTACAGTTGCAAACACATCCTACCTCATTCCTCCGTTTATTTATTTACCCTTTTCTCGAACATCCTTTCTTGAAAAATATCTAATATCATATCCTTCACTCTCAATCTAGCTTTCTGTCCCATTATTTATGAGTGTCCCTTAATCCAACACCATTGATTCCTCAATTCATCAACTCCATTCCTGTCTATCTTACATAAAACGAGCATATGCAGTCTCTGTTTTGAATGCACTCATTACCTGTATGCAGTATTCTTTCATCACATGTACCCTGTTGCTTCCAAGTATTCTCTCATTTACACTTCAATGCAAATCAACCTGATGAAGTGGAGGACATCTACGACTCTCTCAACTTCCTTCGTAATATGCCGATTCAGTCATGAGATTTATAAAGGGCGAGTTAAGGTTCCATATCGTGGTTTTGCCACCTTTATCAACTTGCCCCGGAACACGCTTAGGGGATTATCCTGTACTGCAAACACATTGAATAGAAATGAAACAAGTAAGACTACCAGAAGCCTTCGAAAGCTTCTAACTTTTCAGTTAAATGAAATTATTTACCAAATTCCAGGAAAGCATCTTCGATGATGACAAACATACAAACATACAAGTCTCTAAACAAAACCTTTGTAGGATCAGTGTCAGTAAAACTAGTAAGCATTTTAATTAAGTTTAAATTCTTAAATGATACTGCAAATATGCTTTGGGTATATGTAAATATATCAATTTTTGGTGCAAATACAAGGTGTTGCATTTTTAATTAATGGGTCAGTTGAAGATACTTCTTGAGGTTTCTTACGCAGTAGTCTCGTTAAAAGTGAACAATTGTGATCGTAACTGATGGCAAATTTGGATTGAAAAATTTTTGACGTTCAAACGCGTTATTAATTTTTATTTGTTCATTAGCCCATTGGTCATTTATTCAGTGTTTTATTCAATCTCTACATTTTTTGTAGAAGTATTTTCGAGGAGACTAATTTTACACTTTATACTTAACTGTTTATTATATATTCCAATCCTTCATTCAAATATATATTTAATAGGTCTCTCCCTAATTTCTTGTATCTATTATTCCTGAGGTTATTGAATGCTTTTAGGTTTATTTTCAATAAAATTTAAAACAAGATACAAAAAGCAATATAATTAAATAGTGTATAATACAGGACATCCCAATCTTGAAAGCAGATCTTATGTAGCATCTTTTCACATGATTGCGTTTCGCAAAGCAGAGGTGTTTTTTTGTAATATGATTCCTTCCCTCTTATATAATCTTATATAAACTTTATTTGGCAAATATATCCGACGCAGCTTGACCGCAGATACCACAAGGTCATATTTTTTGAAACTCGTGAGATTAGTTCTCTGATGACTAAAAATATTTAATGTCAGTTTATCCGAGAAAGTCAGTGGGGCCAAAATAATGAAGTTGCCTTACCCGTCCTATATTAGTTGAACCAAGAATATTGGGAACGAACTAGATCGCTCTTTTGCTCAAAGACTCCCTTGGATGAAAAATATATAAAATTCACTAGAGTTGCTTCACCTCAAGGATAATAGATAACACAAGTGTTTAGTGGGAAGCAGGGGAATGATAAATCATTTTTCCTAGACACTCACTTGGGCGGATTTTAATTCTAATTTGTTGGTCGTGTCCACCGACGAAATCAGGGCTGCTGACACAAAGGCAAAACTTACATTGATAACTCTTTTGCCATTAGAAATTATTTTTGCAAAAATCATAGGATTAAATGTAATCATAGTCGTTGAGGAGGAATTTTTTTCCCAATTCTTGACAAAAACTTTGTAGACAGCAGTAGTATAAGCATTTGGAGAATGTTAAATGTATATCCTTTACTCTAGAGGATTACGAACAAGGACATTTTATTTCCTGCTTTTTTTACCCTATTAATCTTAATGTTTAACAAGCAATCGGAACCACGGGTATCTTCGACATATGATAGCCGCCATGAAGTCACTCCGAATAAGCAATCCACCCGGTGACTAATGGCCTCCGATGTATGTAGATAATATTCGCTGAAATTGGAATTGGTATTTTCATTCGGCTAAGCCATAGGTAATTTACACAATAATTAAGTAATTTAAAATATTAATTTAATATGCGGCAAAAAAAAATTATAACACTTAAAAGAGTAAATATTCACTTTTTCCAGAATTGCTGATGTGAATTAATTTTCGCCCCTAGAGCTGAATATATCGATTTCCTGTTGGCAATGTAAAAGCATGTAACTAGAGCAACTTGGTTAGTTAAAATTCTTTGAACAGCACAATAAAATAATGTGTACGTTGTCTTATACCTCAGGGATTTTAAAGTTAACAACCACGGCCAAAGGAAATTTTAGAAGAATGCATAAACGCAGGGTCGTCAAACATTTTATTTGCATATCAAAATTAAAATAACAGCGAGATAATGAGAAATAAATAACAGGAAGCTTATATGCCCCAAACAATCAATAAGAATTACAAACTAAAAAATTTTCAAAAAATGTAACATCAGCAACAAATATGCAGATGAAGGTCTGTGAAAATTACAGCAATTTCAAAGTAATACAGCTCAGTAGCGTTTTCAGAGTCCCTTGACATTGGTAACATAATTTATTCTTCTACTCATGCTCTCCCAAGGCAGTTGCAGCTGAGAGGTGTGATGCTAGCCCAGTCTTAGATGATGAGTAAGTTTAATTTTTCATTGGAGGGTGGCTGACGATGATTTACTGCTGCGTTCTTGGTCTGATAGAAGTTTTACAGTGTGATCATATGTGGAAACTGAGGTGGTCATTACATCACCATGATATTATTTTGTCAGGAGCACTATTTGGTATATGCAGACTTGGACTCTACGGATCTTAGGACACGTCTCCAGTGAAGCATGGTTCAGTTGCATTCAGCACTTGGCTAAGCTAGTCAATGTCGTTCTGCTGAAGGTTGATCAGTAGCTTCTGGCGGCTTTTACATGACTTTATGCTTTGTGTAAGCAGTCCATGACGGACTGTTCTGACGATTTAATAACCTGCCTCCCTCTGTCGAATTATGTAACAGCTGAATATTGGATTTCTTATATCATTGTACCTTCTTCTCTACGTCTGTTTTTTTTATCGGTCCAGATCATTTGACCACCATATATTTTGGAATAAAAATGCTCTTTTGCACGTACCTTGGAGTTTCATCCACCCAAATGTGTAAAAAAGTAGATAAGGAAAACTTATAGCCATGCTTATTATATATGTGTAATTTATCTTGCATTAATAACCATTATTTTGTTTGAAGCTATTTTAAGTTTTGTGATAAAAAACCCATTAAATGTTCGAATAATTATGGCCGCTACATATATATATATATATATATATATATATATATATATCCATTGCGTACATGATTTCTAACTAGTTTTAATCCCAGTCGACTAAAAATTGACTTTTTTATGTCAAAACTTAGTGTCCAGAAACTTTTTTCAGATTTCCTTATCACTTATAATTATTTCTTGCATATTCTCTTAATCTAAGGTCATTACGTCTCATTCTTTAAGTTATTTTGTCTTTTCCTTCAAACTTCCGTACCTTAATATATTTCTCTATGTCGTGCTTTGCCCAAATGGGGCAAACAGTTGATTGGCCCAAATCACTAATGTCCTCCACTTTCGGCGAGAGAAAAATATTCAGGATTTGACATTTGTAAAATAATTTTCTTGGTCATGTGCATATACAAAAATATAATTATTTCACTTAGATATTTAGAGTAAATACATCTGGTGGAGTATTTAAATCATTAGTCTACATATCTTTAAAATTACCTTATGTTTCGACACTATTCTCTCTAAATATGATTACAAATTTCCTAATTAGAGTAGTTTTAATATATTTTTCCACTTTTACCACACCCATATTGCATAGTTCCATAAGAATCGTATGGAATGTGTCCAAGTTTGAAAAATGTCTCTGAAAAGCGGCATTATTTTAAAGTCTAATTTTCCAGATATGGGATTGGATTTTAAAATCAAAATTGTAGCAATAATTCTCCTTTGTTCATCTATATTTAAAGTAAGCATTTTTTAGCCATACACTTATTTTGAGAATTTCCAAAAGGTCTCAGAGAAAATATACTTTTATAAACCTTTTTTTTTAATTGAGGTTGAGGATTAATTTTTTACTTCCATGTTACCTTGTACAGTTTTCCCAAACTTCCTCAATATTTAATAATGTGCCCAGCTGTTCGCAATATAGAAAGATGACAACTTATATTCACTTTATAATACATTTAAAATACAAATAAATATTGTTAATCTTGCAAAATTCCAGACAGGTTTGGTCAAGGTTTTTTTTTTGGGGGGGGGGCAATTTTCCTTTTTAATTATGCGTTTTTTGGTTGGCTTTTTAACCGGTAATTATCAAAATTACCAGCCCTCATCTGGTAAAGAAATCAATTCAACTTGAATAACCAAATTTAGATACCTAACATATTCATAAACTCATAAATTTGTATATTCATAAATATTATATTTTATAGGACACAAGTGAATATAGCATCCTACCACAATGTTTCTAATTAATCTAAGCTTACTCAATTGATGTGTAAGGGAAAATTTAATATAAAATAAAAGGATACAAAATTACTCGAAATTATGCATATTGGGGAAATAATACTAGAGTATTCGAACACGGTTAACAGGGTCTGTTCTGATCTACATTTGATTCCTTTGAACCTAAGGATTACAATACTGTTCACAAGATGTTACGCGAGAGATAATGTAAAATAAGTTAATGACATGAACATTATTTTTTCACTCATTTTCTGCCTAATTTGAAATTCGTTATTTTATTCTACTCGTCCGTCATATTATTGTAACGTTCTTTGGCATTCACTAAATTCCTTAACCCGTTATATCATTTAAAATAAAGTTATGTATACATGAAGGGTCATCCAGGCAAATTGGACGCCAAAGTTTATAGCTTAGACCTCCCAAATGAAAAGAAATTAAAGCGTTAAATAGAATCTATAGATTATTCTTGACAAGAGATTTTAGAAGTCTTCATGGCCTGTGGAGCATTTTTGTATGATAAATGAATATTATTATATAGATGGAAGTAATTTAAATAAAATATGTATTTGATCATAAAATATTAACAGTACTCTTTCGAATTTTATATAGTTTTAAAAAAGAAATTAAATATTATGAATATATGGCTTTTTATGGGTTTATTTTCCCTAGATCACCCAGTAAAAGGACATCCGCAAACATCGTGCCACTTTGGAAAAATGAAAGAGAAAATAAGAATATTTAATGAAATATTTAATTACCATTTTTGGGGGGCATATTTTCCAATTGTGATACTAATTTATATATTCTTTCATGCAGGAAATTTGTTGAGTTCTTGAATAAATTAATTAAATGGTGTTCCAATAATATTTTTTAAGCATTTTTCAAAAAGTGAATTTTCAAGGCTTTGAAGAGATGGAAATCTATGGGCTAAATTTTAATTTTGAAAGAAATCAAACAGTTCGAAAATATTTTTTACAGTTTTTCAAATACACTACTAAATTTTAGGATAAAAAATTATTTATTTTTTAAAGTTAAGCTTGATGCAAATTTGTGAAAACCTAATTTTTTGCATTAAACAATTTGTTTGATTAGTTATTTTTTCGACGTGTCGCTGATTTGGCGGAGTTTTTGAGTGTATGAAATATATATAGCTTTTCATTATAATTTTTATTCGATGAGGGTGCGCTGTTGATTACTTAACATGCCTCCGCGTCGCTTTCATCTACCTTCCTTTAGTAATTCAGAGGGTCTGGGTGACTTGCGAAACGCAAAAAGTAAAAAGTTGAGAAATGCTATTCTGATGTAGGGGTTGGCAAATTGAAAATACTAAATGGGTTTTCTAATATAAATTACAACTGAATATTTGAGGTAGATAAGCGAGAAGCAACTACTAATAACAGTTTAAAGCAGATAAACTAAAGATTCAACACCATGATAGCACAGAATTTCTTTTCATATAAAATATCTCTAACTTGGAATTATTTGCGAGGAAAGGTCGTTTTCAACAATTTAATAAATATCTTTAAAATAATATTAAAAAATTATTAGTTTAAATTATAAATTAACAGATATAAGTGTCGTTAAACTAATTTTTATCATTTTATCTCTTCATTTGACTTGTCCTTCACCTCTCACTTACACCCATTTCATTATTTCTTGAACTAGCCTCGATTGGTTTCTAAGGTCTTTGTTAATTCGTGCTTCCTTAAATTATTTATCCTATGGTTTATTATCCATAAAGTTTTTAATTCACTCATGCTCTTTTTCCTCATAAATACAAATCCATTTTTTTTAAGGAGTCTGGCATCTTCTCCCAGGTCGTAGAGATACCGTGTCTTAGTCTGTTCACTGGATATTTAGTTCTTATTTTTTACAAAGAATCCTTAATAAACATGGCCGTTTGGATTTGGGAGCAGTTCACAGACACGTTTGTCTCATTCGGGCGCTCTGCGTTCAATCTCACCGACTCCACTTTGTGGGAAAGTGTTTTTTATTTGCTGCAATTTCAAGTTATAATAAAAGTAATGATAATGCACCTCTACCTCATTTAATACTAGTTAGGCCATGAGGAAATCAGATAGAATATTTGCTCTGGAGGCTGTATTGCAGTTTGATGTAGAAGTGCTTAGGGGATACTTGAGAGGTCGGGACATTTGACTCATGAGCCAAATATTGCTACCGAAAGAGAGACGGTTAAGAGAACCCTTTGCTCTATTACCAAAGTTTCAATCGTTAGAACTTCTTTGCATCTTTGGAATACATTTCGATCATTTATTATTCTGTCTTCTCAGACTAACCTGTTTTCTAGAAACATGCTTCTTGGATTGCGATGATCTTCCAATAGGTGCCGTCTCATAAAATCTACATTCCATTATGTGCTCTGCCATAAAATTTATATCCCAATATTTGCTCTTCCATAAATTCTTCACTCAAATGACACTCAAATATGTGTTCTGCCTTAAACTTACATTTCACAATGTACTCTACCATAAAATTTACATTAAAATTTGTGCATTGCCATAAAATTTACATTTAAATATGTGCTCTATTTATTATGATCAATTGAGGATTAGCAGCAATTATTCGGATTTAAAATGTATAAAAAAAGCAGCCATGTTTAAATTTTTATAAATTTTCTGGACTTTGCCAATTATAATAATTTTAAAAAGGAACTATAAACTATTTTCCCCCTTTCAAAATATCACATTGCTAAAATATAGAATTAGAGAAGAAGATATATAAAAAGAAATTTTCTTAACTTCACCATTTGTAATTCTTTGGGTTTTAAAAAATTCACAAAATTTCGATACTTATATTTATTTATGAACTTCACCATTTTGTTTTTTGATACTTTTAAAGAATTATTAGAAATAACTTTGAGGAAAAAACATATCCTAACCAAACTAAGATGAAATTATTATTCAAATACTAAAAAATATCCCCATCTTAAATTATAGAGTTAGTGATGATGATAAAAACAAATTTTGTATTTCTGAAATATTTTTTTAGGTTAGGCTAACGATTTTTTCAAATATTATTATAATTAATTCATATCTAATTTTTAATTTGGGAATTTGTGCCCTCGAGTTTCAGGTTAAAACCCGTATTGTAATCTGTTTTATCATAGTTTCTTGATTTAAATTTGAGTGGAACAGTGCTGGCCCCAATTTCGTATAGCCTGGGTACTTCAAGTTTATTCGAGACAGCCGAGGGATAACTTTCTAGCTGTCGTTAAGGTTCCCATTTTATCTGGCCTCCAACATGGCTCATTTTTATCATGCCACACAGAAAGTCGCGTCTCGTGTGAATAGCTCCATTAGTTTCGATGTAACCATTTGATGGCACCAACAACTTGGCCACGTCATCACTGATGGCGCGGCTAGATTGGTATTCGTGTGGCAAGGCATTTATATACTCGGCCAATTTGGTGGTGCCATCACATGTTTACATGGAAGCGAACGAAGCTCTTTTCGAGAGGCGATTTTAAGCACAGTCATGACCCAGAATGACTTGTTTTTGGTGCCTATCTGGTGGCGAGAACAAAAGGAGCCACGCAACATGTTGGCGTGGTGCAAAGGCGGCGTAAAATTATTGCATGTACTGTCCATAACTTTTGTTGCGTTTTTGAAGTTGAAGAAATGTGTAAATACAGCCATTTTTATGGATGCTGAATCGTTATGTAAATAATTCTTACAATTGTTACTTATTCTTGCGTATATACAAGAATTCAGGGGGTTTTAATCGCTCTCGATCTTTTGAACTCAAAACTTTACCTATCATATGATCCATAGAAACGTAATATCTTGTTACTTCACTATATCATCGAGGAATTGAGGCGAGTTGAAGAATGCCCGTAATTCGTTTAGTGACAATTAGCCTCAGAAGCTTTAGGAATGACCACAAAGAATACGGGCTTTGATTTCATAAAAAAGTCTTACCCATACGGACCATATGGGTCAAATCTTTGTTCACTGTTAGATAGTGAAGATACTGTAAATCAAATATGGAGATTATCATTGATTCTGAAATTCCATAGCAATAAAATCATTATAATTACTCTAGTATTACTTTTTTAAATAAAGTGAATTACATAAACAACTTTTTTATTAGAATTATTTTTAATTGATCCTTGCTATCTTGTAATAGGAAGGTATTAGTTCGAATACAGCATAAAAAATCAAAGCAGAAGATATTTCTTTATTTATTTCCTAAAGCCCCCAAAATACATAATGATCGAATGCATTCTAATAGTAATCCAACTGCGCTTTAGATGCAGTACCTCTAATGTTCCTATTTTAACAAATTGCGGTTATTTTATAAACAATACAACCCACGTTATGATTTTTTTGTCCTCTATAGTTTTCCAATTGAAATTAAAAACGCAGAATTATAAAAACTTTATAAAAATACACCACATTTACTGCATTTTTATAGATTTATCAAATTACTCTAAAACTTCTAAAAGAAGAAAGATACTAACTTAAAAAGCCGACCTTCACTATCTTTAGAAACACCTAGGCTAGGATCTCTACGACTCTCTGTACTTCCTACTCTATTGATCCTTAAATGTAATCGGCATTTCACGAATGGTCCTTATTTTAGTTAAATGGACTGATTTCTCTGAGTGGAAATGTTTTTCACCAAAATGTTAATGAATTTACGTTCGGTGTACAAACTAAGTTCATAACATCATCCGTAAATTTCTCTTTCCTTCAACTTTATTTGAACTTTGGTCATCTATTTTAGTTATTTACTAAACACCAGAATTGCCATAAGTAAAATTCTATTCATTAAACGCAATTCAGTCACGACTTAAAGGAATTTCATGCGAATTAGTGTAATGTATTCCGCGAAACGTTGGAGCGCTTGAATTATGAATACTTATCCCCGTGTAATAACCGACTATAGCAACCAATTAGGTAACGGTGGTTATGTTGATGTATAAATGAATTTATCCAGGAAGAAGAGAAGTTTATGAGACAAAGAAAAATTCTAGTTTAACCTTCGAAAAGTAAAAATATTGGAAGAATATTTTTGGTTTTACTTGTTCAGATTAGTTGGTTTAGCTGCGAAAGCAGAATATTTTCGTACTGTCCAGTTGCTTTGATGTATCAAAATCCATGACCTTATTGTTTTTCCTTAGCTTAAGAAACGTAGAGACTTGACTTTAGTGCTGCTCATGATTAGAGCAAATTTCTTGATAATACTTGTAAATCCCCCAAATCGACGTTCAAAGCTATTTTTCCTTTTATTGGAAGCGTCGGGTATTTCGAAAACAAAAATTATAAATGCAGAGTAAAAGGTTTAAATGAAATGAATGAGAGAAAAATCTTACAATTCTCATAACTGGGGATAGAAACGGTATCAATTATATTAATGTACTTGCAATACAAGAATATATTATATTCAAAGTAATATATGGTAGTATATCATTGTTTTTTTCATCCTCTCTAATTGGATGCATCATAGACGTCGTTCGAATATTCTCCTTAATTTGTTTATTGAGCTAGAAGAAGATTGACCAAATAAGTAAATGAAATGTATTAGATTAAAACTTTGTTGGACGCAGAATTCTATATAATATATTTCATCTATCTGCTTGCTTGAACGAAAGGACAAAATAGTCATTAGCTTGCTAGCACTTGATGGCCTTTTGAACTTTGTGTTCTAATGATTATATGTATGGTTTGAAGTTTGTTTTCCGGAGTTAGGTAACCTTTATTTTTTTTCTCATAAGGACATCGCTCTTTTCTTTCAAAGATTTATCCCTCCTTTGTTACAACAAATTTCTTAACCATATTTTCTTCCCCTTCATGTTCATGACTTATCAAACACTCCTTATAAATGAAGTGTAATCGCCTGTGACTCTTCAATGCAAGTTTGTTAAATAGCTTGCCCTCACGATACTGTCAGGTGTAGCATAAGCAAATATGCTGCAGTTGTCATCTGGATAATTACTTTCCTCTGAATCCAGGCTGAGCTACAGTTATAGATTTTCCATACATCCTTTCCTTCATCTTTACAATTTCATTTACAGATCTCTCTTTAAAACCTTCCCTCTGGAGACATCTCCGTTATTTTTAGCATTAAATTAAAAAAATATTTGGTAAAAAGGTGAAGAATTAGCCATTCAAATTTCTGTAACCTATTTCAAGTTCAGCAAATAAAAACATTTGTAAAGATGATTAAATAATTTGTACCATAAAGACAGATTTATTATCCTTTCGTTCTCACACCTAAGCTTGTTCCTATGGAACCATATCCTTAGTGTTGCCGAGATTGACAAGATATCCGTTCTGAAGCTTCCTGTACCGTTCGAAAGATGGAACTTGAGTTTGACGCTCAAACGTAGATATACTTTTACCATAATCTGCTCTGATTTATGCTGCAAATTTATTTGAAATAAACTATTTTAATGTATTGTCTCCATTACCTTATATAAAATTTGTCATGGTATCGTAAGTGTATACCTTAGCAGCTGTGAAGGAAATTACACTTACGTTGCAGGCGGCCGAAAGATGACCTGCTGTACCAACCTAATGAGGTGAGACAGTGAGTACTACTTGGATTCGGGAAGTTTAATGCGATTAATCTATGCGAGTGCGTATTCGTTAGCCGGGGGAGTTCTTTAAATGCCAAGTCTATTCAAGGTTATTAAAAGATTAAAACCCCAAATAACGGTCTAATACCCCGCGAAACAAGATAAATATGGAAACATGTACATAGGGATAAATTGAGAATTAATTTCGGGCTCAAAAGGAAATAATGACTCAATGACTAAGGTGACAATCAGGGGATAAATGCTTAACTCGGTCAGAAAGGAAAACAATAACAAAAGAGGATAATCTTCGGGACGGGGTACAAAAGGTGGAATTGCTTTTGCCTTGTAGACTTAACTCTTGATGAAGGAGGGAGTGAGGCCAAATATCGGATTATTCGGGGTGAGATAATCTTACTACACCAGCGAAGTAATCTCAACGGCTTGATTGGATTACATCGGTCACGAGTGAGGTAATCTTGAATACTGGGCGAATTACTCTTGAAAGGTGAGACGAGATATTCTTGAACTTGGAACGAGATGCTCTTGTATGCGGGAAAAGTAATCTCGAACGAGTGAGTGAAGTATTCTTGAAACTGGATGCAACGAGTGGGTCGCGCAATTCTCTGAGGAAATGACACTTCACGAATTTGCCTATTGAATGTGGCGAAAATTAACGGCAATTAGTCTAGCCAAAGAAACCTTCTAACTCTGAGGTTCTACTCGAGACGAAAGGCGAAGTAATATTGAAAACAGAATGAGACGAATGAGTCGCACAACTCTCCGAGGAAATGCCGCTTCACGAACTTGCCCATTGACTATTGACAAAATTCACGGTAATTAGCTTAGCCGACGAAACCTTCTAACTCTGAGGTGCGACTCGAGACGAAAGGAGGTATCCTCACGGACCGCTGGCGTTACTCTTTCCTGAATAACGGGATGTGCAGAATAAATACTCTGCTGGCTTGCTCGCTAGAAGGCCTCCGGAGCATGGCAGTCTCAAGGGAATGGTGTGGCGCGATTCTTTGTCTAAAAGACGAGATAAGGCCACGAGAAGAGATTCGTTTAGATGGCGCTCCTCGCCTCAATGCATGGACGTTAGCTAGAGATCGCCTCAAGGCATGGGAGTTAGCTGGAGACTCGTGTATGTGGGAGATTAGTATTTCTGAGGGTGATGGGGTTCTCGGTGAAGGCGTCTCAGCGGGGGATCGGTCGGCGTGAGCAAACACAGATGTGAACGGTGGCTGACTGTGTCCCACGCGAGAATTTTATAGCTGCCTCGCTGTTTGAAATGCTTCTTAAGGCCACGTGGCCTCTACCCAATCGGAGAGGGGTCAAGGTGGACCTTCAAGGTCGTCCTCTCACACTCCTCCCTTCCGAAAGATGAACTTTTCTTGGAGCGAATGGGAGAAAAAAAGGCTTCCCCCCAAACTTGGAAAGGTTTCGTACTCGGAAGAAACCAACGGATATAATCGTGGGATTCCTAGTCTGTTTCGAACAGGTGCACATAGTATCACTACATGACTAAACCGAGAGTTGGGTAGTTGCTACAAAAGGGGATTTTAATTTAAGCCGTCATCAAGCAAACCAATTAATGACTAAAGGATTACTTTTGATCCTGGGTGTTGGTTCTTCTTTTTGGTACTAATATATGTGAAGGAAAAAAACAATTCATACAGAAATCACCAAGTCGATAAAAGCAGATAAAAGAAATAATATTACATTTACAAAGAAACAAAAAAATTTCATCAACGATCAGACAGGCAAAAGGTAGTGGAACTGAGAAAATAAGGACAATTGTATAATATACATACAGAGAGGACTAAAGCATACGCCGAAGAATACATGAACATCAGCTGTATACAAAGAATATGTACATATACAATCCAATTTGAGTTTTATAACGAGAGTATGCAGAATTGACTAAAAATTTTATTTACAAGAGGAAGCAATTGAAGGCTAATAACTTACTTTAAGTGGGAGGATCCTCCATAAGTTGCACGCGGAACCAGACCGTTGTATTAAATTAAGCTATTAAGGTCATAAATTTGTAAGCCTAGGAAACCATTGGATTTGGATAAAAGTAAGCAGTTGGGGTGTGAAGTTTAGCAGTGCTTGCTGAGCCATCTGATTAGGGGTTATATAGTGATTCAGGTCCTTCAAGGTCGTCCTCTTACAAATTTGGCTATGTCATACATTACCTCTACGCTTAATGTTCATCTTTCATGTTAAATTCCAAGATGCCTACCATTTTCCCCAAACTGAGATGTTCAAGAGAGATATCTGACCCAATTAAGCTTTATTTACACTACTTAAGCCATGATCCTTCCACACACTTTTAATTTCATTCAATTTACCTCTAACCCTATTTTTTGAAACCCTTTCGAAACCTGCTCTTTTACCTTTCTTAAATAAGGGTTAGTAAATTTAAAACCGCCTGCCTTTGTCTATTTCTCTCAGGTAAGCAAAATCTCTCTTTTCAATACAAAACATAGCTCTTACATGTATGTTGTATCTTAATTTCGAGGGTTCAATTTACAAAACTACAAAGTCATAGAATAAAGAAGTTAGAAAATAATTTTCATCTGTAATTTGGGGCTTCATATTCTCACGAATTAAAATAAATAACAATGTGGATTGGTAAGTGGTTTAAATAATTTCTTTATAAAAGCTTTTAAAAGACAAACTATTAAGAAGAATTGTGTGAGTTAAAATCCACTTTTTATGTAACTATAATAGCTACCCTTCTGTAAGTGATGCGGTTCTTTTATCTTATAAATCTTTGTTTGTGCATGATAGATTAACTCGCGATCCTACCTATATCCAGTATCCAACATATTTCACTTTATCATCAATTTTATCGTTGTTTTTTGTGGATGCAGCCAATTTTCTATCATCACCTTCCAAACGACCTAAAAACTACTTCAGCTAACCATATTCCAATCTACGCTTCATTAACGAAATCCCAATTAGATACGCGATTTTTCTAACCTGAGTCTAAAATAGAGAAGGGAAATATTTCTAATGAGTATAATTGTCATGCGGTCGAAACAATGAACTCATTCTTTGGGAAGTATTAAACTTTACGCTCCGGCAAGCGATGTTTGTTAAATATTATTTTCTCATTTGTTCTATATAACCTACCAAATAATGATAAGTTGGGTTCGTCTGATAAAGCATGGACTATATGTAGTGGTGCGTGTGCTTGTATAAGAGGCTACCGAGTGGGAGAGACGTTAATATATAATTGTTTACATTGTGGTTGTTATTAAATTTGGTAAAAAAATTCGTAGCTCTAAATAACGGTAGTTAAGCTAAATAAAAAACAAAACAATGTACTAAATTAATTTTAGTTTGTGTCATTACACTTCAAAATCGAAAGGCTCGAAGTGAGCATGTATTTACACATATATACATAGACGTACATTCATAGAGAATCATGCTTACATTGCTATGGAGCAAAACAATTATAATAATAATCACTGTACACGTAACAACTATGCATTTCGTCAACAAATATACGTATATACATGAGGATAAATCTACTAATAAATACAAAGTGGTATATGCATTCAAATTTATGAGCGTGTGGAGCAAACTAAAAAAACTCGCATGAGACCTAGGATGCCAATTATACCTGTAGGAAAATGAAAAGATATAATTCTAAGCACTTTCGACTTTATTTACCAGACCTGCGTGAAAAATAATTAGGAAAGGGAAAAAGAACCTTGTTCGAGTATACCAACACATAAACGTAGTGCACGTGAGTGTAGTAATACACTACCTATGTAAATTTATGTCTATAATAGTGTGAATAATTTAGTCAAAGCTGAAGTACTTATTCATTCGACCAGTTATCCTTCCATAAACTTTCACGAATGTTTTTGCATTACATCTCTCTCGAACTACGATAATATCCCTTAATTGTGTAATTCTAACGCCTTTTTATTCTCTTCATAAAGCTAAGATATTTAAAAACATTTCTTTCAATGCGCTCTGCTTCCTCTCCTATTTCCCATTCATGGCCCTCAATTTTGTTAAAAACAAGCAAAACACTTTAAATCAAATGTTTACATGCGAATAGCCTATATATGGGACTTTAAAATATATTAGTAAAGTATAATGGTCAATGAATTAGTTTAGTGTGAAGAAAATCTAAATAGCGAATAGGGGAATCAGTAAATTAGGTTTTTTGGCTACAGTAAAGAAATAAAAACAACCCCTAAAACTCCTGATGCCAACAGAAGTAACATCAATAGAGGCGTTCACTTTTAACATTCTTGGAAGTTTTTGTGGGCTTTGAATATATTGAACATGAGGTACAGAAATGAGAAAAGACATTTGACGTAGCAGCCTTTAAAAAAACCGATGGAGTAATAGTGAATATTCAGACGTCGCTAATATTGTGTTTGATTTTATTTATTTCTTTTAAATACAAAGGTTAAGTTGTTGTAACCTAATGAAGCTACAAATATACGCTGAAGAAACAATTAAGGCCCTAATAGATAGAAAGAACAGATCAAAATTAGGGTCCTAATGAATCGGCAGACAAGATCAAAATTACAGCCCTAATAGACTGATAGGATTAAATGATAGAAAAGTACTCTTTTAGCCCCTTTTCCACGTCATTTTCATTTAAACCTTTTTCATATGTTGCTCCTTTAGTATTATGTCCTTTATTATTCCTTATGTTCCTTAGTATTCCTTTTCATTAACTTTCCAGCATTGTACCAGTATACTATTTTTTCCTTTTTATTTTTGCGTTACTTAGCCTTAATCATTGCAGATTCCCTTTTATCGGTGCTCTCATTAATGCTACCCTCCAAGGTGGGTGTCAGGTGCAGTATGGATAACCACGTTTCATGAGATATCTAAAAGACTAGTACCCTCCAGACAGCAAAACAGGCAGACGGACATTCCACACTTTTTCACTTCTTCCATCTTTACCTTCTTCCCAGATCTATCGATGCGAACATTGTGGTGAAGATGCCTCATTGATTTGTGCTTCATAGTTTTAAATAACAACCCCAACATTCACGACCGTATTTTCAAATAAGACGGACTGAAAACTCATTGGCACAATGAATAATCCTCGATTAATTCAGATCATTTTGCAATGGATTTATTTATTTTATTACAAAGGACAAAATAGACCAGGTATGGCAAAAATCCTGTTACACTTGTTACGACATTCTCAACAAAAGTTAAGGGTAGTTTTGATGGAGTTAGACATTTTTTTATGGTTTTCACATAGGAAAATGTGTTTAAATTTTAATATTAATCAATATGCCCTCCCTCGGTGGTGAGTACGCGGTCAAGGCAAGACCTGAAGGGTGCAAACACGTTGCCTAAAGAAGTCCTTTCTTAGGCTGACCCAAACGATGTTGACTGAGGACTTCAGCTTGTTAAAGATGTTGTTGCGGAAATTACAAACGCAGTCATTTTGAGCTTCGGAACACTTTTGAATGCCTTTATGACAGCGAAACGGTTAACAACTTGAGGTCTGCCTGAATGAGCACGATCTGTGAGGTCTTCCCCGTCTTGAGGCCTCTCCTCGACTGGGGACGGTCATCCGGCTGATGTTGAGCTGCTTAACGACGTAAATCCTGGTGTGG
This sequence comes from Ceratothoa steindachneri, assembly GCA_963969495.1. Taxonomy (NCBI): domain Eukaryota; kingdom Metazoa; phylum Arthropoda; class Malacostraca; order Isopoda; family Cymothoidae; genus Ceratothoa; species Ceratothoa steindachneri. The sequence goes on from OZ018319.1 coordinate 65,148,359, forward strand.
CCTGCGCGCAGGAGAGCAGAGATCTCTATTCTTTTCACTTCCATCTCTCGAGAGATGGACACAACGGAGAAGGACTTTTAATGACGCATTCATTATAAATAGACCATTAAGTTAGTTAAACGGAACATTTTCTATCAAACACGTAAACTTTTTGAAAGATCAAATAACCGAGTGTAGCAGAATTCTTGAAAAACCCAGTAAGCATAGCAAATAATAACCTGAGATTAATGAAAATTAGAGTGTAATTGATCATGCTAACACTGAACCCCACGCCCAAAAAGGGTTTAATACAGTGTGAAATGATTAAAGACTATATTTTTTTTCACAAAAGAAACAAGGAGTAGAGAGAAGAATAGACGATAATAAAAATACAGTGCACGCAAAATCGGGAGATTAATGAGAGGCATTATTACAAGGTAACAAATATTTTGTTGATATTCAATAATGGGATGAAGAAATAAATCGCAATTACAAAATTAAGTACACCTGACGGATATGTTGATTTAACCTCAGGGCATTAAGATGTCTGACGACGAAAAAAACAAAATAAAAAACAGAGAGATCACCAGGAGAGAGTGGAAGACGATAACTACATCCTTCTCCCTATGAATATGTCACAGATTTAAGTTATCAAAGGTATCGCTAAGCTTGGTTTGTAGATGTCATACTTTTTAATCCAGCGAAAGAATATCTAAGGAACGTTCTATTTAAACTTTTTAGATATACATATGCTCATTAAATGCTTTAGCTGCATTCTTCATTTATGCATTCATCAGAAAAAGGGTAATACAGTGCTATCTAGGCCTTTCTCGCCCTAACTACTATTTTCTCCTTAGTCAATCTCTACCATTAGGGTAATTGCTATATTTTCCCTAATTTAAAGAGAAAACCAACTGTTGAAGAACCCACGATCGGCTTCTTTTTGAGGTAACTTCCGTTTTATAAGACGCCCTATAGCGAGCCTAATTATAACAACGAGAGGTTCCGCGAGATGGCGCGAAGGTCTAAATTCACTCCCGACGACTGAATAGATTAAGTAAATTCCACTTTGGGCGTGACCGTATAAATAGTTAACCGTTGGTTTGGGAAAGATTAGTATTTTTCCAAAGAGGACACGACGCAGAAGAATTCTTTCTCTTGGCCTTCTTTACCCCAAAAGCACGAAGACAAGAAAATTAAATAGGAAGAAATAAGAACTAGGAACGAGGAGACTCACACACTGTTGTATTTGACTCAGCTTTGTCGCAGCAAAATACGCCCTCGATACATACTTTCGAGTCTAGCAGTGGTTGTTAGAAGACAAGTTGTATTTAATTTCAGAACTTTAAGCAGGCCGAGTACTAATCGGCCAAGTGTAAACCAAACCGTTCTGTTGTAAAGCAATCGAACTTGACGCACCTACCCTCACCCCACCCAAGCCCTTCTCTCGAGTACAAAATCCTTGGGCGGCAGATCCACCCGGAATGGTAGTTTCCCTTTTGTCAGTCGTATACGTTTGTGTGTACATGTTCAAGGGTCCTGCCTATATCTGACGTATGTAAACCTTTTGTCCATGTGAGAGGTCACAGAGAGAGAAAGAGAGGAAGATACGAGCCGCCTCGCCCTCCAATAGAGGGAGGGACAACAAATACCTGGGCGACTCTTTTAGTCTGCGCTAATGGAGGTGCGAAATCATGAGACACCGGGAGAAGCCGCGATGACCTGAAATGCGGAAATCACAAAGCATCAACAAGTCTGAGAGCCCAGAGGGTCCCATATGAAGTCGGACAAAGTACGCCTCGTCGGCTTAGGAAGTTTCTCGCGCTCGAGCTAAAAGACCGAGTCTATTCTCGTCTGTCAATGCGTCTGACCCTAGAACCATCCCCTTCAGACGGAGGAGGAAAAACCCCTTTTGACCCCTATAAATCCTCCGGTGCCAGAGTTTTAAGAGAGTATCGGTCAAGTATCCGCCATCCTCCCTGCTCTGTCCGTATCTTCCGTCCGCCCCCGTCGGTACCCGCTATTCGCGTCCCGTTGGACTCTGCACAATTCTTTCAGAGTCGCTAAAGCTCTAGATATTCTCGTTAATTCATTTGAGGCTATCTCGCTCAGCCCACTTCCATTGCGCTCAATTTCAATTCGTGTTACTCGAAAGCAATATTCAAGTTCACCCACGTAATAGTCATTATCCAGAGACTATTGTTTGAATTTTGTGCCAGGACAAAGATTACTCCCTCGAACCAAATCTTCGAGGTAATTGCAACGGGCAACTCTCTTCTGCAAGTGCTTTCTCTGCCCCCCCTTCCCAACCTCGCAGTGTAATCAGCTTAGTTTACACTCAAGGGGGTTTGAGCATCCCTCGGTCAATATTATCTATTTGTTTGTACGGTGACGGTCTTTACCACGTCTCCCCTCCCCCTTAGCTGCGGAATCCCGTGTAACTCTAGTATCCGTATAGCTCATTCTTACTCCTTTTAACCTTGTAAAATAATATTGATTTCCATATTAGTAAAGTTATTTTTGTACCCGTTTTTCTGTTATCCTAGAACTCAAAGATAGTCGACTATTGGCCAACCTACTTTCAGTTAATTTACACTCTGCTTATATGGTAAACTTCCCACGAACTCGTAAAGACGAAAGGGTGAACTTGACCCTATTATACGACATCTATATTAAACTTGTCTAAGATGTATAGGGTTAACCTACGGCATGTATATTAATATGGTGTAAGGTGTGCGTGGTTAACCTACGACCACGCATTAAGTTTTTTTTGTATTTCTATGTTGAATCCATTATTTTATCTCTGTTTTTACGATAGTAAATATTATTTTGTTTCATCCAGGTTGATATCCAGAACCTTCTAGTTATTTGATTTAATACGGCCAAGAAAAATAGACACTCTTACTCGATTAAGTGCAACCAACGTTTAAAGTGCATCATTCAGGGAAAAGCCAAATCTCAGAGTGTCTTGCGGCTTGCCACGTTCCCTTCCCAGTCAAAGGAAACAAGCGGAGGTCAGGAAATCTAACCCGAGTTACGACACCAACGAAAGCAAAACACTCTTCAGACATTGAAACAGGCAAGGCAAACTGCGGGTGTTGGGGATTGGAGGAAACACAATCTTCCAAACATCACTTTTAGTCCAACTGAGAGATACGTCATTTTTGCAGTAGTAGAATGACGTTTCTCTCGTTGAGTCAAGTTATGCGTAAAATGAAACAACATTTATTATGACTTAACACAATTAGTCAATGAACCAACCGAAGGAAAAAATATCCTAGACGTAATTCTAACTAAAAAATTTAATATTTTTTCGGGTATTAGTATTGGGGGAGCTATAAGATCCAGCGATCACAAATCAATAGAGTTCGATATCAATAGAAATCGTAACAAGGAAAATAATGATATTAAAGTGTCAAATTTTAAACGTGCGAAATTTAATAGCTTTAACCGCAAGTTCAAAGAGATCCGAATGAGATCCAACGTACTTTTTCACCGAGCATTCTAGAGAATTAAAGGAAAAATTCATTCCGCGAAAAACAATCGAAACGCCTCAAGTAAAACTAAAGTGGTGAAATTATGATATCGAAGTTAAATTGAAGGATATGAACTGTGCATACAAGCGACCCAAGCGAAATCTATCCGATGAAAATAATCAAATTTACGAAGCCTGACGAAGAGAATTCAAGAAGGAAATACGGAGCGCTTAATGAAAATATGAAATTCAACTTGCCAAAGAAAGTGACATAACCCTAAGAAGTTTTGCGATTATTTATCCAATAGAAACCGATAAAGGAAACAATAGGAGCTATCAAAAATGAGAATAATGCAGTAGTTATGGATACGGAAATGGTGTTCAATATATTAAATAACTCTTTTGCATCGGTATTTATAAACGAAGACCAACATAATATACCACGAACAAACGCTGTGTTAAACTTCAACGTGGATAATCTTTTTACCGATATCGAATTCTTTGAAGCATAAATAGATTTTAATATCAGTGAGTTTAAATCTAGTAAATCTCCATTTACTAATTTATCTATTCGGCACATTTAGAAGAAATTCGAATCGTGTTACTGGAACCGCTAACGAAATTTTTTAACAAATGTCTAGAAGTAGTTGTCATGCTATTATATTTTAAGCTAGCGAATATAACTCCTTTTTTTAAGAAGGGAAAAAGAGAAATTCTGAACAATTATCGACCCATCGTAGGTAAATTAATAAAATCTGTCATTTGCAATAGTGCGATTAAGTATTTGGAAGCGCATAATCTCATAAATGATAGCCAACTCAGCTTTATACAGAAACCTTCATGTTTAACTAATCTTTTACAATTTTAGGACAGCATGATTAAAAGCTATGACGAAAGTAGATCTTTCAACATAGTTTACTTACATAGAATTCGATAAGGCATTCGACACCGTTCCTCATAGGCGATTACTAACTAAAGTTTTGCTCATGGAGTTAGGGGAAACCTGCTACGATGATAGAATCGCCAATAAGCATTCATTAGCAGATTAGTTTTAAACGGTAAATATTCGGAGTGGAAAAATGTAACTAGTGGTGTGCCCCAAGAATCTTTGTTGTGACATTGTTGTTCATTATTTATGTAAACGATATGGACATTGGCCTACTTGGTAGATTATCCAAATTTGCAGACGACACAAAATCGGGGGTAAAATTTTAAATGAGAACGATGGCAAATTAATTAAGCGGAATCTAGATAAAATTTCGAATGGTCTAATAAACGGAACATGAAATTCAATTTACACAAGTGTAGAGTTTTGCACGTAGGTCGCAATAACCCAAGTTTTAACTATGTAATAGGTGATAAAAATCTTATCTCCGAGGACATAAAAAAGATTTAGAGGTGTCGGTTTTAAACGATAATCAGTTTAACAAACAGTATGACGAACCGTGCAAGAAGGCCAACCAAATGTTTGGATTATTTCGAGAAGTTTTCACTACAAACACCAAAATACGCGATACAATCGTAGTCCCCTTATGCACATGTAAACATCAATAAAATGAAAAGATTTCAACAACGGGCAAATAAACTAATTCCCTCGATTAGAAATAAGTCGTTTATTGAAAGATTAATTTAATCTTTCGATATACGACTTATTTCTAATCGAGGGAATTAGTTTAGTTGCCCGTCGTTGAATTACTAAAAATAAAGACTCACGAAACCAGGCGATTGCGAATTGAGCTTATCGAAGTATTCAAAACTTTAAATAAATTTGAAAACATAAATAATGAAAAAAAAATTAACTACGACCAAGGAGGTATGACACCTGTTTAAACTGAATGGGACAAAGGTTTCAAATGAACATAGCTAAAAAAGTTCACCTTTAAAATCACCGATAAATGGAACGCACTCCCCGCGGAGGTAGTAAATGTTAGTAGTGTGATTAGTTTTAAAAATAAAATTGACCGTTATTTTACGTCTAATTGTATTGTTTAAATACGGAGTCCATTTATGGATTGAATGTCACGTGAGTGAGCATCGTGGATCCAATGTCCAGAGGAGGATTACTAGCATATTAATATAGAATGGGACTGACCTTTTAGTGGACTAAGTAGTCCTTGCTTGCTTCATGTAACTATATAACCTCTCCTTGACCCGTTGAATTCAACGTATGAATATCACTTTTGATCATGCAACATTTAAGAATCGCAAAGAAAGCATGGTGGCCTTTTACCGTTATGCCATTCTTTTGTTAACCCTCTCTGGTGGAGGAGTTTAATAATAGTGTTTAAAAGATTGATCTGTTCCCCTAGCTGTGTAATGCCTGTTTACTCTATGTAGGTATGTAGCTTCGTAGGTAGGCAAGCAGGTTCTTAGGGCGGTATTTATGTCGATAGAGTGGCAGAAAGATATCTTCGCAAGGATGTATATACATATGCTTGCGTTTATGTCTGTATCTATGTAGATATTATGTATTTATCTCTCTCTACCTTTTCTCACCTCCTTTCACCTACTCTCTATCTCACTTGCTCTTACATACAATGTTTTCTCCCCCTCCCTCTCATATATATATATATATATATATATATATATATATATATATATATATATATATATATATATATATATATATATATATATGCATTGGTTACAAGCCTAAAATGGTTGTTTTAATGAGGTATTTAAAAACTTATAATCGATAAGCTAATCTTTACACAAGCTACTTCCTTCTGTTATCTAAAATCTTAATTGAATATATTCATCGTATTTCTTAATTAAATATATTCAGCATATTTTTTATTTAATTCGGATTATGTTTATTTGCACTTCGGTGAGCTGTCGGCGAGAAATTATCGGAAATCTAAATCAATTTTATTTCGTTCACTTTCTCCATATATTTAAGGTTACCTGTTTGTGTTTGTAGAAATATCTTTTTGAATTTTGTAGTGAATCCATAATGGTGTTTAGCGTTATAGGTTGTGATGTTTCATTCTTTAAGAAATACAAGAAAACATTTGGCTGTTATTTCGTATTTTTAGCAATTTTTAATATCTTCGTTCTTTTCACACTACTCTTATTGTTCCTGCTTAATTGCCACTTGCAAGTGTTGTCGTGTAATTTCCAAAACGGATAGTCTGTAGGGGTCCTTCTTGATTCTAGTTGAGTTGGTCTTTCAAGCGTTTTCCTTGAGTTCCATTTGCTTCTTGAGATTTCTTTATAAAAGGTTTTGGACTGTTGAGTCTCAAACGCGGTACCATTAGATTTAAACGCTACCACTCTAGCCTCAAGACCAGGCTATAGTCCGTATTGAGTTGGTAATTTTATCGGCTATTTATATTATCGAGTTGGAAGGAATTTTTCTCTGATACATTTTCGCACACCTACAAGTCCATAGTCGACACACTGAAGGGCTGGCTGCAGGATTTGGGGGAAAGGTTTGAATAATTATCATCATCACTAACTCTATAATTTAATTATGATTTTTTTTTTAGTATTTGAATGATAATTTCATCTTAGACTGGTTATCACTTATGTTTTTTATCAAAGTTATTCCATTTATAAAAGGAGTTCTTGTAAATTTACCATAGAAGTTAGTTGGATACCTTGAGAGTAAGGTGTGTCTTTTGTTACAGATAAACCTGACCACTGGGAGCTCCAAAACAACACCAATCTCACTCATCTTATTCCTTCGGCAATTCACCTAGGCCAATGACTTATATCTCCACGAATTCAGGCTTTCTTGGCAAATCCTACCTATTTCTTTAGGTAAGCAGTTTTCTTACGGTAAATAAACGTATTTTCTCTATTTGTTTGCGGATCACTTTAGTGCTAAAGTGCTCTGAAAGAGGTTTAGTGCACTTTATTTTCCACTAGATTTGAGCCAAATAGCATAGAATAGCACAATATATCTGGCAGACCACTTCAAAATGTTTTGATATCTGACATAATTATCCTTAACCTTATATTTTGAGAATGGGATATTTTTGACGGGTTGAATTATAATAATCATTTTTTCTCTCTTACTTTATGACCTAGGTATATTTTAGGTCTTTGTCAAAGTTATTTCTAAGAGTTCCTTATGAGTTTGAAAAAACAAAATGGTGAGTTCAGAAAAAATAAATATGATTATCGAATGTTTTGGAATTTTTAAAACAAAGGGAATTTTGAACATGGAGAAGTTCAGAAAATTTATTAAAATTTAGGCATGACTGTTTTTTTATTTTAACTTTTCGTATATTCGAAGATATTTCTAAAATATATTTTCGATTTTAATCTCTATTAGGAGGAACTAGTTATTTTCCCTTCAAAACTAGTATAGCAAATTGAAATTACAAGAGCAAACTTAGATTGAGACCAAAAATTGTGGGGATTAATTTTCCGTATTTAATAATATTAACATAAAAGTTTGTTCTGGCCCTTAGGCCTAGTAAATAAGAATATTTTTCTTTAAATCGACCATAAGTAAATTATTAAGATACAAGTGGAGCACCTCCGTCCCTCCTCCATATAGGAAAAGCTTGAGGTATGAATGTAGATCTTCGTTCTTTGTGCAGCAGCCACTCTGGCGTTTTAGTGTAGAAGATGAAAAAGGTTTCCAGTACATATTTCCTAATAAATTACTCCTGTCTTAGGTTTTTCATATCCATGCTTATTTTCTTCTCCTAAAGCCTGATCAAAAATATAGCAGAAATACAAAAAAAAATAGCCAAGCTTAATTATAATATATTTTTCTAGGCTACACGATTTTTAATTTTGTAATCTGAAATATTCGATAATCATATATATTTTTTCTAAATTTTCAGAAAGAACTTTGATAAAGGCTTCAAATATAGGAAAAATTCAGCAATGCGGGCTGTTTTACGAACTGCAAAGAAAATCGTATAAATTTATTGGATAAAAGCTTTAACGATACCTAGATGACTCATAAACTAAAATTCAAACTATTAAAAAATTGTATTCTAAAAATATAGTGTTTTTCATTATATGCGCTGAAAATTTGTTAAAATTTTTAGACCACAAGGCCGTTGCTAAAAACGGATAGTCCATAGTCGACAGATTAAGGGCTGGCTGCGGGATTTGGGAGGAAGGTTTGAATAATCATTATCATCACTAACTCTATAATCTAATTATGATTTTTTTTGTAGTATTTTAATAATAATTTCATCTTAGTTTGGTTATCACTTATAAGTATAAATATAAGTATTGAAATTTTGTGAATTTTTTAAAACCCAAAGAATTACTAAAGGTGAAGTTCAGAAAAATTATTTTTATATATCTTCTATAATTCTATATTTTAGCAACATGATATTTTGAAAGGGGCGAACTTTAGTTTAAAGTTCGTTTTTAAAATGATTATAATTGGCGAAGTTTACAAATTGAAAAAAATTTAACCATGGCTGCTTTTTTTGAATTTTAAATTTTAATTTTAGTAGCGAGACATTGCATGGTAATATATATACTTTTTCCTCATAGTTCGGTTATTTTTTTATCTTGGTTAGGTCATTTTATGTTTTTATTAAAGTTATTTCCAAGAGTTCTTTATGGTTTTGAAAAAACAAACTGGAGAATTTAAAAAAAAAATTAACATAATTATCTAATGCTTTGGAATTTTTCAATTAAAAAAAAAATTACAAATGGTCAAGCTCAGAAAATTTATTAAATTTAGGCAAGGCTTCTTTTTAATTTATTTTTTCGCATATTCGAAAGTTTCTTGGAAGTTACTTCTACAATAGATTTATAATTGTAATCTTTATCATAGGAAATTGCTACTTGTCCTTAAAAATGAGTAAAGCAAAATGAAATAATCAAAGCAAATTTATAGAGTAAAAAAGGAATCGTGAGGATTGTTTCTTTTCGTATGTGAAAAGAATTCAGATAAAAGTTTTATGGCCCTAAAGGCCTCAAAAATAAGCATAAATTTGAAAAAATAGACCAAAAATAAATTATCAGGTGTGTACTTAAAGCTTTATACAAAAGATTTAGATTAAAAGAATAGTATTAAAGTCAAATAATCTGTAGGGAGCGGTGGTTTCCTTCTAGGAGATTATTTATAGCTGAAAAAATCAGAGCACAGTGCTGGTTTTCGTCTTTTCAAAGCTGTTATCAAAATTATTTCTATGAGCTGTTCTAGAGTTTTACATAACAAGTAATACGTTTTTTTTTATATATATTTGAAGCTTTTATCCTCATAATTTTTAAAAGTTACCATTTTTTCTCACCCTATCATTTTTAATTCCTGAGTATAAGAAAGAAGATAAGAAAGGTTTAAATAAAATAAAATTTGACAATATTGTATACGAAGAAGTATTTAAAGACGAGATTATTAATAAATTTTAGAAGAAATGAAAGATTGCGATAACAAAAGAAAATATCAAAGAGAAGTTAGTCACAAGATATCTACTAGGAGAATATATGGAAAAGACGAAAGTAATCAATATATTTCAGAAAATTTGACACTATAGAAAAGGTAAATGCTTAATTCGATCATGAAATGGAAACAAGAATCCGAAGTTCTGCCGGCGAAGAGCAAAATCCTCTTTTAAAGAGGATTTGCAAATCCGTTAACATAGACGAAGCTATGCTTGTACAACAAATCGGGTTGTCTTAGAGATAAAATTAAGAGTAAATGTATCGACAGGTGACGAGAAGTGACCTTGACACATCTATTTTGTGCGATGTCGATAACATCTACTTTATTTATAGCAGAAGCGCAGAGGGTGTTGATCAAATGAGGGTACAAATGTTCGAAGCCTCACCATGACCAAACAGTGGTACAATTTTTCTCAAGACAGAATTGATTCTATTTTACATATATTCTTTATTTCCTTAATTGGTTACACATCATTATTTTCCCTATGCAATAAGGACAAAAAATAAATTTTGTTATTTGCTAATCGTATAACATTTTTTGACTTTTAAATCTTTAATTATACTTAATCATCTAATATTTAGCTCAGAATATTCTGCAGGGTTATAAATTATACTGATACTTCGAACTCTAACCATAATTATTCACCTTTTAACAACTAATGATACGTTGTGTTGACAGATGCTTTCAGGAATGAGACTTTAATTCCATTTTTAACGGCAATTACATTAATAATTGTTTGTGCGCTTTAAAGCCCAGCAGATACGGCATTAATCTTCTATCTGAAGATCATTGCTCTCGCGGCATTTTGACAACTTGTTTGTTTCTTTTCCTTTTGTCTATCAGAAGATTAAGATCGGGTTTGAAGTGCTTACATTCATTTATCTAATTCTTGCTGAGAAGGCCATTTTTTCTCTCTGTCTATCGGTCTCTCTCTCTTTCTTTATATATATATATATATATATATATATATATATATATATATATATATATATATATATATATATTTATAAAACCTTGGCCAAAATTATGTGGCAGGTATGAAAACGTAAAGACTATGATTGAAACTCAATTATTTCATACATGACATAATTCAAATAAACATTTTAGTGTATATTCTATCAATAATTATTATTTTTCGTATCCTCATTATGTTTTATAACTGCTTTTATTCGTTTTTGCATATCTGAGACTAAGTTGTCACAGGCGGTTGGCTCAATTATATACCATTCAATATTATGCTGATGTAGCTGCTGAGTTTTGGGGAGCAACAAACAAAGACATATCAAGATGCATAGTGAGAAGAAGGTTATTAGAAACTTGGCTCAAAGTTTATAAGGCTAGAAAGAAACCGTGGCTGTCTCAGGTGAACCAGAAGTAGCGATTGTCTTGAGCAAAAGAGCATGAAGATTGGACTGATGATCATTGGGCTAAAGTTGTTTAGTTTGATGAAAGCAACTTTGAGAATGGTTCTTCACATTAGTTTCCACCAATTTATTACCCTTTTAGACATTTTTATTGGATACCAAAAATAATCAGTAAAATTTGCATTTTTACTCAGAAGTTTGGAACCCCTGGAGCTGTTTATGTTCATCGAAGAGTTGAGAAGCTTATGATCCGAGATGTGTTGTCCCAACAATCAAATTTAGCGGTGGTGGTATAATGGTTTGGGGCTGCATGTCGTCTTCAGGTGTAGGGTTGTTGTTCACTTATGAAGGCAGAATGAATTCCAACACTTACATCAACATGGTAGAGAAGGTTTATCAACCTTCCTGAGGTAAAACTTTTAATGATGACATAACAGATGGTGTAATCTTCCAACAAGACAATACTCAATTCCACATAGCTAGAATCTTATAGGGTTTGTGTGAAAATGAAGGAGTGACGTTGATGGAATGGCCCCTTCAATATTCAGATGTCAACGAACGCAATTGGACATTTGTGGTCACACTTGGGCACGTGAGTGAAGGTGCACAAATGTTCTTGAAAGAGTAAATTAACAGCCAAAATTCATGAAGTGTGGCAGAAATTTGAATAAGCAACCTGTTCCAACTTATTCTCAAGATACATAAAAGCGGTTATTAAAGCATAAGGAAAATTGCTTAATTGTAATATGTCACGTATGAAATAAACGAGTTTCAATCATATTCTTATCTTTTTCATATCTGCCCCATAATGTTGGCCAAGGCGGCTATACATATATATATATATATATATATATATATATATATATATATATATATATATATATATATATATATATATCAAAGCCAGAACGAGTATTCAGAACATGTATAATTTGGAAAGTTTGGAACATTAGCTATGTTCATCTTCAGCTTATAATGGAGCGAAACAATATAATTAACAAACAAGCAAGCTTAGAATGTATATAGAAATATATGTACTAATGAATAAATTTAAAATTTAATAAATTTCAGAGAAAATGCAAACCTTACTAAGAGAACATTGCAAATATTACTAAAGAGCACTGCGAGAATTATAAAAATATAAAAAGCAACAAATTAAAATAAATGAATGAACACTTACCAACTTGAGAGGACAGGAGCCAAATGAATTAAAAGGTGGAAATTTTAAACAGAGCTAAACATGGTAGTAGTTTAAAATAACTGAAATTATGTGCAACGAACTAATAGAACATTTTAACTATCGGGTCATTGAGTTTATTGATAATAAATTTAAGGTAAAAATTAATTACAAATAAAATTTAAATATTTGAATTAAGAAATGTAAAGTGGTGTAGAAGACTGAGGGAATTTAATTCTGGATTTAACATCTGGATAAATATTGATTCCAAAATGGTGAAATCAACGGAATTAACCGCAGAAGTCAAAATCTTGAAATTTCAAGGGGTCATTGAAGAGGTGCAAGAATCCAAATAATTCCATATTGAAGAGAATTCTGGTTTGGCAATCGGGCTGTCTACATAGTAAGAAACCTCCTTATGTGTAAAGATCCTCAGCTTCAATTGTAGAGTAGTTTTACCTAGGAAGCGAATTTGGCAACTCACACACATAAATAGATGGACAAGCGAGGATCTGAGTAGCAAGGGTAGTCTCTCCTTATGACGTAAGTAGGTTTTAAGAGAGACAATATTAATTGGGATACTGTAGAATTTTATTTGTGGATAAACATTAGGTAATAATTGTTTTAAGTCTAAGATTTTGTTGGTTAGCGAGTTTATTCAGGGTATTTTGAGATACATTTTCTGTTTCGGTACATTAAATTTAACGAGGAGTATACTGTGTACTTTAGTTAGGAAATTTAAATTAATTTGTCGAGTAATGATGCTGGTAATAAATTAAATTTACAAAATTGTTAAAGATAAGACATCTCTTAATGAAAATAGTTCCCTTCAGAGCATATTCTAAAAGCATGGTTTATTCTGTAGCTTATTGATGATATTTTGAAGGAATTTGGTAAGCAAGAGAAATTATAATTAGCGTAAACAGACTCTTGGTGAGGTTCCTATATATTGCAGTGGAAATTTTGTTATCTGACCGGGTAATCTTGATGTCCAAAAATGAAAGAAAGTTGTTAGTCTCATGCTTCAGTGTAAATTTGATGTTATATACAACCTCTCCAAAATCACAACTTTTATAAGTAGGTCTTTTAAAAATCGTTTCATCGATTTACCCACAACTCTCTTCTTTATTTTCTATATTTCTAGACCAGTAAGACGTTTTGGTGGGGTTTCGTTAATCACTGTTACAAACATCACTTTCATAAAAATTAAACTGGAGAACACTTTCGAAGCTCTGCTTTCAATCTTTTCTCTCAATTTCACTCTGAGAATTGCTTTTGCTTCGTTATCTCAGCCAAGGAGAATTTTCGATGAAATCGGTGTATTTTTGAACATGACATTGTTTCATAACCCTTCAGAATCATTAATTATTTTGGGTATTTTAACATCCTCTTAACTGCCCCCTAACCTCTTCACCTTCTTGACATAATTAAACTTTATACTCTCTCTTAATATCTTCGCCTCCACCTACACACATGGAAACACACTAGACCAATAAATTTGCCTCCCCCTTCCCGATTAATATCCTAATTACAGTAAAACTGATCCACCCTTTTCCATTGTTCTTTCTGATAACCTACTCATTCAGTTTTGTTTCCCTCTTCCCTTTTCACACAATGGTCTAACACACCATGGCACTAAGCTTTATCATTGACGGCTCTCTTCATTTAACCATTAGCAGATGGCAAGAGATCCTCTTACCCCAATATCCATGCCCTCATTCACCTGATAGACACTAATCAAAGATGTGCCCTAATGGTTTAAACACATATTTTGAACGCTGTAAACAGAGCGGTGTATGCGGGAGACGGCTTTGGGCTGACCTTTTTCCTGGTGTAGAAACAGAATATGGATCACTGGCTGACTCCTTTTCTGCTCACTAATACACTGCCCTCTTAACCAGCATTCGTAAAGCTCACACCCACAGTATTTTAGTAGGAAAAACCACATGACACACACCTTGTTCAAGCTACTTGCAAATCTCTCTGCTACTACGAAATCTCTGTCCCTTCCCATGTCCATTCTCTATACCACATTCTGACTTTTCTGCCTTTTTCTCTAACAAGATCTGGTACACCCTACCCTTCTATGCCTAGCACCTATGTAACTACTCCCGACATCTGAACTTCATTTTTTGCGTCAATATTGTTTGAGGAGGTGACTTCGTTCTTTCTCTTAGCAAAAATAGCTTCATCTTCTCTGTTATCATCCCATCCAATTCTTTACGGAGATTTTCGCCTTCTTCTTCTCACTCGCTTCACTGGTATTTTCGATATTTCACTTTCGATTGAAAAAGTACCAAGTAGTCTCAAACGTGCTACTGTTAGTCATATCGTAAATAATCCGAATCTAAAGCGAAATAACTCTGCAAGCTACCTTCCAATCTCTCAACTTCTCCTCCGCTCTAATTTCCTCAAAAGCAAGGGTCATCCCGGATTTTAGACCATATCTCCTCCTAAATCTCAGAAGAGATCTTCCAGTCTGGTGTCATGACAGGATGCAACACTACTCATCTCTTGTACATGTACCTGACTGTATTCTCCACGCGGCTGAGGCTGATCAGCATTCTTTTATAATACATCTGTACTTATTTATGACTTTTGACATTATTGACAAGAATGTTTTTCCTTTTTCCCACTGCTTCCTTGAAGTTCTAGGTGTCTCTGTAATGATTCTAAACTGGTTTCATTCCTGCCATTCATCTCGCACTCAATCAATTCACATTGATATTGATGTATCTTAGCCTGCGGAGGTGAGTTTTGGTATTGCGCAAGGATCGGTTCTTGTTCCAATTTTGTTTCGCACCTCTCTTTTCTCTTTTTTATACAACTTTTTATCCTAAAACTCTTAGAAATCTACTATTTGTTTATAACATCATCACTACATATATATCGGAAAATCTTTAGAAACTTAACCATGACCAAATTTAGGTGATACTCGTAGGCTTTTCCTTTGATTTGGCCCAGTTTAAAATTATTGCTCCCTATCAACCCATGTCGCAAAAGTTCTGTTATCCCAAATAGCGAAAATCTGAACGTGATTATTCATATTTCTAGCTCAAATCTTTTGTAAATACATTCTCTTTTTTCTCCGTAATCTCAGCCGCATCCGCTCCACTTTGAGATTGCCACTCATGCCTTCCTCACTTCCCTTCCGTCTTAACTACTGTATTCCTTTTAGATGAATCGTTGGCGTCCATCCTTCTACCTCTTCAAATATTTCAATACTTTTCAGCACAAATTTTCTCGCTCTGGTGACATTTCTCTCGTTACTGCTTTTTGATCAGCACTCCTCCCCCCCCCAATTTTTGATAAACACTAATAAGGTCCTTTTTCACATATAAGTGCTTATATGTATACTGCTGCCCAATCCTAAATGTCGTCCTCACTGAACGTATACCAACCAGCCTTCCCCTGAATTCTATGTTCGGGCTCAGATCAACTACAGATTGTTCCTCTCAGATTTACTCGTACTTTCTCTGGATTTTCCGTGAAAGTGTAAAATGGCCTGCCCTAAATCCACTCATGCTACTTCCTTGGTGCCTCCATGCATGCCTTGAGAACTATCTTCTTCTCTCTAGCTTTTCCTAACCGTTAGACGGGAGCTCTTTGAAAGCCCAGGATCTTTAAGAGCGCCATAACCAAATCAGTATTATTATTCTTTTATCCAAATCAATCTCAGCCCCTCATTATTATTACTTGAGTTTGTTTAAATATTTTCCATAATCAATAATTTTAATTCATCATTAAAGATTGATCCTAATCTATAAATTGTTTTCAGTGTGATACAAACGAAGCCTCGTCGCATAGGAGTGTCACATTTTGTATTGACAGACATGTTGCAACTGACATCTGAATGATTGTGTTCTCTCTACTCTCTGAAACCCGCTAAATATCTTTTGCAAATTTTCACTTTCCTTATATTCACGATATCCTTTCCAGATCTTTCATTACAAACATTGCTGTTGGGATGCCTTGGTTGTGTTTCGCTTCTTAGTTTGAAGTTATAATAATCCCAAGGGGAGATTTCACGTTTGTTTGCTTTCTATACTTTTGTAAACAAATTCATCCACTCAATAATATCAATATAAAACATATTGAGAAGAAATCATCCTTGGATAAATAGGCAAAAATGTTGCACCCATCAAGATATCACCCAGCTTCATTCGAACACCCCAACTTCGCCATCAACTTCACGATTGGATCTCTAAAATATCCTCAGCGCACGAAAAGAATATTAAATGGTGAAACTTCCACAATTTTTATACCATTTGTTGTCGATCACACAATTTTATATCGTGCCTGAATAAAACATGCAGATCATCCTCAAAATTGCCTTTAGAGTTGCTCCCTGGGGTCAATTCGATACCATCTTTACTTTTACAGATGGTCCTCGAAAAGTTTAAAAGAGCCGTTTTCTCGCATGAATAGAGCTCTTACCATGGATTATCTCAGATTATTTCACCATATTCCGTCAGATGTAATCTTCCCCTCCCCCTAAAGAACATCAGAAGCCCCCTTTAATATTCGAAAGATTTTCAAACTTATTTCCCAGCAGTAGATGGTTCAAGTAGATGTTTAGTACTATATGGGCACTATAGACCCTCCAAAATCCTTTTTTCATTGACTTTCAATTATCACCTTGACCTTTACAACCACCTGGTAGATGGTTCTCTCAGGCATAATAATCTAAACAACAATTCTCACACACTGGGGGCAAAGGGTTTTCAAGCACTGAAAAAGTCAGAGGGAAAGGAAATAGCGCAGAGCATTCACAATGCCCTTAAAACCCTTAAGTCATCCCTCGACCAAGCCTTTGTGGCTCACAACACAAGAGATAGTTTTTATCTCCTTCTTCAGATTTATTTTAGGAAAGACAAAAAGTGGCGTTTTGATCCTTGAACAATTTCACCTGTATTAATACGAGATGGAAAGTAGTCACGGAAAGCCAATCACTCGCAAGGTCACAAGGCTTAATGTGAGAAATACATACTTTTGTAAAAAAAAAACCCTAATATATTTTTTTATTAAAAACAATCAGAATCAAATATTATTTTTTTCAGCAAATTATTGAATTATATTTATTTTTTAATATTTCGATTATTTAGGGTATGGGAGGAATGGGGAAGGGGTACTCTGGTCACAAAAATTAGAAAAATATAACCTTATTTACTATTAATATTCAACTAGTCTTGATTCTTAAACTAATTAACTCCTTGAGAGTTACCTACCACACCCTAAAGGTTTAACAAGGCTGTATCTCTCAATCATTCCATGTATAGGGCGTTGGATTTCCTGCGTCAGGGTACCGAGCTCGATTTCCGAGAAGAGAGATTGAAACAGAATTTCGAGATCGCGATAGGCAGCCGCCATTGGGCTGGTGCGACGAGTCTGAGGCGTGCGAATATACGATCCGGCCAAGTACATCACTAACATAGCCATCCCAACATCGTTGTCCTTCCATCCCTCCTCATTCACGCAAACAATACATCACTCTTATGTCTACATAATTCCTCTAAAGGAGTTTATATGTCTACACTTTCATAATTTGGTTTAAGTGACCTTTCCTTGTGCTTTTTATATGCAAAACACAGTACAGTCACACATACTTTGCCTTCCACCCCAACGAAGACCATTCCCTAGTGCCTAAGGGTATGTTAGCGATTGTCATTCTTATAAGTATGTAGATTTCATTATCCTGGCATATAACCTTGTCTGAGATATTGAATAGTTTTAACTGAATTCAATTTTCTTATGTTTTATCATGTTCAAATCTGTTTTATATTATTCGCACAATTAACAAATGTTTCTTTGCTACAAGACGGAGCTTTCTCACCCCACCCTCCGGCACTTCTATTGACGCCGGTTTCCTGAAGTAAATAAAACACATTTTACACTTTAGTTTAGGGTTATATGAATAGCTTGTTCCTGCTCTCGTGCTGAGAGAGACTAAGATTTGAGACGCGCGTAAGTGAAGCGAGTTCTGACTAAAAGTGATGCGAGAGAAATAGAGAGATAGAGATTGAAATATAGAGATGCAAGACATATTGAGATATGAAGAGTGTGGTAAAAGACTTCATTTAGTCACCACATGACTCTAAACAACTCACGGACATGGAACAGGGAAGAAGACCTTAGGATCCTCTCGAGGACAATCCAACGAATAAAAAGACCCGGGTGTACCCGATAGGAAGAGAAAAATGATATAGATATGAAGCATCAATTAACTGCACTATTGCTACTAATATTAAGGTTATATTTAAAGTCATATATTTTAATTCTATGCTTAGACATATTGACTGGGCTGCTTGCAATGACTTGTGAGAGTGATTTATTCCGTATTCGATTAATTTTATACAAGAAGGAATTCTATGCTATTTTAGAATTTGATCCTTTGTACACAAGCTTAAAGCGATTATTTATAAGGGCCGCTTTGTCATCCAACTTACATAGCCGTTCATATTTTATATTCATAAACCCGTTATTCATTTTAAGCTCTTTGGTTATTTAAATGCACAACAGATGATTTTCCAGTAACATTAAATTAAGAACCCTGAAAGGATTACAGTTATACACGATGAAATTGACCCCTAATTTGAACAAGAAAAAATAATGTAGCTAGACAAAGTGTGGCCTCTGCCACCAGAACTTAATCCAAGATTATAAACACCATTATCAACTTTTCTCCTTGCATTCTTCTTGTTTTCATTCCTTAACTGTTGACTGCCATTATAACTTAAGCACTATTCTTTGCTCCATTATTTTCATGTAAAAAAATACAAAATAAATGGCCAAATTGTGTGTTCATTCAAATGAAGATTTAAATGCTTGGAACTAGAATTTCGTGGAATAGGTCAAGGGATGAACCGTAACAATTGAGTTGTGAGCTCCTTCATACATTTTCCTTCAAGGTGGCATTTCCGTTGAAGTTCTTTCTCCTTCGCCCGTTCACTGCTTTGTCTGAGGCCAAATCCTCCCTCGAAATAAAAGGTTATTGCGAAACGTTTTCGGATGTATAATTATTCGAACTAAATTGAAAGAATCGAAATTAAACAAAATATCTATCCTAATGTCAGTAAATTCTAATATATTATTTTATTTGTTAGAAAGGAAGCAATATTTACCACAAAACATTGTTGTCCCCTTCCCCCAACTCGTGCTGAGCAGAGGTCGAATTCTTTGGCCAAAATACGCCATCGTTATTTTCGAAACCCGTAATCAGTCTTGTTGCTTTATTGGCACTTCAAAAAATATTGATTTGTTCCGCTGTATAAAAAGTAAGAAATCCTGAAGTAATATATGTATAGGTTAATTTCAGTTCCTTTAAATATATTAATTAGCAATTAACAATTATATACAGTCCAATGAATTTACAAAAATATTTTGCTCTTAATACATAATCACCCAAATTACTGCAAATTGCAATCTAGGGATTAGTTCCTTCCTTTAGACTCAACTCCTTTATAATGTGTATTGTAAGCGAACTGTATAAATGTATGGTTCATATACTTTTATAATATTTAGACTTTAATAATACTATACTATACTTCTACATCCTTACCTCACTTATGGAGAAGATAACCCGAATAGACATTGAAATACACATAAAGAACACAATGACAATTATTGGTGAGCCATAGGGTACCAAGTAACAGTCTTCTTTGGAGGGTCGTGAGATGTGTCCAGGTAGTGATTTGCTTTTAACACAACCAGCCATCGTTGAACCCTTTGTGATCCTAAGAAGTGGAGGTGACCCGTTCCTCGATAGGTATAAGTACCCTATTGTCAGGGTTCCTGAACAGTGGAGGGTTAAGTATTTTGTATTATGAAGACATGAAGGAAAACGACAGCAGAGGTATTATTGGTTATGTGTGCGATGAAGTCTGTACGAACTAATTACCCTGAATTAGTAGGTACTATAAATCCGCTAATAAGCAACGAGCTCGCTACGACGCTGAAATTTTGTGGCGGTAATAACTCAGATTGAACGCAGCACCTTGAAGCTCGTAATCCTTTTATGCAATGTGCATGTATATTTACTTATTGAGAGGACTCCAAGGGAACGTCAGGTGAAGCATAGAAACCATGCTGCACCTTAAATCTGGAGCCATGCCTGCACTTTATGCTACACCAACACATGCAGATGCGTTCCTTTCCCGCCCTAATGCCTGTAGGAGGGTTTGGGTCTATTCATCTCCCACACCATTTTTTTACTTCCTCTCTCTTCGCTACTTTCTCTTATAATCCCTGCTTACAAACATTCTCCTTTAAGTTCTTTCATTGGTTTTCGCTTTATATTGTGAGAGAAATAAATTATGTATGAAAGTTACCATTCTTTGGGTATTCTCTTCTCGCCTCACAATCTACAGTATACCCACTTGTATGCCTGATTTAATAATATTTTTTTTGTTCTTTCATATATTTTTTCTAATTCATTTGATATCTCGAAGTAAATCCAACCTCTTGTGGATACCTCTTGAAGTAACTAAACCTCTTTAAGTATTAATGTGGCCGCATCCTTGGAAACCACCAAAGCACATTGTTTTAATTATCTAATAACATGATCATGGTCAAGTATTAGACAATATCTCAGATCAGGTCGAGTCAATTAAATAAAACTCAGGCGGAAAATGCTAAAGAAAAAAAAGAAGTATTATTAGATACAAATACATGAAATAGCCTTTCATTCTAGATATTTGTGAACTGTTCCGCCCTTGCAAATAGAACTAATTTAGTATGATAAAAAGTATCATTGCTTACATGAAAGCAAAAATTCAAAAACAAAGATATCTTAGGAATTCTATAATCTATCTTGGCTTGGAAATAATGTGGCTTTCCAGTCAATAAAACACGCGATAGATCAATGTAGAACAGTGAGGCAAGACCGAGTCTCTCCTCGCTCAAGGAGAAATCAAGGAATATAAAGAATCCGGATCACATTTCCTCTCGTTTGTCTTTTCAAATATTTCCCTTTTACCATGAGATTTTTAAGGGCGTTTTTTAACCTTCCTACAGTTCATTACTCACTCGTTTCTAGAAGAACGATCTAAATTAAAGATACATAACAGAATAATATTAATAAAGGTTATTATATTGAATATATCCATCCCTTCCCACTTTGCTATCAAGGCCCCCCTTCCTATTAGATGATCTTCATTGACCCCCACTGGTCTTATATTCTTTGCTCACTGAAGCTTGAAGCATATCATTAATACATATTAAAAAAGTAGTTCAATGTAATATATAAATAATCTCTACTAAATTTTGTGAAGGGAATAATAACTAATAAAGTAGAATTAAAAGAATTAAAATGTATGCGATCTTTGGCTGTCAATTCATATCACCACTAATTTCTGGGATTTAATGGAAAAAATTCCCTAAAAGCGTGATCTATATGATTCATTTCAAGCGATTTAGGAATTTACAGATCTCTACGCATTGCATTCTACCGTGTGTGCATACATGCTTAGGTCCTGGGACCATAAATGACTAAACAAGTACCATGTATCTTCTGCATCCCTATTCACTCTTTGAAATATCAAATACTTCTATATTTCTTCTGGCTGAATGTTACCATGGGAAGGTTGGCAGTTTTGTTCTATCCCATAATCAAATGAAAATCATTTGAGAGATTAATAAAGTACTTTCAATTCATACTATTATTTGAATTCATTTTAAAAAATAAAAGTAAAAAATATGAGGAAAAGATATTTTCTAATTAAAATAATATGAATAAATAAAAATGAATAGCGGTGATTACCATAGAACTGGTTACTTACTTTCACACTACTGGGACCATGTAATCAATAAAAGAATTTTTACTTACTGAGTACTTAGAGGAAAAATTTGTACCTACCAGGGAAAATAACTTATTTGTACTAACTAAAGAAAATGACTAATGCCACCTAGTTACTCAAAATAACAACCTTATGCTGAGTAGTGGAAATAAAAATGGGAAGGGTAATCAGAGAAGAAATATCTACCGAGAAGAGGAAGGAACAAATTTAGTTAGTACTCAGAGGAACCAATTTGTACAGATACTTAAAATAGGAAATCTATACAGGGTCCTCAAAGGATAAAGATTATACAGGCTCCTCAAGAAGTTTGATCTAAATTCAAACTTTCACTAAAATTTATATGAACTTAGAATTTTGTTATGATCAGAAAATGAATGTAATTTCTAAAATTATTGCCTAAGTGTTTGATAGAAATAAGAACTTTCCTTATAAATAATAAAACGTAAATGCATATAAATTAGAGGCAAAGTTGAAGTTCTAAAATTAATGCTTAATTAGAACTTTTCTATAAATGTAACTAAAGCTCCAATATATTTGCACCAAAATTTATGATTATATATTTTACTTAAGCATTTTATCTGAATTTTAACTTTGCCTTTTAGTTAATAATTAAACAAACTTTTATATACTGTATTTTATAGAATATAATCCTATATATATATATAGATTAACTCATATTTAAGTGTAAAATTTATTACCTATATTTTCTATCGTAGTTATAACTTTACTAGTAAATATAAGGAAGATTTCAATATTCTTCTATTTTCATTCCTTTTAAAGTCAAGATCATAAAATATTAAAATTGCCTAAAATCGGCGTCTGACCAAAGATCCTGTCCAATTAATAGTATATATTATCTTTAAAAGTGTATAGTAAAATTTACCCATTACTTGTTATTTAACTTTAGATGAAACAGGGAAACTCATAATTCTTTACCTCTGAAGAAAGAAAAACTTAGTCTAAGTAATATGTTTCCTTTTGTATGAGAAAAAATTTCAAATGTATACAGCTCGTGATATCCTTCAAAGGATTGCGAAATAGACTTCACCTCAGGATGCTCTGGGGAAGTGAATTCGTACCAGGGTATGATGCGTTCTGACAACATAAGTGGCTTACCTCCGTGATAAAGAAAATGTAATAAATTTGTAAGCATTTACGCGTCCTAAAACTTTGGATTACCACTGAAACATTTTTTAAGATTCATGAAAATCCAGTGAATCTAGAGTTATTTGGGCATTGAAAAAAAAATATGGAAATTTACGTGTTTCTAACTGATCATTTGTTTAGAAAAAATACCTTATTTTCTGAGCTGCTTAAGATAGCCGACTTGTCTTGTGCGATAACACCTGTCAGTTCCAACAATTCAATGCTGAATGACTGAATTTCATTTTTTTTTAATCAGGAAGTAGCCTCTCGTGTCATACACGCGTTCATATACGTCATTGCATACAGTTGGATGTTTGCTGTAGTTGTCAATTATAACTGTGAATAAGATAAAAACATTATCTCCAAAGCTCGTTTATCATTTAACAAAGATCACAAATTTACACTCCCCGATCACTCCAAGGTCTGTGTGATTCACGTAACCGAATAATGTGTTTTGAGATGCATTACCTGTAATTTGGGTGGATAAGGGTGGTGTCTGAGAAGTCAAAACGTGCCCTCTTGATCCTTGTAATGGAGAGAAGAGATTGTGTTCATTGATAAAAAAGCATTTCATACTAGAACAAAAGAAGATGTTAAAAAGAAAAAAATTGGGTGAACGACTACCAGAAGAGAGGGAGAGGGAATAAGTCAAAATGGAGTGAAATGCACTAGAAGATATAGTAAGATATTGATACCCTGTTTTAGCTGATAGATTCATGTTCTCTGGCTAATAAGAAAGATTAAAAGTTGCGGAAGGTATTGAAAAGTTTTTAGGAAAAATAAAACAAATTTCTGCGAATGAAATAAGATGAAGGGAGAATTGGAAGATAAACCCATACAAAATAAAGGGTAAAGACCAAATGAGAACATATATATTTATAGTAAGTAGAATGAACGTTTCTTAAGATGGATTTAGGGAATATTCTAGAATTGTAGACACAAACCCAAAATGCCAAACACTGCCTGAAAATGATCAGGAAATAAAAAAAAAATGAGACGCGAAAGGAAATTGCTTTAAAATTTGCAAGAACGATTACTTGAAGGAATAAATAAAAGGAAATAAATGTTGAAAAATAGAACGTGACTCTTAGCTCACAGACAATATACAGGAGATTAGGAAGATAAGAAAATGAAATCCATTCATATTACCAAAACATTAGGAGATAATCTGAATTTCACTAAGAAAAGGAAAACGTGTATGGTGTAAATAAGGATAAAATTGGTTCTCTATGACATTTTGAGCTAACAACTAAACTTATTGCTAGTTCTTAATTTAAATTAAAGAGCGTGATTGTGATTGAAAGGGAGACATAAGTAGTTTGTAAGAAAAGAAAAGAATTAGGACATCACTACTTTATAGCTTATAAAAATAGGACGGCTGCGATGGTTTGGATATATGTATGTATTTAAGAGAATGGACCCTCGCGGATATCCAATATTAAGGGTGGAGACCTGAAGGAGCACGACCCTAATGACGCAAGACCTGTGGGAAGACCTAGCACCTCTGAGAAGAGCCAAGGTCCGTGGGAAGACCCAGGCGTAGGTGGAGAGACCATCAATGGCGAAGGGAATTCTAAAAGAGGGACTGGAAACATTGAAGTTCAGGGTTTATATTGCAGTAAGATGACATGTTAGGAATTCACCAAAGGAAAGACTCAAGAACATTTCACTTTAAACAGAACTCTGATGAAGAAATGTGAGAAAGCATGCATGATGTTACGAAAGGGAACCATATTTTCGTCCTTATGCTTATGTTCTTTAGTAAATAACAAAGTAATCAAAAGTTGAATGAATTATTTCTTGAGCGACCACATTGACGTAATTTCCTCCATTAAACCCAATAGTTTTTTTAGGACTATTTATTTTGTTCTTTTATCGACCTATTTTATTAAATATGTTCAACAGAGACAAAATAAGTGAAGTTGATGAAACCAACAAGTGTACTTATAGTAAGAAGCTATAAATAATTAAATAAATATAAAATACTAGTAAGTGAAAGAAAATGCTGCCTATAATAATTACAAGGAAAGTCAAAAGAGAAAGTAATAACAGTGCCCTGAGCAACGAATGCACAACCCCCTTCACTCCGAGTACGTTTGCTTTTAGTCCTGAGGGGGTATTCTCTTGCCCCCGTGGAATGGAAGGCCAATCAAATTTCCTTGGCCAATGAAGGCCAGGGTGAAAAACTCGTTTATCAACCATCTTAAAACAACTTTCTCCTGGCTGATCTGTTATGTAACCAGGGACCGATGTCACTCGTTCCCGCCAATCTGCAGAACCTTTCCTCCTGTCTGTCCGCAAGCGTCTCATGGATGTAGGTAGCAATGACACTTTTCAGGAGGACCCATTGCACGCTTCCTATCTTTATTAGCTCACGATTGCCATTCCCAAAGGATAAAACTACCTTTACCAAATCAGTCTCTTTTTCTGTTTCTTCTGACATGGCGGTCACTGATGGTCTCTACCTCTTTCCATCCAACCAAGAGCAACTTCAATGGGGGCATAAACCCTCCTTTGACCTTCCGCGCCGTTGGCATCGAATCAAAGCTCTTGACTCAAAAGCCAAACGGGTGAACGCGCCAGCGCTTTGACCCTTCGAATTAAAAGCGCAAGAGCAACGAGGCTATATCACGCAGGAAATACGTCGAGGAGAGAACTGTAAAGAAATTGGCGCAGATGGAGTATGTATGCAAAATATATAACCGAAGACATTATGGCTGAGAAGAAGCGAATCTACCTGCTTTGGGGATGGGAAGGCCCGCATTCCGCCAGATGTCACCCGCAACATGCTACACCTGACATTCCCTCAAGGGCGCGTAAATAAATTAATAAAGAAAAGAAAATTGGTCGGAGCCATGTGTGATGGACGAAAGTTGGTCCGCGACTAGCCTGCAAAATCAGTTGCCTGCCAGGAAATAAATGTGAGAAGAGACTTGTAAAGAAAATGCGCAAAGATAGTAAAATGAAAATGGCTAAAAGGAAAAGGGCCTAGGTACCAGACTGCCTGACCGTAAAGCCTTGAAGTTCCTCCAGATACTACTTCTGATGGCCTAGAGGGAGCATCCCCTTGCCTAAGGGGAGAGGTGCGAGCATCACGAGTGTAGACATCTTTGCTAATTTTTATGTAAGTTTGTTTGTACGTAATTGTCTAGACAACTGTCTGATTTTTTGCCTTCCTATTTTACTATATAGTATTTTCCCACAGTCTTTTTTATAAACAGGCGCCAAGTGGAAGGTCATCCGATAATGGCCATTTAATTGCTGAGATTATTTTTGGAATGATAATTGCTATTTTAATTTACATCAGAATCTATTTTGTAAGGTAATAAATAACACCGACAATCCGCGTTCGTTCGTACCCTTAGAGAACTGCCGGTCGCCCCATTCTTACATCAGGAGGGTGTTATACTCCGGTAGGAAAAAGTTCGTACAAAGCGTATTGGCACTTAACAGCATGATCTATTTATCACCTGCAAATCATAGGTTAGTTTAGGTGTATATTTATTTTAGGAAATTTGCCTGTACTACTTAAACTACATTACTAAATATTTGGGGGTTTGTAAGAAGGTTATTGTTACACACCATTTAAATATTAGTTATAATCCTACATTTTGTTTCCTTTTTATCTCTTTGGTAATGAGTTGAAAATATTTCTCAGAAACCAAAAGCTGTGCATACAAACTCGAAACGTAACTAGCCGGAATAAATCGCTTTAAAAGATTACATGGATTATTTTTCGTCATTACTATAAAAATTAAAATTAAACTACGCCTCGTCGGTAACTCACCCATCGCCATATATATTGCGCCAATACCCATATTTATAGCCTTGATTATCATTGTAAAGCCATTCAAGAAAGGTGGTTTATAAGTGTTTTATGGGAAGAGAAAAAAGGAAAATAATTATTGCTGCGGACCAGCTTATTAGACATCATCGAAAATAAGCCACACGCATAAGGCCGATACGTAGACGGCATCTACATCAACGTCCAAAATGAAGAACATCTTAAGAACATTAAACAGCAATTTGTGGAGAACTCCGTGTTAAAATTCACTTATGAATTGAGCATGGACAATAAATTACCCTTCCTGGAAGTAGAGGTATGTACAAAACATCAACGGTAATTACGTCAAAAATGTGTACAGAAAAGCTACAGACATAGGGACATTCCTCAACGCGGATATTGAATGTTCTGGAAGGTACAAAAAAGTGTAATCTGCTCATACATCCACCGAGCATACAAATGCTGCTCCACGTAGGAACTGTTCCATCAAGAGATCTCCCGCATAAAACAAACCCTCGTGAACAACGGTTTCCCAAACAGCAGGATTAAAAAACAACTTCAATCACTTTTAAGAAGGCAATTCAAAGACACGGAAAAACGAAAAGTAATCAGGGAACAGTAAATAACATCAAATTGTATTACAGATATATAATGTCATTGGCCTACAAAATAGACGAAAAAAACATCAAAGAGTTTGTTAACCGAAACATCAAAGTTAAGAAGCAAACGGACAAGATTCAGATGATAATATATTGTTAAACGACAAAAGTTAACAATCTTATTATGAAAAACAACATCTGCCAAAACTCCTCGATCCTGAAGTCTACGAACATAGATTACTTACCAGTTTAACTTCCCAAATGAAAACTCTAAGCTTCAAAACAACTCAAAATATGTTGGTATGACTATTTGAGTGTATGAAGGTAAAACGATCATATATTTGCTACATAACTACAATGAGTTTATAGTAAACTTATCCAAGAGTGGTTAACAGCAAATATTTGTTTCTGAAAGGCAATGGGCAACTACGGATCGCGCGCTTCGTGGGAGATACACTGAATAGTCGACTTTGGAAACGTCCGCTTCATCTACCATAGTCGCCCGACATGTTTCCGCCCGATCACTACCTTTTTGTATTTAAATTCGCGATGAAAAATTCTTTATTAGCCACGCACTCTATGATAGCCTTCAACCGTTTGGGCTTCAAAAGGGGAACGGGTTTTATTCTAGAGATAGAGATAAACTTTTATTTGTGCGGGAAAATATCTCTGAAACGGATGAGAAGTATTTTTTAGAATAAATTGTATTGTTTAAACTGTTTTCATTTATCTATGTAATTCTAAAAAAAAAACCCAAATTACTTGAACACCTAATAGAATTGTTGGAAATAAAGCAGAGCTACAGAGCTCGGGTGCGTTGTTAATGAATCGAACTTTGATTTTGAAGAAGATTGAAATGGTCCTGATTAAAATTTTATAAGAACAGGTGTGGATTAGAGATACTCCTACATAAATTAAATTCAGTTGGCTGTGAACAAGAGGCAAGATAAGGGAAACTGATTTATTGAAATCTTGAAGTGTTGTAATAATGTATTAAGTTAAAACATTTCTAGAAGTAGAATTCTAGAAATCTGTTCCAGCGCATAGCAAATAATAGCAATGAATGACCTTTCAAAAGTAGAAGATATGATGAAGGGATTGTTTTTGAATATAAAATAAATGTCCAGAATCGAGAGGAAAATATTATGGGATTGAAGGTCACCGATCCTGCATTGTAGGATGGAGTTTGATATTGATGTTTATGATGAAACATTCCTCAGCCCTATACTATAAACAAAACAGGGAGCAATGAAGCATTTAAAACATAAAACAACCAGGCAATGGCTCGCCACTCTCCCCTACGGGGGGAGCTTGCGCTTCGCTACTAAGATTAAAAAGGAACTCTAAACTAAATTTCTTCCCTTTCAAAATATCACGTTACTAAAATATAGTTATAGAAGAAGATATAAAAAAATAAATTTTATGAACTTCACCATTTGTAATTCTTTAAGTTTTAAAAAATTCACAAAATTTCGATACTTCTATTTATTTCTGAACTTTACCATTTTGTTTTTTGATATTATAAAAGAATTATTAGAAAAATCTTTGATAAAAAACATAAGTCATAAGCAAACTAAGATGAAATTATTATTCAAATACTTAAGAAAATCCCCTACATAAATTATAGAGTTAGTGATGATGATAATGATATTTACTCATTTCCTCGATTTGAAACTAATTAGTTAAAGTAAATCTCAGACTGATACAAGGGCAAGGTTATATTTAGTTGTTCAAGCCCCATCGTGTACTTAGTCTTAAAAACCCATTTTCTACAATTTTAAAGTATAAAAGACTAACTACTTTCCTATTTTGGTTAATCTTGCAGCAATACACTTCTCTTATCCTACGATTTACTATCATCTCTATTAAGATAGCAAAATAACTTTTTTTGTTGAATAATGTATTTGTAATAACTATTTTACTTAAAAGAATCACGTAAATAAATTATCATCTCTTTTTTATCAGTCGCGTGCAAGTCTAGTCGCGAGTGACTCTACATCTCACTATGTCGGTCGGTCGGTCGGTCCCCGTTTTGCTTTTCTTTTTCTTTTTTTAATAACATGATAACTATTCGGATGATTCTAACAAATTTGAATCCCTTATGTTCTTTTACATTCTCTTTAGATGAATATAATTGCCAAAGACGTCTTAAGGTTAGCCCAGGAATTATTTTGTTTTGGCAATAACATCATAACAATTTGGTGGATAATTTGCTGGTCTAGACTAGGCTATACTATAATACAATCTGCCAGGTAAGCCTACTATAGGCTATACTATGCTATAATATGCGAGGCAAGCCTAGAATAAGCTATACTATGCTAGGCAATTATAGGTTAGTCTATAATACTATGCTAAGCTATGCTAAGATATAATGGACAAGGGTAAGATATACTATGATAATATAGGCTATAAAATGCTATGCTAGGATAGCATATAGTATATTAGGCTAGATAATACTAAGCTATGCTTGACTCGGGTATAATAGATAGTATAGGCTATACTTGTCTAGGATAGTTAATGCTAGGCGAGATTATACTAGGCTAGGCTCTTCTAAGCTATACTAAGCTAGATAGGGCTATACTATGCTATGCTAGGGTAGGCTAAAGTATAATAGGCTAAAGAGGGCTATGCTCTGCTATTCTAGGCTAGGCTAGGTAATACTATGTTAGGCTATGATAGGCTAGCTAACCAAGGATATAATAGGCTAAGCTATGCAAGGTTATTCTAGTCTAACGTATGGTATGCTATACTAGTCTAGGCTATAATATGATACGCTTGGCTATATTATGTTAGGTGTGGTCGTAAATCAGAATAAGTGAGGGCAAGCTACCTTTTGGTCCGCAGACTTTGGTATTGAACATACGAATATTTTTTTGTAACAAAAATATTACAAACGCTTCTTCTCTCGCTCTTGATTCTAAAACATGATTTTGTTTTTGGAAACTATTGCATTGAAGTATCGCGCTTTTTATAAATTACGAATTATTACTGTACTAGTCTGATTTAAAAGATGTTTCGACTTTTAAAATGAATATCCTTAGAACAAGAGCATGGTAGGATATTTTAAAAGATTACATTTTGGACAAAGAGTCCGATTCAAGTGCAGATCATGGGCGATTAAAATTTCTTATCATCTAATCTTACAAATGAGAAATGAATAAGAGGCTACATATTATAAAAAATGGTAACCAATATCTATAATCAGATGTGTAAAACAAGATAAACTTACCAAAACGAGGAGTACTTTCAAATCCTTCAAGGAGAAATATTCATCTATATATACAGTTAAAATCATATCATTAAGGCAATACTGCGCTGGAGCGATCCTGAATAAGGAAAGATTATGAGATTAAGTTTATATTAGAGGTATATTGGAACTTAAGAGATATACGGCTATATTGTGCCCATATACAGGGTCAACACTTCTGTTTCCTGAGTTTTAATGGGACAGAAAACATGCAAGCACTAATAGAAGGCGAAGTATTTTTTAACTCATATAATGTATAAATGATATAGTAAGTCCAATAAATAATTCATAGTGACACAGTCGTTCACGATAAGCTGTCTCACAGCAAATGCAAACCAGTCCTCCTCCTTCTGTGTGGCGCTGTGCCAATTCTTTAAGCCACAGAACTCTTCACGACCCACGTCTCCCCTTTGTTCTCACATTTCTCCGCCTACAGGTGCGACATCTCTAGGAATAAAGAAATTAAAGGGCGTACAATTTTCATTGTCCTATTTTCACTTTTACAAAGCATCAGTAATGTTCATCAGAAATACGTACATAGTTATGCCACGCTGTGAATGTTCTAAACCTAGCGTAGGTGAATTGCAAAGCTCATTCAAGAATTGATCTAATCTGATAGCCTTTCTAATATCCGCATGATTCCTGCACCACTCATATATTTATTCTTAAAATCTATCTCCAACGGAGAAAATGTTCCGTAGCATTAGTTGGTTTGAGTTCTTTAACACACCTGAATCTCCTCTGGATAAAGGTTACGAAAATGCGAAGTTATGAATAAGTACGGATTATTAGGATAAAATATAATTAAAATGAAAATTAAAAAAGCTAAAAAAACTTGAAATTGAGGGCTTGTAGGTCAAAGATCAAGTCTACTATGCAATATTTTATAAATGCATTTATAAACTAGACCGATTCATCATTTTTGACCGCCATAATTTATTCTTTCATTTAAGATTTCAACACCAGTTCGCAATCTATAATGTGAAAAATCTGTAATTAAAATTGTTTTTATCTGGTCTCAGGATTGGAGTTGTTCTGAATTATAAAGAGCATGCAATGAAATTACTATATGGGAGATTCGAGTTGTCGTTCAAGCCATTCTCGTTTGTGCAAGCTTATTTCTAAGCGATTTAATATCATATTTGGGTGAGTAGGTATTGATATAAAAAGAGACGTGTTGAAGTAGGTTGGTCCTGTAGTTGTACTCCATTAATTCTTTTTTCTTTATGTCAGCCCTGAACGACATAGTAGCATTTGCCATAGATATGCTCATTCACATATTTTAACCTCAGGGAATGGTTTCAGTAACTTTACCCTTTTTTAGTCAATAGTAGATTCACCTAAAGAAAAAAGCTCAAACATGATGGACATATTATTGATAAGGCTTTTATGTACTTAGACAGCCCACTTTCCTGCAGTAATCGAAGTATCTTCCCCTCAAATATTCAAATGATTTGAATAAGTAATTCTTTTTCCGTGTTTCTTCAAGTATATTGTGTAATTATTTCAAATTTTCAATATTACATTTCAATTAAATCAGACGATAATTATTCCGTTTTCTGCAATTGATAAATCCATTAACGTGGCCTTAGACTTTCAAAATTCTTGATGAAATAAATAACATGCATCAACCTCAAAATCAGGTTTGTTATTTTTCAGATGATGTTTTTCTATGATTGCCTTCTTATTAAAAACAAATATATCCAATGTAGCCCTTTTTATCAAATAAAAAGTATATTATTAACTTTTACACGCTACATTTTGTTATAAATTGTTATATGTCTTCTTGTCTATTATTTCAATAGAAAAGCTCCATCCTAAGCTAAAGGACAAAGACGGCTCCTTAAATATACTCTGTAAATAATTTCACAACTTTAAACTCTGGGCTGACTGTAGGCTAAATATTACATTCAAGGTCAATGTTTGGATAGAACTAAATTTTAAGGTTCCTAAACTCATTTGTTTCACTAATTAAGTGCATCATTCATATGTTACTGGGCCATTTCACAAAATAATCAAAGTGAATACCTCTGCGTTTTATAGTTGTGGGAATCAACCCGGAAAATGAATTAAATTGCTTCAGCGTTTAATTTTTGCTGGATAAGAGAAGGTTGTCCATTCCTGGCCTAATAATGGTCACCAGAAGGTTCTCTATCAGATCGAAATCTAGGAAGATCCCAGCCACCGAACCATATAGAGAATGGCGATGGTGACCAAGCCACTGCTTTACTTGAACCCAATGACGTTAGGATCCATATCTTGCTGCAAAACGCAGAAGGATTACCGCAATAAATGCTTATGGATCGTTCCTCAGCTCAAAAAGTGAATATGGTTCAATCCAAGCTCTAAAATTGAGGAGTTTGTAGGGATCTAATGGCACAGTGGCACTGCGCAACTTCTGGCTTGCGGTAAAGAAAACTCCATCCACACGAGTAGTTACAGACACATTCAGTCCCAACACCAGCTCTCCTTCTCACTCTACCTCTCCTCACACACGCAACATATCGTGACGAACGACTTTTTATATGTGTAATCTCCTGAGGAGTAACCACTGGCCCCTTTCTTCGCCCCTAGTGTTCCCTGGTCGTGAGTTGGTGGCAGCATACTGTGCGACCGCCCTCCAATCACCCTTCTCCTCTTCGAGGATCCGACACTGGTGCCCTCAGACTTACCAACGATTGTCATTCTGATCTTTATGTGAATGCGATTGTTCGTTTAGAGCACTCCGTTGACACTTAATAAAGGTCTAGAATGCAATTAAAAACACTCAATAAAAGCAAAGCAAAATGAGAAAACATTTCATTAAAGAGAAGATTCGAGGCCTCTCGATTCCTCGTTAAGATGGACAATGAATAAAGAGGATGTCTAAATTTTCATTAAATAAAACATAAAAATCTAAACTTGAATATAATTTCTTATGTTTAAGTAAGGTTAGCTGAATTTATTGTTTTTCATAGGATAGGTTAAGGATGGGAAGAAAAATTATTGAAGCGGAATTAGCGACTTAATTTCTAATGCTAACATTCGATCTATATAAGAATTTTCCATCGTCCATATTGGATCTGCTGGTTGTAACTTACAAAAAATTCCTTGGAGGTTCCTAGCTTAGGAAGATACTGGGTTTGATGGCGTAATGCTTTAGGCGAAATATAGTTAATGCGCCTGGTAGCTTAGCGGTAAAGCATCTGACCGGCAATCAGCAGACCCGGGTTCGGGTCCCAGCCAGGAATTTCAAACTTTTTTTCCCCTGGCTTTATCTCTGTCTTCTCGGTAAAGGATTGCCTTCATTGTGCCGCCCTCTGCTCTCTTTGATTCTGGTCTTCTTCTAATGTCCCTTTCTCTTGCCTCTAAAAAACTCCGGTTTCTAGTCTCATCGCTCATATGCGTCATCCACCCCCAGAACTTGCATTTGCTCCTTCTTTAAATATATATATATATATATATATATATATATATATATATATATATATATATATACACTACCCTAAACTACACCCGAATTCTCCAGCAGAAGAAATCATGCATAAAATTCTGGAAACCTTATTTCATCGAAACAATTTTCCATTCTCTATGGGGCTCCTTCAGTCAATTTATTAAAAATATTAGAGTCGCTTTATATTAAAAAATAAAACGTAAGACCACTCAACGAGACTGCTTCCTCCTTTCCCCTCTATTTCTCATAACATAACAACCTACCAAGTTAATTTCATCTCCTTTCTCGTTCACTTTTTCATTCTTGGTAACGAACGACTACCTGCATAAGGTAATGTGTATATAATCTTTGGCATCATTCACGTATTCGGTTATTTTTAATTTTATACTTTATCATATTTTAACTTTAGTCTAGTTTTTTGGCTTTATTTTATGCGCCCTAAGCTTGTTTGCTTCTAGTGTTTTAATTATTTATCTCTGTTTTGTTTTGTTAATGTACGTCCCTAAATTGAGTAGTTTCTTTGATTTTAATAGAATCACTGAAGATGAAAAATTTATACTATTATATATATATATATATATATATATATATATATATATATATATATATATATAAATATATTATAACTTACAAGTTTATTCACTGAACGAAAAGTTCCAACTTATCATGGAGGACAAGGAAGTATTATAGGCGTTCAGTTGTAGTTTGTTTATAATACTGCTCAAGTCAGGGCAACAGACTGATTGTGCATTCATAGTGAAAGTGCTATGAAGCTCTTCTGCAATGATCATCTCATATTTTTGACATAGAGACAAGAATAGAAAGTGGTTGTTGCAAAACTGCATTCTTTTGCACATAATATATATATATATATATATATATATATATATATATATATATATATATATATATATATATGTAGTGATGAGGATTGCTTCTCGAGAGACTGAATTTAATTTTTAACAGAAATCCCAAGGCAAGGAAAATGCCAGCAGCAATTTTTCTTGCCCTGGGATTTCTGTTAAAAATTATATATATATATATATATATATATATATATATATATATATATATATATATATATATATATATATATATATATATATATATATATTATATATATATATATATATATATATATATATATATATATATTTATATATATATATATATTCATATATATATATATATATATATTTATATATATATATATATATATTTATATATATATATATATATATATATATATATATATATATATATATACAGTGGCGTACCTAGGGTATTTGGGAAACAAAATTCTTCACTTACTCAAATTAAATCTTCACTTCAATTACTCGATTTCATCTCGCATCGAGGGTTTTATGGTCCATTTTCATGCTATCAGCGGTTAAGTTCTCTAGTTTAAAAGTGAAGAAAGGCATAGAACAGAATGAAACAGAGAATTACTTTTGTATTGTTACATGAAAAAGAGATACAAAACACACGCTTGAACATAATAATCGGCACAAATATCAAATTATAAAATTAGTGAATTAACCACCATTAGGCAGTTAACAAACATTTCACCAAATGACTACCTGAGTACATTCATGAATCATTTTGACGACTGCAAAACAAAAGTTCAAAGCAGGAGCCTTCGATTGCCCTTATCCCGGAAAACATCAATAACTAGAACGGTAACACTGTTGTGGCGTTCCACCCACCAGGTAGGGCAGTACGCCTTCAGACGTCGTTTCTTGTGCAATGATGCCGTCTCATTCTTTTCAATCAAATACTCAACCATGTTGGTGCTTTTTGGCGAGTTGACGAAGAAATCGCAGATTTGGCAAATGATTCCAAAGAGTACTTTGAACTCAGGACGGTCGCAGGCCTTCCCGATCACCAAATTCAGCCGATGAGAAAAACAGTGTAGATAAACGGCGAGAGGCTACTTAGCCTTCACGATGGCTTGACATCCGTTGAATCGACCGGACATTGATGCTGCCCCGTCGTAACCTTGGCCTCGCAAGTTTACCACATTCAGCCCAAGAGAATTGAGAGTGTCCAACTTCAGAGTGTTAGCCCCTAGCCCGAAGTGTCTTTGGCCTCTACAAAAGCGACAAAATCTTTGCTTATCTCACCTTCTGAGTTCACAGTGCCAAGAATGATGGACGCCTGGTCCGTTCTACCCTTATCTGTGGTCTCGTCCATCAGCACTGAGAAAAGCCTAGCCCGCTTGACTTTAGTGACCAACTCGTGGTGATAAAGCTCACCCACTACGTTGATAAGTTCATTCTGGATTCGAAGAGACGCATATGAAGCGTAGTGGGTTGACTCGGAAAGAAGAGTCTGGAGTTTCTGGTCTCACCCGTCAACACGGAAGCGCAAAGCGTCCTGAAATATACCATCATTTTCCGAGGCCAAGACGTCTCCAGCGTCATGGTGGTCGCGAAAAGCGATAACCCTAAACCGCTAAGTGTAAAACATATTTACGTTAAGACGGATATATTATATATAGGAGATACAGCAGTATTGGAGACGACAGAATGTATAAAATGATAAGGAACAAAAATATTTTCTAGGAGATATCGATTAGTTGAAAATAGACTACTGACCAGTGGGATGCAAACGCTTTTAAGCACTGTTTATAAGCACAGACACCAAAATTCATACAACATAACTATCACTGTAAGATTCGACAAGGAACGTGCGCGCTGTTGGCAAGTAGCTGCTTATATAGCTCATACAGACGAGCTCTAGAATGTTACCGTGACTTTAAGATGACGTTGTTTTCCGGTAGCGCGCCATTAAGCAAGTGGTTGGAGTCCCTAAACAATCAAAATCACGGGGGTCAACACCATTGTACAATAACTATCTTAATATGACAAAAATGGGTGCATTATCGGCAAAAAACTTATTATATAGTTTCTAAAGATGAGTTCTAGAATGTTCCAGTCACCAGTGCCTTGTAGGTGGCATGTAGCTTCCGGCAGTGACTAATCGCTGAAGTTGTCTTCCGGTAGCGCGCGTCTAACCACGTGCTGGGTGTTCCTAAACATTCCAGATCACCCGAGGCTACAGTAGCAACCACTCACAGTGCCCTAAACATTCCAGATCACCCGAGGCTACAGTAGCAACCACTCACAGTGCCCTAAACCAATTTTACCTCAATTTGTGCTATTTTAAAACTCAACCTATCCTTTCGGTAAAATTAATGTTGCTAAATATCTAATTACTTTTGCAAATTGCTAAAAGACAAAATATTATTGCCACATTTTCGGGGGGGGGGGTCGCCCTTCCCTCTTCCATAGAGCAAACATTCGGAGATGGCAGCTGCCAAGCTCGATACCACCTTAAGTACGTCACTGTATATATATATATATATATATATATATATATATATATATATATATATATATATATATAGATATATGGACGAAATGTGTTTGAGTAAAATGCCGTTTATATATGGTTTCAAATTTTTCAATATTCAGGAATGACTGATATTTTAATTAAAATTTAGTACACAATGAAGCTCAATTACTGAGAAAACGTAATTATATTGTCTTTTTTTTAAGAAGTGTTGTCAAATTCACCCTGGAACCAGTGAAAATGAAGCAATAATCTCTTATGGTTCTGGTCCGTCCATTCTCTGTGATGGCATCAAATGACATGTGTTAAGAACACATGGACTAGAAGGATCTTTCTTTATTCATTTCAATCAGTTTGAGACTTAATAAGACCTATCTATGCAGATATATGTGGTATTTTCGACAAATATGTGGTCAATCAATGTGATCTTAACAGTAATGTACAATCGGAAAAAATCACGTGGATTTATCAAATATAAAATTGAGGAGTATGTAAATAATAAAGATAGATCTTTTATTTCCAATATTTACATTGGGTATTCTAACAAAACTAATCATTAATATATAATAACATTAGGCTTAAAATTATAGGTGAATCAGTGTTAGAGAAATAATATACAGGGTGTCGCAAAAAAAGGAAACCAATTTTTAAATTAATATATCTCTAAAAGTATTAAAGCTAGATAGTTTCTGAAAACTTAATTTTGTTTGTCTAGTTTCTCTGCATCTATGTTGAAAATTTATAAACCTACATCTATAATTGTAAATTCTGCAATAAAGTAGATGAAAGACAGAAAAATGTGCTTGCGCAAGCAGGCAAAATACAGAATCAAACTTAAAATAGACATATTTCAAAACATAGACATAATTCAGTTTATATACTAACATATAAATACTAGGTATCATATTAACAAAGCCCTATCTAGAAACAATTTCCATAATATCTATTAAGGTGTAGTAGCACAGACTAAAAAACCTCCATAAATAAATTGAGCAGGACATTAGTAAAATTTCGATTAATAAGTAGTTTCTTAAGATTAACATTACGAGTGTGGACAGAGCCAGCTTCTTTGATTATATTATGTAGTTTGTTGTATATTGCTGGACCTCAAATATTAAGCTGACGGGATGCAATGTGCGTTTCCCTTCTTTCTACATAAAGACTTTTCGCCTGTAGGGCAAAAACACCATTAACTGTGTTGAATCCCATACCAGTTTTCCTGAATAGAATAATATATTATATTATAATAAAACAGAAACATTATTCTTAACCAGTAACAAGTAAAGTTGTTAGCTTTATATGTAATATACAGTTATCCTTACAGATATCCTTGCAGTGACGTCTTATTCATAGTCGTCCTAGGTATTCCGGCAGGTGTTAAATTTCCTGTAGTTGCCTTCTACAATACATTCCATTTGACTCTTGCTGGATAGAATATAAAAATAAGATTATAATCAGTTTAGGTAAAGGTACATTAAAAAAACATGATAGTTACTGCTCCCTTAGTGACTCATTCAGTTAATTATTTTCCTCCTTATTTATAGATTGACAATTATCAACAATTTTAAACAACAAATTACCAGTACTATGCAGTCTGCCCTGACAAGGGTTTGGCTATCGATTATTAGGCAGCTGGTTTCCTGGAGGATCACATGTGCAGGGTAATTGACATGTTTTGTCAGTATATTCGCTATAACAGACTTGTTGGTTTAATGTAAACTGCCATTCGTTGAGGACAGAGATGGAGGGATGGGCATGAGTTAATGCTGGAGGATATTTTATAGGTTTACCTTAAGACCAGCTTGGTAAGCTGTGATGAGCCTTTCTAGTGCCTGCCTGTGCCTTTTGATTATGTTATGTTTGTTTCTAGAGGGTTATGCAACTTTATACAAAGAGGCAAATGTCTTGGCTTTGTTCTTTCGAATATGTGATTTTAGGTCCAGGTGCTGATCACAATTTATAGGGTCACACAAACGTTTGTCCACGAAAACTTTCATTTGTGCCTGTCGAAAATGTTCTGCATCAAGTAGATATTCTTGAATCTCCCGTGTGACCACATCCCAGTTGATTATGTTTTTCAGTGTGTAATCCCCATCTTGAAACACACCAAACTCTTCCATTGACAAACATATTCTTATTTCATCGACATCGTCTTTCTCCATTCTACTCAATGCACTCAGTATGTGTGTACACATCGTCTTCATTGTCACAGTTTCAGCATTACTTTTGTCTGAGAAACTACTACTGTTTGCAGATTATACGACAGTGTCCATCGACTGAGTGACTTTCCTATCCTGGTGATCCTACCAGGCCTCAACTCCTTTTGTCCAGTGGCATTTAGCCACTCTGTACTTTACTTCGGTAACATTCGAATTCTTCTTAACATACAAACATACTCTTCTGACTGGACCATGATCCTTTCGGTTTCTATCAT
Organism: Ceratothoa steindachneri; assembly: GCA_963969495.1. Classification (NCBI taxonomy): domain Eukaryota; kingdom Metazoa; phylum Arthropoda; class Malacostraca; order Isopoda; family Cymothoidae; genus Ceratothoa; species Ceratothoa steindachneri. The sequence goes on from OZ018319.1 coordinate 65,188,512, forward strand.
AAAAGGGAATATTAATAAATGTATCTTTTATAGAAGTATATAACCATGACTCACTTACTATAGGATATCAATATTTTGTTCATTTGGCTTAAGTTTTTTTTTAAGTTCATGACAGAAAACCGATTGGGCATTTATAACAGCAACAGTTAGCAAATCATTAAATTTGGAAGAAAAAATCTCCTCGGTGATAACTTCTTGGTCTATATCCTAGTAATTAAAGTTGTGTTCACATAATCTACTCTTGTAGTTATATTCATTCATAGTATACATTTCATCTTATTTTGTGATCAAATCTACAGTTTGATTATCGGTGGTTAAATTTACCACAGTTCCATCAATCAGATCTAGCTTCTCCAGAATAAGGATGATTACGATTGATACTATTCTGAAAGGTGAATGTAAGGATATAATTTCATTAGACATTTATATAGATCATGAAACCATTGCCTTACCACATTGCGTGATTGTTTTGGATAAAATAAAACAAGGATTACTGTATTAAAACAGAAAAATTGCAGTTGGTTACGATAATATATGTACTTGCCCATTTGTCAAGGGCTGTAAAATATATTTTATGTGAATTGGGGCGGCATCTTTTGAGGCTTTTACCATATTTTCGTAATCTAACACTTTTATATTTTTCATAATTTAACTCCTCAAATTTGCTTTTTTGAGTCAGTAATGCAGGTAATAAACAGCATTTGGATAGTTTTAATCCTGTGGATAATACATACTCGTATATGAAAATTGGTGCAACTTTGTATCAATATGTAGAGTTTGTATCAATGAAAAAGAATTATTTTTTTTAAATATTCACATTATATATCTTTTTTAGGAAATATTTGATCTATTTTCGTATAATGTACACTCTGATATAATGTATACTCTATCATAAAACCTATGTTATTTATTAGCAATTATATCAGAAATATTGTATCAGAAGGACGATTTTCAGTTCCGATAAAGTATATCCCCAAACACATTTGTTTGCTCAAAGAGATTCTACGAAGGCAGTTCATATCAATATTGAGTTTTTTTATTTATATTCTTTATTTAACTTAGGATTTCATTGATTTTGGGGGGGTTCATAAAGGATAATTCATTTTATTCTCAAGAGTATGGGTGTTCACACCATTTGAAAATCAAAATTTTCTTAGGAAAAATAGCTCGCGTCTCCATTCAGGATAAATCCGTCAAGTTATTTAAATCTATCCTCTGAAGTATAATAACACCTCAATCTGCAGACAACAAAAGTGAAATTAAAACCTTTACGACTTTGCTATTGTTTTTATGCATCATCAAACTGCCTAACTTACGATTCGCTATATTTTATCATTTTCTTGAGACGTAGCTATTAAGTGGCCATTTCACGATACCTAAGAGGTGAAGTTTATGTTATTAAAATGCGGATAGCTTTAGCATGTAAATTTTCCTGCAATTACAGTTGTGTTTCTTAATTATTACTAGCACGATTGAGTAGGCGCTACAAGAGGTAATGAGAATGCTAGACAATGTGTTAAGACACGTAAAATTTGACCACCTACCTTTTACTTCTTTTACCTGCGGCGAGCGCCAATTTAAGGCGTCACTTGTTTTCAAAAGGAGTAAAGTTCAATTGTACCCATTTAGAGCCATAAAATGACTCATATGACCATGCGACATATGGTCATTCACTCTATAAATTTCAAATCTGCCATCGGATTTGGCGCTGGGTGTCGCCATCTAGTGGCAGAATCCTCATTTAGCCTTAGAAAGGCACTTGTAAGGGATTTGAACTATGGGAAGCCATTCAGGCAATAACCATTTATCATCTTATCATAAAACGTCCCAGGTCATTGGAAGGACTTTTTTTCTCGTTTAAACGGTGCTGCGATATCCGAAAAATGTTATAATTTTGACAAGCAGTGTAGGTGGTGTAATACGACTCTTATAAATGGAATTTATTTATTAAGTCATGAAACAGAAACTGTACCACTAGCGTAAAGAAAAACTCTGCATACACCTAGTATGGACCGCAACGTCTGTTGTGACCAGTTTATCTATTTGTAACTCTATATTCTCCGGACTTAGCACAAACTTTACTCTGATGAGATTCGGTGAGTGAAAAATATCCGACTATACACATCATCAAAACCGAATGTATTCTTCATTAAACGATGGGAATGCATTGACTATAATGATTGGTACTATTTTCCTAAAAAGTGTATTTTTTAGTTCATTAAATATGAGTTAAAAGAAACCACATTTTTTGCTTGACAACCTAATATTTACTCATAAATGGGTAATAGAATGTAAGTATCTTTGACTTGAAAATCATGAGCAAAATCCGGAAGTTGAAACATAAATGTTATTTTTTCTAAACGGCCAAGTTTAGTTTTGTGAATATATAATTCTTTAGTAAATATCCCAAAACCAGTGATGGAAGACCGCTTAAGAAAATGATTTGATTATGTGAAGAAGGATTTAAAGAAGATGACTGAAGACGGACAAGGGGATGGCATTTCTTATGATAGGTATGCAAGGAGTGCTTTTTGAAGGAGGATGCATCAAAAACCTTCCCTGGTATGGAAATAGACTGAACGATATGCTATAATAAATAACCAACCATCGCTATGGAGTGCTAATGGTGCATAAAAAGAATGAAGAGCATTTTTTTAATACTACATTTATAAAATTGAGAAGGAATAAGAGTTACTTTGTATGTCTTAATACAACATGGAATATATTGTTTTCATTAGTCTTCCTCTCACTCTACTTTTGTTAATAACCCAAGAATTTATAAAGTATATTTTTATCTGACTGCTTTCGAGATGATGAACCTAATCTCAATTGGTTAGTCGTTAAAGCTCGATATTACCAAATCTATGGGATCACACGGTACTCAATCTGGCATATAAATAAACGGTTTATCACCATATAACGTCGAAATCGTTGGTCGAAGTTGCTGGTTTGAAACAATTTGAAACCAAATTTGTACCGCAGTTCCTGTAAGTGAAAGAAAGATACCTAAATCCACTAAATAGTAGATAGTTTTGTGCTGAGGTAGTATCATAGTATCAGAGTACTTAACACCTGGCATAATGTAAGAATCAAGGTAACCTCCCCTTTTGAACTCATATTTTCGATCATTCTGAAATTCTAAGCCGTAAGAAGACTTCATTGCAGTTATTTACTCAACTCATTACCACCTTATTTTTGTTATTAATACTTGTATAAATCATAAAAACTTAAAATATGCTTTTGAAAATGAAAATATAAGAATTTTCGCGAGACACTATATTATAAATGAATGTGTACTAAAAATAAAAAAAAGACAGATGAAAGGAAAATTCGTCACATTCATTCCTTCTTTTTTAAATGTCCTATTTATAGGACGTTAGGCTCTTAAAGGGTGAAAATAAATCTAAAGAGGGCATCATCGCTAGAAGGTGTGTGAATAGAGGTTCACAATAAAACAGTTAAATATAGGTGAAGTGACACTGTGAACATGCTAATTTTTATTGTTTGAAGTCAATTAATGCCCAACCTCACCTATATGATATTTATCTGAAAAGAGAACAGAGAAGAAGAAATAAAATTAAAAGAAATGGAAAAAATAATAATGAAATAGCGGTGAAAGTGACTGGCATAGTTAATCTCATATATCCTAAATTCTGTGCCAATAAGGTTTTATCTGAAGCCTACTGAAACAACTTTGTAGAGAGAGAGTCTACTAGGAAGTACAAATTAATATATTAGGAAAAGTAACTTTAATCCTGTCAAAATAAAATTAAACAGTTTTTAGAACTTCAACCAGAAAAAAATAAATCCAATTATCAGTAGAAAAAGTGGCGATTTTATGTTATTAGAAATTAAGCCAATTTATGCTTTGAAATGAACATTATTATACTAACCCACATGGATTAACACATGCAAAAATTGATCGTATCTGAAACCTTTTGTAATGCCATGCAAAGCTTTCGTGAGTGCGTGAATGTTTTGGATGTAATGGGAATTCATTTAATAACAAATATATTTTATTACACTCAAATTTTCGTTATTTATAATGATATAGGTTGTGGGTAAATTAAATTATATCTTGGATATAAATGAATTTTGTTTGAGGTCTGTTATTCGGTTATCCGGAAATTTCGGTCGCTTTGGAAAAAAATAAAAATTAATTGAATAGTTCTAACTTTGTTTTAAAACCTTTTTGAATTTTATTGGTTTGAAAAAAAAAAGCAACAAATGTACGTGTTTGCCTGGCGCTTGCTCATGGACACGTAGGATCGAACGTTAACGGGTTTTCGTCAGAAAAAAATGAGAATTCAATTGCCTTGAATCTTCAATTCGTTGAAGATGCAACGACAGCGCTCTCAACGTTGTTCTCGCACATGGTCGTTGAGTCGAGGCCTTTCCACGCGTCTCAAGCTCTAGTCGCCCTCCTCCTTGACAGCCCTGGGCAGTATGAACATCGAGATGTTCTTCTCGAGCGGAGTAATTTTAAGCCTCAGGGCACTTTCAAAGGCCTTTCTCACATTCAAACTATCTGCAACATGATTTATGCCTAAACGTGGTCAATATTTTAGCTCTTCCTCGTTGTTGAGCATCTTTTCGACTCTGTGGACGGTCATCCGGCTGCCGTTGAGGCGCTTGGTAATATTCTGCTTTTTGTTGCTCGCGCTCAGGAGAGCAGAGATCTCGATTCTATTCACTTCCATCTCGACACACAATGGAAAAGTCGTTTTAATGATGCGTATGGAAATGTAGAAGTTTAAGTTTGTTTGACTGGACCTTTTCTATCCCACATGTAAAACAATCGAAAGATTAAAAAACGAGTGCATCAGAACTTTTGCAAAATCCGGTAAATAGTAAGAAGTTTCTAATATTCTAACTTTAATGAATCAGAGAAAGAGAATTAATGGTTTATGGTAAAGCGAATATTCTAGTTGCTATATATATATTCTAATTTAGATATAATTGGACACAGTGGAAGAAGTGACTGAATAGGAAGAAGATATGTTTAAAGGCTATGACCATTATCCATCTATCTAATTTGTTTAAGTAGAATAAAAGCTATCTCAAAGCATCGAAAACAAAGAAAGAATAGTATGAAGGTAACAAATATCTTAAATATCAAACGACGCTATTGAAAAACGAAGAATACAAGGACAAATTGAGACCCATCGTTCTTTAGCTATCTCAAGTAACTGACTATTGATCTATAGAAAAATACTTCTCATACCATCACCCCACCTTAGAGCTGATCAAAGGGGATTATCGAAGCATTATTCCTATAATACATGTAGGCTACATGAGAATGAAGCTGCAAAACAGAAACACTGCAATATATTCGTCTTTCCCTTTGTTTACTTTTTATATAAATGTAACTATGTAAATTAGCGACAAAAAGCTTGTTTTTAACTTCCTGTTCTCAGTATAAAGTCAAAATTAATACATACATTTCATTTCTCTGTCATAAAATTATTAGATGATACGGTGTAATATTACTTACCTTGCTATCAATTCATTAATCAATGTATATTTTTAGAAATGTTGTAATTATAAGGGGGTAAAACTTTCTGCCAAAATTTGCGTAATTTTCGGTAGTTAATACAAACCTTTATCTTCTTAATGACCAGCAATGAATAGTCCTTGGATTAAATTGGTACAAATTATAATTTTTCCTAAAGACAATTATAATAATATTTTATTGTTTCTTCCTTTGATTATTTCTATATATTAAATATTGGATGCTAATAAACACAAAGTGGTCCAGGATTTTATAACTATAGTGTAATTTTGCGAATGTTCTGCAAATTACACAGCAAAATTTCGAATTATGAAAGTTTAATTTTATATTCTCCTTATATAAAATTGCTGACAAAAATGGTGCTTAATCTCGTAAAAGCTGAATTGTCTTCATCCAAACATATAAGTAATATACGTATAATACGATTATTATTAATAGAAATATGAAGGAACGGTAGGGAGTTGATAAGACATCTGCTCGAGCATTGCCTCTACCTCAGATAAATCGACCTCATTATTTTTTTGTGTTGCAAATTCTATCAACCGCTGAGTAGGAAATAAGTTTTATTTTAATATTATTGGAGCCCAGAGATTATTTATTATGTTTTTCTCAGCCAATGGAGAATAGACACGGTAAATATTTTAGTGGACAATGAAACTTTTGCGGTCAGACTGATAAAAATGTAACAAATAACTAAATAGAAAGGAATGCCAATGAGTAATTAAGCTCTTATATCTAGAGATAAGTATGCCGGTTAGAGTGATGCCAAGTCTTACCGAAGAAACGAGATTGTCTTAGGAATGGAAATGGCAAAATAATCCGCATACTTTAAAAAAAATTTAATTAAATCTCTGCAATAAAAATGGAAAAGGTCGTATATTTTTCTATGGAGACATTAATTTCCCGATAAAATACTAATATCTTATTTTCAGGTTAAATAAGTTACAATGATTTTTATTTTACATTATAAATACTGTAGATTTCTTTGATAGTAGCGAGAGCTTAAGCTGTACGCCAGGTTTAAATTCAGTTTGGGAATATCAGTATTAATATGGCATATTAAAAGTAAAAAGCTAAATGCCATTAATGATAGATAAGGCTAAAATGTTGAAACAGTAGCAAGATTTTGCTGTCATCAAATTCCACTTCATATAACCCAAGTTATAACTATGAAATGGGTGGTAAAACCTTATCTCCATGAATGAAAAAAAATATTTAGGGTTGCGGGTTTCAAAGGTTTTCAAGTTTCACAAACAGTGTGACAAAGCGTGTAGGAAGGCGAACGGAAGGCTAGATTTATTGCGAGAAGTTTTCACTACAAACACCATGATCTAATCATACCTGTATATAAAAATTTAGTAAGGCGACACCTTGAATACGCGATAAAATTCTAGTCACCTTATACACATGTAAATAAAAACAATATATGCATTCCTCCAATCTTCCGGCACACACCTCTGGTCCATACATACATTAAACAACCTCACCAACAACTCTACTACACACTTCCCCCCGCTTTCAGCATCTTACTTGTTATCCCATCCATACCCGCTGATTTTCCACCTTTTGGCCTTTTCACTACCTCTTCCACTTTCTTTTGCTAATTCTTTCACTCTCTCTTGTTCTTTCTGATGTCATCCCACCTCTTTCAAGACATAACAGCTGTATTTCTTTACTATCGTCCACATTTAGCAAATTCTCAAAATATTCTCCCCATCTCTTTCTTACTTCTTTATCTCTACTGATTACTACACCCCATCCATCCTTCTCTTTGAGTTCTATCACTTCTTTCTTCTTTCTCAAATAATTCACTTGCTTCCCAAATTTCTTTTTATTCTCTCTAAATCACTCAGACACTTTCACTCTACCAATCATTCGCTCCTCTCTTCAATTCAGCCACTCAATTGTTCACATCCTGATGCTTCCTCCTATACTTTTCCTTGTTTTTCCGCTTCCTTTCTCTTTATACCTGTTGAACAGTTCACGCTTCTCTTTCACTAGCTCTTCCACTTCAGCATTCCACCATTCGCTACCCTTCCTAACTCTCCCTTCTTCAAGCACATAATTCCATCTTTTATGCTCTCACGCATCAACTTCCACATATCTTTCTTTCACACTTAAACCTCACTCTCTCTTATCACGTTCTACTCCCTTCAACCAACTCTTTGTATTATTCCTTGCACTTAGCATTTTTCAGCTTCTCAATCATTACCACCTCCTTCTTTGGCAAGCTCATTCGTTTGCCAACCCAGTCACTCTTTATTCTTAACTCTGCTATCACCAGGTGATGATCGGGTAAGTCTCCTACCATCTCTCTCTTTACCTTTACATCCAAAAGTCTCTTCACATTCTCTCTTCTTATTAGATCATAATCTAACATGCTTCTTTGATCCTTAATCACCTTTTCTCCCACCTGTCTACTCAGTCTTTTTCAGGTATACTTCTTATGCTCTTTCTTTTTAAACCATGTGTTGCCAGCTACCATCTCTCTTTAAATACACATTTTCACGAGCCTTACACCATTATCATTCACTCCCAGCACTCCGTATCTCCCAACTACCCGATTCGCTACTCAATCACCTACCTTTGCTTTCAGATCACCCATTACAACTACTTTCTCATTTCCATTCGGCTCTTCCTAAAACACTTCCTTCACACTTTCGAGTTCACCCAAAAGTGGACCATACACGCTCACTATCACCCACTTTTCGCATTCTTGTACTCTTTTTCACACTCCCATACTTACTCATTCATCAGTACCGTCATCAGATGCTTCACTATCACTATATAATTTACTCCTGATTTTATCGCTTTCAACCACCAAACCATTCTATACCTTTGAACTTGGTTTCACTCAGGGCCAGAACATCCAGTTTTCCTTTTTCAAACAGACAACCAATTTCAATTCTCTTCACATTTTCTCCACATGCACGCACATTTAAATATTCCAATCTGAGGCACCGAAGTGGCTTTGACCTCTCCTGGCCTCTCCTCCCATGGCCATTTCGAGGAATAATTCTTCCCAAATCCATGGATCCTTAATCACTCCAGTCGATCATCAGTCATAATTATCACTTTGAATTGTTGTGGATAAAAGAGAGGTTGTATTGCTAGGTACAGGCAATCACAGAACACTGAAGACAATTTTACCTCCTGTATAACAAAGAAAAGCATGTGGATACATAATCGTGTCTATAGGAAGAAAATTTAATGTTTAATAAATGACTACTGGCGAGATACTCGAAGAAAACTCCACAAATAGCGTCTAATTTATATTCTTCAGGATTTTCAACCGTTAGTCCTGCTATTTACGGCATCTGTATATAGTAGGACATCATAAAGTTACTTACATCACAACAAATCCGTTTTTGAATATCCAATCAGCCAAGGAATTTGTATGGTCCGTTTGTTTGACATTGCTCTCACATGTGGATGATTTAAGAAATATTAAAGTTCCCCAGGTCTTGACGCAAGAGAAAGTTCTTTTATCTTATCATCTTCATCTCCTCCTGCGTCATTATTTTAGTTTACTCATCTTTTCCTATATCTTCTGCAAGAACCAATATTCACGACTCAGTCCTAACCTAACCCTCAGATGCTTATTTACTTGCAGAAAGATTCCAGTGTAACGGAGGGGGGGAGGGATAATTGAGCAGTTAGGAAAATTTGTGCCCTCAGTGCAAATATTTTTAATGAGACATTTCACCTTATGGTTCATGAGTCTGGCTGATGTGGTCATCATTCCCAGTATTTTCACTACACCTGTGTTATTTTCGTTTGCTTCTATCATCTTCTCTCTTGTTTTCCCTCATTTTTTTCATAGAAGGAAAGAATTATTCAACGTCGAAAGGGATGATTTGTAGTGAGAAATTACCAAATAGCTCATAGAACCAAGAAATTTTAAAGTTTTTAAAGTTAGTGTGGAAGTTTAAAATATTTCTATTATAGGTTACATCGATATAGTTCTTGACTTGATGCAAATGTGTATTGAAGTGTGCATACCTAATATTCATAAATGACAATAAATATAATCACCGAAGCGCAAAGAAACGGATTTTAGGTGAATCAAAATTGCACTCACGTCTGCAAAGATAGGAACGAACAATAAAACAAAGAGAGATGATAACGTTCGTGTAGAATATGTGTAAAATGATGGATAAAGGCAACTATTTAAGATCAGAGAGTAAGCGGAATGAACCACAACTAGATTGATAAATTCTAAACACCAACTATTTCGACATGCATTCAAGCGGGAAAATATGCGAGGATTGAGAATTAACAAAGTCTGATGGATCATTGGAGATGCGGCCTTAGAACTGAAGAAAGCAAGGAGCCAGGCAAGCAGTATTCTCTATCCATTATTCAACAAAACAAACCCAAGGCAGCATTTTGACCGATTATAAATGGATGATGATTGATTGCAAAAGACTATAATTTGTAATTTAAAAAATTTAAAGTTATATGTAGTCAAGCACCAAATCATGCAGTTTTAATAGGTAATTACAGTATAGTGTATATATCAGTTTGGAACGAAAGGAATGCAAGATTTTCTAGAATAAAGCTTTAGATTGTATTCAATAAAGTAGTGCCTCTTGTTATAGTTTAGGAAAGATACAACGAGTAAATTCTACCTTTTTATTTCAGATTCTAAAAATATTGTTCATAATCTTCAAGGTTCTCACCCAAATGTCCTCTTATTTAAAGATCACATTACACATGTTTTACTCTATGAGTTTCATAAAAGTCTCAATGCAAGTACAGGAGCAAAATCCATTTGGAGCACTTATGGAGATGATGTGGTAGATGAATTAGGGATTTCAGTCTAAAATTCAGAGCAAAAGAATATCATCCAAAAGAACTTAATTCCGAAGAGATTAAAACTTTTGTCAAGTTTAATCCTGCTAAGGTAACCCATAGGCCTAATTTCCTACGCCAATTCAAAAGGATTAGAAAGGTGCTTCTTGCTGAGTAATTGCTTTCACAACACCTTAAGACACTATTATTGTGCAGGTCGTTAGTGTTGATGAGAAGTGGATCCTTTATCATAACGTTAAACGGAGCTGTGTCTTCGATCAGCCTGTTTAGAAAGCAGAATTTGTCAACAACCCTGAGGAGGAGTGTCGTGGTATGACATTACATTATATCAATACCATATTATATCTATGGGGCAGGGACCAATGAATTAAAGGCGAACCGACAAGGGACGGAACGCCACGAGTTTCGAAGCGCGGAACAGTGAGAAAGAGTGCAACGAGGTCAGGCAAAATTTGGGCAATGGCGAAGCTCAAGGTTATTTAAAGAGGCTTGTACAAAAATATAATTTTATTTGCATAAAATAAGAGAATTAATGGGCAAAATTACATCGGTAAACGAGAGGGCAATTGCAGAGTCATGCATCAGACTCTGAAGTTAGAAATTAATGCGTTACAGATAGAGACTATTCAAATGGGTTACTGAAGGGGGAGAAGGGTTGGCTTACGGAAGATTCCGAGTGAGACGTCAGGCTAAGGTTTCACGTATGTTTTCTGCAGGCAATAAAGGTGAGGGTGAGAGCACTCGGAGCTTCTGAGCGGAAAGTTAACGTGATAGCGGTTCTCCAAAGGGGAACGGGTCGGTAACGTCCAGTCCAGGGGAGAGTATTTTGGCCACCTCAAGATAAGGAGGGAACGAAGAGAGCTTCTCTAGAAGTTGATGAGTGGAGTCAAAAAATCGCTCGGTAGCGATAGTCAAATGGAAGTACCTCACTGGCTGGAGCTAATTCCAACAGACAAAAAGTTCAGCCATCAATTTGCTTTGTTGTTAGCACCTGACTTAGAACTAAGAGGAATCTTCTTGGGTTTTGGCGAGACTCCTCAACTCTGTGTCTCCCACATGGAATATGAGCCCTATATATATCCGAGGCTCCTCCCGCGGGGCTGGGGAAAACAGCGCTACTCTCGAATGGCCTCGAAGCTTCACGCCGAGGTGATTCTAACCCGCGTAAAGGTGGTCAGTGGTGGACGTGGTTCGAGGCTACTGCTTGTGGATGGAGTGATAATTATATCACTCTAAAAAGAATGTAAAACAACATAAGGATTTCAAATTTCGTTAGAATTAGCCGAATAGTTATGTTTTTATTGCCAAATAATTCCCCGACTAACCTAAGGAGGACTTTGGCAATTATATCATTTGAAAGAAAATGTAAAACAACATAAGAACTTCAAACTTCGTTAGGATAAGCCGAATAGCTATTATGTTATTGCCAAAACAAAATAATTCCTGGAGTAATCTTGGGAGGACCTTGGCAATTATATTATTCGAAAGAGAATGCAAAACAACATAAGAGTATCCAATTTCCGTAGAATCAGCCGAATATTTATTACTCCTTCTCCGTAAAAAAGCAGAACGGGGACTGACAGACTAAACGACGAAAATAATGAGATATAAAATCCCCCGTGACTAAAAACTGAAGAAAATCTTTGAGCAACAGTGGACAAAACAAATTACTAGGTGATTTGGAAGATATGCGAAGAATTAGGGTAGAATGGGAGGTGTTGTGAAGCTGGATCTTTAAAAGAAATATTCCTGTATGCTTGAAACTTAAGTTATTAGACCTTGGGTTTGACTATTTCTAAAGAATTGTAACTTTGGCAACTCCTTCAAAAACTGATGATAGATAGCTTAGATAAAAATAGAATGATGAATGTTGAAACTGACTCGAAGAGCCTCTATAAGAAATACTTATAAGAACACATATTCGAGTGTCATATATAGTTAAAAGAATAAAGAATTTGGAATATATGTAGATTGGAGATAAATCGGAAGTGTTTTATGGAAGAAACGATCCTAAGCTCAAAACATTATCCTTACAAGTTCTTAGGAATTAATCTTGCAAGCGATGAATGAATTTTTCCAAGTCTTGTAAATTCTGAGTCATTCTAGGAAATGCATCACGAGACTTACTAAGAAGTCACATTATAGTGAAAGAATAAAAATCTAAAGGAATAAAAGCTTCTAAGAAACTTGCTTAATTAAAGAGGCTAAACATTAGGCGTTTATCTGCCTATATGTTGTGTAAAAGGTTGATGTATCAATTCTTAGCAGAATCTATTAAATATATGTGTGTTAAAGCTGATCGTTGTATTAAACTTTTATTCTATTTGAGAGAATTTATTCTTCTCTTATTTTCAAGTTGTTCTTACTGCCAAGTTCTTTGAGTGTTGCGTAAGTTATAATAATCGAAATATTACTTGTACTTTAATATTTCTTTTAGAAATTCTCTAGCAGAGAATAAGAAGTTAGCTGTGTTAGTTAGGGTTGAATATTGAGATGTATAGTTAAAAATATGGGCTGAGAAATTATTCATTTCTAAATTAGCAATAGTTTTTTTTGTGCCTATAGGTGGTATGTGTGTGTAATAATATTAACTATCTTCATAGAGGTGAAATTTTACGGATGTCATAATTATAAAGCAGGTTTAATCCATTATTGATTGAAGATGTGTTCAGTAGGAGATTTAATAAAGATCATCTACATATAAAATCTCACTCCACCCTGAGTAATCACTCAAATAAATTTCTGGTATTTGGCTTGGTATTCCAACTTCTTTCCATATCCTTATATCACAATGATTATTAAATACAAAGAATTAAAAAAAACGTATTTATAGGCATTAAAGAAATAGATTATAATTCAACATGAAGAGACCCATTCGTGTTACTGCTACGATACTCTATTAGTTAATTAAGTCTAAAATTCAATCAAATATTAATGCAAATTTCCGAAGTAAAACAGTAGAGATAACTCTTTTGTTATGCAAGGTTGCTGACATGTTACAGACATTAAAATATGAGTTAAAATATATTTACCATGAAAAATAACATAAATATCTTTCCTACCTCTCATTTTTCTATCAGTCAGTTTTATTCTGGTTTATTTTTATTAAAAACGCGAAAGCTTCAAATTTATCAAAGTTTTCCAATCGGTCAGTAGTACAAAAATGGCAGTCAGTTTGATTTAAAACGCCCGATCCCTCGTAGCAATAGACCGGATCTTAATCATAGCTAGAATGCGCTGGTCTTACAGAAGATCAACCTTGTTAATCTTTACTGAAGTGATTGCGACGTTAGACAGTTATTCACTCTAGCTTCAATTGATAAGGTTGAAAAAGAACAAAGTGATTAGCGTTGTCTCTTAATTGAAGGAAAAATTTGATTTTGTCTTAATATAAAATGAAAAGATAAAAACTTGTAAGGAACTGTACTTTATTACCCCAGTTAATTAAAAATAATTGGCTTTCGACATTTGTTTTAATTTGCTTTCTTTTCTTACTTAAATCACCTTTATCTAACTCTAATTTATGTCTTAGACCTTCACGAGATTTTTAGTAACACTCATAGTATTAATAGTGAAGGATTTCATAGAACTAATTTCAAACTTAGGTTAGAATAACTTTTTAATGACTCCCTCTATCATTATTGTAACAACAAAACAAAAGTAAAAAATAACAATAACACGTAAAAAAGCAAAAAAATAACAATATAAAAATAGGCAAGTGTAGTTGCTGAATTGTAGATGCAATTAAACCCGTCCGACTCCGGTATCATACTACATAATATCTGGAATAAATAGGCTAGAATTTAATAATTATTTAAATATTTAATATATTTTATCACTTTGTTCTAATCGTTGCTGAGTCTAGGAGTATGAACACTAAAACCACTGTGCGAAATGCGGTTGTTGAAAGCTACTAAATGTGATCCTACTCAGGCGAAAAATGGCGAGGATACAAAGAGTACCCCTCCTTTCCTATAAAAATCACGTTGGAACGTTAAATAACCATTTACTACATTTGAGATTTATTAAATACAGGCCTCTTTGCCTCCCACATTTATTTAGCCAAATAGCATTTGAGTTGTGTAAATGGCTTCTTAGTTAAACCTCTTTCCAATGAAGAACCGAACAATTTAAAAATTTATAATGATTGCCAAAACACTAAAATGCCATTAGGGATTTCACTTTGTTATTATGACCCGATGTGTTCATTTTAACACATTGTGAATCAGTTACCTACAAATGTTTAAGAGTTTGATTAATTGTTTTAAACACATTAGTTACTGCTATTCAAACCATGGTTAGATATATAGAAAAGCGACAGAGAAAGAGACAAATTTGAGACGGGAGTGATCATGAAGTAATTGTTATGATCAGATATGTTCCAATAAAAGGTTCTAATCGTAAGTTTTGACGAAGTAAAATGGCTTATTGCAATAAAAGGGAAGCTCTGTGGAGGTTTGTAGTTGTAACAGCGCGTAGCGGGCATGCACCCAACGGACAGGAAAATGTGGGGCAACTTACATAGCATAGCTTAATTTTACGGATGGCAAAATACATAATGGTCTAACACGGGACTTTCGAATCATTCACACAGTCATTTTACGTTTCGCTGGTTCTAGGGTATCTCCAGGGACGTGCATGGATGTGATCCAGCGGATACCCGTGTTGAAATTGGAAATAATTCATGAGCGAATATTGAGTCTAGTGCTTTAATTATGGATGAACGAATTGGTCAATTCATGATAAGAGCTAGAACAGCAGGTCTAGCGCCATTTCCGTCTCGTCGGAGAGGTAAGCGTTTAGAACACGCTCAAGTTAAAGGAATAAAGAACATCAGAATTAATAGGCTTCACTTCAAATGCCCCGCCTATCGCCTGGCAAGAGATAGCATTTCCTTAAAAACATTGCTGCCAGAATAATAAGGCTAGATAATAGTTTTTTAACCATTATTTTTATTATTAATATTTTAAAACCATTTCTAGTGATTATTCTCTCTTTTCCTGTGTTCTTTGATTATTGAGTTAAATGCATTTGATTCTACCTTTATTGATTATCCCAGTTAAGATCATTCTAAGATTATTCAAAGAATGCAGATTAAAGATGTTTATTTTTTGGACATTAAACAGGTATTTGTATGCATGAGGAAAAACATTTTTTAATCTTCTAGGACGATAACATATAATTAGGAAGAAAAACATGGAGAAAAAATTAAATTTATCCAATTTCAGTATCCATTGTCTAATTTCTCCCAACATCCTATATTTTCATAATTTCTCCTTTATTTGTCTTATAGTTTTTCTATCGATATTAAACAATCCTTCTATATAACATAATGAGCGCAGAACATATTTTTGCATACACTAATTTAAAATATTTTCGAAACATTTTTACTAATCCTAAATTCAGTATATTATTTAGCAGACTCTTAAAGGAATAAAAAAAGTTCGCTAACACACGCTCCTTATACATAGGCATTTGCTAAAGAGAGAAGTCAAGAGAAGTTAATCCCCATCATATGCGACTAGATACTATCTCACGTCTCGATTCAAATAATTTTGTTTGCTTTTGCTGAGTAATTACCTGAGTTTCGGATCTCACGTTAAACAATTAATCCTCTCTCAAAGACCTGATTTAATGGCCGTAAACAGAGTATGAAGGTCAGTCTAGAATAACAAAAAATGCAAGTTTTGAGAATCCAACCTTACGATATTTGATTCAACAAATGTAATTATGAATAACGATAAAATTTTCCCTGGCTATAAAACGACAGGTGAAGAGAGATTAATTGTCTAAGACTAAATATGAATACAGGTGGAATGGCGAGGTTTAAAATAAGAAAAACGGCAATTGTTTTCGCAAATTATTATTATTTTCTCAAAATGATCTCAAATATAAACAATCTAAAGCTATCGATGCCTTTTTTGTTGATTATCAAATGCTCTTTGATAATTATATACATAAAAACTATACTTAGATCGAATAAAATATGGTTGGCCAAACACAAACTAAGTGTTATGATAAATAGAATTCACTCAAGCTATCCATTGAAGGTATGTTTATTAAGGATACGTTGTTGGTCAGTTGTTCTTATTTTCTATATTAATGAACTTGATAGTAATTTATGAAGCAATTTTTTTTTTAAATTTGAGGATGAAACAAAATTAAGAAATCGAAGATAATATAGCATGAATATAGCAAATTTACTAAGCGAAATAGATAAAATAGTGTAATTTTCTAAAAAATGGGAAATGATCATCATTAAACTAGATAAGTAAACGATCAAGCACTTAGGATTAGAAACTTCACAGGTTGATTTTGAATCACACGAGAAGCAAGCAGGCTTCTGGTATAAATAGCTAGGTAAGCGTTTGACATTCAAATCTAAAGATATAATTCTTTCAGTACATAAAACATTTTGCTAACCTTACGAGGAATTTTCCGTTCAATTTTGTCTCTCAACTTTCGAAAAAATAATTTTTGAGTCGAGGGATGAAATTAATGGCTGAACTTAGAAATAGACGTCTGAAGTCAAATAGAATCTTAATTTGCTCTCACTGAAAAATCCTGGTTTGCAGTCTACTCATCGAAGTGTATAAATACTAAACAATTTCTTAATATAAAGTCTAATATAATATTTTTGTTAAATGACTGAACAACAATGAAAAATAAGCGTTTAAATTTATTTATAGAATAATATATTTAATGGTCAGATGAAAGAGAATTTTTCTGTTATAAATTACTCAGATATGGAATAATTTACCATCACAAGTCGCTGGAAGCTCCAAGAAATTTTAAGTATAGGAAGAGAATTGATAAATATTAGTGTGCAATATGAAAATTACTAGAGAAAAGTATTATTTAAATAAATAATACATAATTATAGTTAATTTTTCCGACCGGTTTGAGCTTCATTCAACCCATATTTGCTTTCTCTGTAGGTCCTCAAGTGGAACCTAGGTTCTTTGTCTGTAACGTCAATGAAGTAGCTCACGGTCTTTTTTACTATTCTTTCGTTGACTCATTCCTCTTTCGTTCAATTGCCAAGATAATCAAAGGTTAATCCATTGTCATTCATTGTGTTCTCTTCTAATATTCATTCTTTGACTCTTTCTTCTCTTTTTACTATGTCAAGATACGAAGAGTTAATCCATTGTATTTCATTATTCTTCTCTATTATACATGTGTTCACTCATTTGGCTCTCGTTCATTTGCCAAGAACATTAAACGACTAATCCATTGCTTCTCATTTGTTTTTTCTATTATTCATTCGTTTGCTCATTCTTCTCTTGTTCGCTTGCCAAAATTATCTTTCATTGTGTTCTGATTTATTATTCCTAAGTTGACTCTTTGTTCTCTCGTCTACTTACCAAGATCATCAAATAATTATTCCATTCGATTCTCTTTTATTATTCATTCCTTGACTCATTTTAATATCGTTCACTTGCCAAGATTATCAATTGGTCAATCCATTGTATTCCATTGTGTCCTTTTCTATTATTCCTTTGTCTCATTTTTCTTTTGTTCAATTGCCAAGATTATCAAACCTTTAAGCCATTGTAGTCCTTTGTGTTCTTTACTATTATTCATTCCAGGACTCATTTCTCTCTCGTTCATTCCCTGAGTGGAAGAACCTCTTCATGAGTTATTACCACAAAGAACCTCTACCTTACTAGGACGTAGAAAAGAAAATCTCGCAGAAACTTCTACAGAGAAGTTGCAAAGCGTCTGCTAGACTGCAATGTGTGGAGGGTCTTCATTATATCTTGTCACCACACGGTATCGTGGGGCGTCTTCAGAACAAATATCAGCATGATGAAGTGCATTCCATCAAAAAAGCCCTTGTGGATACCATTTTGCAGCCAAATGAGAGAAACTGACGCAGGTGCAACTTGCAAAAGACTAATAGTCAAGGAGATAATTTTCCTCCGTTCTCCAGATAATAGGCTAAACTAAGATTAACCAATTTATCCAGCACGATGCACGTGCAGTAAGTTAGAGTAATTAGGCGCAAACCAACTTGAGTAAGGTAAACATTCCCCTCCTTGCAAAAATCAAGCAGGATAGCGATGTGCCAAGAATTTGGAAGGGCATCTTACGGCCTAGATCCTCTTTAAAAAAGTAAAAAAAAGGTCATGCTTCGCTCATCCAGGTATCGAATCATGTCGTAAGGGATATCTATCGCTGCCTCTGGAAGTAAATTCTAGCAGGCCATATTTAGTGAGCCCACGGAGTGATTTAACTGCTAGTGAGCAGCGTCTAAATATAGAATAGGGAAAAAACAGGTCTTGCTGGACTTAACCAAAAGGTCAGGATCCTTTCACTGAAGCAAAATGCTCTTTAAACATAGTTAGGATGGGATGGGGGACTTTCATTGAAGTAAAAATACTGACGAGATTTGCAGTAACCTTCCTTGAGGAGGATCTTAGCTTTAAAATGCATAACACGCTGTTGCATCTCGGACTTACTGGAAGAGACTTAGCTAACCCGTACGATCTTACTTCTCTTTGCGTTTCGAAAACTTTGGATTTAGAGTCTAGAGTCTGGAGTATGAGGACCCTAGAACTTTAGTGGGACCCGTGTTTGCAAAGCGCCCCAGCCAGACTCGGAAAGGAGTGAGGGGCCGAAGCTCTCATGTTGATGCCTATTAATTTCTGGAATCAGAATTTGGAAGACCCGGAGATAGTCACAACAACCTTTAATAGATTTGCCTCCTGTAACTCTAACGACTGGGTAAATGTGCGTGACGGTTTCATTTTTTCGAGAGGGTTTGCATGGGGGAGGAAGGGAGGCATGTTTTTAACCGTGAAGGTTTGCGAACTCGTAATGCCGCGAGTTTGATGAGGCTTGCAGGGTAGGGAGGTATAACCGACAGCAGAGGGTTCCGCCTTGTATCATTAGTTAAAACGGTGGTAGGCTTCGATGGGCCAAGAGCAGAAGTCGATTTCTTTAGATGAGAGACATTGAAAGTACATTCTCGTGCATGGCGCGATATAGCCGATTCCTTTGCCTCTCAAAAAAAGATTCGATCCCAAGCGTGAACGACCAGGAACTCTTTCTCAAAAAGGCACGAGTCACTTTCGTTCGAGGAAGCAAGGTGCGGTCTATTGCATTTCATAAACTTGGCCTTACACGAGAGATATATCAAGTAAAACATTGTAGCAGTTTCCACAGATTTCTAGTTAACCCAACTAAACACGTCTGCAATGGTAATACTTACGCAACAATGGTTCGAATACCTTGCACACGAACGATACCACCCAGCTCTAACCGATTCAGAGAGCCTATCGCAGTTGAACGTGACAAAGAGTGTATAAGTGGGACTCAAGGCCCCTCCATACTACTTATTCTAGTCCTTAACCTATACTGTTCCATGGTCGATAAGCTCTTCCGTGATATGGTTCAAAGAGTAGACAATGATTTCCAAACATAGACTATTCAATTGACAAATACCGAGTATCTAAAGTGACCGAGTATCTAAAGAGCACTCACTATAACGGCATAAGCAGGAAATGCTGCATTCATCAGAATGGCCCCGTCCGAGAAAATGGAAAACTTCGCTGCTCACCCTAAATACCTATCTAATTCCAGTCGCTAAAGCATGTATTCTTTGGACAACATGCTGTCATCAGTCAACATGATGATCAGAATCCTTTGAAGCCGGCAAGCTAGAAAATGTTCAAAAATCTCTCGATAAAGAGCCCCGACGTCTTGGAGGATCCCCTCACCTTACTTTACGATCTACTCTTTTTTGGCTTACTTCTTTCATCTTCGGGCCAGTATGTGCGATTGACCGATTGTTAGGCAAGACATCCTAGTCTGGATTCTCTCAGGGTGTAAGAAACCAATAATTTATCACGTTTTCTTTATTTTTAATGTTTTTTTCTTCTCTATAAAAGGTGGTCGTTGTGCGCCATCTTTTCCCTGGCTACATACAGACACCCGTGGCTATATGGCAGTGTCGGCATTGTCCTTTTTCTAGATGAAAAAAGGATCCGTCTGTCCTCAGAAATCCACGACAAGAGGAGATCCTTCCTCTCCCGCCCACGAGAGCCCGTGTCGATTTGTGATCCGCAATTGTCTCGAAAGGGGCCTCATTTCGGCCACTTCCACCAAATCCGTGGCGTTGGGGATCTCAATCTGTAACTCTCTCGTCATATATCCTGGCAGAAGTAAACGGTATCATGGAAAATTGGGTGGCAAGTAAACTTGTCCAACAGAGGCTCAAAGGTTGCTGATCGAGGAAGGGGGGGGGGGGCTAAGCCTAATGTAATCTGCAACTCGGTGTGCCTCAAAATTGGGTTTGCCATGTCCCACCCGATGTTTCCATGTTGCGCGAATGTCTTTGAGGGCCTGTTTCCAAGTGATCTTGCCTGTCTTTGTCCTGGCTGGCCTCTACAAAAAAGTTGATATCAAATGATGGTCTAAAAGAGAACACTTATTTAAGAGCGACTCCGAGAAAGGTGAATAATGGAAGTTTCTCACCTTTGGGTATGAAAAAGGTTGAAGCCTCTTATCTGCTAGAAAAACTTGGATGGGTTTCTTGAGAAAGAAAATGGGGGATTTTTCTTTTTTATAAATGAAGTTGCACAAGGATAACTCCAAATATAGCCAAAAAGAAGCTTCTTTACTTTTAGAAGGGCAATGTCCTAATACTCACGCCCCGACACAAGTCTGGACTATATTTAACTAAAAGGGATGCAATCGGAATATTATTTAAGTTTACCATCACAAACGAAATTTCAAAATGTTTGTGACCAATATAAGTAAAAAAAATGAGTGTTTGTGGACTATCTCCATCATCCATCAGCTCCCGCCTATCCAAACTATAATTTTTGCTCTTTTAAGGGACTCCAACTTTGAGTGTATTAAAAGTTCATGTTTAACCCTATGCTTCAGTGCAAACCGCCAGGAAGTTGACCAGAAGAGAGTCGCTCTCCAAAGGCCGAATCTCCCACCTAAGTAGCCATAGAGGCAGGTTCGTCAGAGTGGATCCCTTATTAAGTCGTATTATTGGTTAACAAGACGATTACTACAGTAAAGCAGTAAAGTTTGCCCTCCATAAGCAGTACATTTATGAACCCAAGAGAGGACCAAAGAATTAGTTAACTCATGAGTTGCAGGACAGGAGTTACGTATTCCAAACCGTTCTTCCACTTACATATTCACGCTCTTAACACCCAGGATCACTCTGCTTGGTCTTTTGCAACTGACGATCGTTAAAAGGCAACGTTTAAAGGCTTTCAAAGCCTCTCTTATGGCAAAGCATAAAAAAGCTGCTAAGGTCCTTAAATCAAGAGAAAATAATTAATGAGGGGCTTCTCTTAGGAAAAATGTTGCATAGAAAAACAGGGCTAATGCACCACTTTCTAAAGCCTTTAATAAAGATTCGAGTCAAGTCAATGAACCAAGCCATCCTAAGGACGGTTCTGGCCGGAAGGACATACTCTTCTCAGGCTACCAGGTAAGCAAACAATAAAGAGGACTACCATACTGTTTCTAAATCAGTAAAGAGAGATTAGCTGGATAAGGGGTGAATATAGGTAGAGTGAAAATGGAAAATATATGTAGAGCTAGAAGTCGTGCAAAGTAGAGGGGCAGAATACCGTGTTTGAAGGCACTTAACTGCGGGTAATCAAGCGGAGAGACGTTTTGCTCCTCAAGATACATATGTAGCAGTCTGCGAAATCATTTAGCTTCTTAGAGTTTTATAGATGAAAATTTAAAGATGCATGATGATCGTAAAAGTCATTTTGTGGAGGCTTTCGTTAGTGAATAGATTTTAAAAAATAAAACTTAGAGAAAATCCCTCCCCAACCACTCTGCATGTTTTGTAAGATAAAAGCTCAAATAGAGAGGAAACTGAAGGAGGTGGAGTAACGACATACCACGCGAGTCTGCCGTCATGAAGAATCACGTTAATCAGCTTAAGAAGAACAGATTCCGGCTGTTAACTGGCTTTGTAAATTATGACGCTCGCAGTTGGGAGTCGTTTACGCTGCATATTGTAGACAGTGAATTCTTAGGCAATAGCGATGGGTATAATTCAAGTGCGGGATTGGCAATGGGTGGTACTGTGTTTCAGGGGTCTGGTACGGCTTGGAGTGAGGTTCAAGCAGATGGAGTGACAGGAGCTATAGGGATGGGTTCTGGGGAGCGTAAGAGGAGGATAGAAATTCTGGTTTTAAGAGTGGGAGTAGAGTTTCTTTTTCTGATGGGAAAGAGTTTAGGTGCTAGGAAAACTTTGGCAGAGGGCTTTGTTACCGGATCACTAAGGAATAAGTATCTTGGCGCAAGACTTTCGAGAGGGTGGGGGAGGGGTTACACTCTCCTACGGCTGCAGTTTACCTGAAAGAACCTTTGATGGATATCAAAAGGAGTGAAAGACACGTTTGCGTTGCAAAGATCAGATGTACTGACATAGCAGCATGATTGGATAGTTCCAAGGCGAGAAATACAGCATAGTTGCAGCCCAAGCAAGGTCTTAGCATCTTAAAACCGAGGCATGCAGTTAATGCAGCTTATGTTGCTTATTGTACTATGGTAGCTCTAGAGGCCAATAATTAAAAGAAGTGGAAGATCAGTAAAAGAAAGATAGCACCTACGGCACTGGTCTGAGCACTGGACCGCCCGTGTCATTAGAGGGTGCGGTAGAGGTTAGTGGCAAGGCGCCTGATTTCTAGTTCGAGCAATTCCGAGGAAAACGAGGAAGATAAAATCGACCTCCGGTACAGTCAAGGATAAAAGTAAAGACCCTATACTGGTTAACTATCCTATCAAATAAGCTTATGAATTACGCAGGGGTAAGAGACTCTCATTTCCGACACCTTGAGAACTATCTCATTGTGCTGCAGGATACCGTTGGTAGCTTTGATGCCTTCCTATACCGGGCAAAAAAATAATTTGGGATGAAGACATGTATTTAAGTCTGCTCTGGGGACGTCATTCTCGATGATTAGTTGAAACGACAGATGACGTAGGATCAAGAGGATTGAACGCATTATGATGAAGGCGACAAAGACTCCGGATAATTTTCGTACTAAGACCGAAAATGGTTTAACTGTGTGAATATTATAATAGAAAATCGCTATAAGTGCAGGCGCTTAGCAAACTTTTCTTAATAAACGAAATCTTTGCACACCGTTCCTTGATACAAATCAAGCTCGTGGATCTGGCGGACTGGTTTGTGAGACTCAACGACTGGTACTCGAAGGATGGTGCCAACTCTAACGGCACATGTAAGAACGCTCTGGCCGAGATAATCAATCAAAATGCCTTTTGAATGTTAAGGCGTCAGTGGACTTGCCAGTCAGCCACTTATAGGTCAAACTAGGTCCCTATTCGATTCCAAATATGGTGAGGGCAGTTAGTTACAATTAGAGCTCTCTGAGTTTTATTGCCGTTGGAAATCGTACCATTGAGCGAAGAGGTAGTGATGCTTCGATGCGGCATGTCGCCAACGCACATCCCGGGATGCCGAGAGGTGCTTAATATAATACCACTACCTAAGCGCTTTTGTCTATGCAAAAATGAAATGGTTCTATTTAGTGGCGGCTTCCGAGGTATGCACCTTGTTGGAACCCCCTGAATGACGTCATAGAGCCTTGGCTACCCTTTTAGAGTTCAAGGGCCACTTCATGGCCCAGCAGGCCACGTTTTTCCGTGTAAGAGAGTGAGCGAAAAGCATAGCTAACAGAAGTGATTAAACTGATACTTTACTCTGCAATTATAAATAGAACTCTAGCCTGCAATTGTTACAAAGCAAGTGGTTATTTTAACCGTTTTTAGTCGGTATAGAGCACATGATAGATATGTTAAAGTGCCTATGTGCAGAGTTAAGCACATTGAGGAACCTTAGGATGCTTCTATCTGTAGAAATCGTGAAAGAATACTTCCTCCACCTCAGAGCTGAAATCAGGTTTGTCAATGCATAGGCCTACTGACTGCCGATGATGGCGGGTTGAGAGAATCAGACCTGAGCCTTAACAACGTATTCAACATTACTTCACCTCTATGTTTACAATTGTATTGGACGGTCCACTCCAGATCCAGGGGGTGCATTTCGAAGAAGGGGAAAACCTAAGTGGCATAGTTTCATATAGTAAGAAAGTGATGAATAGGCTAGGTTAACAAATAAAGCTCCACATGTCTCCCATTCCCGATGGCTTTCTTCCTCGAATCATTCGTGAAATCCCAAGGGAGATCGCTATATAGCGTGCCTTGATCTTCAAAGCGTCATTTGAAACTGGCAAGGTGACGGAAGACTGGTGAATGTCTTACGTGTTTCCCATGTTATAAAAGGGCGTCTTCGAAGGCCCGGATAATTATCAACCTATTCGTTTAACTTTTATTGTGAGTTATCTGCTTGAGAGCATAATTGTTGATCGCATTGTTCAACAATTAGAACTCAAGATATGATCCTGGATACTCAGCACAAGTTTATAAAGAACCATTCATATCTTACTTATTTACTGGTATTCTTTCATAGTATGTGGAATAAACCGATAAGTTTCAAGATGGTTGGTTGGTTGGCTTACGGAGGATTCCATGGGGGACTTCGGAGTAAGGCTTCACGGATGTCTTCTGCACGTGAGGCAAGGCCGCTCGAAGCTTCTGAGCGGGATGTTAAAGTGATGACGGTTCTCCAAAAGGAGTGGGGGAGGCGGTAACGTCCGGTCCAGGGGAGAGTATTTCGGCCACCCGAAAACGAGGGGCGAACGAGGAGATCTTCAACAGGAGTTGATGGGTGAAGTCGGAAAAATCGCTCGGTAGCGATAGTTAAATGGAATTACCTCACTGGCTGGGGCTAATTCCAATACACAACTAGTTCAGCTGTCACTTTGCTTTGTTGTTAGCACCTGACTTGGAACTAGGGGAATCTTTTTGGGGTCTGGGCGAAATTTCTCAACTCTTGCCAAAGCTATTCTAACCCGTGTAAATGTGGACCGTGGTGGGCGCGGTTCGAGGCTACCGCTGGTGGAAGAGGGGTGGGGGGGTAGGCTTACTAATTTAAGGCTAACAGAATCTTATCCAGCACATAGAACTACCAAGCTGGAAAAGAAATTCCACGTGGAATTCCCTCACACATCTCCCAACCGAAAGATGATGCTTTACAGAGCAGTTGCGTAGGAAAGGATCATCCCACCTGTTAAACTAGAATTATCAAGGGTGTAGGGAAATTTTGACCTGCTACGACAGGTGTACACAAAAAAAAACCCGTAAATCTGAGCTCAGCGGGGAATTTACGGACATAAGCCTTAATCAGGTCAAATCTAGAGAATTTAACTAGTACAATTTTAAACAAAAATAAAATCACAGGAGAACATTGGCAACATTTCAGTTGAACCAGAAAAGGATACAATTAAATGGAGGCATAAATATGAGACTAAAGACTAAACAATTTAGTAGACCCCCCTAAAAAATCATAATTATGAACATTAATGAGATAATATATATATACAATTCACGGGGAAAACCTTCGCTCCCGCCGGAGTATGGATGAGGTAATCCACGGGTCCTCAAGCCTCGAGGACGGGGTAGGGTCCCTTTCACTGCCTAAGGAGTTTGTTGCTTTCAGTGGGAAGTAGCACCAGCACTTCCACGCCAGGCTTGAATTTTCGTTTTAGTGACTTAAGGTCAAAGTAGGTCTTATATCTCTCAATAAGTCCTTCTTCACGGGATACGATACTCGTTTGTTACATCGGGTGGACTCACGCTCGAGGGCTTTAGTTTTCTCCCAAAAGGGGGGGAGAGTTGCGCACTCCTTATGGGCGCGGGAAAACTTGTCGACCCGGAGGGCTTTGAACTCCGGTTTGATAGTGATTTCCAGGGGAACAGGTGCACGGGATTTCAGGGCTGCCTGTGTACGGGTGATCACGGGCTGGGCCACGGGATGGTCGCGAATTACGGGGTTCTGACCGAACAAAACGGAGCAGAACTGGATTGGGGCCGCTACCACTTCGGCCCAACCGAACATATAGTCACACTCGATGTGACAACGAATTACTGGGAAACGAGTGGCCCGGCCAAGGTTGTCGTGGACCACCGCAATCTTCTTGTGGTCGTGGCCAACAAGGGGGATTAGGTCCTCATACACTACGATGCAGGTGCACCCGGTGTCACGGACGAGGGTGGATACTTGGTGACCCGTGTAAATGTGGACCGTGGTGGGCGCGGTTCGAGGCTACCGCTTTTTGATGGGGGGGGGGGGTTAGGCTTACCAATTTAAGCCTAACAGAATCTTCTCCAGCACATGGAACTTCCGAGCTGGAAAAGAAATTCCACGTGGAATTCCCTCACACAGTCCTAGAACAATCCCAGAACACTCTAGTAACAATTCTAGAACACTTATTTAACAATCCAGTAACAATCTTTTAACAATATAATAACAGTCCTATAACAATCTATAACAATCCAGTAACACTCCTATAACAATCTAATAACAATCTTATAACAATCTCGTATCAATTACAGAATAAACTTGCAATAATCATATATCAATCCTATAAAAATCCAGTAACTGTCCTAGAACGCTCCAGTAACAATCCTATAACTATCCAATAACACTACTAGAATAAGCCTAAAACAATCCCGTAACAATCCTAGAACAATACGGTATCAACCACAGAACAACCAAGTAATAATCCTAGAATAATCCAGTAATAGTCCTAGAACAAGCCAGTAAATTCTTAGAACAAAAATAAGGAAACCTCTATTAAGATTTTCCCGCCACAATTAGGAATTAGCAACAAAATGAGTAAAAGTATGAGCTTAACTCCCATTCCGTCAATTAGACCGATTAAGATCATTATTGTAGCAATTTTTTTATTTATATAACCAGGCAATGGCTTCGCCACTTCCCCCTACGGGGAATCTTGCGCTTCACTACTAACATTAAAATTTAAAATCTAAAAAAAGCAGCCATGGTTAAATTTTTATAAATTTTCTGAAATTTGCCAATTATAATCATTTTAAAAAGGAACTCTAAACCAAATTTCCCTCCTTTCAAAATATCACGTTGCTAAGGTATAGAGTTATAGAATAGAAGAAGATATATAAAAAATAAATTTTCTGAACTTCACCATTTGTAATTATTTGGGTTTTAAAAAATTAACAAAATTTCGATACTTATATTTATTTCTGAACTTTACTACCATTTTGTTTTTTGATATTATAAAAGAATTATTAGTATTAACTTTGATAAAAAAACATAATCCATAACAAAACTAAGGTGAAATTATTATTCAAATACTCAAAAAATACCCTTCTTAAATTAAAAGCTAGTGATAATGAGAAGTGATGAAAAAGTCCTAAAGTTTGATCTAAGTCGCTTAAATATATTAGTGAAGATACAGGGCCACCAAAAAATAACTGGCCCCAACTTTCGATAGGCCTCATTTCTTAATTTTCTGCAAGGATTGAATAAAACTTTAGTGATAACTAGTTTATTGTGTTCAAAAACAACATATTAAAACATGAGAGTCTCTAGACTTTTTTTCTTTATTCTAGAACACGTCTTTGAGATGACCTCCATTGAGCTTTGTGCATTTCTTGAGGCGCAGCACAAAGTTGTCCATGACGTCCTTACAAACCGCCCGACTTATGACTCTGATCTCCTTCCTAAGAGCTTCCTTGAGTTTCATGATGGTCCTGGGTCTCATTGCCTATAGTCTGTCTTTAAGCTAGCCCCAGAGAGAGAAATCTGGGGGGGGAGAGCTAAGGTCTGGGCTGTGAGGTGCTCACTCAAAATCAGCCTTGAGACTGATCACACGGCCACCAAAGTTCTCTTACAGACAATCTCGGGACACGTTTGAAGTGTGAAATCTTGTTCATCTTACTGGAACCAGAACTTTCCCATAAGCAGCGCGCACAGGGTCTGCAACTCCCTCTCAAAGGTTTTGAGGGTCTCAACATATCGCTCCTTGGTGACTGTGACTGTCGCGCCAGATTCCTCGAAAAACAATGGTCCGATGATGTTTCTGGCTGAGATTGCAGTCCATACCGTGCACTTAGGGCAGTGTAGGGGCTTGGTGGCTACCTAATTTATTCAGGAGGTCCCCAGTAGACATTTGTCTTCGAGTTTACCTTTCCTTCAAGATGGAAGTGAGCTTTATCTGAGGTCAAAAGGAGGTTAAGGAAAGTTGGGGTCTCCTTAATCTTCTCCACTATCTTGACTGCCATAGCCTTTATTTGTTCATTGTCTGAGGCTGTAAGAGTCTGCTTCCTCTGTATTTTGTATGAGTAGGCCTTTACGTTCATTACTAGGAATATCTTGCAAGTTTCACGGGATATACTGAGGGACTGACTTCGCTTGTGCACAGGGCGTTCTAGACTCTGTTGAACTGACTCTCTCACGCTTTCGAACAGCTCAACTGTACGCTTCTTGGTGCATCCTGATGGCTTAGACGGTTTTCACTGGCTGCATTGAGGTTAACCACTGTCCCATAATTCTCGAAGTTGTCTACCTAGTCCAAAATTCTGCTCTTGAAGGGGGCTTTTTCACATTCGAACTTATGCACGAAAGGGTCCTGGACTTTTTTGAGCGAGCCTGTCTTGTAGTAATGTTTGACGCAGTATATTCTTTGCTGGGGCTCCCATTGAGATCTAGTTGTGTTAACAGGCGTTGCTTCTGTCTTGTCTTGCAAAGTAAGGGTGATTAGTGAATGAATGAAGGATATATCACAAAAAGTGTGTGTAGGCTTCTTTTTCGGGGGTGACCCTGTATAATTAATAAAAAATGCCAGAGATAAGCAAGACACCCTGTATTTGTCTATTTTCTCTCAAAAACTAACTTTTTGTCCTGCTTTTTCTCTCCTTTTCATATATTCGTTTTGAATTTATTTGAGTTCCAGGGAGTTTCCCCTTCCCCTCCGAAACAATTAGGGAAAAATAAGTTAAGGAAAATAATTGTTATTCTCTTGCTCACTTCCCCTATTTGTACCTAAAATTGTTTTCCAATGCTTTTTTTTAATTATTTGAAAATACAATTAATCAATAGATGTCATATCTCAATCTTAGCAGCTGGTTAGCAGAGAAACCACCACTTTCCTGAGTATTATCAACTTTTATGGGCAAATTAAGGCTTATAAACAAAAGGATATATAGCCTCAATTATCTGGTTAAAAATTTAATATACCTGTTTATGGGATTAACTTCTGGTAAATGTTGTATCCCTTTTCTCAATGGGTAGTCTTACCGCAAAACCTTTTGAAGCAAAAAACAACAACAATTGAAGTAGCTATTATTTTGACTTATTGCATGCATCGTTATTTTAAATATTTTGTATAAGGTAAGGGTGTTTATCTCCTTTTTCGAAAATTGCCTCTTAATTTTGTAATCAGGGTTATTTTTGCTGATTAAATTACACACTGATTAATTTAGACCAAAGAAATTTGGATGAAAATACTCCCGTATTTTGTTTGCTAATAGTAATTTTTGGAATCAATAAATTATATAAAACTATTTTATCGTCATAAATATTTCGTTTATTCCACAAAAACTTGTTAGGTCTGCTGCTTAGGGGTGTCACCAATTGATATATAGCGAAGACTTTATCCGTCTGTTCTAAGCCTTGATCTAGTAGAGTTTCTGGCAAGAGTAAAAACATGTTTTACGGCATTTTTTATACTCCTAAATCTTCTTATACCCTAAATTTAAAATTTTCCATACCACCTTAGGCTTATATTAAATTCGTTTACCATCTGCAGTTTAAGGGGGAATGGGGTTTTCTGGCAAAACGGATTTGAAATTTATTTATATTCATAAAGTTGCCAAGGGATTTTGGTCTAAAATAATAGTAGAATGGAATAAAATAACATTTTAGTTCTTTTTAAACTAGAAAATTAGACAATCTTACTAAAAAACTTTTAGAAGAACAAAATTGACACAAAATTGACACTGATTCACGATTTCTAAGTAGGCATAAAATAAATCTATTGTAATTACATTCACATCAAATTTTGGGGCCTATTTATCAATAAAATCTCCATTAGCTGCGTTAAGTGTTGCTGACAATACGAGAATTGCGTCCATTCCTCGACATTGAAGGCCTGAGGAAAATCTTCGAAAGGTGTGGAGCTTAGGCATACGAAAGACACTTTTCCTTCCTTCAGGCGATAATATGTATTAACCAGTTTCCTCTATAGATCACTCTGGTTATATTTATATTCTACATCTTTTCACTTCGTCAAGTTTTACCAATTTTCTTAACAATTTCCTGTCAAAATATATGGACCTGTCCTCGTCGGTTTACAGATTAAGGTTTTCATTGGGTAATAAATAAATGCCAACCAACCACGAAAAAAATAATTTTTCTCTTTAATTCCATCTACTTAGCTTTCCAACTTCACAAATACCATTCTTCAGGTACCATCCAGAATCCACTCGGGTCTTTAAGGTTTACTTTATAAAAAATAACTAGTAAAATATAGTTCATTTACCTAAACAAACTAGCAAGAAATCAAAATATTATTCTATTTTGGTAAAAAGAAAAAAAATGTGAATAATATTAAATAATCTTGTGCATTCGGTATCGTGTTGGTACAGCAGTAGAAAAAACATCCCCATAATGTAGCAACATGGTGCGAAGTAAATAATAATAACTTAGTAGGCTTTAGGACCCGTTCTGAGGTCGTTTTGAGGCATTTCATTACTCAGTGGAGAGCTCTAATTTAACGTAGGCTCCGAAACATGACTATCTATACCGTATGGTGGTTGCTGTGAAGCCGACCTGTGGCTAACTACAGCCGATGTGACTTACATAATTTCGTTCATACTGAAAGCAGTGATTCTACTTGGTTCGGTCGTGATGCAATCGACAGAGTAGTAAATGTCGAGTGTCTAAAGACATAGCTTACAGCCGCTGAAACTCAAATAAGCAAGATTAAGCAATAAACGCCCATTTTGTTTCTTTTAGTACTTTCTTTTTCTCAAATGGAATCAAAATGAATATAAAGAACAGAAGGAGGACCGCCCGAGTTCATGTAGGAGAAGAGAAAAAAGGTTCGGGAGTTGATAAGTACGTGGATAGACACTAATATGTAATGTTTTTGTGCGGGTAGGTAGTAGTAATGGAGCGGTGAAAAAATGAGAGAGGACTGAGAAGAGACGCTTTTCATGAAAACGCGTTTTTCATCTCACATTTAATTTAGGTGTGGGTAAGTATTAGCTAGAAGTACTGAAGAGCTGGGGTATCTTACGAGTTTTCCCAGGTGTCGTGTTAACCGCGTGTGGGTGTATGTATTGCGCGGGAATAGTTTATTGTTTTCAATCAAGTGTATCCATTCAAGGGTACATTGGAGAGCAACATACGCGTTTCTGAGCAGTTTTGAATACGCTGTCCTTCCCTCTGCCTTGTATGACTCGCAGCTATAACTGTGATTTGAGAGTATGTGAGAAGTGGTCTAATTAGTGTTTGACATAGTGTAATTTTAGTTTAGACTGTCTTGATAGAGGCTGCCTATCGCTTTATTAATGTTTTTTGCCCTTTTTTGTTTAATGTTTTGGTGTATATGGAATCTTAGGAGCCTGTTGAATGTTGCTCCTAAAGTTTTGGGGGGAAGTAGGTATGTATCTCTTGTTGGGTCCGGATGGTTGGAGTCTGCTCTGAGGGTTCATATTTATATGATGCACATGTGATGTTCCCGTGAGTCGTATATTGTTACCCCTATCTTCTAAGGATTTGTAGCTATGATCCACTAATCTTCAGACTCTATCTTCTCGCCTATGATAATTATCTGTGCGTGGTGAGCGATTCTGTTTGCGCCCTGGACGGAGAAAAGAATGGTCTCGTCGTCGTCTCATCGTAGGAAAGTGTGTAGGTGAGTTTACACTTTTCGGATGGACGTGGGGTATCATTGGTGTATATTATAAAGAGTAAAGTGCCAGTACACTACCTTGGGTTCCGCCTGCGCGTGGGGTAAGTGGGTGTGATGTTTGGTTGTTGCATTTTATGTGCTCCCTCCTGTCTGTAGGGTAATGAAAGGGAGGCTTTCTGTGCAGAGAGAAAGTTCTGTGTTTTTGGCTAGTTTACAACGAAGTCCCTCGTGCCACACCTTGTTCAAGCCCTTCTCTACTTCCCTAATGATATAGAGAGTGTTCTGTTGTGCGTGGCATGGTTTCTGTATTCTATCATGAACGATTGTCCAGCCGCTTGAGTGTACCTGCCAATCTTGTAGTCATATTGGCAGGGGGGAGAACCAGTCCGTCTCTTTCCGAGAATTCCGGGGACAAATGTTCTCTTCCGAGGATTTTCTCTCTCTAAGAACTAGAATTTCTTCAAATTTGTCTTATGAGGAAAAAATCTTCAGTTTTTTTCATTTCTTATAATCCTCATACCCACTTCAGAAATTTTATATTTTTTATATCCGTCAAAATTTACTGCTTTCATTTCCTAGTATATTCTATGGTCCATGTTAGTTATTCTTTACATGTACATATCTTTGTATGTGCTCTTGAGAAATGGTTTATGTTTTAGAATTCTTCTATATAAAAATTTATGGACAGTGTGTGTAAGGCAAAACGTCACCAAATGAGTTCCATGTTGAGAAAATCCTTCATGTATATTGCGTTTGCAATGAATCTGTGTTTGTCTTTAATCCTGAACATCTATTTTACACCAAAAAAGATGGAACAATTCCCCAAAGCAATCTCACTTCCAGCAGCCCTAATTCTTTTATATATGCTAATAAAATATATAATTTTTCATTGACTAAGATGTTCTACCATTGCATTTACCCTCGTTGAAATCGGAAACCATAACTTTTTCCAAAAAGCTTTCAACCATGCGGATTCCACGAGGTTAATCGCAACCCACATTTGTGAACTTCATGAGTTGGGTTTCCCTATGGAGGTCTGAAACATTTGTGCAAACAAAGACTACCCAATAAAGAAACATTCCCCTATCAATAATTTACTTCACCAGCTAGTTCTTTACAAACAATAAAAATGAAGTTAAATAAGCTTCATAAGACAAAACAAACGCCATTACGCCCTTTTTGACTAATTCTTAACTCTGCTTGAAAACAAATATTATCCATTCTCGTCTTGCCTCACCACAAACTAGATGCTATTAAAACAGAGGAAACCAAAAAACTATGTGTCAAATAGACCAAAACCAAAACCACTGGTACAGGAATATTATCTCATAAAGCACTGTCTAATTATCTCATCGATGTGTGTCAAATCTCGATTGCAAAACCTTTTGAGAATATTGAAAAGATAAATTTAACCACAAAACTTTGGTTTCATTGATATTTATAGCTAGAAGATATCTTCAAGGTTATTAAAAAATGCATAATCATATCCATTTACTATTTACAATTGCCTAAATTTCTTAATGTACTTATATAAGGACTTAATGCATTTGCAGGTTACTTAGCCTATCTCTCTTGACAGCAATCTTGCTGCTGTGAGCTGATTCTATATGAAACAAAAGTGTACCACTTTTTTCTCTTCAAATTCAAACTACCGTCACTGACAGATGACCTGTCACGGCGTACGTTTCAAAGCAATTACCTCCTGTTTTCTCCCAACTTTCATTGTTAGTTTTCTCGCCTCTGAAGACGCTGACTTATTGTGATGTCCTCGAGTGTATAGGTGGCACCTTTACGCTTATCATACCTTCTTGGGGTCTGTTTACGCTCTTTGGATTAGTGAGACATGAGTCCGATGACTTCTCCTAAAGAATTCTCTATGGCAGTCTCAGTTTCCTTAACTCTAAGGTGAATTTTAACTGCTCATATTTCTCCTCGTAATGCATTAATGGTGGTAGCAGTGACTTCGAAACCATTTTCTACGGCGTTTTGGTTCATTTTTAATTATATTTTAATGTTGGCTATTTGTTAATTAAAGGGTATTGCTCCTTACCCATGGTGTCTAGCACTTCCTTATAATCCACAATTATCCTTGAAATTTCTTATCCCTCGCATCGTCAAGTTTTATTTGATGTACTTTATTCATTGTGCAGATCAATTTACCAAATTCATTTTAAGTAAATTATTAAAAACATAGAATATTTAAATACTCTTAGCAAGAGCATTTATCTTTGCTTTGTTCTTATCTTCCACTCAGAGGTGTTAAATCTAACGTCATTCCTATATATGGATAAATAATTTACTGGAGAAATTACTTGGCGTGGTAATTTATGTTCTTTCCCTCTTGCACAAGCCTAAAGTTAGCAATATTGAATCGAAGCGGAAAGTCACATAAGAATAAAAAAGAAACACGAGTAATCTGCTAACAACCAACCTTTAAATGGCAAACTGGAGGAAAGCTAAAGAAAGGAGAAGAAAAAATAAAACGAAAGAAAGAAAAAGACGAAATGAAAAAGACTAAAAATGAATAATAAAAAGAATATAACGAAATGAAGAAGGCAAAAGATAGAGACATAGAGAAGCAAAAACTCGGAAAAGCAAGGATACGATAGATAATTAAAAGAAAGAACACGAAAGAAACATCTTAAGGCAAGAAAGCAAATGAAGCACCTTTAACAAAGAAAAAAAATTATAAGAATCGCTATACCACTTCGATGCACCTAATTACGAAATATTCCCCACTTGCTAAATGGCACTGGCACATAATATTTTTTTTATTCTCAATCTTCCTTTTCTTATTAACCTCTTTTAAATTTTCTCAATCTATTGTTAGCATTATTAACAGCATGAACAATTTCTGACTTAACTGTCAGAACTGTTCAAAACATTATCAATAAAATAATCTGCAAAGATAAATCGGGTCAGGATTAAATAGTCCCCAACTAAAATCATTATTTTACAAGGTTTATACTGTAATTTTGTGTAATTTCTTATTTACATAGCATTGCTTACTTCATTACCAAAGTGGTCAGTTCCACTAATTTCTATTCCCACTGCACCCGTTCAAATTAGAGCAGCAAGGTGGGACAAAAGCAAGACAAGAATCTCATGTTCTAAATCTTTCAAGTTTGATGAACTTACACATTAAAAATGTAAGTTGGTGGCAAAATCCATGTCCAAACAGCCAACTAAAAGAAATAATTGGAAAAGAACCCAAAATACAAGTAAGAGATATAGCGAAGTGACTTACAATTTTGAAGTGGAAATGGCAAGGCACTTCTAGAAGAAAGAACAAATGATTGGCAAACATAATCCTTACCTAGAAAACTTTGTTCATAAATAAATTCAGAAGACGACTCTGAAGAAGGTGCGAGAGTTAAATTCGCTCAGTGGCAGGAATAATCTGATAGAATAGAGGCATTTGCCATGCATGTGAAACCTTCTGCTGCTACTCCTATTTATGCAAATACATATATATTATATGGATCCTCACATCTGATCGACTTCGCAGCGGATGGGTCTTTCGTTAAGTTGTAAGTGCCACTGTAAAATAGAAACAGTTAGAAAAAGTGGAAATCGGTGGTAAAACAACTAGTATATTTGAAAGACGTTGAAAGGGATTTCTTATAAACTAGAGCCCAAGGTTGTATTAATGGTCCGCATGGACAAAGAAAGTTGGTGTTTTAATCATCAGATCGAAGTCATAAATACAACTCTGAGGCTAAAACAAGGTCGATTGCATCAAGTTTATATGTGCACTTTTGTGTTTTGGTGTATGTATAGACATCTGTGCCTTTATGACTATGATATTTTACAAATGCACACAGATTTATTCTTAATTTCTTTCGCTTTTACTCTGAGAAAAGCTTGAGGGAATTACTCTCAGAGACGCTCTGAATTTAATTGGTTTAATCATTCTATGTCTATCATCTGGTTGAAATAGTGATTAAGAAATTGAAAATTCCTCTTTGAGCTGGCAGTAATCTTTGTTTGAGATGGATTTAGGAGAAGAATAACCCCAAACGAAAATGTTTAAACTTTGAACAATAAGGTTGCTCGTTAAAGGTGCTTTTGGTCAAAAGTGGTGAACAATAATAATTTATATCCAAAACTATGATAATAAAATATGAATTATTACTGCGATAAGTTCCCGAATATTCAGGTTTAAAGTTAATTTTTAGTAAAAAAATCCTAAAGGATTACGTGCTTGTGATAATTCCTAGGAACACTTGTATCAGGATGTTTGAACGTTTAAGATGTATCAAGATGATACATGGATGACTGAGGTGTTTGTGATAGGTGACTTTCAAATTAGATATTTAGATAGGAAGTTGAGTGCAAGCAAATAGAAGGGAGTGAGACTTTGTTTGTCGGGTGCTGGTGTAAATGATGTGTCTTAGAGGTATGATAGTGTAGTATCTGGCTGTGAGAGGGATGCAGGTGTGATTAGGCATGTGGGAGTAAATGATGTAAAGAAGGTGGGTTCATGTGAGTTACGAGAGAGAATAAAAAGGTTAGTTGAAAGGCGTTGTTTCAGGTGTACTTCTGAGATTGGGTGTGGGGATGGAATGGTTGTCTCGTGCAATTGCACTGAATGAGTATGTGAAAGGCCTGTGTGTAGTGTCGGGATTAGTGTTTGTAGATGTTTGGAATGGGTTTATGGGAATAAGGCATTGTATACATTGGATGGATTCCCTCTAACTCGAACTGGGGTTGATGTGTTGTGGCAGGAGTTAGATAGCGTCGTTGGGTCTTTGCAGGCGAGAAAATAGTTACTGATAGTGGTCAGGTAAATATAAGAGCACAGGTTGGGGCAGGGAAAGGAAAGAGATGCAGAGGAGATAGAGTGGAAGGTATACATTCTAAAAGAGGTGCTTCAGGGATAGGAAGGATAAGTTGTCTTTATACCAATGCTCGCAGTCTTAGAAATAAGAAAGATGAGTTATTTATTTATATTATTGATGAAGATATAGATATGTGTAATAGAATCATGGGTTAATGAAAATAAATTTAATGACAACGTGAGTGAATTTGAAATAAAGGGTTATGATATGTACATTAGTCAAGGGAGAGATAGGATGGGTGGTGGGTTGATTATTTATATCAGAAATAGCATTTCTTCAAATCTAAATAATTCTATTAAGCAGAAAGAAGTTGAATCGCTGTGTAAAGATATTAAGGTTAGTAAAAATAGGATAATACACCTGGGAGCCTTTTAAAGACCACCTGGACAGACTGACTGTGTTGATTGATGAGCTAATGATCAGGAAAATAAGGAAAAGGTGTGAAGCAGATGCAGTTATTCTTGGTGACTATAATTTATATTCTGTGGACTGGAAAATATGATAGGAAGGGATAGAGCAAGTTGTAAGTTTATAGAATGCTTTGAGGATATTTTTTTACTTAATTAGTTAATAAGCCAAAAGGGTGTGCCAATATCTTAAATCTGGTTTTTTCAAATGATGATCACTTGGTTCAGGAATTGACTATCGGGAAAGCATTGGGAAATAGTGATCATCAGATGGTTCATTTTAACTTGGGAATAGTGAAAGGTAGAACATCAACAAACTCCACAAAAACTCCAAATTTTTATAGGGGAGATTAGGTGGGATATAGAATTCAGGGGGAAGAATTCTTATGAGATGCGGGACACTTTTAAGACTATATTAAACATAGTCCAGGAGTAGTGTATTCCAATGAAGGCTATTAGGAGGAAATGTAGGAAGCTGTTGTGGCGGAATCACAAGATAGCTAGGAAAGTTTCTGAGAATAAAAGGGCATACCAGAGATTTAAATCATTATAGGTCGAAAAGAAATGAGCTAAATAAGATTATTAAGAACAGCAAACTGGCGGAAGCGATCAATTTACTTCAAAATAATAATAAAGGTCTAAGAAAATACTTTAGCTATTATAAAATAAGTAAAATATCTAATAGTGCTAAAATAGGGCCTAATAGATATGGAGGGGTTTTGAAAGAATCTGATGAGGAAATAGTAGAGGCTCTTAATGATCATTTTTCTTCAGTATTTACACAACAGAATCAGGATAGATTAATTGATGATATTTCTAGGTTAATGGAAGTAGTGTTGAATACCGTTAGTGTAAACAGGGAAATAATTAAAGGGCTTATATTGGAATTAAATACTAGTAAGTCATCTGGCCCACACAACATTAATTCTAGGTTGCTCAAAGAAGCTGTAGATGGTATTGCAGTAGCTATTGAGAAGTTATATAATAAATCACTAGAGCTTGGAGAAATACCTAATGATTGGTAATTAGCGAATGTATTGCGAATATTTAAAAAGGGGTGTAAAAAGGACCCGAATAACTTTAGGCCGGTAAGCTTAACTTCTATCGTTTGTAAAATCCATGAGAAGAAAGTTAAGAAGGGGATTTCTGACCATCTAGATTATGGTAGGTTAATAAATGATGCTCAGCATGGGTTTAGAAGAGGTAGATCGTGTTTAACAAACTTACTGGAGTTATGGATTATGTTACTAAGCAATTAGATAAGGAAGAGAATGTTGATGTAATTTATTTAGATTTTAGCAAAGCTTTTGATAAGGTTCTACATAGGAGACTAATGCACCAATTAAAAATGCATGGGATATGTGGTTAAGTTTTGAATTGGATAACTGAATGGCTGAAAGACAGGAATCAGAGAGTTGTGCTGAATGAGGTGAGGTCACAGTGGAGGGACGTTATCAGTGACGTACCTCAGGGATCCGTTTAGGGCTTTTTATAATTCATAGTTTATATAAATGATCTTGGAGAGGCTGTTAATAGCAAAGTGTCAATTTTTGCTGATGACACTAAATTGGCAGCTGTAGTCAAAAAGGTTGAGGGTAGCTTTAAAGTGCAAAGTGACTTAAATATGTTATTAGCTTGGCAAAGTTCTTAACATGGGAAGGGATAATAGGAAATCTATCTATGAAATGGATGGGCATTGGCTGAATTCAGTTGATGATGTAGAGGACTTAGAATTAGTAGTAGATAGGTCACTGAAGTTTTCAAAGCAGTGTATTGAGGCAACAAATAGACCAAATAGGGTGCAAGGAGGTGAACCTTAAACTCTACAACTCCTATGTTAGGCCACATTTAGAGTAGTGTATGCAAGCATGGTCACCACATTTTAGACATGACATCAACCTGCTAGAGTCAGTACAGAGGAGGGCAACAAAAATAATACTTTTCCTGAAGCACCTTGAATATGAAGAAAGATTGAGGGCACTAAATATGTTCTAATTCAAGAGAAGATGTGTCGGGGAAGATATGTGTGATAGAACGGGTTAACGCCGCGTAATTTCAATCACTATCACATGTTATTTAAAACTACGATGCTCTCCACGTGTATCTTCGCTTTGAAGCTGGGCGCCTTATCGCAGCCACCTGAGTCAATGTTTAAACAAGGAGGTTTATCTTCCCCCCCGTTCGCCCCATGCGTCGAGCTCGCCAGATTGAGTTAGGCTTATGGGCAGATAAGGCATTGTTACCAGGCTCGGCTGTGCATTCCCTCGAAGATTCCATTCTATTCCCCCACGCCAAGGAGATGTCCCGGCTATATATATGGAAACTTAGCCACTAAGATTTAGATTGGAGATCCAGATTTTCGTCGCGAACACATCACTACGACCCACTCTCACCTTGTGCGCCAAGGGATCTCGACCTCGAGATTCACCATCACTTGTCCAGAAGGAGGACAATATTCCTTGAGTGCCAAGGTTCGAGCCTTTCGTGACGCCAAGTCCACAAGGCTTCCCCTGTTGTTCAAAAAGAGAACAACATTAGAATAGCCATTGTACTTGTGTGCCCGTTGACAAGAAACGGTTCTCGCCCCCCTGCCCCCTGTTGTTCAGAAGAGAACAACGTAGAACAGCCATTGTTCTTTTGAGCCCGTTCGCCAAAAAACGGTTCTCACCTTCCCCTGTTGTTCAGAAAGAGAACAACGTTAGAACAGCCATTGTTCGCTCGAGCCCGTTGACAAGAAACGGTTCTCACCCCCCCCCCTTGTTGTTCAGAAGAGAATAACGTAGAACAGCCATTGTTCGTTTGAGCCTGTCCGCCAAGAACCGGTTCTCACCCTTTCTCCTTGTTGTTCAGAAGAGAACAACATCAGGACAGCCATTGTTTTCGATCCCGTAGACAAGAGACGGTTCTCAATCCCCCCCTTGTTGTTCAGGAGAGAACAACGTAGAACAGCCATTTTTCTTTTGAGCCCGTTCGCCAAAAAACGGTTCTCACCTTCCCCTGTTGTTCAGAAAAAGAACAACGTTAGAACAGCCATTGTTCGCTCGACCCCGTTGACAAGAAACGGTTCTCACCCCCCCCCTTGTTGTTCAAAAGAGAACAACGTAGAACAGCCATTGTTCGTTTGAGCCTGTTTGCCAAGAACCGGTTCTCACCCTTTCCCCTGTTGTTCTTGTTGCTCAGACGAGAACAACATCAGGACAGCCATTGTTTTCGAGCCCGTAGACAAGAGACGGTTCTCACCCCCCCGCCTGTTGTTCTGAAGAGAACAACGTAGAACAGCCATTGTTCTATAAGCCGCTCGTCAAGAAACGGTTCTCATTCCAAGACGCCACGTCAGGATCATTTAATTCCCCCCCCTTTGGCTGGAACTCGCTAGCGGACCGAAAATTCCGTCACGTCGCCTTCCTCTGCACAACAAGTATAATTACGTAAGCCGAACGTTACCTTTGAGTATTTAACCCTTTTGTCAACTCTATCCTGTGCTTTAAATGGTTTAGCGAACCATCCTTTCCCTTTAACTTTATATTTGTTTTACCGTTTTAAATCTTTTAATCCTTGGATTAGCCCGATTCCCCACGACCCTTTCCATTCTCTGTTTATGTCAATATTTTCCGTTATGTGTGTTGTTGATAGTTATTATTAATAAAACTCTATTTTATTAATGATAACAATATTATTATCCTTGAGCTCAGTTCCACTTCTTAAGCATATCGAAGATACATAATATCGGCCAGCCTAGACATCCACGCACTCTAAAGATAATTAAAGAAGTTCCCTCAACGAATAGTTATATATGGTATATCGTGAGAGTCCATTCTACGAAATATATATATATATATATATATATATATATATATATATATATATATATATATATATATATACTATTTAAATTTGGTATCAAGTGTGTAAGGTTTAACGCTATATCTTTGCAAACACTGGTCTCAGTCGAGTAAAGCATAGTGTTATTCGTTATAATAATAGAGTATAATAGTTCTCTTTTGTTTTAACGATTGCTATCCCCTTTTTTGAAACTTAAGAAGCTGGAGTAGCTCAAGGAACTGTTATAATAACTTGTTTGTCTTTTTTTTGTGATTTTAGTCAGTGGTTATTTAGATCGAGAAACCAAGTACGAATAGGTCAGTGCCCATATTTAGGTAGGCTAATTCTCTCTAGAAAGCATAATTCTTGTTACAAGGAGTTTTAGTTGGTTGACTATTGCGCCCCCAAGTGCAAATGCAAAGATGACTCAGTTAGAAATCTTTAAAGCGCAAGGAGAATCCTTGGGACTTTCCGGAAAAGAACTAATTGAGTACGTTCAAGAGGAGCAAAGAACGGAAAGAGAAAAGTTAAGAGAAGAAAAAGAAAGAGAAAGAGAAACCCAACAAGAAGAAAGAGAAAGAGAAATACAACGAGAAGAAAGAGAAAGAGAAATCCAACGAGAAGAAAGAGAAAGATAGGAACGAAAAAGACAAGCTGAGCTTCACCATCAGATTGAATTAGCTCGTGTTGAAGCACAAATACAGTCCGCCAGTTCAAGTTCAGAATCCCCCTCCCCCACTCTTTCACTGCAGCTCCCCAATTTTAGGGATGGAGAGGATTTCGGAGCATTTTTACCCCACTTCGAAAAGATCCTCGAAATCAATAACATGGATCTGGAGGCTGAAGGTGTAGCCAGATTACTTCCCTTTTTAAATTGTTAATTGCGCGAATTTTTTATATCTTTACCATCTGAATGTACAATTAACTATAGCACCTTAAAAGCTGAGTTATTGGCCGCTCATAATATAACTCCCGATTTCTACCGCCAAGAATTTCGAGGAGGTCGTATTAAACCCGGACAGACGTTCCGTCAATTCGGATACATTCTTCAGAGGAATTTTAAATTTTCGTTAGAATCCTCAAAGGTTGATCCTAACTACGAGTCCTTACCTGACTTCGTGTTGCGGGATCAATTTTTGGCGTCTCTTCTGACGGAGATCCGCGCGTTCGTCAAGGATCGTCGGTGCCAGTCCTTTAACGAATGTACCGAAGAAGCGGATGTCTATGCCGCAAGCCATAATTTATACCCAAAGGAGAATCAAACTTTTCACCAATCCCCCTACAAGGAAAGAAGGAAGGATTCGCGCCCCTTCACAAGAAAGCCGACGAAGTTTTCGAGCTCCGTAAAACCCTAAAACTTCTTTCCCCAAAACCAACAACGGGACTCCAAACCTCCAGTTAAGATTTCTCCTCCATCTCTCTTTTCGAAGCGACCAATCATATGCTTCACCTGTGGTGTAGAAAACCACATGAGCTGGAATTGCCTCCAAAATTCTAGGCTTAAAAGCGGACCAGCCCACCAAGTTCACCAGATTAATGTCACTCCGGCTCCGCCGGGGGTGCAGACCCAAGCAGAAACTTCTCCCCCTCCGTCAGGCCACCAGGTAAATTTTATTTTTGATAAAAGTTCATCGGGAACTTTGAAATTTGAGGAGGGCAGCGTGAACAACTGCCGAGTATCGACTCTCGTCAGGGATACAGGATGTACGTGTTTCATCGTCTCCGACAAACTCCTCCCCCCAGTGGACCCTAACCACAAAAAATTTGCGGTGGCACATGACTACCTTGGGCTGGCGAACCAATTCCCCGTCGTTAGATGTTACCTGCAGTGTCAATATTATGATGGCTGGGCTGAAGCCATTTCAGCACCCATACAATTCTGTTCCGTACTTATAGGACAGAGCCCCCAAGTAAGTTCCGACCCTGTGTCTTAGGCCGCCCTTCCTCGAAGCCGAGCTAAGAAAGAAGCCCAGGAGCCTGTCCCCATCAGAACCCCGATACCGTCCGATTTCTCGGAGACCCTTAACCAGGACTTTAGGACGGCACAAAGGAGTGTGAATTACTCTCCCCCTGAGGTGATAAGGCCCAAGACAAGGACACGAAGACTGTCCGTGGACCTAAAGAAAAAAAGTACCCCCAACGCGCACATGGAGATACGTTCGTAGCACTGGACGAAACATTGGCGCTTGAAGAAGATTACCCCGCGGAGTCCCTTAATGTAATACAGACAGTGTGCACACAACCTGATGCCGATTACCCTCCTCCTTCCCTACCCAGCGAGTCTTTGGAACCCTCTGACCTGGATATTGACGCGCAGCTGACACTACATCAAAAGGGTCAGCTACAAGAACGATTTGAGCGACTGCGCGAAAATGGCCTCACCATTGGCCCCAGCAAATGCCATTTTGCCCATGAAACCATAAAATACTTGGGTTTCAAAATAGGACAAAGCAAGTTAGGTCCCCAAGAGGACAAGATTAAAGCAATCGCCGACATACCCCTCCCGAATACTAAGAAGCAATTCAGATAGTTCCTAGGATCAGCTTCTTACTATTGGCGACTTGTTCCGAAATTCACTGCAATTCCGGCGCCCCTCAGCTCGCTTCTAAAAAAGAATTCCCCCGATCGTTAACGTTGGAATGATGTCGCAGTTTCCCATTTTAATCAGCTCAAGAGTAAGCTCATTTCTGCCCCCATTTTAAAGTTGCCCGACCCGGAAAAATCCTTTGGGATTAAGACCGACGCAAGCAACGAGGACATTGGAGGTGTACTCCTTCAATACGAGGATGACGGAACGAGTCATCCAGTTGCATATGCTAGTCGCCAATTATTACCACGCGAAGAGAGATATGCCACTATAGAGAAGGAAGCTCTATCAATTATCTGGTTAATAGACAAATTCAAAAAGAACTTGATAGTAAAAGAATTTCAGATAGGAACCGACCACCGTCCGTTA
Source organism: Ceratothoa steindachneri (assembly GCA_963969495.1). NCBI lineage: Eukaryota > Metazoa > Arthropoda > Malacostraca > Isopoda > Cymothoidae > Ceratothoa > Ceratothoa steindachneri. Next base: position 65,232,677 of record OZ018319.1, read on the forward strand.
GCCTATATTAGGAATGTGCATCACTCCAACGGCCGAATCATGCGCTGGAGTTTACTCTTGCAAGAGTATCAATTTAAAATAAATTATATAAAAGGTTCCGATAGCCAGGTCGCTGACGCACTCAGTAGGAATGCGTTAACGAATAGCGTAGATGATTTCCATGTATGTAAATACCGTCTTAAATTAGATTCTCTTGTAATATCATTAGTTAATATATATGTCTGAATTTTGTAACGCTTAATGTCTATTTTTTTTTGTATGTATACGTATTTGTACACATTAAATTACTTATAAATTATTTTGTCCCATATGTACTAACTTTATATCATTTCATTGTTCCATGCCCCTTTTTTTTATTAAGTTTGTATTAAAGGTTATTTTCCCCTGTAATCAAAAGATCAAAATAATCATATGTATTGAGGTAATACTAGTTAGGTGCATGAAGGTACGGTTGGTACAAGAAAACGAGTTCCCCACAACGGAGCTCTATTGTTGTCCCTTCTCTCTCTTTTTTTCGAAGTGACAACTTCCCCCGGAATGGAGGGGTGTGATAGAACAGGCTGAGGCCGCGTAATTTCAACGACTATTACATGTTATTTAAAACTACGATGCTCCCCACGTGTATCTTTGCTTTAAAGCTGGGCACCTTATCGCAGCCACCTGAGTCAATGTTTAAACAAGGAGGTTTATCTTCCCCCCTTTCGCCCTATGCGTCGACCTCACCAGATTGAGTTAGGCTTATGGGCAGATAAGTCATTGTTACCAGGCTCGGCTGTGCATTCCCTCGAAGCTCCCACTCCATTGTTCCCCACGCCAAGGAGATGTCCCGGCTTTTTATATGGAAACTTAACCACTAAGATTCAGATTGGAGATCCAGATTTTCGTCTCGAACACATCAATACGACCCACTCTAACCTTGTGCGCCAAGGGACCTCGACCTCGAGATTCACCATCACTTGTCCAGAAGGAGGACAATATTCCTTGAGTGCCAAGGTTCGAGCCTTTCCTGACGCCAAGTCCACAAGGCTTCATCTGTTGTTCAGAAAGAGAACAACATTAGAACAGACATTGTTCTTGAGAGCCCATTGATAAGAAACGGTTCTCGACCCCCCCCTCCCTGTTGTTCAGAAGAGAACAACGTAAAACAGCCATTGTTCTTTTGAGCCCGTTCGCCAAAAAACGGTTCTCACCTTCCCCTGTTGTTCAGAAAGAGAACAACGTTAGATTAGCCATTGTTCGCTCGAGCCCGTTGACAAGAAACGGTTTTCACCCCCCACCCTCCTTTTTGTTCAGAAGAGAATAACGTAGAACAGCTATTGTTCGTTTGAGCCCGTTCGCCAAGAAACGGTTTTTACCCTTTCCCCTTGTTGTTCAGAATAGAACAACATTAGGACAGCCATTGTTCTCGAGCCCGTAGACAAGAGACGGTTCTCACCCCCCCGCCTGTTGTTCTGAAGAGAACAACGTAGAACAGCCATTGTTCTATAAGCCGTTCGTCAAGAAACGGTTCTCATTCCAAGACGCCACGTCAGGATCATTTAACTCCCCCCCCTTCGGCTGGAACTCGCCAGCAGGCCGAAAATTCCTTCACGTCGCCTTCCTCTGAACAACAAGTATAATTACGTGAGCCAAACGTTACCTCTGAGTATTTAACCCTTTTGGCAATTCTATCCTGTGCTTTAAATGGTTTAGCGAACCATCACCTCCCTTTAACTTTATATTTGTTTTACCGTTTTAAATCTTTTAATCCTCGGATTAGCTCGATTCCCCACGACCCTTTCCATTCTCTGTTTACGTCAATATTTTCCGTTTTGTGTGTTGTTGATAGTTATTATTAATAAAACTCTATTTTATTAATGTTAGCAGTATTATTATCCTTGAGCTCAGTTCCACTTCTTAAGCATATCGAAGATACATAATATCTACCAGCCTAGACATCCACGCACTCTAAAGATAATTAAAGAAGTTCTCTCAACGAGTAGTTATATATGTTATATCGTCGAGAGTCCATTCTACGACAATATGATTAAGCTTTTTAAAATCTGTTCTGGGATGGATAAGTTGGATTTTAGCAAGTTATTAGAGTACTAAGGGTCACCATTTAAAAATTTTTAATCAAAAGTGCAGGTTGAATGTTCTAAAATACTTTTTCACCAATAGAATGGTGAGTTACTGGAATAGTTTGCCATCTGAGATGGTAGACAGTCCAAACTTGAATGTATTCAAAAGCAGATTAGATGATTTTATGGGGAGGGAGGGTTAACTTTAGGGGGGTGTTCTGGACTCATTCCTCTGGATGCAGTTTTTTATTATTGTATATTACGATTAGTTAGATTTTGACGAGTCTTGATGATGATGCTTTTTGTTTTTGACACATTCCTGTTTATGGTTGGAATTGTATATTGTAGATGCATGATCGGACACAATCCTATGGATTGTTTAAATTGTATATTGTAGATGCATGATCTGATGCAGTCCTATGGAGGCATTTTGTTGGTAGGTTTTGACAGATGCAGATGACCTTTGATATACCCTTGTGGCTTTTGCCATCCGTGAAATTATGTTATGTTATGTTATGTTATGTTATATTATGTTAAGATCAAAATTCGCTGATTTTGCATAGTTCCTTGTTAACTTTTACCCTGTTCTATTTATGGAGTCACTGTGCTTTTATCCCTATTGGACCTAGTTTTAATTCGTGTTTTTGTTTTCATCACCTTCTTAGTCTTATGAATACTGTGCTACCATGAGTTTATGAATTTCCTATTCTTTTATTAATTATAAACAAATTCCATTGTAATTTAGCATCAATTTCGCCATTCCTATTCGCAAATAGGTCACCTTCCATGAAAATAGAAATAGCTTGTTCTCATACCATGGTCACTCCAAGGTTTCGTACTCCACTGCTATTAGGAAATATGACCTTTGTGCCGCTTCCCCCTGACCTATTTGTGATAGCCATACCATTGGATAGCAATTGTTTCCTACCTGATTCATGGTTCTACGTCCTGCTTTGATCAAAGATAAATCTTCGAATAATTGATGATTTCCATTTATAAATGAAGGGATCCTGTGCAATTTAGAGAACGTAATGGCACTTTGGTATAAAATAAATAATTAATAAAAAAATAATAGTATTATAGGTCTGAATATAGAGTATTAGATAAAGACTTTTAATAATGACTTTAGTCAAATTATTTATTATTAGGTGGCTAGGTAATGAATTAAATTCCAGGTCGCTCATCTACCTCAAGATATAAAATATCGATGGAAAAGTACGTGTATGAAAATGATTTTAGGTTTCATAGTTGAATCTTGAATTTGGAAAGCCAAAGTTAGATTTTGTAAGTTTTCCTCCTTATCATCTCAGTAATAATAATGAGTTTCTGTTATAGACTTATAGGTAGGACAGCTTTCAGTAGCTTAACTTATCGGGTATTAAATATAGTCAATTAATTCTACAACAATGACGTAATTAACACCCACCTATTGTGAGTAGTAAATAATTGTAAATAAGAAAACAATCGCTTACCATTCACGCCGATTAAGTGAGAATATTGGGTCAAGGCCTACAAATGTAAGATCTACGTTATTTACTATAAATCCGGAAAGAAAAGTTGAATTTCTTGTGGCCAATTGGGCAAACTTCTTCATAGAAAATTGTATCTATTTTTTTTACAATAAATAATATTTATCTAGAAAAACAAACGTAACTACTCTGCTGATATAAGTTCTCCGCCTTTTCAAACTCCTTCGCAACGCATAACTTTACATATTAAATAAATCAACATTATTTCCATAAGTAAAACCCTCACGAATACAAGAATATCTGCCTTATTCCTGTATTTTAGGTGGAAAAATGCTTGTAAAAATATATATTAAATAAATAAGAAAATAAAACACAGAAACTATTAACATTATATGTTCAGGAAAGTTTTAAAGGTAAAAGAGGACATATATATAAATATATAAAGGAAGAAGTGCAAGGGTGTTTCATGACCTATCAGAGGATAATAATGAAGACAGGAAAAGTAAAGGACGATCTAATTTTAAAAACGCTTGATATTAACCCGAGTCCTCTTCCTAAAATGATGATGCACAGTGCACTTAGGTTTTTGACAAGTTAAATGCGGAAAACAATAACAAAAATTTTCAATGTGACCAGTCTTAAAACCTGCCAAATCATGGAATTTAGTCATATGTTTTATGTTTATGTCCAGACCATATATCACATAATAAACATGTGCTAGATAAGTTAGTTTTTAAAAAGAAGAACTATATTATTTATGTGTATAAAAGATTCAGTCCTTTATTAAGTAACTAAAATGGTAGTAAGTTTTAGTCTAGAACAATTCTCCTTAGTACTTTCTTACTGAAACTGTATTTTTAGGTATTTACAGGATTTAGAAACAAGAAAACTGACAATTTTAACAGAATAAAGCAAAGTTCGAGGTTGTTTTAGTATAGTTTTATATACTTTTACATCCTAAAATACTAAAAACAGAGAATTTTATTGTTAATTAATTCTAATCTTAATCTTACTTTAGTGTCTCTATGACCTTTCCATCAGCCTCACCTTTATTTCGAAATTTATTCTGAGAACTTAACGTTTGTTAAACCTTAGAAGTGAAAACATGCAAAGCTTTGTGATCATATATTTTATAGGCGTTATTATACTTTTATTGAATATATATATTAAACAAAGGTAAACTTTGAGGTACATTTCAGATATATGGTAAAAGATAAATTAAAATTGAAAAATATGTCATATTTCAATCGTGAATAAACAGTGTTTGGCCACCAAAAAAATATACACCTAGGATAATTTTTTAAGGATTTTTAATCGAATTTTTCTATTCCTAGTTTTCATAATAAAGTAAACGTTTTATCTACTTAACATTATGACTCAACATCGTCAAACAGCTACCTGTTTTCTAAAAAATAATAATATTTTACTCTTTTATAACTTTCATTTTATTTTTCATAAGTTCATTAATAGTTATGACATCATTTGAAATATATTAGATTTCCATATATGTGTGGTATGACACAATATAACATCTACATTATCTAATTAAACATCCAATTTACCAGCCAACCTCACCCATTTCACATAAACTCGATTTGTTTATTATGAGTTCTTTTCAGCACTTTAAAATACACCTGAAATTCTGAAACATTGGTATTAATACTAGGATTAATAATACGATTAATGACTCGATTATTGAGAGTTATGGCGCCAGAACCAGGAGAACGTATGAGTTAATGTGTGTTTCGATGCAATTGAGGGTATGATTCACAATTTATGTGACCTCTCGGTGAGAGTTACTCAACTCATTAGGTTGTTATCAGGCTAAATGTAAAGAACAAATTATACTTAATTTTTAAGTAAAATTGAAGAGATATTTCCTACGCCCTGGCATCTATAAAAGCGAAGGTAACTGAAACTCAATAATTAACGTGGTTTCCAAATGAGAGCAAAAAACATGAACTTTCATTGCTTTGTTCGAAAGAAGTGTGGGAAAGCCTTTTAATACAATGGAGAAGAAAGGTTAAATTTGCGCTGAACCTAAGTAAGTTTAGTTTATTAGTTTCTATATGTATATATAAGAAATTAAAATTTAAAAGCTTTTAAATTTGTAGTTGAAAAGGATTTACCATAGAAATCATTTAACTTAACACATACAAAATGCAATATGAGCATAACAACTGATATGTTAGATGAGTGGGTAAGAAAACTCGGATTTCTTTTATAAAAAATGCAAATATGAAGAGAAAATGTTGTAAATGAATAGTTTTTCTAAAATTTGCTCATTTCTCCTACATATTGTTAGTTTGAGTTCCCCCTAAAGATAAAACTTAGGGGAAAATACTTGGCTAAGGAAAAAGTAGGTAAAATGAATAGAGATTAGAAAGACAAACTTATGTTCACACAAAATTAAGAGCTTCATTCATCGAAGATATTAAAATAAAAGCAGGGGGAGGGGATGTTGTTTAGTCAGCCACTGCTCCTTAGAGGAATCAAATCATCTTGGAGACATAATAAAGAAAAGAAGCTCAACAATCATTTTTCTCTGTTCCATGACAACATAAGATATCACTAAAAAATTAAATACACTGGTCAGTATATAGGTCAGAAATATCATATAAAATATAGCTATAAGATTTCATGCACAGTCCCGTATGTGGGGCTGGAAAACTACATAAAACTACATATCGTAATAAGATTATATGCACAAGCATGTAGATAGGCTCAAAAAACTACACAAGATAGTGTATAATATTACATGCAGGGGGTTTTATGTGAAGCATGAAGACTTAAAATAAGATATTCCTATAAGATAACATGCACAGGTGTGTATGTGTAGCAGGAAGAAAACTTAAGATGTCCCTTTAACAGTTAATACATATGGATGTATGAGGGGCAGAAAACCTACATCAGACATCACTCTTAGAATAAATACATAAGCCTTTATGTGATGCGGGATGACTACATAATATATCTCTATAAGGTTACATTCACCTGAATTTATGTGGGGCACAATGAAAAGATAAATTATCACTCTAATATTACATGCAAAATTCTGTATGTGGAAGAGTCAGAATTGATGATATCCTTTAACTTGTACGTAGACATGTGTATGTATGTGGAGCAGAAGCATTACATAAGCTATTGCGATAAATTACCTACAAGAGTGGAAATGTTGCGCATTTCCACCACAAGTCTGTATGCGCAGAAAGAAAAGTATAAAGTTATAGCTATAAGATTTCATGCACAGGCCTGTGAGTTTATGGATGCTTTTGCTCTGTTGTGAGTGATTGGTTGTCAAGGGTGATTTATCAATGAGTTTTGGTAACACTTATATGCAACCAGACAGGGTACTTGGTTCAGCATCAGGGCTACCGATTTGATTTTTCTGGGAGTTTTTTTACGTGAGGTACTGACTCTAAAGGGTAGAGCAATCTTCTGTATTGATTGAAGGCTGTCTTTCTTGATTGCAGGCTGGATAAAGGTCATTAGGGATTTCTATAAAGGTAAGGAAATCTTCTGTGGAAACTTTATTCGGCGCGACTTTGTAAATTCTGCAGATGTATCTCTCTTCATCTGTATTACTCTTCATCCTGAACCACTTTCCACTGCATAGATGGCGGTGAATAACAGATACATGAATAATTTTTTTACATTGGATATTAGTTCCAAATAATATTACACTTTTAAATTCTACTTATATTAATATATTTTAAAGTTGTTTAATTATTAAAAAATCTTACAATTGTTATTTAATTATACATAAGTAATTATTAAAATAGTTTACTTTAATATTCGATAAAATTGGTTCATCCTTAGAGCGTTAATATATTCAAATAGAAGTTTTATAGTTTAGATTGTTGTTTTCTTTTTTTAATTAATTATGTATTTCGACGTTTTAGTGAGTGGGTAATCCCAGTCCCACTTCCTGGACATATATTTTATTACCGCAGCGAGGTGAAGCAGAGGTGAAGCGTATCCAATACACCTACCTTAGCCACTTCCAGTGAATAAGAATAACCTCGGTGCGTCTCCTTTTGATCAAAACTAAGATGATGAAACCCCTGAGTGTGTTCTCCACTCAGAATAAGCCAACCATGGGCGGTCGGTGGAATAATGAGTTTTAAGCCGAGTCGATTGCTTAATAATTGTCAAGGGATCGTTCAAATTAGTTAAACACACATATACAAAAATAATCTTTAATGTACGTGAATTTCAAATAAGCAACAGCGTATATAAATATAAATAGGATTAATCTTGCACTGAATACATAACGAATGGAATATTATTATTGAGTAAAATACTGAATTAAGTAAGTACTTCTAATATTCGAGGTTACGGGCTCGGGATGAGAATTCTAGATCACAAATAAACTGGTGAAGTTAGGGGAGGAGATAATTCAATTGACGATATCTTTGAGTTCGTAGGTATTTTTGAAAGGGGGCGGTGAAGATCTTCTTCTGGTGACGATGATCGCACCTAGTATGGCCGTCCGAGATTACCGAATGAGAGGGTAATCCTAGACCGGTGATATGCTGATCCTTTGCCGGATCACGAAGGTGAGCCAAGCGGTGACTCAATCGGAGTTCTTCCTCGAAGTACCTGTCCGATTATTCGGTACCTGGGGTGGGTAGCCAAAACCGATTACCTAGCTACGTCTAGGGTAATCCGCAGAGGGAGGTCCTGTGTAACCTCAGACTCTGAATGGGGGTGGGGGGCTGCGAAAAGTTTGGCACCTACAAGTACCTTGACTGCAACAACCAATTCCCCGAGAAGTTCCTTCCTTGCAGCGGGCGAACGGTTTACTTGACGTAGGTCCAATCTTCTGCCTGATTCCAGGAAGAAGTCTTCCTTTTATTTCTTTCACGAGCAGAATCGAGAGAGAGATCGAATTCTCGTAAAATCAGTATCTTCGCGCGAAAAACCTTTTTTCATCTTTGGGCCGACGGTATTTCTTTCGCGCCTTCGAGCCATCTCGGAGTTTACGTGGTGCGAAAAAAGGCGACAGAGAATTTCAGGCGAGAGGTGCATTTTAGGGATACGGGAAGGTGCGCAGCTTTGTGTCGGAGTGTTTCTGCGTACACCTATGTACGCGGTTTTTAGACTTCTACAATGTATTAAATATAAAAAAATAAAACAAAGACATTGTATTGATGGCCATAAACTCCCCGAAAAGGAAGGAAGTCATAACAAGAAGAAACAAGGAATAAAACAAGAAGGAAGACTCGAAAACAAATAGAATATACGCAAACCTAGCGAAAGCTAGAATTAAAGTATCCCAGAACATAGAAAGTTGTGCTTAACATCAAGGAAGGAGCGGGGCTGCATATACTCATGTGCATTGTGTAGGAACATACCTTACACATTGCAATGCCCGGCTTCTTCTCGAAAACGATGAAAATAATACTCGAAAAGATTGGAATCGCAAAAAATGTGGTTCCCAAAGTACCTTCTTAAATCTCACATCTTCGGAGTTGCCTCCTAGAGGGAAATGAAGCCTAACGACATTCTCATTTTCAACAAACCAATGGAATCAAACAAATATCAAAAGGAAACATGGGAAGAGATCACAGAATACAATAAAACGATGGAGGAGTCAGATAGTTGCAGCTCATCTGCAATGAAGGAAAGGAAAAAAAAGAGCAGACAAAAGAAGAAGAAGAAAATTGGCAAGGTAAGCAGTGACTCTGAAACATAATCGGAAACTGAAACTACGAAAGAATATAAACCAAAACAAGAAAGGTGCGTCTTTGAAGCAAGAGACTTTAAACTCACAGTTCTAGTCAACCCTAATAATCACAACGGTACCACAATTAATAAGTAATAAAACAAGTAAAGATTGGGTCATGTAAATGGGTGTTTATCTTTATGTGGTCCGTCTACGCAGTAGATAGGCTTGTAGTAATCAGACTTCGCAATGGGTAGGCTTCTGGAACTAAAATTGCTGGATTCAATAGGGCCAAAAGATACCTCGGCAAAGTGGACGCGAATTGTTTCTATTAAATCCAAGCATGCCTTGTTAATATATATAATGTAGAGATTCAATATTGTATGAGAAATATGATGGGATTTGTAAATGCACATATAAATTTTTATATAAGCAAGCGAGCGTGAGACACAAGAAGGAGCAAGGAACAATGGTTGAACACCTTCTTTGATAAAACTGCCCAAGTTGTGTCTCGAGATAAAATTCTCAAAGAAGGTTGTTTAATGAGGAGCCCAGATAAACACAGCTGTTGACCATAATAGGTGGTGGAGCAAAAATAGTATCAAATAGCACAAATAAGAAGTTTAATCATGTAAATGTACACACCGTGTACAGGCTTCCTAGCTCCCCCCAGGAAGTGAATAAATGTTAGCACAACGGAGTTATGCTCCTTCTATGATCATTTCCAGGCAACGCCTTCTGCATGAGGAGCGCATATATAAATAAGAAAAGGATAAATTAAGAAGGATTCAGATTTCATTCATTGATTAAGCCATTCAATCTTAACGAATCCACGCGCGTTCACGCTCCCGCATTTAATCCACCGAGTCTTGCCTCGCCCTTAACTCGTACTTGCGTTGATTTTATATAGACTACTAGTCTCCCGCCTGTACGCCCCCTGTGGTGTCACTTGCAAGGTAATATTTCGATATTAGAATAAAGTGTTTATTTTCATATGAACATCTTTGCCTTAAAACCTTCAGTAAGCCCAGCCAAGTAGAAAACCACCTTAAAATCATTTATCTTTGGAGTCAGATGAATAATTCGCCGCAACGCCACCTTTCATCTATAAATTGGTGCCACTATAAACTTTTACCCCCATAAACTCACATCATGAAGAGAATACGTTAGAGAGACTCCTAATGGGAAAAAAATAGAATTTTCCGTACTACTATTAAAGTCCACAAAATCGAAGTTCCCAAGTTGGCAAAATCGGAAGGTGGCAAACAAAGGTAAACAAATGCAAACGCCCCATGAGGAAATAAGAGGCGAAAGAAAAAAGTCAAAGATAGAACCAATTAGAAAACACAAGATAATTCACAAAAATGACAATGGAAAAATAAACAAACTGCCAAACTGAGACAGAAATTTATTCATTTTTTAACAGAAAAATTAAAGATATATAATTATAATGTACTAGCTAGAAACTCTAATGAACGAGCTACACAATGGAACTGCAATAGCATTCAAGAAAGGAATAAAATACTATGAATATATTAATTGAACTAAGCTTATCTCGCTATTACTATTTAATTTGAATACTCCTCTCTCACTATAGCAACAGGGTACCAGCCTCCCAAGCGAGACTATCTCCCTATTCACAATATCATGGAAATTTTCAAAAGCGGACAACCAACTATACTCTTCGGTCATCTTAACGCCTATTGTATATAAATGGGTTGTAGATTAAAGAACAAGACTGGCGAAGACTTGGAGCTACTTTTGGATAGAAATGTGGCCCGTATAATCGGGACTTATTTTTCGACCTTCATTACTGGAAGCTGCGCAACAAAGCGAAATATGATTCTAAGCAGCCTTATCATGCTTTATAATCACAATATGGAACTCATTGATTTCTTTTCTTTGCAGCAACCATATTTGTATAGTGGTTCTCATCAACAAAAACCAAGAAGATAAGCTATGCATGAGCAAACTGGAAAAGTACAAGGAATTATTTATGATATATAGACCGACCTCATTGGAAAGGGAAAACAAAGACAATGTCAATGCAGAATTGGAAAACATTATAAAGATAGTTACAGAATCGGACAAGAAAAAGGTCACATAGATAGAATATATAACACCAAAACACAAAAATTGACAACGGAAATGAAGAGAATAGCGAGACAGATAACGCAAATCTAGGAAATAATCAGGCAACAAGGCACGCAAACTCAGTAATACAGAAAACTGCAACGGCTAAAAAAAAAAACGCTGATACGAATTAAAGACCAGCAAAATGAAGAATGGAAAGACCTCATAGATAACGTACTCGTTAGTAGCAAAATGCCCGAGAAAAGCATGGCAGATAATAAAATAATAACAAAAAAGACCAAAGGGAAAACGATCAAGTTAGATGACGAGAATGGAAACCCAGGACGAAAAACAGTCAAATGAATGTAAAAAAACTCCGGGAGCATTGGGAAAAGATCGTAACAATAATACCGGATGACAATGATAGGAGAGTTCCTCGGAAATAACTATCATCGGATAGTTCCTAGGCCCTTAGCTGATGGAGCTAGACGGTAATACATGGCCACTGGTAAAACAATTACTAAAATATCAAGAATGATCTTCATTTCAAAGCCATGGTCAAGAAAAACACAGTTGATATCGTCCTACGGGACGTCGAAAAAGTGTTCGACAAAGTCTGGACTGAAAGGTTATCTTTCATACAAAAATGAGAGAATTGGACAAGAAAAATAATAAAACACTATATAACGCGCTGGTACATTTGTTCTTAACTTTTCTACCGATACCAGATTACACAGTCTCCATGTCAAGAGAACAGAGACTTCACAGAATACAAAACAACAAAGATATCTAGTAAATAATAAACTCATTACAAAGAGAAGGCGGAATTCTTGCGGACTTCCATGCAGATGCAAATATTTTGGCACTAAAATAACGCTAAGAAAAGTTGACAAAAATATGAAACGAGATAGAAGAAAGACACCAAGAGTTATACCACCATATTAAAATTGAGAACGATTTAATGATAAACAGATTCCCAAGCAGTAGAAAGAAACTGTTAACCTAGGACATTCTAATATACACCTAACCGAAGAAAAAAAAGATAATGGAATGAAAGAAGAAAATAAAAACAGAAGGACAGAAGACAACGGCTTGGAATCATACAAAAGATGGTTCCACTGTGACGCAAGATTTCCAAGCTGAGGTATAGGATTACAAAAGAAAAAACAATCACGGAAACATACGGAGAACGGCTAGCATACCTAGCCTCTAAAGTCATCAGCCTAAGACTTATTAACAACTAATAAAGAACGGACAGGTGGAGAGTAAGTATTATTATAGGGAAAAATACAGCGTACATCAAAGTAAGAAACTGTACATCATCCAAAGAAATCTGGTCTCTCCGCTCATATCCCACTCTATCCACCCATTCTTTTGAGCGAAAAACTATGGTCAACTATTAACCTTCAGCAAATTTCATAATTTTCACTTCTCTCATGTGTACCTCTCTGTAAAATTTATCCCGTCTATCACCTGCACCCTACTTGCAATCGGCCAAAATATAGCCAGTGGACGGCTGTTAATCTCGAACGTAAGAGGGTTTCACGAGTTCTCGTTAACAACGGCTACCCGCAAGAATCAATAGAGCACACCATAAAAAAGAAAATGAACTTAGCTGCTGGTCCTGGCTTCAGGTCTACTCCGAAGAATAACAATATCGACTTTTATTAAAAGGCCAATATGAACACCAGCTATCGTGAAGATGAAAAGGTTCTCAAGGCTATTCTCCATCGTAATGTGACCCCAACCGACCCTAATGTGGATATAAATCTGATTATATACTATAAGACCAAGAAAACAAGTAGATGCATAATTAAAAACAGCTGTCTCCTTCCGGCGAGTGAACTCCAGGAGACTAACGTCGTTTACGAATATTAGTTCAAAGTCGGTGACTGCAAACACCGCAATTCAAAGTACATCGCCGTAACATCCACAACCATGTCAATGCGACTGACAGCTCACCTTCAACATGGCCGTTAAAAGAAGCACGTTTTCAAACTTCCATTTTCCTTTGCCTCTTTTGCCAGAGAACTAGATCATAGTGACAAATAGTCAGACAATTACAATTATGGAGAAGTAGTGAGTATGTGAGTGTGAGAGATAGTGGTGTCTTAGAATAGTGGGGTTTGGGAATAGTGGTGAAAATAAGTAAGTCTTAGGGTTGCAAGATTTTTAAAGGTGCCTGGAGATCAGGCTAATCTCTTTAATTGTCTTTTTTGTTTATTTTATTAATATTTTTTTTATATATGTATGTATATATATGTACACAAGTATGTATGCATTACTATATATTACTATAAGGCGTTTAAACCTTTGGATTCGCGTACTAATTTAGCTTTTAATGTTAACTTGACGTGTAGTTTGGTTGTAGAGGTTCCTTTTATGTGTTTTTTGTTTCTACATCAATTCTTATGTGTGTCTTATTTGATTTTTGTGAATGTTTTTGCTATATTCATCTTTGGTTGTTAGTATTTTGTGTGTTCTGTGATTCATAATTACCTATTTTCTTCATTTTTATTCTTCATTGTCATTACTAGGTAGTTGTGGTCTTCTTTGGTTTTGAGGTAAAATCGATTTGGTTTTTCGTTATAGGTGGCTTTTCTTTGTCGGTTTTGGTCGATAGTTTTTCCCTAGCCAAAAAATGGAATAATTGCGTCCCAAAGCTTGCTGACGCTGCTTGGGAATCTTGCGCGACATGGACCTCGTTGGTTTTCTGCGATGAATGCTCTAATTTCCTCGTTGCTATTCATTCTAATTTTCTCTTTCATATCTGACTCTCTTTCCTTTAAGATCGTATTGAGCGGTTTGATGTCCCCCGCTCTATTCAGATCCACTTGATTCCCAATATCTCTTCTTCGTGACAGACAATCTGAGCCTTCCAATTTTATATGTTTCTTGTAACGCTTAGTTTGCCCTTAAAAATTTCCCGCGCCATGATTGGCCAATTTTTGTAATACTTATGTTCACGTAGAAAGACTATATATTAAATGTAGCAATTTGTGAATAATTCCATCTAACGTAGGCAGGTTGGAGATGGTTTTGGCTTAAATGAAGAAAATGAGAGATCATCCCAACCTTACCGACAAAGGAGAGTTACCAGCAAATGTAAGAGCTTCTTTTTACACACATCTACGAACTTCTACTTTAAGAAGCACTGAGGGAGAGTTTACTTGTCATTCGCGTCGCGCCAGATTCAGTCGAGTTTTTCCCAGATTGTTTTCTTGCTGTTACATTTTATTTAGGATGTGTCTTACCTTATATATATTGTGGTCCTTGCATAGTTTCTTCCTTATTAGTTGAAAATGGCATCTTACCGACACTAGTCCAATAGTTATAAAATAAAACTTTGATTCAAATATTGTGGTTTATCATTATCCTTCACTGATATACATCACGCCAATGTGATATCTTCCATTATATACATATATATAAAAGAATCAAAACGAGGCGTGGACTCCTGAGCCACCTGAGAATGCTTAAAAGTTGCTATTGTTTTTAGATATCCAGGACCTCTAATTTCCCCAGACCACTCGGGAGATTAAGAGATAAATCTGTGTTCCTATAATTTGTTTGCCTCGTTGTTATCACAATTCAGTGGGTCCACGCCTTCTGTAAGACTACCCCAGGGGACTGGGTTCAAGGGGAGGGAGGTGTTGTATGTTATAAAAATTCTATAGCGCCTTCTCCGCTAACGACACATCCAACGCTAAGAACTGAAGATTCTATTGCAACCTAACATCCCGCGGGATACATCCAAGTGTGGTGGCCCCCTTTCAGGAGTGGTTCCGGCTGTGTGTGGGGGGAGGAGGTCCTGTCATATCCATTTTTAAATGAGTGACCACACTGCAACTCTATTTGTTCTTGCCCTACAGGGTGGCTACAGTTTCAAAACACGTCCTTGCTGCTGACCACCAGAAGAACTACAGCCTTTATGCACCTTAGAATGGTAGCGGGGTAAAGCCCCAAAATAGACACCACGATCAAATCTTCTCTTTGACAAAACCACCTTAGATTCCTAGAACACACCTATCCATCAAAGATCATCATCTCCTGCCTCGACGGATAATTACGATTACTCTCGCTACTATATTAATTGAGCCTTAATTAACTTGGTTATGAAGGAGTTAAATCAAAATTGAAAAAAGAACTTTAACAACCTGACCTATGAATCTTTATCTTACTAAGATATTATCATTCTATACCTTCTCTAGAAGACCTTTAACACAATTAAGACTTGTTTGTAAGATGATGGGTAGTTGTTGATTTAGCATCCCACACTTCCTATTCCTTAAATTAGTTAGTTTCTTAAAAACAATTCATAGTTTTCGCTTTCCGAAAAAAAAATTGGCGTTTCAGAAAAATTTGAGAATCAATCAAACGCCTACGATAAAAGATGGCATTTATGGATAAGAAAAAGAATATTTAAGTATATATTTCGTTTTTCTCAGATTGAAGACGAGCGTTAGTAATTTAGTGGCATTTCATTTCCATACAAATGTTTCTATCGCTGTGGAAACTTTCAGACATTTTACAACAGCAAGTCCCAATTACTTCAAAGTGAAATTTAATTAATAATATTTTTAAAGTATATACATACATACTTACGTAATATGCTAAATGACTTCATCAATTCTGTTAGGTGTTTAATATATAAGTTTTACAATCATGAAAAATGAAAGTAACACTTTTCTTCATCTAACCGCTCATAAATTTGCTACTTTTTTAAAAGATGTGATTTTAACACTCTTCTGCTAACCATAAATAATATTTTAAAAACTCAGATTCAAGATATTCACTTAACATGATATCTCTTATAAAGTAGTATCTTGTAAAACTAGCCGAGTCAGAATTAAGCACTGTATGCTCATTGTAAGAAGAGGCCTTGAAATCAGTAATTTTTTCCTTAAGGATTATAGTAAATATAAAATCCACGATATTTCGAAAGATGTCTTCTTCCTTCCATTTTGGTTCATAATGCGTCCTTCACTATCTATTGACTTTTCCAATTGTTTATTTTTATATGGAGACTAACTACTCTTTATTAGCAATCTTCGTTATTGAGATCATATTTAGGTGGAACCTTCAGAATTTTCAGTTAACCTTCAGAATATTTATGATTTTATCGACTTAAAAGTGTTTGACGGTAGTTGAAATCTGCGATTCCTCTTTACTGCAGACAATTTTTTATTAATTCATTAACTCTCGCGTGCATTACATTGTTTGTTACAAATGTATATGCTCGAAACATCATTGGCAATATATTCAACAGTATACCAACAACCTTATCTAAAACAGCTCTCTCAGATCTAATTCCTTTATGTTAATTCATAATCACCCCCATTCTATGCAAGATTTCATCGATGATCTGCTTCATAATTGTTCCTAGCAAATCACAAATTTACAAAAGCTTTTCTACCAACAACCTTTTTTTTCTACTTTATTAGATGTTAGTTTGAATAAGTCTTTTTTCTCCGAAGGCCTGTGTCGAGGAATAGGTCACCTCCCTCTACAATACGTATATATCTATTGGTTGGGAATAAAGAGATAAAAGCCAAGAAAATATGTATATATACAGTTATATATACATATATCCTCTAATGTACTTACGTGTCCTTCGTACGTTCAAGTACGTTCAATTCCTAAGAGTAATCCGAGGATTACGAGGTATAACAGTGCAATTTACTACAGGGGCCGATAGCGTTTAATGAGTTTACCAAGTTGTAGTTCAAGGGTATATTTAAAGAGTGAACACTAAAATATAATTTTACTTAGTCACTAGTTAATATATATACATAGGGGAGAATGCAGGTAATTTAAATATAGAACAACTCTGAGAGAATACATAATAATGGGCCTTCTGGGAACGTTAATAGCTCGTTAATCAGTTTTAAATGGAATATTACATAAATCAGTTAGACGGAAGGAATATTTAGTGGTCGGAAAGTGGGTCGATTAACGGGAGATACAAGCAACGGTGTTTGAACCTTAATGGGGTCAACTCGAAGAAGGGGAATTCTTTAGCGAGTCGGCGCGGGGAAATGGAGAAAACCAATGAACTTGACCCTCGGACGAATATCCTGACGGTGATGAGGATCAAGGGGGGGGGGGATCAGAAGATGAGTTTACGATTCTCCTTGAAGACGGAGGATGGCACCTCTGCTCCAGAGAAATGCACCCTCCAAAAATCGAGACTCTGACGAGGCTCAGCGCGAGGTCTCACACGGAAAACTGGAGATCCTTGAGGGGGGGTTCCAGATGAGACGAGAGGATTCCCAGTCAATCCTTCGGGGAGTAAAACGATTCGAGGCGTGCTCTGAACAGAGTAAGGCTTCACAAAAGAAATGGGTCTGTCTGTTGATATCCAACCTCTATGGTATAGGCGAATACCAGGGACTTGGAGAAATAGACACACGATCTGAACCGAAGGTGACGGGTTCTCAAACTCAACCTGGAGATATTCGAAAACTCAGGGTATTTATATGACGGACATTTTTTTGGTTTCTCCTCGTTGGCAGCCTCAGACGCCTGGTTGAACACTTCTGGCGGCCAAAGAGATTAGCGTTTGTCGCCTGACGCATGTCTTAATGGCTTTTACAATGTGGGCGGGAAACTTTCGACTAGCAGCCTCCAGACTACGGAGATTAGCATTACCTCGGTAGAATAAAAACTTTTAACGCGTCTAACTCAATTAAATGGGCCTCTGAGGCAGCTGACAGGTATTAAAATTCTTTCTTCTTTATTTTATTTCGGTTCCGAGGTTAGAAGACAGAAAGAGAGAGGGAAGGAATTCTTGGAAAAAATTAAGGGGATATTCTTCTTTAGCTTCCCTTTCCCTTACAGCTTGATACCATAAAAGAAAGTTCATCTTCCCTCTGTATCTTTTTACTATTAGTTTATTGTGAAAAAGACTAAATTGCTAACTTATGTGGTAAATATTGTGTTCGTTTTAATTATTATGGCTTTTCTGCAAATATGCTCTATTTTTCAAGATTCAGGATTCCTCTTATTTGGTATTTCTTCGAATCTTATCCCTAACTAATACGTGAGTACTACTTCTGTTGATCGAACTGATAATTGATATTCCCTAGATTATGTTTTCTTTGTCCATCACTTGCCTTTTATTTTTTTAGAAAATGATATTTTATTGTAAATGTATGCACATTTGTTTTCCATATCATATTTATCTCAATCAATATTTATTGCGCTTCTCCATTGTCAATTTACCAACTGATTTACCATTGTAACTAACCCCAACTTTTTTGCATTCATAACCATCACAGACATCTAGAAATAATTTTCTTGTGTAAGTGTTTTCAGTGGATTTATACTGAGTGATAGGGTGATAAAATCATAATTAAAAAAATTAAGTAAACAAAACTAAGAGGAGTGTGTAGACGCTTCATAATGTAATGTGAATGTAATGTTAAGGAACTGTATTGAGCTTGCCTACAGCAGGGCAAAAAGAGCATCAGAACGAGAAAATACTCCTAGTAGGAAGGAGCAGCAAATGAAGCATTTAACCGGAGGAGGATTGAAGATACAGATGGGAGCAAGAATTTATTTTGTAAGTAGAGGAAAAATGTGAAATACAAAAGAAATAGTTGCGATTGCTTCCATAATATGACTGGTGATCTAGTTGTAAGCGTTGAAGTAAAACAATTGATGGCAAGAGTATATGCAAGATAAAAAGAATTTTTTATATGAAAGAATGGCTGCTAGGTTACGTTACCATCAGCATGAGAATGTGCATACGCGTTGTGATGAAGCTGGAAATTGGAAAACAACTGAAATGCATAATACATATAGTTGCGAAGATGATTAAAATAGCAGTGGTTTTGTTATGGAATTGGTCTAGTTGTTGTGTTTTTAAGCCTTCGAAACAGAAAAAGTCTATTAGGATTCGAATCCTGTTGTTTATATATCATTGAATGAAAGTCAGTGTTAATGAGCTACAGCGTAAAAGTGTGTTAATCATTGTTGAAAGAGAGTATGAAAATCATGCTTGAACATATAAAAAGGATGTCTGAAGGAATAGCGCAGATGAGCAATGTGGGTTAAGAGCAAATAGGTTAAAATAAGTCCTAAACTGTTATTTGGTATAAAAAGATTCTATGTTTGATGTAAGATAAACATAGGACGAAAGGTTGTCAGGTTGAGAAACTTGATATATACTACCGAGGAAAATAAGAGCTCGATTTTCTTCATTAAAATATTTTTTTAAATACGATGAGTAAGTAAAAGAAATTTCCATGATACATAAAAGTGTATATTTATTATATTTTTTGAAAATTTCATATGATACAATCAGTGTGGTATCAAGGATAAAATATTTGGGAGAGGGCTAACCTGATTTCCTTTCTCGGGGATTCTGATAAAATTGCTTTGAACATTAACAATAGGTATCTTGCACAACATTGATAATAAATAACAGTCAATCACACGGGAGTGACCAATAACTCAATCGGATCAGAAATTTTCGCTACGCGTCAGAAAATTATGAAGTGTATCTTTTAGACGTCATCTAAAGTATAATACTGAATTTAATAATTATTTTGAGATTTACTCGTATTTTATATATATATATATATATATATCATAGAAGGAACATTCTATTGCATCTGTTTAAAAAACTATTATTATACATATTCTTTTTATTTCATAACCCATTTTGAATAAGAGATACATGTAGGACTAAAAAAAGAAATATAACATAAACGGGTCTGAAATTTGTAGGGCTTTCAGCCCCCTTCGCCCCCCTTGATGATTCTTTATAGGAACTGAGAGTGTAAAGAATTTAGAAGTGTTTATCGAAGCGTCTGTAAGGGTATATGTACAGATGGGTTGATAATAAATGAAGAAAAAGTATAGATGAGTCTTCATGTTTGTAACGATAAGATGGTTTGTGGCATTAGGGTCGGTTGATTGCGCCTTTTGCAGGTAGTTGTTCAATGAACACTCATGGAAAGTAAAGAAAATGAAAAGAAAGAGTGAATTTCTTAAAAGAAAGGAATTTTCTAACTTCTAAACTTTATAAAAAGTGAAATTTGAAAAATTAGGGCAGATCTATCAATAAGACTGCAATAAAAGAGTTTTATAGCCGCTTTTAAATTCTAATGACACTTATTTGTAATTAAGTGGATATTAATGTTAAAGGTGAATCTAAAAGTTTATCAGTGAAATTAAATTTCTGACATTCATGTTGGTATTCTAGTTTCAATGACTGAATAGACTTCAATTATTCATCCTTTTTATTTTATCCTTTTATTTTACAATATTTTGTTATCAATCTATCGGATCCATCAGCTGATATTATGAAATATAATTCACTGACCTTTAAACCAAAAACATACAAGAATACGTTTTATCGTAAGTGGAACAAAGTTCTATTAAATACACTTGGCGGACACTCTTTCGCAACATTTATCCTTCTATCACTTTCCATGCAGCAAATGAGTAAGATTTAAAAATAGTGTTTATTAAGTGCATATACGATTTTTTTTTTCTTTCTTCGTATTCTTTATCAATTTTGTTGAAAGTCACGTAAATCAAAGACTTAAAAAATGGGTTTCAGATTAAAGAGCAATTAAAATCCATCAGACGGTGATTCAAAATGGCTTTTACCCTTTTTACTTTTCGATAAGTGTGCGTACATGGAATCAGTTAAGTTAATAAAGTTACAAGTATACGTGCGCGTACATGAAGCTAGTGATGCTGTGATTGGTGCTTGTAGAAGAAAGCTGATCTACCCAAATTATCTGTCACAGGTGCTGCGATGAGCAAAGCCTTAAACATGGTTGTTAATGATCGACCTTGCGGCAAAATCTATGCGCGGGATAGAGAGAGAGAGAGAGAGAGATAGAGAGAGAGAGAGACAGACAGACAGAGAGAGAGACAAACGTTTGCGCCGAATACTTTATTTCAACGTTTCGGTAAAAAAAAACCATCTTCAGTGAATTTTTACATTCAGTCTATTGTTAGCATTTTTTTCACATGCGTTCCGTAGATAAAGATGGCAAGAATTTCAAAATAGCTTGATGGCAATCGTGCCTTTGTTGGCTAGAAATGTGCTTATCTGGAAAAAAGCTCAGGTTATTCTCAAGTAGCTTTTACCTAATATGAATGATTCTTCATTCGTTTTGCCTCTTTTGCCAAGCATATTTCTGGTGACCACCCTTAGTTCAGCCATATGAATGGGAAGTCAAGAGTCACTTAGGTGGTGTGTTAGAGGGGAAAAGGTTCCCGCACGGATGTCCAGTGATCCTCAGATACTACCAATGTCCCCCGGATTCATCTAAATCTCCGCATATTTAGCCAAGAAACTCATTAAGAAAGCAAAACGGGTATAATTGGACATCTGAATTCCTAGGATCTTTTCTCCTCTACCTGAGGGATGGCACAGCGAGCACAACTCAACAGCAAAATGGCTTAACTTAGATATTACAAACTTACCTATCAGCAACAAGAAAGCTGTAGAAAACTAACCTAAGATTATCTTTAAGCTATAGATGTACCGAGGTCGATTTATAATAATTCCGCCTTAGCATCAATAGAAACGCACTATAAAATCTAATTGATCGGTTGAATGACTGCTTGACCGAAACAGATAGAGATAGTACCCGCCAGAAAATGTATGATACATTCTCCAACTACAAAACAAAGAAGATACAAAGGAAGTAAATGAAATAACTAAAATTGAAGCAACGATGGCCAAGATAAGAGGAAGCCATTGAAGACTGCTTTAACGATTATCCAAAGAATTCTGAAAAGAATACCAATTTCGAATAATTTTCAGCTAAAAGAAAAGATAAATAGAAGATTCAGAAAAGAAAATAAGAACATAAGACTATATAGACTAATTTTATAGCAAGCATGCTATCACACGTAACAACGATTTTAAACTGAGAAGACAAACATTTTTCCGCGTTTTCTGGTTTAGATTCCTCCGTTTGTTTTAACTTGGAGTTTTCACCGGTAAAATCACCTCTAAGTGATTTTGTCGCTATTGAATTACATTAATTTTCTTTATTAGGGACAACTAAAGCTCAAACAGTATTAGGAATTTGATATCTCGTTGGGTGCAGTTAGTCAGTGCATGGAGTCACGAAAACCTGCCATATAATGTGATTTGTACTCGTTGATAGACTGTCGGTCACTACAGGGGAATAACAAACCTCAAAGGGTGGTGCTGATCGGTGGAGAAAATCCCTACCATTTTTTTCTTGGGTGATAAATTTCTTTAATCCTATTAATTATCCCCTTGCGCGGATTTTCCTAGTAGTTTTCTTTATTATTTCGGTAAAAAAAATCCGTGAGTTTCTCCTAAAACTAATGAGAGACCCCCCCCCAACACACACACACACACACACTCACATAAAGTATCTTCACACTCATCGTTTTTCGGAGAATAAAATAATAAGCAATTTTAGCCATCTCGCTCTATCAGAATTTTAGCACCAGCCGGATATAATTTGAGCAGAATGATACTGCATTCCGTTCCTACAAGATAGCCAAATATGGCAAGCAGGACTAAACTGCATATTCTACAAACCGAAAATTTATAGCGACACAAACTGATGTCCTGACTTTGCTGAAAAAGTGTCGTGAGTAAATTCTTACACGCTTCTACAAAAGGTTCCTCCTGACACCTATTAAAATATGCTCTAGAGGGATCGAAAGAGAAGGTGGTATGCGCTGTTACAATCTCGTGGTAAAAAAGGTTAGAGGTGGTAAAAGACAGTGATGAGGTTAAACAGCGCAATATAAGTTTAGAGACAAAGAGCGGACAGAATAGAATTGAATAAAGGAAAAGAGTGGTTAATAAAGGTAGAATGAGCTCATTAACTTTAGGAAGTGTCTAAGAAATCAATCCACATAATGATATAATAAAGAAAAGGGTTGGATACACAAAACTATTCAATAAAGACTAAGGTTAGAGAAGAGAAAAGGCATTAAAATTGCTGCTATATCATTCTTGAGTCATTCAAGAATGAAAACCAGGATGATAAAAATCCTGCTGCAAATAAGACTTAAGAAAATGCAATGTGAATGGAAGCTTATTAAATTTTTATCCATTACCTGGATCCAAGTCCATTTTATCATATACATAATTTATAAAAATAATTCTATACAAGTTAAGATTAAAGGGAATGTGCAAAACAGTAAAATATTTCGTTTGCTAAGCCATGTAGTACTTTAGCCCTTCTGCTTTGAAGACTCTTACATATATGTGTACATATCCACACACCGAACTCGGAAAGATCTTTTTGCAGGAGTTTGTATCATCATTCTTAGAACCCTTATCTCTGAAGGCACTTTTAACCTTTTGTTATGGGAAATTTAATATTTGGTATGAAAATGCATCGTAAATTTTCTTTGCTTTTGCTTATAAGCAGTGACCGATGATTATGTACATTCCCTTGTGGGCAGAACACGGGTTTCTCTTCAAGGTATTGATACGGAAAGGCTCGTTCTAGGAAAGTGTCCGCCAAGGACACTGGAAAGGGGGTCAACCCAGAGAGAAAGGGTGAACCGCGCAACCAGGAAGAGGAGAAACAATCGTAAACAGTAAATGAAATTACCTGGAATCAGGAATTATTTTTAGTAATAGTAATCATTAATCAGAATCATTAATAGTGCAGCAAGTGAGCACACAACCATCAGCAAAGGAAAGTCTTTGTCCTAGATTTGAGTGCCATAAGATAGACTCCAAACGCAGGCAGTTGTTTATGTGATGAAATGAGATCCTTGTTGCACACTAGGGAGTATTTAAGACTCAAATGGGTACGGCGCAGGGACAATCGAGATCCCGGATTCAGGTCCATCTATGGTGGAAACATTTTCTAAGGGATAAACAAAGTTTTATATTATATTCATTTTTTAATAGTAGATAACTAACGAGAGCAACTCAACTGCAAATTATTGGAAACAAAGTTAAATAAAGCGGTGATGTTAGGTTAAGTTAAAATGAGTGAAAGTTAATCCAAACTCGCTAATCGATGCCCTGAGCTCCTGGAAAGGGGGGGGGGATACTTTATTAAACAATTTCTTGTCCCGGAATAGAAGCAAGTCTTACAGGAGAAAGGACAAACGAGGTCAATCGTTCGTGATATAAGGTCAGCTAAGCACATATGCAATGACATCATTTGAGATGTAATGATCTTGTCAGAGAGAGAAGGTTACCTCCTAGAACCCAACGTTGACCTGTGGCGCCTAAAAGATGCACCTGCCAGACCAGACAGCCCCAAGGGAGAAGCAAGAAATTTCGCACAACAGCGTGATCCGTTTGGATTCCATTTCTTCCCCGTCTCACCGTCTGATCAGCGCTAGCCCTACGCCGCCAAAAACTTTTGCGCAAGGCTGTAAGGCCGCCGAGACTATCCTCCTTTCCACTGTCGCGCTAAGTTTAATAAGATCCCCGTTCCCCCTTTGGGGGGGCTCCCGGCGACTCGCTTCCTCCGAGGCAGTATAAATACTTCTAGAAAAGCTTTGAGAAATTAGTACCATACAGCCCCGTCTTGCAGCCACGAGGAGTCTCGTAGACCCTGCTTCGCCTCCGAACGGCTTCTAGCTTCGAACGCAAAGCGTCATCTCTACCCGGCCTTAATCATACCTAAGGCTATAATTCCCTCCAGACAGATGATAGACAAGGACAGGCATCTATCACTCGGGTATCGACTTCATTCACGGCTGGAGTACTCTAATCGCAGAACCTCTAAGAATTGATTATTTAGGCCAAACGCACTCGACTTTGTTTATTTATCCCTCGCACTGGGATCTTTATCCCAATTTTCTAGCGTGCCCTCTTCACGGTCACCCTAGGGCAGATGTCATTTAACGCTTGTAGATGGACATAATAGAAACATTTTCTTCCATTTTTTTTATTGCTTCCCAATTTAGAGATTATGTTAGAAGAGGAATAATCAGGTTAATCAGGTTTGAATCATTATCCCAATATATTAATTTTGCTATGTACCAATACAAAGCAACTCACCTAGTCATTCGCTGATCTTAACGGGGAATTAATAATACTCAATAATGAAATAATAATATGATTGGTGTTATTTAAAGGTGTGGCCCTGGTGAGAGGAAAAAACTAAAGCAAGAAATAACTTGATGTCCGACTCAGGGACGTCATACCAATGGACCAGGCTTATCTCAATGGCGACGTAGCTCGGCTATTGTAGCCCCACCCTGATTATTGCTTGTCAAAAGGAGTTAGCAGGCACGCTGTTACTAATCCATTGATCTCATATACCTTTTTGTTACACATGTCAGTAATAAATATATTTTGAGAGGTGAATTATCTGCAAGAAAAAAATGATTCCGAGCCCTTTGGCCTTTATTAAACATGCCTCATTTAGTGATTGAATAACATATGGATAGATACATCTTATATAGTGGAGAAAAGGGAAGTATAAAATGGTCAAGAGCCAATAAACGTGAATTTAGATTGAAATTCCCCAAGGGTTTGATTTTGACTCTTATATTATCGACTTGATCAAATCCTAAAAGCCTAAAATCTTCTAATGAAGGCTGATTCCCCCACCCTCTTTTTACTTTACTATATAAGATGAATCCTTCCATCTGTTCTGCTTCCCCTGAATGGGGGTTGTTTAATAAAAGAGAAAGTGCTCGGAATTATGTTTTCTATTTCCTGAAGGCAATTTACCTTCTTAGTTTCACGCGATTAATGAAAGCTTCTTGCCATATATGGGTATTTGTTTAAGCTCTTGCACAAAGTAGGGGTAAATAGAATTTAATTTCTGTCACCAATGTTAGCAAATATTTATAGGGCGAAAGAAAATCCCAATTTCTTTCAGGATTTGGAATTATTGGTAAATGTTAAGAGGGTTCGAACCGACACTCTTGATCTTCTCGGTAAAGATTCTTCTATTTTGTATATGTTAAAAGAATACATGAATATTATCAGATTCTCTTGTTTGAATCGTTGTTCGCAGACACAACTGCGCGGATTTACCCTTAGGTGATCCTTCCCTTGGTGAAAGTTTTCGATATATGATGATGCGCCTCTATCAAGTGAGTAACGTCGCTTTTTCTCTGTTCAAATCCATTTCAACTCGGTTGCCGAAGAAAACCACCTTAAAGTACAATAATTGGGGATAATGTTTGGATGAGATTGGGGTTGGGGCGATCTCGTACAACACTCCAAATTCCGATCCCTTCAGTGATACAATTACTAAACTATGGCAGTTTTGGTGAATAACAATACCATAGTCATTTGAGTAGATACGAAAATAGTTTCCTCTGCCTCCTATGTATGTATTTTATTGATAATTAAATGCTCAAATGATTGAGAGACGCAAGACAAATTTATACTTTTATTGATAATTATTTTTTTGTTACAAAGCTTATACCAAGATGTTAAGGAATACTTATATGTAATAATAGTTAGTAATATATGCTGTTATTTGTAAAAAAAAGATTATAATTATTTAAATAATAAAAAAAAGGAGCTTAACCAACATATTTCGAAGATTTACATCTGGCTGGCAATCTGAAGTCTGATCACCCATAATTTAAGCCATTAGGGTTTACATATAGCATTTGAGCACTACATGTCGCGTTATGTCCCGTTTGTCCCCTTTAGACTACTAATTCATTCTCTTTACCAATTTTACCAAAGCCCCTGCCTATATTGCGGTAGGTGGATAATATTTAGAAGAGTTGCGAGGCCTCATAATTCCTATTACCCGAGGTTGTAACTTGGGGCATATACCGGGTGTCCCGAAATTGACTGCATATTTTGATGAGATTGAAAACTTTTCTGAATTTTTTTTGTTGAATTATGTTTGTGCTTAAATTGTGCTCTACACAAAATTGTAGTGTTGCATGTACAGGGTGAGCTAAAATTTTAATATGTTTTTCAATCCTTTCATAATCCCTTTTTAATGGATATTAAAAAGAAAAAATAATTATTTTTATTTTTCCTAAATGTTGAACGCGAGACTGTGCACTTTTGTCTTGGGCATATCAAGTCTCTGTAATCTAAAGATCAAAATAATCATATGTATTGAGGTAATACTAGTTAGGTGCAGGAAGGTACGGTTGGTACAAGAAAACGAGTTCCCTACAACGGAGCTCTATCATTGTCCCTTCTCTCTTTTTTTTTCGAAGTGACAACTTCCCCTGGAATGGAGGGGTGTGATAGAACGAGTTGAAACTGCGTTAATTTCAACTCCTATCCCATATTATTTAAAACCACGATGCTGCCCACGTGCATTTTCGATTCGAAGCTTGGAGTCTTATCACAGCTACCGGATGTCAATGTTTAAACAAGGAGGTTATCGTCCCCCCGTTCGCCCCCATACGCCGACCTCGCCAGATTGAGTTAGGCTTATGGGCAGATAAGGCATTGTTCTCCGGCCCGGCTGTGCATTCCCTCGAAGCTCCCACTCTATTGTCCCCCCACGCCAAGGAGATGTCCTGGCTATTTATATGGAAACTTTACTACTAAGATCAGATTGGAGATCCAGATTTTCGTCGCGAAACATCACCACGACCCTCTCTCCCTTTGTGCGCCAAGGGACCTCAACCTCGAGATTCACCATCACTTGTCCAGAAGGAGGACAATATTCCTTGAGTGCCAAAGGTTCGAGCCTCCCGTGACGCCAAGTCCCCAAGGCTTCCCCCTTGTTGTTTAGAGGAGAACAGCACTAGAACAGCCATTGTTCTTTTGAGGCCTTCGGCAAGAAACGGTTCTCACCCTTTCCCCTTGTTGTTCAGAGGAGAACAGCATTAGAACAGCCATTGTTCGTTTTGAGCCCTTCGCCAAGAAACGGTTATCACCCCCCCCTGTTGTTCAGAGGAGAACAGCATTAGAACAGCCATTGTTCGTTTTGAGCCCTTCGCCAAGAAACGGTTCTCACCCCCCCTGTTGTTCAGAGGAGAACAGCATTAGAACAGCCATTGTTCTTGAGCCCGTAGACAAGAGACGGTTCTCACCCATCCCCCTTGTTGTTCAGAGGAGAACAACATTAGAACAGCTATTGTTCTTGAGCCCGTAGACAAGAGACGGTTCTCATCCCCCCTTTGTTCAGAAGAGAACAACCTAGAACAGCCATTGTTCTTCAAGCCGTTCGTCGAGAAACGGTTCTCCTTCCCAAGACGCCACGTCAGGATCATCTTATCGCCCCCTTCGGCTGGAACTCGCCAGCGGACCGAATATTCCTTCAAGTCGCCTTTCACTGCACCACTAGTGTAAAAGTTAC
This sequence comes from Ceratothoa steindachneri, assembly GCA_963969495.1. Taxonomy (NCBI): domain Eukaryota; kingdom Metazoa; phylum Arthropoda; class Malacostraca; order Isopoda; family Cymothoidae; genus Ceratothoa; species Ceratothoa steindachneri. Next base: position 65,261,175 of record OZ018319.1, read on the forward strand.
GTAAGCCAAACGTCACCTTTGAGTATTGATCCCTTTTGTCAATTCTATCCTGTTCTTTAAATGGTTTATAAAACTATCCCATCTCTTTAACTCTATATTTGTTTTACCTTTTTAAATCCTTTAAATTCTCGGATTAGCCGAGCCCCCATGACCCTTTCAATTCTCTGTTTATGTCAATATTTTCGGTCTTGTGTTTGTTGATAGTTATTATTAATAAAACTCTATTTTATTAATGATAGCAATATTATTATCCTTGAGCTCAGTTCCACTTCTTAAGCATATCGAAGATACATAATATCGGCCGCCAGACAGTAACGCACTCTAAAGATAATTAAGGAAGTTCCCTCAACGAATAGTGATATAGGGAATATCGTCGGGAGTCATTCTACGACATATATATATATATACTATTTAAATTTGGTATCAGGTGTGTAAGGTTTAAAGCTATATCTTTGCAAAAACTGGTCTCAGTCGAGTAAAGCATAGTGTTATTCGTTATAATAATAGAATATAGTAGTTCCCTTTTGTTTTAACGATTGCTATCCCCTTTTTTTTTGAAACTTAAGAAGCTGGAGTAGCTCAAGGAACTGTTATAATAATTTGTTGTGTTTTTTTGGTGATTTTAGTCAGTGGTTATTTAGAGTAAGAAACCAAGCACGAATAGGTCAGTGCCCATATTTAGGTAGGCTAATTCTATAGAGAATCCTTGGGACTTTCAGGAAAAGAACTAATTAAGTACATAAGAGAGGAATGGATAAGACAAGTGGACCTTCACCATCAGATTAGATTAGCTCGGATTGAAGCAGAATTTCAAAGAGAAAAGGAAGAATGAGAAAGAGAAATACAACGAGAGGAACGAGAAAGGGAAATCCAAAGAGAAGAAAGAGAAAGGGAAAGAGTAATCCGACGAGAGGAACGAGAAAGAGAAATACAACGAGAGGAACGAGAAAGAAAAATACAACGAGAAGAACGAGAAAGAAAAATACAACGAGAAGAACGAGAAAGAGAAAAACAACGAGAGGAACGAGAAAGAGAAATACAACGAGAAGAACGAGAAAGAAAAATACAACGAGAAGAACGAGAAAGAGAAATCCAACGAGAAGAAAGAAGGAAGGATTCGCGCCCCTTTCCAGGAAAGCTGACAAAGTTTCCGAGCCCCGTAAAACCCCCAAGCTTCTTTCCCCAAAACCAACAACGGGACTCCAAACCTCCCGTTAAGATTTCTCCTCCATCTCTCTTCCCGAAGCGACCAATCATATGCTTCACCTGTGGTGTAGAAAACCACATGAGCTGGAACTGCCCCCAAAATTCTAGGCTTAAAAGTGGACCAGCCCACCAAGTTCACCAGATTAATGCAACCCCGGCTCCCCCGGTGGTGCAGACCCAAGCAGAAACTTCTCTCCCTCCGTCAGGCCACCAGGTAAATTTTGTTTTTGATAAAAGTTCATCGGGAACTTTGAAATATGAGGAGGGCAGCGTGGACAGCTGCCGAGTATCGACTCTCGTCAGGGACACAGGATGTACGTGTTTCATCGTGTCCGACGAACTCCTCCCAGTGGCCTCTAACCACGAAAAATTTGCAGTGGTACATGACCACCTTGGGCGGGCGAACCGATTCCCCGTCGTTAGATGTTACCTGCAGTGTCAATATTATAATGGCTGTGCTGAAGTCATTGTAGCACCCATACAATTCTGTTGCGTACTTATAGGACAGAGCCCCCAAGTAAGTTTCGACCCTGTGTTTCAGGCCGCCCTTCCTCAAGGCCGAGATAAGAAAGAAGCCCAGGAGCCCGTCCCCATCAGAACCCCGGTACCGACGGATTTCTCGGAGACCCCTAACCAGGACTCTAGGACGGCAAAAGAGGAGTGTGAATCACTAACACCCTTAGGTGATAAGGCTCAAGACAAGGACACGGAGACTGTCCGTGGACCCCAAGAAAAAAAGAACCCCCAACGCGCCCATGGAGATACCTTCGTAGAACTGGACGAAACATCGGCGCTTAAAGAAGATTACCCCGCGGAGTCCCTTAATGTAATCCAGACAGTGTGCTTCCCACTTGATGCCGATTGCCCTCCTCCTTCCCTACCAGGCGAGTCTTTAGAAGTCTCTGACCTGGATAGTGATGCGCAGCTGACACCACGTCAGAAGAGTCAGCTACAAGAACTAATTAAATGGAGTCACCATTTACCCGCCCTATTAGCTCTCTTCGAGCGACTGCGCGAAAATGGCCTCAACATTGGCCCCCGTAAATGCCATTTTGCCCACGAACCCATTAAATATTTGGGTTTCAAAATAGGACAAAGCAAGTTAGGTCGCCACGAGAACAAGATTAAGGCAATCGCCGACATGCCCCTCCCGATTACAAAGAAGCCATTAAGATCGTTCCTAGGATCAGCTTCTCTCTATCAGCGATTTGTTCCGAATTTCGCTGCAATTTCGGCCCCCCTATGCCCTCTTCAGGAAAAGAATTTCCCCGATCGTTTACGTTGGAATGATGTCGCTGTTTCCCATTTTAATCAGCTCAAGAGTAAGTTCATTTCTGCCCCCATTTTAAAGTTGCCCAACCCGGAAAAATCCTTTGGGATTAAGACCGACGTGAGCAACGAGGGCATTGGAGGTGTACTCCTTCAATACGTGGATGACGGAACGAGTCATCCAGTTGCATATGCTAGTCGTCAATTATTACCACGCGAAAAGAGATATGCCACTAGAGAAAAGAAAGCTCTATCAATTATCTGGGTCATAGACAAATTCAAGCTGTACTTGATAGGTAAAGAATTTCAAATAGGAACCGACCACCGTCCGTTAGCCTATATTAGGAATGTGAGACACTCAAACGGCCGCATCATGCGCTGGAGTTTACTCTTGCAAGAGTATCAGTTTAAAATAAATTAGATAAAAGGTTCCGATAACCAGGTCGCTGACGCACTCAGTAGGAATGCGTTACCGAATAGCGTAGAGTAAGTGTATTCATAGGATTAGCATCTCCCTGTAGGTATATACCGTCTTGTACGACTTAAATTAAGATTCTCTTATAATATAATTAATTAATGTATATGTCTGACTTTTGTAACGCTCAATGTCTAATTTTTTTGTAAGTAGATATATATTAGTACCCATTAATTTACGTATAAATTGTTTTGTCCCGTATGTACTAATTTTATATCATTTTATTGTTCCATGCCCTTTTTTTCTTTGATTAAGTTGTATTAAAGGTTATTTTTCCCTGTAATCTAAAGATCAAAATAATCATATGTATTGAGGTAATACTAGTTAGGTGCAGGAAGGTACGGTTGGTACAAGAAAACGAGTTCCCTACAACGGAGCTCTATCGTTGTCCCTTCTCTCTTTTTTTTCGAAGTGACAACTTCCCCTGGAATGGAGGGGTGTGATAGAACGAGTTGAAACTGCGTTAATTTCAACTCCTATCCCATATTATTTAAAACCACGATGCTGCCCACGTGCATTTTCGATTCGAAGCTTGGAGTCTTATCACAGCTACCGGATGTCAATGTTTAAACAAGGAGGTTATCGTCCCCCCGTTCGCCCCCATATGCCGACCTCGCCAGATTGAGTTAGGCTTATGGGCAGATAAGGCATTGTTCTCCGGCCCGGCTGTGCATTCCCTCGAAGCTCCTACTCTATTGTCCCCCCACGCCAAGGAGATGTCCTGGCTATTTATATGGAAACTTTACCACTAAGATCAGATTGGAGATCCAGATTTTCGTCGCGAAACATCACCACGACCCTCTCTCCCTTTGTGCGCCAAGGGACCTCAACCTCGAGATTCACCATCACTTGTCCAGAAGGAGGACAATATTCCTTGAGTGCCAAAGGTTCGAGCCTCCCGTGACGCCAAGTCCCCAAGGCTTCCCCCTTGTTGTTCAGAGGAGAACAGCACTAGAACAGCCATTGTTCTTTTGAGGCCTTCGGCAAGAAACGGTTCTCACCCTTCCCCCTTGTTGTTCAGAGGAGAACAGCATTAGAACAGCCATTGTTCGCTCGAGTCCCGTTGACAAGAAACGGTTCTCACCCTTTTCCCCCTGTTGTTCAGAGGAGAACAGCATTAGAACAGCCATTGTTTGTTTTGAGCCCTTCGCCAAGAAACGGTTCTCACCCCCCCTGTTGTTCAGAGGAGAACAGCATTAGAACAGCCATTGTTCGTTTTGAGCCCTTCGCCAAGAAACGGTTCTCACCCCCCTGTTGTTCAGAGGAGAACAGCATTAGAACAGCCATTGTTCGTTTTGAGCCCTTCGCCAAGAAACGGTTCTCACCCTCCCTGTTGTTCAGAGGAGAACAGCATTAGAACAGCCATTGTTCGTTTTGAGCCCTTCGCCAAGAAACGGTTGTCACCCCCCCTGTTGTTCAGAGGAGAACAGCACTAGAACAGCTATTGTTCGTTAAGAGCCCTTCGCCAAGAAACGGTTCTCACCCCCCATGTTGTTCAGAGGAGAACAGCATTAGAACAGCCATTGTTCTTGAGCCCGTAGACAAGAGACGGTTCTCACCCTTTCCCCTTGTTGTTCAGAGGAGAACAACATTAGAACAGCCATTGTTCTTGAGCCCGTAGACAAGAGACGGTTCTCATCCCCCCTTTGTTCAGAAGAGAACAACCTAGAACAGCCATTGTTCTTCAAGCCGTTCGTCGAGAAACGGTTCTTCTTCCCAAGACGCCACGTCAGGTACATCTTATCCCCCCCCTTCGGCTGGAACTCGCCAGCGGACCGAATATTCCTTCAAGTCGCCTTCCACTGCACCACTAGTGTAAAAGTTACGTAAGCCAAACGTCACCTTTGAGTATTGATCCCTTTTGTCAATTCTATCCTGTTCTTTAAATGGTTTATCAATCTATCCCATCTCTTTAACTCTATATTTGTTTTGCCTTTTTAAATCCTTTAAATCCTCGGATTAGCCGAGCCCCCATGACCTTTTCAATTCTCTGTTTATGTCAATATTTTCCGTCTTGTGTTTGTTGATAGTTATTATTAATAAAACTCTATTTTATTAATGATAGCAATATTATTATCCTTGAGCTCAGTTCCACTTCTTAAGCATATCGAAGATACATAATATCGGCCGCCAGACAGTAACGCACTCTAAAGATAATTAAGGAAGTTCCCTCAACGAATAGTGATATAGGGAATATCGTCGGGAGTCATTCTACGACAGACTGCATATTTTGATGAGATTGAAAACTTTTCTGAAATTTTTTTGTTGAATTATGTTTGTGCTTAAATTGTGCTCTACACAAAATTGTAGTGTTGCATGTACAGGGTGAGCTAAAATTTTAATATGTTTTTCAATCCTTTCATAATCCCTTTTTAATGGATATTAAAAAGAAAAAATAATTATGTTTATTTTTCCTAAATGTTGAACGCGAGACTGTGCACTTTTGTCTTGGGCATATCAAGTCTCTGCCTGGCCTTTCTTACCGAAGTTCTTGTGAATTTTCAAACAATTGTCTGATTTGTTCAGTTTTGTTGGGGTCAATCTTTCTCATCATGTACGGATCCGGTTCTCTTAAATTTGTTCAGAAGTGATCGGATCGCGTTGTCTGTAGGTCCAGGTTTTCTAAACTTTCTTTCGAACTTTTCTCGTACTTCATTAAACTTCTCTCCTCTGATACGAGCTATCGCAGCAAAAAGCCCTTCTTCTGTATTAATTATTAAAGGGTTCTGAAAAGGATTGAAAAACAAATTAATATTTTGGGATGCCCTGAATATGGAACACTACAATTTTGTGTAGAGCACAATTTGAATATATTGAACATAATTCAACAAGAATTTTTCATAAAAGTTTTCAATTTCATCAAAATATGCACTCAATTTTGAGATACTCGGTATATGCCCTTGATATTGCCACCTCCCTTAATTTAACAACCTCGTCAAAGAATTATTTCTCAAATATACGGGTTGAAAAATAAGGTCATCTTATAAGTAATGCGGCATTTTGTTTTAGGTTTATCATTATTCATGGATAGACATAATCGAAAACAGAGGTTTTTATACTATCTTAGTCTACTAAACTCAAAGCTTAGTTACGTGTGTGTCATAGTCGAACCAAAGGCTTACATTTCGACCTAACTCAGTAGTCATTTTCTATTATTGATTTTGTATTATTTTTGTTAATTTAATGTGCGTTTTCGTTAAATATTTAATATTATAGGTAACGGATGAAAACATTCGCAACCCTATGTTTGGGAGTTTTAAAAAGTCAAAATTGCAAGTTAACAGCACAATGTTTGGCCAAGTAAACGCTGAAGGAACATTTGGTGTGAGAAGGAAAAGCCAAAGATGATTTCCGAAGTTTTGCTTGGGAAACGTTAGTCTTAAAGATGAACTCTGTTCAAAATGACGGGTGGAAATTGACCAAGATCTTTTACAAATAACAATGGAAGAAAATTTAGTTGTAACTATTGAAGATTTGACTGAAAAACAACTGCCAAATCATTCCACTGTACTTCGTCATTTAAAGGATAGGCAAGGTCTCACAATTGAGGCAATGGACTACAGGACCTGTAAGAAGTACACTTACAGCAAAAAATCAACATTTGTTCATCTCTCCTTGTTCAAATCAAATGGTAATCATTTTAGTAAGATTATTACAAGAGAAGAAAAGTAAGTGATATGCAGTATTATTAAACGTTCTAGACAATTGGTTCATCCTGGGAGAGACAAGGTCTGATGACCAAAAAGTCGCGTGCCATCACTTATTTTGATTTATGGCTTTACGACTTTGAAAACTTTCAATAATTTCCCGAGTAACATTGAGAGGACCTTGGCATTTCTATCATTCGAAAGAGAATGTAAACACCTAAAAGGTTTCAAATTTTGTTAGAAACGGCCGAATAGTTATGATGTTATTTGCCAAAAAAAAACTAATTCCCTGGCTAACCTTGGGTGACTTTGGCAATTATATTATTTGAAAGGGAATATAAAACAATATATAGGCTTCAGATTTCGTTAGAATCAACCAAATAGTTAGGATATTATTGCAAGAAAAAAAAATTCCTGGGCTAACCTTAGGAGGACCTTAGCAATTATATCATTAGAAAGAGAATTTAGAGCAACATAATGTGGTCAAATTTCCTTAGAACCGGCCGAATAATAACGATGCTATTGCTAAAACAAAATAATTCTTTGGCTAACCTTGGGAGGACTTTGTCAATTATATCATTCGAAATATAATGTAAAACAACATAAGAGTTTCAAATTTCCTTAGAATCAGCCGAATATTTATTATGTTATTGCCAAATCAAAATAATTCCCGAAAGAAAGAAAATGTAAAACAACATAATGGTTTCAAATTTCGTTAGCATTGGCTGAATTGTTACAAAGTTATTAAAAAAAAAATGTGGCCCGACCGACATAATGAGATGTAGAATCCCCCGCAACTAAGAATTCACAACTTTCTAAAAGCTTATTAAAAAACAGAATTAAATTATATTAACATATATATTTGTTTAATTAAAATGGCGGGCCTTAATTTGGATCACACCTCCTTTATGGAACTAGAAAGGCAAAAAAATTGTCACACCCTAATTGCATAGTCTAGAATAGTATAGCATATTATTGCATATTAGTGCTTATCATATTATAGCATAGTATAACATGGCATAGTATATTATAGCATAGCATATCATAGCATAGAAAAGATAGTATAGTCAAGTATAATATAGTATAGTATATGTAGTATTGCATAGCATAGAAAACATAGTATTGTAAAGTATAATATAGTATAGTATATGTAGTATAGTCTCGAATAGTAGCCTGGCATAACCTAGCTCACCGTAGGATAGCCTACCATAGTATTACCTCAACTAGCAGAATAAAGCGTAGCAAAGTATAGATTAGCTTAGATTGCCTAACATAGTAAATCCTGCCTAGCCCAGCATAGCATAGTATATCATATCATAGTATATATACTAGCATAGCCTACTATAGTAAGGCTCAGCTTAGCATCGGATAGCTTAATCTAGCCTAACCTCGCCTAGCTTAGTAAAACCAAGTCTAGCATACGATTCCGTATAATAGTAGACTAAACATACCATACTATAGCGTAGCTAGCATAGTATAGCCTAGCCTTATATAGTATAATTTAGCCTGGCATAGTATGACTCAGCCTAGCCTAGCTTAGCAGAGAATGTATAGTATGGACTATCTTAGCCTAGAAATCATAGTAAAGCCTAGCCTAACATAGCCTAGTACACCCTAGCATATATAAGATAGTAAGGCTTACCATAGTATAGTTTATTATAGTATAGCTTAGATTAGAATAGTATAACCTAACCTATTATAGTTAAGAATAGTCTAACATTGTATTGCCTAGCCTATCCCCGCATAGCCTAGGCTAGACTAGCCTTGCAAAGCCTAGCACCGTATATCCCCTCTACCATAGCCTACATTACACTAATCTAGCTTAGCATAGTATAGTATAAGCATATTGTAACCTAGCCTAGCATAGTATAAATTAGTCTAGTATAGTATAGCCTAGCTTAGCATAGTACATCCTATCCATTCTAGCGTGATATATCTTGGCATAGCATACCCAACCATAGTATAGCTTAGCCTACCCTAGCCTAGCCTATGACACCTTAGCATGGTGCACTATAATCTAGCCTAGTCCAGCGTAGTATAGTCCACTATAGCCTTGCATAGCACAGCATAAACTTGTATGGTCAGCCTAGTCTATCATAACATAGAATGGCCTAGAATAGCATATTATAACTTAGAGTAGCCTAGTATACCCTAACCTATAGACTTGCATATAAAGCCTATCATAGTATATATTAGAATAACCTAGCTTAGTATAGTATACCTGAGCTTATCACAGTGTATCCTAGCCTAGCCTAGCTTATGGAAATATATCCTAGCCTGCCTAGCAGAGTATAAACTAGGCTAATTTTGCGTAGCCTACAATTGTATATTAAAACCTAGTCTACCCTAGCTTAGCGGAATAGTTACAATCTTATTGAAAAAATTAGCAAAACAACGACCGACCGACTGACCGACATACTGAGATGTAGACTCACTTGCAACCTTACTCACACGCGACTAAAAATACCTTAGCCAAACAGGCCTCTTGCAGGATAGATTCTTCTGTGCGTTTGGTGGGATATAAATAGCGTAGTCCATTTTGAACTTATTAACCAAAATCAAATTATTAACAACGAGGAGATCTGCACTCAATTTAACATTTAAACGTGCAGCACTTGAAAGAAAGGGGGTCATTAATCGATAGTCTTCTTTCATCAAGATAACGCGCGACCTTATATAGCAAGCGATATAATGCACAAGCTTGTTTTAATTGAAAAAATCATATTGTTATCTTTTTATGAATTTTGTGAACCACCTGAAAAGAATGAAAATGGAAACCACAGAAGAGTCCTAAACAACTTTAAAGCACTTTATATGTAAATCAGATTCAAAGTTTTGTAAAAACATCTTTATACTATTTTAATATAACAGTGGAAGGTAATAAAAGTGTATTTATTTTAACATCCATGACCAAAATCAGAGAATACAATAATGCCCCAACCGTTCTAAAATCAACTTCAACATTTAAATAACCTTACGGGACTAATGAGTATCTCACCACCGCAACTCCCCTTCAGTAGGTAAATGCTTTATCTTAAGTCAAAAATTTCCTTCACGTAATCGCTTTTTCTCATAGAACTGGTAGTGTAATGTTATCCCCCAAACAAGAGAAATGTTTCTATATAGAGCTGCACCCTTTGCAAAATAAAATCTATAAATTAAAGACATTAGTTTGAACAGAATGCTTGAATATATTTTCTGTAACTGAAGAATTGAATGAGAGTTGCAGCAGGCATCGATTTTATGATAAACTTTAAATTATCGGCGAAAAAATATTTAGTAAATTAAAGCTTAGAATCAACCATAGGGGTTTTAATATACTAAAAAGTAAACTCATTGATAAACACAGGCACAAATACTTTAGTTGCTGAGATTGAGATATATCTCACCAAAGAGAATCTAGTTGTTAAATTCGAGGGTGAGTCAAAGATTTCTCCGACAAATGTCATAAAAATTATATATTTTAACCTAACATAATCATTTTGCTACATAATCTCCATTATTGTCTATATACCTTTGCAATCTATGTGTCCCCCGTTAAATTCCCTCCTTGTATAATTGTTGGGGTTGTCTCACAGACACCAAGCAATAATCTACTTTGTTACTTCATCTAACGAATGGAATCGGCTGCCTTTCAGGTGTTGTTTTCATTTTGGGAACAGAAAAAAGTCGGATGGGGCTAAATCTTAGATATGAAGGGAATGTGCAAGAGTTTCCTATCGAAATTCACTTAGCCCAGCCCTGACAGCCTTCGCAAAATGCGCTGGGGCATTGTCATGGTGAAAAAAATTCTGGCTCTGCAGCTTTCCTCGATCGTGTTTGGCCAGGGCAGGCTTCAGCTTCTTTAAAACATCTTTATAATAACTAATAACTAGAAGTAACAGTTTTCCGTCCTTTTAGGGTGTCTCTCAATATAATTCAATTTGAATCCCCCAAAATTTTATCCATAACCATGTTAGCAGACCTTTCTCTCTTGAATTTAACAGGTCCAGCTATTTCCTTTGAATGCCACTCTTTTGATTCAATTTTGTTTCTTAGATCAAACTGGCAATTCCAAGTTGAATCTTCAGTGACGAAAGGCTTAAAAAGGTTGTCCTCATTTGCTTCAATTTTGTTTCAAATAAAGGTCAACTCTTTGATCCAGTTGGTCTTTGTGCAACACTTTAGGGACCCAGCGCGCTGAAAGCTTTCTCAAAATAAGATCTTCAGAGAGAGTGGCAAATGCTGACGCATGTCAGAGTCTCACTTCATTGGCAACTTCGTCCATAGTGACTATGCGATCTTCTTCAACTAGATTCTGCTTAAGTGTGATGTTTTCTTGATTTTTTTTAGGTGGAGGGTCTCCCTTCCCATGGATCATCTTCGATTAGTTCTCTGACTTCCTTGAAGCGCTTAATTCAATCTTCGATCGTTAGCCACTGCTATACTTGGTGAAGAGTCCCGATAAACCTATTGAAAAACTTCAATAATTTTAACAGGCTTCCAATCAAGTTTAGTTAGAAAATTAACGTTGGCTCTTATTTTAAAGTTCGTCATTTTGATAGTGGAAAAGATAACGGTAAAAGAAGTACACCGTAAATACACTCGCCGATATTTATAATGATAAAACTTAAGGAAATTATTCGAGAAACAAAGACATATTTGAACATGAATTACCTTGTAAAATGTTGCGCATTTTGAAATTATGACATTTTTCTGAGAACTTTTTGACTCACCATCGTATAGGCCACCAAGACAACAGAAATATAACCTTATTATTCTTTCACACACTTTATATTTTAAACAAAAGAGCACAGTTCACGTGGTGACGTTACTAAGGCCGAGAAGAAAAACATTATTTTTTTATAAATTTTAATTTCCTTCATTTTTGCTGATGAGCCGACGCGCACCTTAATGATTTAGATTAGATTTTAGAAACAGTTGGAAATTAATTAAAAAAATCCAATGTTTGAATAAACTAAATAGTTATCATCACTTAATTCGTTTCAATATAAATTTTCTTAATTGTATAGAAATTCTTTTAGTCAATTCCCGACTTTAATTGTGTAATTTTGCAATCTTCAGTGATCGCTTAAAGCACGTAAATTGGGATTCAATTTTAACGCTCACAATGCACATTAAATGTATGTAGAATTGTAACAATAATTCTTTTAATATAAAAAATAAGTTTGTGGGTTAGAAACTTTGAGATCGTGTTTGGACTAGAAAAGCGTCTTTAATAAATAGAGATCTTAAAAAAAAGGATGCTGGCTCGCAACCGACTTAAATTTAATGGCTGGTAATACTATTTAAAACCACAATCGATATATTATTCACTTCTTTTGTAAATAAACTTATCCTAAAAACAGTTTAGATTAACTATGAAATATAACTAGGCTGGTAATTGAAGAGCGAAACTAAGAAATTTGATACTCGTAAACGAATCAGTGAAAGAATTCATCGTCGCCTAGGGGTAATCGAAAGTGTACTAAATGACGATCAAAACCATGCAGTGTTAGTATAACGGAACCATTTTACAGAATTTTACTTTTACAAGTTACTATAAACTCTCATAAAATCATGACGTCATTTAGTTTGATAATGATAGAACTAATTTTTCTATTAATAGATATAACCAAAGACGAAATGTCTTTGTATGAATAAAATTAAAATATACAAGGTGCCAGGTCTCAATAAATTCTATATAATTTACTGTAAATGAATAAAAAAAAGTTAGAAAACACTTTTGTGATATTATTACGAATCTAGTTACAATCTAGTTTCAAGGAGCGAATGAGAGTCCGATTTTCCAAAAATGATATCATGACTAATCCCAGAAACTTTAAATCGATTACCTTATTCTGCGTTGTGGCAACTTTTACATTTATATTTGTAGATGGCGAATCTTGGAGCGAGTGCTGTCTCTAAATTCAATTAACAATTATGACGATGACTTTCTGAGGCAGCGATTGTGTTTCAGTAACTTGTTAGAATAATTTTACGAAATGATCTTATATTTTGAACCTAAATTTAATAAGGAAAATTTAATGGTTTGTAGATGACAAAATTAGGAAGTAAAGAAAAATATCTCTTTGTTTTAGTAAATCTACAAATCTTCTTTGAGTACTAGGAGGGCTCAAAAAGTGCCGAGGAAACTTAAATGTAGATAAATGTATGTTAATGGACTCAATACATCAAAATCAACGGGAAAGTGTATAACATTAATTCTTAAGTTCTAAATAAACTTACATTCGAAAAATATTGGGTTGTATCTATTTGATGGTGGAGTTTCCCCTGGACAAGCCTGTGTGTTTGCAGGTTTCAATCACAGAAAACAGCACCCTAACACACTGTTTTCCTTAAACCTTGGTTAAACCTACTGTATATCTGTATCTATTTAGAGAAGAAAACTAACCAGAACCTTGAAAGAAACTTGTCTGGGTACATAACTGAGAGCGCTCGTGACCTAATGGTAAGCAATTCTTTTTACTTCATCCGACCCAAAACTATTTTAATAGAGATATAGAAAAAGTATCAATGTAGGTTATAAAGTAGTAGTAAGTTTAAGTTGTAAATTATGAAGATTGAAGCATATGGAGCCCTGTATTAAATGCTGGGTATGTTTAGGAGAGTAATGTCTCGTTCAGATCCCTGACATCCAAAATACTTAACTATGTACCTCTGAAAATTTACCGAAAGTCTAACTTTACCAGTCCGAGAATTAAAAAGTATGGCAGAGATTCCTTCGTTATTTTAGGAAGTTTTATGCATAAATATTCAACAATGATGATACCATTTTTGCAAAAGTTATGACCATTAAAGATATAGCATATGAATGGTAAAGTTAGGTTGAATAGTAGTAAATTTAAGGACTCTTTAGTAAGCATATCGGAATTTGTGTCAAATAGATTCATAACACTCCGTCAGTGAAAACGGAAAATTGATTTTCCATCAGGATTCGAACTCAGGACCTTCCATTTGAGAACCCCATAAACCTAATTTTGTGAGGTTCGTTCATCTATTCAACCACTATCACTTTATACAATCAATCGTACATTCATAATATGGTGGTCTTCATTCGTCATTTCGCTCAGCAAAAGAAAATGCTTGAAAGAAGGTTAAGATGTTTTAAAGGTTTTTGGTAGGTGTCGTTTCAAAATATTTAAGGTGAACAACACAGATTTTCTTAGAAGTCAATAAAGTTTGAAATCACTTAAGGTTGGTGTTTCCTCTTTCTTGTTAGACATTTTTGGCATTCATTGCACCACTGAACCACTAGCTCGTGAATTTCTCCTAGTAATTAAAGTAAATAGTAAATATTCAGAAGGATTTTTGATCTTCTAGTTCTAATCTCAAGAATTTTTTAAGCAAAATTATTATAATTACTACTAATCGATAAAATTATAAAAGTTTAAAGTTTACCACTGCTTATGAGAGGAGGACTGTAATAACAATTCAATATCCGATTTAAAAAAATCGCAAAGAGTGACCTGAAATATCTGCGAATAAATATTAAACGCTTCCCTAAAATTACACCCAGAGCTCAACAATGTTCTAACTTTAAACTACATTCAAAGATTCTAATAAATAACAAAAGAGAGCAAAATGCAATTTTAGTCGGAATAATTTGGGAGAAAGAAATTTTCTAAGCTTTATTCAATAATGTATTTTAATTATCTTCTCGCAATTTATGTCACAAAACACTTGCAATCAATTTACAGCATTATATTACCAAACACATTGACATGGAAAAGCAAATGCCTTTTCTGAGAATCCTCATCAAATCGATTAAGAAATTATTAAAACCCAAAGTCCTGTTGGTGAATGTGTTATTTGGCTCCGCTCTCCAAAAGGCATCCAACGTAAGTCCTCCAAAATGATCGCTTTATCTCCCTTCCCATTATTCTCGGAGGCTTATTTTCAGGTTGACAAAGAAGACTTCCCCGAAATTCTGCGCGAGGGAAATCCCGACTTAAATCATCGTATTTAGAATTATTACCATCGGTGCTTTTTTATTTTATAGTTATGGAGTAAGTAAAGTAAGTTGTGCCTTCTGTTCCTCGATTTATTTGTGGACGATATCCCCTCCCCGACTGGGTGATGAAATACACATAAGGATTCAAATGACAATCGCGGAAAAGCTCGTAGGCAAGGGGTCGGTCCTTGTTTTGGGGGCTGTAAAGGGTAGTATTGTGCTTTAACACTAACCAGCCATTTTGGAAACCATTCGGTAATTCCTTTCGTGGCAGTGATATTTGGATATGAGTACGCACATAAGAGATGGTAGTAATCTATCCACAGTTTTCCGAAGCAGAGGAGAGAGTGGGTATGTTGTGTTGTGAAGGCGGGAAAGGAAATGCTAGTGGTGTGATTCGCTATGGCATGATGATATGTTTGGAGCTACTTACCCCTTCGAGATGAAACTCAGCTTATCCGTCATTTGATGGCTAACTCGTTCCGACGTTAAAAGTTTTGTGTGAGGAAGAACCCTAGACGCTAGAAGTCTATCCATTAGGCTAGCGAGAGGTCAACGACGGTTAAATTATCTGACAAATTTTTCATCTTAGTTTTTTTTAGGTTCTTACAGTAGTTTGAAACCAAATTGAGTTAAGGAATGCATGATAAATTACAGAGATAAAATAAGTATGGCTATAAGTTTTACATGTGCATTACAAATGTTAGGATAAACGAAACTGCAAGTTACTTTTCAGTTTTTTAATTTTAGAATTTGTTTTAAAGGCAAATTTTTACGCATGTAGGGGAAAAGGAGATTAATTTCTCCCAAAACATATTCAATTTATGAACGGAGACTGAATTAGTTGGTGTCAGTTGTGACAAGGGTAACCGTGTCGCAATTGTCATCTGTTTGATTGCGAGCCATCGTGCCCCTACTGACCTCAGGAGGTGAAACTCTCGTTCGCTCCCTCTGTATTCAACGCTTTCTTTAAAGCTATCTCTTTAGAAACTCTCGGGTCAACATGCCCTTCTTGGTTTTGCTTTAATTCTTAAATGCACTTGCGTAAAAGCTGAGAATGAAAGAGAGAAGCAAAGAGAGATATAAACAAATAAATCTGAAGATTAGCAGAACAAATTCATGAGAGGTTCGCGAATCGTCTCTTTTGTAGATGTTTGGTATGTGGTGAAATTTCTTCCAGAGCATATGAGTAAAAATGATATAACCTTTACAAAAACATAGCTAATCTATAAAAAATCATCTAACTCCACTGGAAATTGAACCCGCTACCTCACTCATGCCAATCTGTGGCGATATCACTCAACCACAATGGACTAAAGGAAATTCCACCTGAACTTAGTCAGGAGCTCCAAGGAAAGACATACTAAATCAATTGGCCAGAAGTCCTTCACAGATTTCTCCGTCTCCACAATGGTAGGTGGTAGCGTTTTAATTGTAAAGTATCCAGTGTATTACTGAGGACTTCAGTGATAACGGCCATGCTTCTCCCGCAATAGATCGATAATGGAGGCTGATGATAATTAGGATTCGTGCATGCGCGCTACTATTATTTTAACTTATATTGGCAGAAGATGGTAAAAGCAGAGATAAACATTAATGACAGAGAAAGCTGAAGCTTTAAAGAATATAACCATAAGAAACTAGGAAAGAACCGCTGTGATAAGTATTTAGCCGAGTGCCAGTATAGTCACGTGCGACTCTACATATCACTATGTAAGTCAAACGGTCGGTCGGTTCCCGTTTTGCTTTTAATTGTTTTTGTAATAACATTGTAACTATTCGGTAGATTCTAACGAAATTTGAAACCCCTATGTTGTTTTACACTCTCTTTGGAATTATATAATTGCTAAGTCCTCCCAAGGTTAGCTCGGTAATTATTTTGTTTGGGCAATGTCATCATAACTATTCAGCCGATTCAAACGAAATTTGAAAACCCTTATGTCGTTTTACCTTTTCTTTCGAATGATATAATTGTTAAAGTACTCTCAAGGTTATCACGGATTTTTTGGGGGGAGGGCAATAACATCATAACTATTCGGCCAATTCTAATGAAATTTAAAATCCTTATGTTGTTTTGCATTCTCTTTTGAATGATATAATTGCCAAGGTACTACCAAAGTTAGTCCTGGAATTATTAACAGTTTTGAAGGTCGCAAGATCATAAATCAGAACAAGTGAAAACACGCGACCTTTTGGTCAGGAGACCTTGTTTTTGTATATGGTGATATATTTGGAAAAAATAAATCCGCCAAAGAGATTATTTTTTCAAATATACATATATCAAATCTATGCACCTCGAAAGTAACACTAACTCTATAATTTAATTATAGTATTTAATTAATAATTTCCTCTTAGTTTGGTTATCACTTATGTTTTTTATCAAAGTTATTTCAAATAATTCTCTAATAATATCAAAAAACAAAATGGTGAAGTTCAGAAATAAATATAAGTATCGAAACTGTGAATTTTTCAAAACCCAAAGAATTACAAATGGTGAAGTTCAGAAAATTTATTTTTATATATCTTCTTCTATAACTGTATATTTTATCAACGTGATATTTTTTAAAGGGGGAAAATTTAGTTTAGAGTTCCTATTTAAAATTATTATAATTGGCGAAGTTCAGAAAATTTATCAAAATTTAACCATGGCTGTTTTTTTTTAGATTTTAAATTTTAATTTTAGTAGCGAAGCAAAGCCATTGCCTGGTTTGGTATATAATGACAAGTTTGTAGAAAATAGAGTGAAAATAAGTTTAGCAAACATATCTTCATTCAGCGAATTTTAAAATAGCGGATTTTTATAAGTAATTATAATCCTACATTTTAATTTCAGAGGTTCAATAAAAAAAATGAGCATATAAAATTGAAGAGAAGTTCTTAGTACCATTAGAACAGAGGCGTTTCATCCTTTTATCATAATGGTAAGGAAATGTTCTCATTATATTCTCTCGAATGGCTCCACTAAATCATTACTTTTATTTTTCTCAGTCAAAAATACATCATCATAGGAATTCATTTTCATTACTCCTTAAGAAATTAATAAATTGAAATTCATTTTCCTCATCAATAGAGAAGAATACCCACACCGTCATTTTGATGGTATCATAAAAGCCGACTAAGCCTTGATAAGGCGGATAACCTTGGGAGTTGCTTACCTGAATTTTTCCCAAATAATTGGGAAAAATTCAGTCCTGAAGTCCGTCCGACTAGAATAGAATCCCTTAGCGTTAATTTGTGGTTACCTATGATTTCAAAATGATTCGCTTAGGATAACTCAAGTAGCCCTGTATCAGTTGTTACCAGTTTTCTAGTTACACGAATGACGATGATGAGAGAGTCAGCAAACATTGCATTGATTTTATATTAACATTATTTTATTTCTCTTCCTCTCTTCCCTTCATTTCAATTTATTTCTCGTCTATCTCCTAATCTCCCTCTTTAGACTATCGCTTTATCGGTTAATCGTTTTAACCCTTTTGGATCTGTTCTCGACTCTTTCTTGCCTCTCGGTTTGACCTTGCTACCTGTTATAGCTAAATCTTAATGTGAATTTACCCATCCCTCTCCTACTTCCTCATTGATGATTTCTTGTCTTAAAGGCGGTCTTTTATATTTTACTAGCTTATATATACCCTTATTATATTATTTTTTCTTGTAGTTATCCTTGAGAATGAACTGAATTAAGTTCGAAAGTACTTGGAAGCACCCTTTCATTTTTCCTTCGGGACATTGTATTCATTGCCGACCTCACTTTATGAGTTATTCATTTTACATCCAGCTTTCAATGTATCCCTATTTATTTTGATGAAATGGTGCGTTGCCAAGGTGACGTCTCTAGAGTTACTAAAAAAAGCTAATATTTTTTTTAAACTTCCAAAAATAGTTCAATCATTTTATTCATCCGTATATACTAGGGTAAATTATTTAGAGTCGAACATTTGATTCCTGAGTATATATGGCTAAATTTTCTAGGTGGTAAAACACTTCTATACCTTATAATGATACAATTGAGACCCGTCTTGTTGGCTAAATTAAGGTTTACAAACTTCAAATTGTGCCAGCTCAGTCAGTAAACCGTTCTGAATATCTATTTTTAATCTTATTTAGTAATCCTATCTTTCCTAACGAATTTACATTAAAAAACGTATAAAATAGATAGTTATGAAAAAAATGAATATGACATTTATTTATTTGCAGAAATGAACAATATATCCAGTCTCACGTCCTTACTAAGGTTATTTACGACGATTAACCGGCAGTTCTATATGTCCCAACCACGACTAATTAGCAAGAACCAAGCCTGAAAAAACGTTCTCAACTGGTCATCTACACCACATCCGTCTGTTTCATAAATGGAATAAAAATTATGATTTTCCGGTGTCAAGCTATGATGTATAGCTTGCTGAATCTTCACCTGCATGATTAGTTTAATCCACTTTCTGTTATCCTACCACAAACACATGTGTACATTGTCACAAACACCGCAAAGTGATGTGTATCTAATGCTAACGCAAAAAAACACCAATATTAAATTAATACTCATCAAAATGCAGATCCACAAGAAAGAGGATCGCTTATGATTCCTCATTTGATGAGTTTGTTACGTAAATATCTTGTTTCTATTGCAATATAGAATTATAAAGACAAAATATAAAGAGGTGGGATACAAAAAAATAACGACTATTATAGTCTACTGGTTTTGGTCATATGTGAAAATAATAATGTTTGGAGATAACGAAAGTATAAATGCAGTTGTTGAAACTGTTGTGGTCTAAATAAGAGCTGGTATAGCTAAAATTACATAGAAAGCAGAGAGAAGACGAAAACATTATTAAAATGAGATTTTAAAGATAAATGACTACCTAAATGTCTCACCCAAATTTCCAACAGTTTCAGAAGAGGCGAACATCACTATTAAGAAAAAGAGCAAAACTTTCAGCGAAATTTGTTCATGTGCTATTTAGTAATAATGTACTAGGAAAGAAGATTTTAAGTTTTAGCAAACCAAGTTTGGGATAAAAATTAATAGACTCGTTTCATCGGCATAAAAAGGATGAGAGACAGAGGGTACGCATATGAATTTCAATAAGAACAAGATTGCTACAAAGGAGCACCATAAAAACCCCCACAGCCCAGATATATTACTCACGATAGTAACAGACTGACTCAATGGTAGATGATAAGTACGAGCGGACCCACTCACTTGTGGTTCCAGAATATACAATGGAAAAGATAGTGTGATCGATAATATTCAAAGCTATCAAGAGATTAAAAGTCCAAAATTGGAAGATTGGCAAGTATTAATTATAATTAAGAGAAAAAATTCAGTTTTGAGTCCAGCTTGGAACTAGACAGGAAGATTTCATCAATGTTGGACGAAGAGATTAATCAAGAACCAAGGCTGAGACCACCTTTCTATGATTAGAAATGCACTTAAGTTGGAAGCTTGGACGATAGCATGTTGAGAGGTTTCGGTCCAGGCAGTGTTTCTTTAGAATTAGCTGAACGTCAGCGTGTTCAAAACTGGATTATCCCACACCATATGAATGGCTGATTTTAAAGACATCAAAGAGGTGAGAGAGAAAAACAAGGCGGAACACACAATAGTAAATCGGATAGAACAAATAAAGAGAAGAACAATCTGTGTTGGAGAGAGATGGAGGGAGATTAACTTTCTCAGGTGACCGAAGGTCAAGAGAGAGGACTTAGGGTGGAGGAGTGAGGGAAGTAGTGAATGGCAAGGATGGAACCAGATTGAAAATGATCCGATTCGTCAAGGAATATCGCAGATAAGAAGAAGAAATATAATAATGAGAAAAGTCGTAATAAAAAGAACTACAGAATGTATGATAGCAAAGGAAATGATATTCACTCAACGCAGGCACGAGAAAGACTACATAGAGTAGATTGAAAGATACAGATGAAACGAACTACATCAGTAAGAATAATGAGATTAGTGTTCTTGATTTAAAGGCGTCCGATCGACATGCTTTTACGCCTGAGATTAGACAGAAAAATGCTGATATGGGCACATATGTGTGTGTACCAGAAATAAAATTTCGCCTTTTTTTATTATGCTCTGCTGTAGGATCAGAGCTACAAATTTATCCGCTTGTGCATCTACGATTCCTGAAAGTCGAATCTAATGAAATTCAACACCAGTCGCGCTCCCTTTAATACACATTAACAACATAGGAAATTAAGAGAATATAAAAATCTTTTTGTACAATCCTGTTAAGGGATTTTATTTCGTCGCTACTCTTCTTTCTCGCTCAGTATCCTTCTTATCTGCGATCGGTAATATTTAAATTTGAAAAATACTCTTCAATTCGGTTTTTAAAATGAGATTACGTATCTTCACCTACTCGGCAAAGTACAATATTTAGAGAAGACGAAGAAGAAGACGAGGAGAAATAATCACCTACATCACGAAAACAATAAAAAGAACGTAAAACGATTATCTGACATAACATGGCACTTAATTAATATAATTTTTTATACATATATTTTAACTTTTTCAATACGATAAAAGTATCATTAAATTCCTAAGAACCTAGGTAACCTTACATATTGATTCACTAATTATTTACAGAAATAATAATTAACAGGTGTCTCGCTGCGAGAAGGATTTTGAAATTGCTAAAGTGTAAATTTGTTGAAGATACATCGGCGGAATACACTACTTAAGGCAACGTGGATTCTGAGGTAACGCAGCTCTCCTGAATTTGTTATTTTTCTGAAAACTAGGCAAGTCATCTTTTGGGGTACCTAACTACTCATTCACCATTAATTTGTTGGAAGGTGAGGGACTCATTGATAATCTTGGGTAAAATATTCGTCCATCGTTTTGTAGTAACTTGCACCTATATTTAGCCCTGAACTAAATATATTAACATTCCATTTAGTTGCCTACAGCCTGAAATAAAGATATTTCTAGCTATCTAATTAGTCATATACACTACTAAACTAAATATTCCAGCCTTTTAGTTAGTCATATACATTATGAAACTTAATATCTCAGCATTCGGTTTAGTAACAAACAAAGTGGACCTAAATATGCTATTTTTCTATCGTCATATATACAGTCTGGAACGAAATATTCCATTTCTACATGGTTATGTACAGTCTGAAACTAAATATTCCAGCCTTCGATATAATCATATAGAGTCTGAGGCTAAATATTCCAGTCTTCTATTTATTCAATCCTAATTCTTGATTGCCAATTAAGCTACAATGTGCGCCACTGTGATATACGCTTAGTATAGCGATAACCCCTTCACCCCTCTAATCCACTGTAACATAAATCGTGCTCCCATACGTAGCTGACCACTTCTGTATACAACAACGGCATAAATGATGTTAAAGAACAACCTCTGACCCACCTAATTTATCGGACACCACGTGCTATGGTATCGGGCCATGGATGTCGTCACTTCCTGTTCGAACATTTTCGAATTTTCAACTCTTGAGCACGTTGGGAAAATATTTACCAATCCTGCGAACTAGTCTTAAGCCTCCCCCCTCCTTTCCTGGTGACGAAGTGTCAAAGAGCCGCTCTGCCTCGCCCCTTGCTGCTAAATGATGAATCAACTCCGCCTCCGGATTAAGAGATGTTTGGAGCTTGTGACTCCTTTTTTTCCAAACTCCCCCTTCCACTCCAGAATCAGGCATACAAATACTCGGGTAATTCTGTAGTTCGATGAGTCCAACCCGCACCTCAAGGCCGTCCTTATCGTCTCGTCCCGTAAGCGTTCGTCAGACAGCGTCCTTCTTCAGCCGTGATTCTACCCAAGTCATTTGCTAGCATCTGTGAACGGCAAGCCTTAGAATTTGCGCAAGAGTCTCCCTTCGTTTAATCGAGCCGAAGGAAATATCCATCGATTACTTTTGACGAAAAAGAAGATTCCTCTTTCAGTGGAATTACGAGAAACCCACATTCCTCGTCGAACGTCATCTTTGAAGTTTGGCTATCTTCATCGGAAGGTTGGTTTGGATCATTTTACACCTGCTTCATTCGGCTCGTGCCCACTTGGCTCATCAGATCGTTCCCCTCTCGCCTCATCGCAAGAAGGACCTTCTCGAATTCATCAACCTGTAAGACTGAAACCCCCTCCATTATTTGTGTTGTCAAGTTCCCCCATGTTGATCTGAGCCTAGTTGCATTAATTAATGCATTCCATGTGAGAATCCCCCCTCATAATAATTATAAAGAGAATCATTCAATTTAAATAATTCCCCTTTGCCTATCAGTATTCTTATTTTGATATGTGTAAATAAAATTATATTTTTGTTGTTTCATCTTTAACTAACCTTGAACGATAATCTCGACTTATTCAAGTAAATCTCGCCAACCATTTATGCACTTTGTCTAATTATTAAGGATTTGAAACCCAATGCCTCAAGTGTGACCTCTTAGTCGGTCGTTAATCCCTGCAAACAGTCCTTCAACGGTTTGCGTTGCGGTAGGTGATTAAGTCCCCCCTCCACATAATATAGCAGTAGTGTATGGTATAGAGTGGTTGTACTACTATAAATGACCTTCAAATATTAAATTAAAAGAGTGACATGATTTGCGTGAATGCGGAGCGTCCCCCAGGCTTGCCAGTTACTGTGTGAATGTGACTAATTAACGCTATACTAACTGCACTGCAAATCAGGAATTAACTGATGACTCCATTCAATCTTAAAAATCCGGATGTTCATCAAAGGTTAATTCCCTATGTCATGGATCTTTATCCGAGAACGTTCCATAGCGGAAATCTGACACGATATCTTCAATCGTCTGTGAATGAGTTAACTAGACGAGTCGAATAAAATTTCCTCGGTGATTAACGCCTGCGGTGGAAAATATAAAAGGTATCCCGAGACTCTGGACAAGGCCAAAATTCATAATTTCAATAACATAATTTTCACTAAATTTGATTTAATTCGATCTACATCTTATTTAAGAGTAATTTTAACTACAACGAGGTGGCTGATTCCTAATATTCATAAAGATTTATTCCTTAATTCCTTCATTTCCATTTTTAAATTCTCTTATCTATTCTATTTTTCCTAATTTATAATATCACACCAAGAAATCATGGTAACCAAACTTTCTATGAGGAAATTCTTCCTTCACATTGCTGATGATCTTCCACCATACCATCCAGACTTCCACATCTACCTTCGTACTTCTATTCTTATGATTAATTCATATTTTTCTCTCATTTAATCTCTTTTTTTCCCTATTATCCACTCTATTAATCTTTTTTTTACTCTTTTATAGCGAATTTGATGGAAAAGGTCTTGCCTTTTCCTTTTCTATCATCCTGCAACAATCATGCAGCCTTTTCCTACACAAGTTTGATTTTAATTAAAGTTCGTTGTCTCTGTTTTTTTGTACCAACCTCGTTACTGCTGAACAAAGCCATACAGTTCTCTTTATTTACATTTTAATGTGTTTAATTTCTAACGAAGATCCGAATCGACGTTTCGATCCTTAATTTATTCCACATTTAATGTGAGGAGAGGAGACATGAATGATTAAAGATATACCGTTTCCATTATCAGCTCTTGTAGGAAAGATGTATTTTGATACGGGCCAATATAATTAATAGCTTACTTTATCTCGAAACACAATATTCTTAACTTTCGAACATCATGCACACCAGCCTGCCCGCATCGGCATAACCCGTAAAAGGTACGAATGAATCATGTACCTTTTAGCTGTATGCTTTCTCTCTCCACTATGTATTTCTACAATGGATCTATGTCACACATACCTATACATGGATTTTACAATACTCTTTGTTCTCTAGCAGGGCATTTTGGGATCATTATTGAGGGATAAAGACGATAATTAAACAATGGGAACATTCGCTTTGGGAGTTAAAATCAGCCTGACAATGAAATGCACTTTGGTGATATAATTATAATAATAATAATAATAATAATAATAACAGCTTCTCCACAAATACCGATTACTACATATTAACGTCTTCTACACAATATTAGTTTAATGACTGAAGTCGGGGGTGGGCAACCTTTTCAGAGTGAGGGCCAGGTGAGACTTTTGGGAGCTGGCCGCTGGCCGGAGCGACAAACGAAATCCACAAAGTGACCATATATATATATATATATATATATATATATATATATATATATATATACACACACATTATACATGAATTTTATTAAAAAACACAAATCAGTAAGAGGGCTGGTGCTGCTTGCCATGAAGTAGTGTTTCAATGTCTGTCTTGATGGAAGAGGTAGACAACAGAAGTTGATCATTGAGGTGGCAGTCCGAGAGTTGGGAGTGAAGGTGAGACGCAGAGTTGCCAAACAGTATCTGCCGGTGTAGCCACACATAATGGTATACTCACACCCATATCTCAGTAGAGATTCATTGCAGCGGAAAAGGTTATGAGCATATTCTGTAGAATTGCCTCCTCTACAACTTTGGTGAATATGGAACTTTTCGTATCTGTGAGGAAAATGCCTTTTTGTTCATTTTTTACTCAATTTCATTGCCAGACGTAAGACCCATTTCCCTCTCCTACGAGATTACTGAGACAGATTCCGTTTAGCAGATTTTTTTTGGGGGGGGGGCTGAGGTTTCCTGGTCTGGACTGCAATATTAATGCCAAGCAAAGTGGCGGGCCAGACGCTAGGCCTTCGCGAGCCAGAGGTTGCCCACCCCTGACATAAGTTGTTGCATGGCCAACTTTTTTCATAAGTTGTGGAGGTTTCCATTACTTTTGCAAAATATTTACTTAATAAACCTAAATTTCAATACCTTAGTTGATTAATTATCTTTAATATTATCATTATCATTCTTCGTGATGGAATCTTAAAAATTAAACGTAAAATATTGTCATTACTATCGTCATCATGTGGGGTTTAAAGTTTTCAGATAATGGCCGCCTCTCTTGGAAACTACGCACTCGAGTCCTTTGTCCCGTGAGTGAAATGGCGTTGATGCATACCGATATCACATTTATGAAATCCGTTAATGCTGATCATGATGATTATTACCTTGGAGGAAATGATCTGGCCACGAGATAGGGCAAGAATGTTTTTTTTTCTCTTCAGGATACTTAGGGAATAATTCGCACTGGTTAGGGATGAGTTAATACTTGAATCCTTTGACTCAGGGGAGTGCTGGAGGGAGTTCACTCGGGCTATTCCTCAAAGGCGAGAACTATCTCGGTGCTTTGGAATACACCAGGATAGGGAGTTTCTCTGACGAGAGTAAGTTGAAATTGCTTCTTAAATCAAGTTAACTTAAAGTTCGGTGTGACTATCAGGAACGGGCTCCGGATGAGCTTCTTCTTAGTCCCTCCTGTTGGTAGCCCGGGCCTCTTGCCGATGACTTCGTCGCCTTGATGACTAACGTGATCGGCCTTTTTTTTCCAAAGATATTTTCTTTTTATACCTTGTAACCCCACTGGCGTAAGTGTAGGGGAGGGTGTGGGGATTTGTGGACAGGCCGCATGAAGGTTCCTCCTCTAACGGTTTTTCTCAGAGCGTCGTACAACTAGCCCTGAGGGACCTTCTGGCTTTAGGGCGACGCTCCTCTAATTTCACAGCTGCGGTGAAATTGAATACCAGCTCTTAGGGAAAATCTTGCTGTTTTAACCGATGTTAGCGTCTTGGTTCCTGACTTGGGATGATTATTGCATTATGTGGTTAGGGGAGACAATTCAGCTTCTCATCGAGACGAGGGGCAAGAAAGACGAAGGTTAAGTGGTCGAACTACCACTTCTCTACTCCCAGGACGTTGTGGTTAACTACCAGCGGATCAACTGAGAGGGAGGGGGGTGAGTATCGATCCCCTTATATATATATATATATATATATATATATATATATATATATATATATATATATATATATATATATATATATATAATTTAGGCTGGTCCTTATTTAAAAGAATTTTCATTTTCATAGGTCTGACCCCGCCAAAGTGTTTCTTTTTGTTGAAAAACACCATATGCAAAATGCAAAATTTCATTGAGATATATTAACATTTACAGGTGGCTCAATGGATCCGAAGTTCCTCTCAGATGAGGTATACGATATACATACAAATACACCGCAGGTGCCTGTATAAAGAGTATTGGTGATGAAACTCTCCGCAGTTTGGGACAAGAAATTCAGCCACTAGCCCTAAACCAATTCAGCTTCAGAGGGCAACGACAGCATCATCGTAAATCCACCTAAAAAAAACACAGATAAGCACGACCCACAGTTACCACTCATTTTTCACTGGGATTGGAAGCTTATCCCAGATCTCATTGACACTGTGAATGTGAACAGATTGACTGTTCTACTGAGAGGTAATGGCCAATCATAGCTCATTGCGGTCCAAAAGCTACCATCGAGGAGAGGAGAAACGCAAGCTAAGGTCTTTTTTTTTGTTCTAAAAGACTGAAATTTAGAGGAAAAGCTCCAGGGAATGTGCTTAGAGAGAATCAACTCTAATACTTGTAGGTACAAAGGAACGTGCATTCTTTTGGAGCAATTTCTTGGTCGTGAACCTCTGCACATTGTTTCTCGCCAGCATGTCTTGTAGTTCATTAATGCAGCAGCCTTTTCTTAAGTCTTTTCTGATGTTCTCTTGTTCAAGTGCTTCAAATTAAGATAACAATATATTGACAAGACCACATATAAAGACTCCACTGATGATTACACGGCCAACGCTGTAGCTCTCTTTAAAGATGAAATGGTGCATAATATTGAGCCAGCCGTTAAAGTCACTCAGCCAAGAGATGACTACAGAGAGCTCCTGGAGCTGGCTATCATCTTTCTTTGAGTTGTCGCTCCTCGAGGCATCCACTTTGCAGATCCAAGAGCCATACTTTAAGCCCGATGGATGGCAAAAAGTGATTTACACCTTCAAACTCTGGATGTTTCGCTCGTAGTTTATGCTCACAGCACGCTAGCATCAAATATTACGAGAACTCTGCATTTTCTTTTCACATATTTACGTTGAAGCGTGAGTAACAGCCAGCATTAATGTGAATGCCCCGAGAAATAAGTTGAAATCGCTGAAGCAATGTCAGATGTATCACTCAATTAACATTGACATATCCAACGGTACAGAGAAGAAGATGACAGGTTAATTGTGGTACCTTTCTGAGGAGTTAGTTGCTTTGGCATTGTTTAATGGGGATTTCAACACTAACAGCCATAACAAGATAGTTATAGCTATGAAACAGAAAGAAGGGGAGGAAAAGCCGTTGAAGCATGCAACTATCGACGTGAAACGAAATCAAGAGAAGAATTTAGTTGACTTTACGACCAAGAAATCAAGACTTCTTTTCAAGAACTTGCGTCTTCCATATGATTTCCTCCATTATCCGGCATCTCAGTGGAAGCATCAGCCTAGCCTCATTGCTGCAAAAGGTTTCATCAGCACATTAGCTGTGACCAACAATCAGGCGGAATGTACAATTGTCTTGGTCAAGGATTTCTCTGCCCGTCTCATAAAAGATGAGGAACTCTAGAGGACATTGGCCTGCCACCGCCCAGGAACGCAAGACAGAGCTGGATCAGATCTTCGTAGTCTTCGCACGGATGAGAAGCAGCCTTTAAGAGCTAGCAAAGGAGGTTGGTCTTGGATTACCGTCGGGTGTCCTGCGCGGCCGACAAGGTGTCGGTGTCCAAGGACTTGGCCTTGCTCTGATCGATAAATGGCAATCGTGTCTGCAGCTTCTTAAAGAGGGCCATGTCCCGGCCAGAAGAAGAACCGTGGCAGCATTTGAAGACGTCCTGTAGTACAACCTCATAGACATGTTGCCGGCACGCCAACCAGAGCAGAGGACGGTGAAGCTCCCGCTTTATCCGCGTACATGCTCCTAGCACGAGGACAGTATTGGACGCTGTGGTGTCGAACCCCATGTCGATGAAGCGGGTTCCTAGGCCATTCTCCCGGACAACTTTAAGACTATCTCGGCGACGCTCTTCCTGTTCCGTCAGCGGAAACAGAGATGCCCAAGAGTTTCTCTGTGTCATCGCAAGTGAGTAAGACAGCGATCCTCTCCTCCAGTGATGTGCCGTCCGTGATATTAGGGAGGAGCTTCCCGTTCCAGTGGAGGGCCAAGGGTACTTCCGTGCCCCAGGCCAGAAAAGCCGCACTCTCCTCTCTGTTCTTCACTCAAGCGCGGTGAAGGAGGAGCGGGACAGGGTAGGCTCGTCGATGTTGTGGCCAAGAGCGATGGAAATCGCTGCGAATGACGAGGTGGCAGCCCGAACCAACAGGTAATCCCGATTCCAGGACATGGTCATCTTCTTGTTTAACTTGTTCACTGAGCGACGACGACAAGGTGATTTTTGCGGGTGTTGGAGTCAGCAACGTATCATCATATTCGGTCGATGATAACGACCCCGAACATGTCATGAGAGCGACATCCTTCGTGAGCATGGAATGCAACAGCGCTTTCTTTTCCCATTTATTGGAAAAAAGTCAGCCTATCCATTGGAATTCGACTAAATTTATTTACAAATCTAATGATTTTGTTCAAAGAAATATTATTGAATGCTCACTCATTAATTCGTCGCCTAATTTTAATATATCCCTCAGCCTCTTTAAACTAGACTCTTATTAAAAGGCTTATTAATAACGAAATTGTCCATTTTATCTCTTAGCCCTTTGATGTATTAAATTAGTCATGTGTCTCTTGTTTATTTTTATGTATTCACAATAGGGTATGGATTTACTTATTTTAGTCACATAAATGTCTAGCATTCTTTGCGCACAGGTTGGAATTTTCGGGAAGTGGACCTTATCTATTTGGTTTTATACTTCAGATCCGTCTTTGATATTATTTTTTCTATATTGGGTCCTTTCTTCTTTGTACATTGTAAATATTATATACCAATCCATATGGCTTTAGATATTCTTTCCCCACTTGCCAGTAAACAAAATCTGTTGTCAGAAATGTGATACTTAGGGTATTTTAAACTAAGTTATACCTGGTTTGCAGGGACTAACTAAAATTGCAAAAAGAACTATATTTGTTTTTCGAGAGTGGTTATACCAATTGATAAATACGAGCATATACGAGGGGCGGTCAATAAGTTTTGCCATTCGGATATAAGGAAACGAGATATGAGGAAAAGTGTTTTATTATTTTTCAATATAACTACCCTCGACTTCAATGCACTTGCGCCACTTGTCCCTGAGGCTTCGAATTCCCGACAACCAGAAATCTCCCGACTGCTGTTCAATACACGCCTGGACGTTGAGCTGGACATCTCCCTCGTCCCCACACCGGCGTCCACGCAGTGCAGTCTTGAGCTGGTGGAATAAAATGTAGTCGCTAGGGGCCAGATGTGGCCTGTAGGAGGATGGTTGAGATCCTTGAATCCGCACTCGCGCAGGGCAGCTTGTGCAACTTTGGCCTTGTGGACAGGGGCATTGTCGTGAAGGAGCAGGACACCGCGTGTCAACTTGCCGCACCGCTTCTAACGGATGCACTTCTTCAACCCAGCCAGTTCCTCGGCGTAATATTAGCCTGTGATGGTCCTTCCACGAGGCGCATAGTCCACCATAAACCCTCCCTCAGAATCCCAGAAGATGGTGGCCATGATCTTTCCTGCTGAGGGTTGGGTCCGGAACTTGGTGGGGGTCGGAGAGCCCCTGTGCTTCCAGGCCATGCTTTCGAGCTTGGTCTCGGAATCCCAGTGATGGACCCACGTTTCATCACCTGTCCCTATGCATGACTCGAATCCCGCCGGGTCTTGGTTTTACAGGAGGGACAGCTCCTCCGATCTTTGACGACGTTGAAGTCGATCGTACGGCGTGAGGTTTCTGGGAACCGAACGTGCAGAGACCTTGTTCATGGCTAAATTGTCGTGGATGATGTTGATAACACTTCCATGTGATATGCCAAGTTCTCGCTCGATTTCTTCGACCTTCACCCGTCGATTTTCGAGGATCCTCCTCTCTGCATGGTCCACATTATTCTCGTTGGTCACGTCTGACGGGCGTCCTGGGCGGGGGTCATCTTCAAGAGACTCACGACCATGGCGAAACTTCTATTCCAGCGAGCAATGGTTGCATGGTAAAGGGCAGTGTTGGTATACACTGCAACCATGCGTTCATCGATCTCTTTTGCATTCTTTCCTTTCTTGGTCAAAAATTTGATCACTGCGCGGTGCTCAACCTTCTCCATTGTTCAAAAATTTGTGACGGACGATCTGCGATCAGCTACTGCTTCTTAAATAGACGAGGCAGGAGTTTGCGGCTGCAGGTCCTGACTTGTCATAACTTGTCCTAACCCCCCCACAAACAGTCATCCCCCTTCCTCTGTTTGGCCCTACCGATTCGCGAAACTTATTGACTGCCCCTCGTATCATGGGGCAATTGTAGTAAGCAGGAGTTGAATGACGCGACTATAGGACACCAACAACGGTTTATTGCGGTTTATCTGATGGAAATTTTATCCAGCTAGTGGAAAAATGGGTATGAACAGACTCAAATTTCGAAGAACTAACAAGAAAAAACAACAAAACCGAGGTCAAAGTCAACATCTCTGAGTGCATTACCTTCAAACATAAGTTCAGGAGAGCCACTAAAGAAATATAGGAGGAAATTGGGTCCATTGTATTGAGACTTGAAAAGCCTATGCGGGCTTTTGTCATGAGTTTGCAGAAAGATCAAGAAGAGAAAGGGTTGAGACAGAGAGAGGGAGAAAATCTACGGAAGTATGGGGAGGCCCACGTTTGAGCTACATGCACAAGAGGGAAATGATAGACTAGTGAACAATGTTGAATTATATTGGGAACACGTCAAAAATGATCAGAGCCGAACAAGAGATCGAAACAACAGCCTTCTTCGGGTGAATTCAAACAAACACAAAAGAGGCGGAAATAAGATATGCCAGAACAGCCCGTACAGCACAAGTTTTCTCAATAAACACGGCTTTCAATTAGGCTAAGAGAGTCTAATTAAAATTAATCATGGGAGTGCTAAACAAACCAGAGATACGCAAAAGGATATCGAATTGATGCAAAGAGATGAAAATAGTTTTCGGATACGATGAAGAAGAAATGGTATTAATGGCAATTATAAATCGGGATTGAAAAAAGAAACGTCCTTGCATTAGTTACAGCTGCCTAAATCCTCGGTTCGCTTAGCAATCAAGTAATTCTGACCCTGGGGTACCCTGAACCTATGTCAGAGAATAATGGGGTAGGCTTCTTGCAAAAGTCTGGGTTACAGAAAGTATGGCTGAACTACGAGGAATGAGGTTTCAAGGAAAGAACGATTGTGGATGTGTTGTTATTGAATTATAGTGTTGTTCTCATTGGATGAAGAGTTACTTGGTTATAATAAAGATATGCCGATACATATAGAAACAGAGAAACATCCACTATTTTTAAAAAGCCATGCAGGATACCCATCGCTTTAGAAAATGAAGTTAACAATCAACTGTTTAATATAGCTGAACTTGGATACAGAATATTGGCAGCTCGCAGTCCAGCTGAACAGCCAGAAGAAGATAGCCTTTAGTATAGTGTCAGAGCATTTCCAATTTACAGTGGTTCCATTTGGAGTGTATAGCTCTTACCTATCTTCCAACGGTTTATGAATATTTTTTACCAAAATAGCTGGGAAAGGAGGTATTTATATAATTGGATGATATGATAATGATCAGAAAGAGGATGGATGATAACTATCAATGAATGAAGACACTACAAGCCTTAAGGGAGGCAAGCTTGAATGGAAAGACCGAAAAGTGTAATTTACTTAGAAGCAGTGCTGATTTTTTTGGCCATGTTTTACCTTGTACAGAGATTTGGCCATAGTAACAATTCCACCTAAGGATAAGACGGATATGAAGCGATTTTGGGCTCTAACATCCTATTACAGGAAGTTCATACAGGATTTTTCCAAGATTTTTCAACCCATAAACGCTGTACCAAGGAAAATAAGCTGGAAATGACAAGACGAACAATGGGCAGCCTGGGAGTAATAAATTAAGGCATTAATAACGGATATGGTACTGGCATTCCCAAACCTTTCAAAATAATTTATATTAACCACTGATGTATCAAAAAAGAATCTCGTTAAACTTAAATTAATAGCTGTCGTCTTCTCTTTGAAGAAATCCGCACGATTATCTATGGACGGTAGATTATGTTTATGACGGATCAGCGAACTTTGAAATGCTTATTCAAAGGTCACAAAGAATAGACCGGAAAATTAGCCAGATTGATTTTTACTTTGCAGGATTTCGATGTACTGGTGGAATAGCTTAAATATAAACTAAGCTGGATGGCACATTTGCTATTTAGGAATGAAGAGATGAAAAAGAAAGGATCGAATTTACTAGAAGAGAAGCGTGAATTGAATAAGAAAGCATTTGTAAAGAATCATAAGAATGACATCAAAATTAATAAAATAAGAAACGCCATCAGGATACTAAAAGAAATACGCTGGCCATAAGTGAAGCTCAGAATGGCGAAGTATTTTGATTGTCTCGAAGACACCTCAATAAAAATTAGAGTGAGAAGTTTATTTGGCCTTGAATAGGATACATCTTGGACCAAAGGAGGTGATTGGCATTTTGAAAGAAACGTATAATTGGACTAGAATGACCAATCAGGTGAAAAGAATAATTAGTATTTAAGATTTTTTCGCCAAAAGCAAGCCAGTCAAAAGTTCGAAAGTGGATCCTCTTCAATGCAATTGGGGACTACTCTCTGTGAATTAGTACACTTAGAATTACTGAGTCCCTTTCCAAAATCATTTAGGGCGAATCAATATATTCTTCGGTATATATAGGACTTATCACGATAAGTAAGACTGACTCATCTCATTGGCTGATAAATCGTCAAGAGCAATAGCAGTAAAGATACACAAGGAGATTTTTTTGTGTTCTCGGAACCAGCAGAACCGTTGTTTCATATCAAGAGCGAAAATTTAAGAACAAAGAAAGGCAGAGTTCACGAAAGTTTAATGAGTAAGCCCAAAACGCATTGCCGTATACTGCCACCAAATTAACGAAATAATTGAAATAATCAACCGCGAGGTAGAAATAAAGGTAAGAAATGTGCGAATAAAGAGGATAAGTTTGGAATGACTTACTACGATCCGTGTGATTTGCTCTTAACGTGAGGATGCATAGGCTCTATACACATCACTTTATTGTTGATGTTTAGATGAACCATATACGTACCCTCTAGCATATTTAGTATAACCATCCTTGAAAGGAAATAATGAGTTATACCAACAGGAAAACTATATGTAAGTTCAAAATCGTCAGATGGTTGAAATGTATCAAAAGGTGGAAGAATTCATAAAAACTAAGAGAAACAATACCAGGTGGGAAACAAAAACTACTCGGATACATCAATCCTATAAGTTTTGTATATTCAAACTCTCCAAGACCAGGTTCAAATAAATTAGAGTCAAATTATCATGGAACATACTTGGTAATCAATAGGAAAGTGCCGAGCATCTTCTTGCTAAAGCATGTGACGACTGACCACCAGATCATCGATGATCCAGATCGGATACAAAGTATATTTCGGATTTTTTGTTCCACCGAAGCTCAATGACGACTCAAATGAGGATGTAGTTTGGGAGGATGAATTAAGGCTGGAGGAAGGAGAAAACGGAGTGGAGTATAATAGCAAAGATCAAGCACTAGATACACTTAGAATTCTGATGCTATTGGTGCTTAGGATGCCTAAGGTGTCTATTTTCACCCATCGGGACTATTGGCATAGGTAGCTTTATTCGATAAAGTCGTAGTACAGTTAAATGTATCGGACTTTTAGAAGAGCTAACGATCCTAGATGATCATTTGGAATGACTAACCATTAGTGTAAAGAATGGTTCTGATAACAGGATCATGAAATTCTCCGGGTCGCTACAGTTATATATTTTAGCCGTATAAAGAAACTTTAGAGTATTAGAAAAAGTGAAGAGAGTTTTCTCTGATGTTAGGCGATGCGGTTCTTGACAAGAAATGAGAGATGATTGATCAGTGGCTTGGGCTATGCTGCATCGTATCTTTTTGGTTTAGCAACGGAAGAAGACATAAGGCAGACGAATAATGTAAGTAAACGAACACTTATCTATACTCAATCAGATGAGTAAAAAAGTATCAGCAGCTTAAGATTCTGTAAAATAGATAAAAAAAACACAAAATTTCGATGATATGAATAATGCTACTCTATACATGGTTATTTATGGTAGATACAGTACCATCTTGAGATGAGAGAACTTTTAGTTACATATGTTATTACCTATTAAAAATTCACCATATACCTTCCATCTGATGTACCTTGTCGAAGAATTTTCTCCCCACTTTTGTCAAAGAATTATTCTTCAGCTGTTGGCCCTTTAACATTTACTCCGATACAATACCTCTTTGTCAAATTATTTATTTATTTACTGACTTTTAGCAAGCCAGTCTGAAACCAGTTAGGAAGGGAAATAATTCCTCTATTAGATGAGTGGACTCTGGATTCGTCTAAAGATTTCTAAATACTTAATTATGAGAGTACCACGACGTTCAATCAGTTTTAAGGAAAGAGCCGGTCAGCACGTAAGGATCTAGTAAAACACCAATAATTAACCAAAAATATATATCTTTTAATTTATCAATTAACTCAAATATTTATAGTTACACGAAATTATCTCAGTTTAACATAGTTCGCACGATTCAAATATTGGCCTACTCCTGACGAGATCTCTGATCAAAACATAGGAGGCTTCACGTAAACAACCAATTGCCAGATAGCTAATTTCTGAAGGCCTCTACGTTACAGAGTTAAACCACCATTTACTCTCCCTAATCCAACTAAAATATTACAGAAGTCATGAAATACTATTTATCCCTTAGTTAGCTTGGGACAGTTTTAAAAATCTTAATTAACCAACAAAATATATAGTCATTTAGACTTATATGACCTTGATCGGAACAGGGGTTGACGGATGTCGCTATACTGGATTTTTTGGCGAGTCTTCGGGTGGCTCAAGACTTCACGATGCAGGGAAAATTCAGGTGTCCCGTTATAACGTTGAAGGGGGAATGAGGGGGTTTGTCACGGTGACAGTATAAACCGATATCGATCTCTTCTTATGATTTTATCGATCCGGTTGTAAGTCTAAACGACGACCTTAGCCTTCTAAGCTTATAAGCACTTGCATCGGTTACTTTATCTCAATGAACAGCACGGCATTCGTTAGAGAGAGGAGTTGTGCTCTCTGGCTCAAGGAGTACTCTTCTCTGTAGCTGTCGAGTTCTTCGTATACCCTCGTCTATTTCGCAGAGTTACCAAACTGGGTTTTGATATATGGGTTGATCCTGAAAGTAATTAAAGGGAACTTACTTGGGAATCAATTCTTCTTTCAAAATTAATGAGATTTCGACTTGAGAGTTCCTCGAGATTGATCTTATAACTTCTTTTATCTTAGTCCCGAAATTCTGGTTTGGCATTTAGGAATATTTATCCAGCCAGACCTCTTGCTAAGTCTGCGAGGGATAAGTCGGTATGGCACCAATAAGAAAACGAGACGAACTTCTAAATGTTAGAAGTCGAGTCCGGAACTGTGCGAGGGACTGATCACAAAAATCTAGTCCACTATTGTCTCTAACAGAATAATCTCTTTCTTTCATTACGGTGCTTGTTTATAGCCCGGGGATCGCCCCAACTAAGGGGGAAGGGGCAATGCCACTTTTGGAAGCGCGAGTGAGGAGGGGGGTGACACCACGGAGCACAAGTCTGCTTCTCAATGAGAGGCACCGAGAACCGTCCGACTATTTCTCCTCGGTGGTCTTATATGTCTGCTTGGCCGTATGGGTGGCGTTACGTTTTAAGTTTTAATTTCTCTACATTTACCTATCTCCTAAAGTAATTTATGAGGGGGGGGGGGGCTATATTCAAGTCTGATACTTACAATACTTCAAAAACGGAAATTATTGAACAATATTTCATTAAATAAACTTCGAGTTCACCAGGCAATGTCTCGATAACGTCTGCGCCTGACCATTTATTAATACATACATGACTGTCCCAGCTTATGCGATTCTTATTTACAATTAGGAGTTCACTCGCCCCTTCTTAACTACAACTCTACGAATTAACAATTTACATCACACTTATATACCTAACTTTAACTATCTTAGATCCATCACAATTACTATAATACCTTAGTCAGAATACACCTTAGTCTTCGACAGGATTTCGACTTAACGAGTCGGCCAAACAATTGTCGGACCGTTTTATGTAGTGAATGGAGTACTGTTACTCCATCAAGAGTATACTTCATCTTAGGAGCCTTCCATTCATACTCTTATTTTTACTTAAATATGGCAAAGGTTTATGATCACATTCCAACTTATACTCGCGCCCTATTAGATAATATTTGAATTTACCTTTTGACCATATTATGGCCAAAGCTTCAATTTCGACGGTGGCGTAGGCTCTTTCTCTACTCGAAAGCTTCCTACTGACATGCGCTATGAGATAGTCAGTTTGATCATCTTCGTATTGACTCAATACTCCACCGATACCGTCTCTGCTTGCGTCAGTGCGAATTCCGAAGGTCTTGTTGGGATTCGATAAACGGAGAATAGGCGCAGCTACGAGTTTTTCTTTAAGAACCTCCAAGTTAGTTATTGCATGGAGGTTCCAAGTGATAGGCCTGACGCTCTCTTTTTCAATATATCATTCAATGGGGCGGAGATGGAAGCGAAGTAAAGGACGAAACGCTGATAAAAAGAAAGAGTTCTTATGAACGAACGGAGTTGTTTCTTTGTTTTCGCCCGGGGCATTTCGACTATGGCTTTCACTTTTTCTTGTTGTGTAGTCAAGTTGTAGCGGGCCGAAAATATAGACTAACCCCAATCGATCCAACCAGCTTCCTACACTAATTCCGACGTGAGAAATCAAAGGAGAATGAAACGGATTGTATATACAATCCCTTTACTTACAAAAATATTTACAATAGAGAGGGTGATTGAATTGGAGATCTCATTACTATTCACACAAAAATATACAGCTAATTTTCCTATACACAAAAAAATAAATCCTCCTTATAAATACAAAAAAATAAATCCTACTTATAAATACTAATAATCGATCCTAAGTAACAATTCTATAAAAAAATCGAACAACCCAAATAAAATAGTCAATAAACAACGAAAGAAGGCCTCACGTTGTAAAAAAAATCTTTGTATACAAAACAAACTAGCGCCTCCGAGCTTTGGCTAAGATAACTGACCTTGAAACAGTTGCGTGGCTATTATAAGTCCTCATTCAATAAAGCTGTAATATTTTAAACTCAACCAAGTCAGACAGAACACGGCCTTGAACCTTTGTCAAATACTATTGGCCTTTATTAATTAAAAATAATAAATAGTTAGCTTTGAATACAAGGGTAATTTCCAAGGTTTTTTTTTTCTCTGATTCCAGAATTTGGAGAGGGGAAAGAAAGAAAAAACATTTAATAATATCTTGGAAATCAATTTTATACATGAAATAAATAAACAAACAAAAAAAACCAAACCCATTCCCATTCGCACACACATTCTTACAGAGATAGGGAGAGGGTATTGGGAAAAAGGGTGGGGGAATGGCCCTTTACACACACACTCACATTCACTCCACCACACCCTTCCTTCCTTAAGCCATTCGACCGCAGTCACTCACAATACACTCTAAATCCCTACTTACGGTACTTTTTATACTCAATCGCACCCTTCTGCACCCATTCACACTCGTCTACTGGTCCCTGGCTACGCGTAGCAATCTGTATGGGTTGTTCGTCAGTTGTCTTGTCAATCTCCGTCTTTTCGTAACTATCAATCATGTCATCCATAATACCCTTTGCTTTCCTTAGTAACTCGCTCATCTCTCGACAGAACTCTTTCATACTCTTCCGTTCAGAACCTTCACTCTTCTTACCTCCATTCATCAGCTACTCACTCACAGCCCTCATCAAACTCTAAGCACCGTCTTGCTAAACAGACAGGCCACTAACATCCCCTTTATTCTCCACAAAAAAAACAGAAACACCTTTCACTGGTTCCCACCAGAAACCTGAAAAATCAGCCACTTCATTATTCACTACATCAAACTCACCCCTACTATTATCATTCATAAAACCCGAAAAATCAGCCACACTAGGTTCATTCTGCCCAAACACACTATCATTCATACTGTTCCCAAAACCAGAAAAATCAGGCACAGGCTGCTCACTCACTCGTCTACTTATACCAGCCAAATCACTCACCTGCTTGTGCAAACACTCAATCTTTCTCTCAAACTCCCCCATACCAGAAAGACTCTGCTCAGAGTTACTTTCCTTCATCCTTACATTCTTTCTTTCACTCTAATTTGTACGCTTTTTACTTCTCGAGACCAAGACAAGCTCTTTCCCAGCCAGATCTATTCTATCACACTCAATCTCATCATCATGCACTTTATCCCTCCTTCTGCACAGTTCATACACTGGATGACTCACCAGGTAGCCAGGAGGTTCTCTGCATCTCCTTAACTGACTCTGATGAGCCCGCACTCTCTCAGTCATACCGTCATTCAAACTCTCCAAAACATACGTCACCCCATTTTCCCAAACTCTCACAACTCTATAAGGTCAATCAAACTTTTCACTCATCTTTGACACATTCAACCTACCCTTCACTTCTTTCACCTTCAATACTTTCTCACCTAATTCAAATGAACGAAACCTTTCATGTGCCTCACGCCATACGCTCTGCTCACTTTCACTCAAATGAAACCTATTTTTCACCCGCCTTTCAAAATTCATCACAAACTGACACGAGGAGTTTCCAGTTGCACTATGCACAGTCGAATTATACGCCCACAACACTCTTCCCAGCCCTACATCCTAGTCATTTAATGTCCTACTCATCATTCTCAATATCTCACACAAGGTTCTTATCGTACGTTCAGCCAACCCATTCGAAGACAGTACATACGGAGTCGTTCTCACATGCTCCACACCATTCTCTCTCAACATCCGTTCAAACACTTCTCCTACAAATTCAGCCCCATTATCACTCAGACATCTTCTAGGCTTCCATATACACATAGGAAAAAACAACTTTTCAACCACACGCGCAACAGTCACACTCCTTTTATTTCTCAAAGGCGCTGCATACACAAACT
The DNA here is from genome assembly GCA_963969495.1 of Ceratothoa steindachneri. Lineage (NCBI taxonomy): Eukaryota > Metazoa > Arthropoda > Malacostraca > Isopoda > Cymothoidae > Ceratothoa > Ceratothoa steindachneri. The sequence continues at coordinate 65,300,869 of OZ018319.1, forward strand.
TACTTTTATGATCAACCATAACAACCATACCAACATTCCCAGCACTTGTATGCAGTAAAGACACACACTCAATTACTACTAATAAAAAATGGTTCTTTCACATCAACTTTCAACATCGGCGGCTTCACTTGCACACCTTGCACCTTTCGCTTCTGACACCTTTTACACGTAGTCGCATCATCATTCACAACAGAAACAAATTGAACGCACGCTCCTTCATACACTCCCACAGCTTAAACTTACCCATATGCCCATAATTATTATACACAACCTTCACAAGATCATTCATACCAACCTAGTATATCAAGGGTACATATATATCATCACCATCCTTCACATCCATCACAAAATATACAACATCCATACAAACAAGAAAATCCTTTGCATACCTTTTAAAATCACTTAAACACTCAGGCCATTCATTCAAGTCACACGCGTCATTACACACCTCTTCAACTCGCTGAAAAAATGACACATCTCTTGCATCTCTAGAATATCATCATCACTTAAAACCTCATTTTCATAATCCATGACCAACTCAATCATGCCGCAAAACTTGACAACATTCTTCGCACACTCATTCAACCTCATCACCTACCTCACCTTCGCCTTTCATAAGACAATCCTTATCAACATCCAAAGACAAATCATTCAATCTCATAAAGTCCACACCAAGAAGAAAAAACACGGTATTTGCTCATCTTTTAGAATCACAAAGTCATGCTTCACATTGACACCATTACCCAAACTCACTTTCAGACGAAACTGTTCTTATGCCACTATCATGCCATTCCCTAATCCACTTATCCGTAACTTCACAGGCTTACGCTCGCAACATCTAAACTAATCATACTTACTCAGACTCCTTTCATTTACTAAAGGCACTTGCGCTCCAGTATCAATCAAACCACAGAAGAATCTTTCACCAACTTTCACTCTGGCTTCCATCATATCAGGTCCACCATGCTCACAATAGACAGAAGGAACAACCATCCCAACATCTGCACTGACACCTACACCATCATCAACTCCCATAACATCAGACACTCATCTTTATCCAGATAATCATCCTTCTCTCTCATATATGAACACTTTTCAATCACCTAATTATACTGCGCACCGCTCAAATACTGCAGATGCACCACATTAGCATTCAAACCTTTCATCTTCTCATCTTTGTACACATTTGGCCTCTCACCACCAAAGTGCACATAAACAATCACTCAATACAAACGACTCACTACAATCACCACTTGTGAAACGGCGGGACGCCTGGCATACACATCGCTCTCAATTCTTTCATGAAGTTACGCACCCTTGCCATACTAATACATTCAGGCTTCCTACATACTTCACTCATTACCTCCTTCCTTAAGTTATCCACACTATCCGTCACTCTCACATCTACTGCATCACTCTTCAAATCTTGCAAACCATTCCATACACTGTCAAACAAGAAATCAGCACCACCCTTACTCTCCTTTCCATTCATAATCCCTTTTGGCAAATACTCAGGATCACTCACTCCGCACACATTTTCATCATTCGTACCAGGATACCTTGACATCAAATCATCCGCTCCATTTCGTTCACCAGGTACGTACTCAATCACATAGTCAAAGTCACTCAAATCTTCTAAAGTCCTCGCAGTCCTACTATCAGCCCACTATATACGCTGCATATACACAAGAGGTTGGTGGTCAGTCTTAATCACAAACCTCAGACCATACAAAAATGGATGCAACACTTTCAAACAATAAGTTATGGCAGCCAACTCTCGTTCCACAATCGACTACTTTCGCTCTGCTACATTCAGCTTCATAGCCTTGGATACATATTTAATTATTCGCCTAATATTCTCTCCATTCAAAAGCTACTCTTGCATCGGAAAACCTTCCATACAATACCCACTCGCATCTGTATACAATTCACACTATAATCCGGATACGCCAATTCAACATTTTCAGCCGCTGCCTCTTTCAGTTTCTCATACGCCTCATTCATTTTATCATTCCACCTGACAACCGTACTACCTTTCTTGCCCATCCACACAGTTAGAGGCTTACTCACACCAGAACAATCACGTATAAACTTTCACTGAAATTCAATCAGACCCTAAAATGACTTCAGTTCCATCACAGTCACAGGTTTCGGAAGCATTCGCACCTTCTCAACATACTTCGGCGACTTTCGTAACCCATTCTCACTCACCATATGTCCAAGGAATTCTACTTCATTCGTAAACCACTTACACCTTCCTACTCTTACTGTCACACCAACACTCTCCAACGTTCTCAACACATCATTCATGAGTCTCATATTCTCCTCAAAACTCTCAGTTATAATCAAAATATTATGAATAAACGCAATCACATTCTTACTCGCAAACTTACTCAACACAACATTCATTGCCCGCTGGAAGCCTCTGGGAGCAATAGCCTAACCAAAGCTGAGGTTCCGGAACTGATAATGCCTCTTTGTGGAAGAGAAGGCAGTTACCGGCTGGCTCTCCTCAGCAATGGGCATGTGGTAATACCCCCGTACCAGATCCAGCTTCGTAAACCACTCCATCCCATGCATACTATGCACACACTCAGATACCACACACATCAGAAACCTTTCTTTCACACTCATTTCATTCTCCTTTTGATAATCCACACACAGACACAATTTTCCATCCGTCTTACATACAGGCACAATTAACCTATTCCATGCACTCTCACTTTCTTCAATCATTCCCAATTGCTCTAATTCCATACACTACTCATCAATCTTTTCAGCAACCGGACGTGGGAAATGCCTCGGCCGCTGATAGATTGAGGCGTCCTCCTCAGGACAATCTTGAATTCCAGAAGCCTCGCAACCCTGAAATCCAGATCGCCCTTACTGAGGACACCCTTTTGTTCAAATATCATTCGATACACATCCTCCCTTTCATACTCAGTCAAACATCCATCCAATTTCACCATGCTCTTCACTTCATTATACGTCCATTTAACACGTCTTTTCATTTGCAACATTCACCCTGACATCCATACTATCATCCATACCTACCTTATTGACAGTGGAGAGGTGATCCAGTACATCTCCGACTTGGATCCCCCTCACCTGCCCTTTCACACTAGGGTCCGCCTGCACACATACAAAAAGATCATTCATTCACACAAGCAACACGCCTTACCTTATAACACGCATCCTTTCCATCCAATATCACAGTGTTCTCACCCACATTCAAACTCACATCCTTACTCCAACTCACTCTAACAGAGACCCTTTGACCCTTCACAAGCCTTACACTCTCCATAGCAGTCGCTTCAATACCACTAACCCCACTTTTCAAAACACTACCATCTTTCCCCACATACAACTTATACACCCCATTTTTACAAATCTTTCTCTCAATCTGATCACTCGCAGGATGCACAACCATACGGTTCACTTTCATAAAATCATACCCCAAAATCACAAACAAACAAAAAAAAAAACCCATTCCCATTCGCACACACATTCTTACAGAGGGAGGGAGAGAGTATTGGGAAAAAGGGTGGGAGAATGGCCCTTTATACACACACTCACATTCGCTCCACCACAAAGTGTCTTTGCCCTAATTTTAATCCAAGGTAATTAATAGATTCGTAGGCAAAATACCGCTTCGCAGGCCCGGTGGTTAGTCCTTGCTCCTTAAATTTATTTTTGAGAGTCCCTTTTAATTTTTTAAAGATTTCGTTTGTGGGTATATGAAAGGAACTCGTAAAAATGGACCCGAGTAGCAGTCGATTATTAAAGTACTCCATCAATTCTGATGTGAATTGGCGCCCTCAATCAGATAGAATTTTTTTAGGCAGGCCTACTCGGGCAAATATTGAAATTAGTGATTCCGCGCAGGAAATAATGTCAATTTTCTGTAGTGCCATGGCATCTAGAAAACTTGTGGCACAATCTACTAGAGTGAGGATGTAGGAGCGTCCACCGCTTAAAGGGAAGTGAATTGGTCCCACCAAATCGATAGCCACTCGAAAGAATGGCTCGGTTATAACTGGCACTTTTTGTAATGGCGCGGGAGGTACCCTTCCTCTGGAGGCAACTTTCTGATACACGTCGCATGACTGACAATAAGCCACAACTTCCTAGGCAGTCTGGGGCCAATAAAAGTGTCTGAATATCCGCTGTGCCGTTTTATTGTGCCCAAAGTGTCCTGCTAATATTCCATCATGAGCGGTATTCAAGATTCTTTGCGTGTATTCTTCGGGTACACACAGAGCTTTATTGCCATACTTATTCTCCTCGCTGATAGTACGGTATAGAAGCGAGTCTTCTACAATATACTTAATTGGCTTCTTTCCTTTCACTTGGAGAGTTTCACCCTTAATTGCCTTTACCCATAGCTGTTCAAGAGTGGGGTATTCCTTCTGAGCAATAGCGAAGGAAGTGAATTTTAGCCCATTGTCTTTGAAGGTAATCCTAGGGGTCAATTCAGCAGGTTGTTCCTTTCTCTGGGCTTCTTGTGCCCGGGTGTCTCCTTGTTAGGCCACTTCTTGCTAGGGTATTTTGGGATTTTTTCCGATTAGCACAGCGCAGAACTTAATCGGGGATACTACAACGTCCGTCCAACCCGTAAAATATCTGCACTGTACATATATGACATCTCACGACGGGAAACCAGTTGGCGCGTCCAAAATGTCGTGGACGATGGCGAATTTCTGATGGTTTGGGTTTACTGGGGGCAACAACTTGTCGGACACCACTATGCAAGTATATGCGGTGTCTCTGACTAACGTAGATACTAGGCACCCATTAACTGTGCCATCTTCGAATTGTAAGCCACCTGGCGAAATTTCGTTGAAGAGAAAGTTTATCTGTTTTTCGGGTGTTGGCGCTGGGATGGAGGAAGTATCAAATTGTCCGGCGGGCGTGCGGCAGTCAGATTTTGCACATGTTGACATGAGGTCTCCCTCAGTCGGGAGTTCTGTGGACACTGGAAACTAAGGTGACCTATTATTCCGCAAGTATAACACGTAATGGGTTTCCTGGGATAAGTGCTGGTATTAGGGTATGACCCTTGGTGAACCCTAACCTTTTTTTAAATCTTTTCTCCTTCAAAACTTAGCTTATAAGATCCTTTTGGGGTTTTGAACTTAAAAGGCTTCTTCTGAAAATGACTTAGGGCTACTCATTTTGCTTTGGGGAGGGAGTTTTCTCTTTTGTACTCCCTTGGATATAACCGATGATTCACTGCGTGTATGTCAGCCTCGTCCAGGCACTCGTTGAAGGTAGAAGCTTTTCTGTCCTTAACAAACGCACGGATCTCCGGGGATAGTGTGCTTGGAAATTAATCTTTTAGAGTGAAGTCGACGACCGCGGCGACCTCGTTCTCTACCCCTGCGGACTCCATCCAAAACTGTAGGCTTCGACGTAGCTCAAAGCCAAAATGTTTGTAAGTTTGTCCAGGTCTTATACGGGCTTACCTGAACTTAATCCTATATTCTTCCGGGTTGAGGTTTGTTGCCGAGAGAAGTTCGGCCTTGAGAGTGGAATAGTCCACAGTCGCTTCTGAAGGTAGAGATACAAATATCTCTCTCATCCGGCGATTAAGTAGAGTTAACATTCTGGCGACCCCATCTTCTTCTAAGTCCCAATTATTGACTTTGAATATTTTCTCAAAATGGGACAGATATGAGCATAATTCTTCTTCGTGCCTTTACTCTGGGAGTTTCATGCTGGTCGCTGGTGAAACTCCGGTTTTGGATGCCACTGAATGCAATCTCAACTGGTCTTTGTTAAAAGCTCTTTCGTGGGCTCTTATCTTCTCTCTTTTCTCAACTTCCAGTTGCATTTTATGTTCTTCGGCTTCTCATTTTATCTTACGTTCTTCGGCTTCCAGTTTCATGTTACTTTCTTCGGCTTCCAGTTTCATGTTAATTTCTTCGGCTTCCAGTTTCATGTTACTTTTTTCGGCTTCCAGTTTCATCTTATGATCTTCCCTTCTTTCTTCTCTTTCGTTTCTCTCTTTCTCCTGAATATACGAGCTCAAATTTAGCCCTTCCAGTCTAAATACTGAATTATGAGAGTACCACAGCGTTTAATTAGTTTTAAGGAAAGAGAGGGTCAGCACGTAAGGATCTAGTAAAACACCAAGAATTAACCAAAAATATATATCTTTTAATTTATAAATTAACTCAAATATTTATATTTACACAATTCGCACAATTCGAATATTGGCCAACTCCTGACGAGATCTCTGATCAAAACATAGGCTTCAGGTAAACAAGCGAATTGCCAGATAGCTAATTTCTGGGGGTCTCTAAGTTACACGGTTAAACCACCATTAACTCTCCCTAATCTGAGTAAAATATTATAGAAGTCATGAAATACTATTTATCCCTTAGTTAGCTTGGGACAATTTTAAAAAACCTAATTAACCAACAAAATATATACTCATTCAGACTTATATGACCTTGATCGGAACAGAGGTTGACGGATGTCGCTATACTGGATTTTTCGGAGAGTCTTTGGGTGGCTCAAGACTTTACGATGGAGGGGAAATTCAGGTGTCCCGTTATAACGTTAAAGGGGGAATGAGTGGGTTTGTCACGGTGACAGTAGAAACCGATGTCGATCTCATCTTATGATTTTATCGATCCAGTTGTAAGTCTAAATGACGACCTTAGCTTTCTCAGCTTGTTAGCACTTGCGGCAATGACTTTATCTCAATGAACGGCAAGGCATTTGTTGGAGAGAGGAGTTGTGCTCTCTGCCTCAAGGAGTACTCTTCTCTGTAGCTCTCGAGTTCTTCTTGTACCCTCGTCTACTTCGCAGAGTTACTAAACTGGGTTTTGGTATATAGGGTGATCCCGAAAGTAATTAAAGGAAACTTACTTGGGAATCAATTCTTCTTCTTTCAAAATATGAGATTTCGACTTGAAAGTTCTTCGAGATTGAGCTGATAACTTCTTTTATCTTACTCCCGAAATTCATGTTTGGCATTTAGGAATATTGATCCAGACAGAACTCTTGCCATGTCTGCGAGGGATGAATCGGTAGGACACCAAAAATAAAATGAGATGAACTTCTAAATCTTAGAATTCGAGTCCAAAACTGATACGGGGTAATGCCACTGAGGGGAGCGCGACGGGGGAGTGGGGGTGACACCGCGAAGCCTAGGTCTGCTTCTTAAGGAGAGGCACCGATAACCGTCCCACTATTTCTCCTCTGTGGTCTTATATGTCCGCTTTGCCCTATGGCAGGCGTTATTTTTTAATTTCTCTACATATCTGATACCGTTTTCCATGTGGCGTGGAACGTACTTAAACAGAAAACTCCAAACTTAATCAAAAACACATGAAAAAGGAATTTTTTTTAGTTGAAATAATGACTCCTGTAGCTATAACTTAGAAAAGAAAATTGAAACTTATTTTTTACTAACCCTAGGAGAGGTTTTCCGTAAATTATGAGTTAATTTCATCAACGGTATTCCCAATAAAATTTTTGTTTTAAATAACAAAATATAAATATGGGTAGTTTCGGAAAATATTTAATAAAATTCGAAGACTACGGAAAAGAAAACATGACTAAACTTAGAATGTTTTTGCATATTATTTCAGAATTTGAAAAAGGATACAAAAATGGTCAAATATTGATAATAATTTATAACTATTAATAAGATATTGAACCTAATTATTACCTTACTTTCCAAAGTGCCTATCATGTGACGTTAGCAACCATGGAGCGCCATTCTTCACTATCTTCTGCATGCCTGGATAGGTCTTTCACAGTCCATCTTTTGTTCATGTATTCCATTAGTTTCTCCATGGACCTTTTCCCTTATCTTTCTCATGCTCTTTTTCCTTCAATTCTTCTCAGCAGGCAATCTCTTTCAATTTTTCTTGCTCTAAGAGTATGTCCCAAGAACCGCAATTGCCTTCTCCGGATACTTCTCAATTAGCCCCTTTACAGTCGTGCAAGTCCTAATACTTCCTCATTTGTTGTTCTTGCTCTCCATGGGATTCTTTGCATCCTTTTCAAAAACTACATTTATGTTGCTTCTAATATCTTTTCGATATTATTCTTAATCGTTCATGACTCGCATCCATATGTTAAAACTGACCAAACATAGCATTTTAACAACCTAATTGTTAATGTCATTAACAAGCTCAGATTTGTTAATAGGTTTCTTATTTTCATAAAAGCACATTTTGCCAATATTATTCTTCTTATCATTTCTTTCTCACAGTCTGCCTCTTCTGACACAGTACTTTATACTTCATTGAATTTCCTGACTTTTTTGATTTATCTGCCTCCAAAATATACTTTCAATTTTGACCTCTTTCTTTGTTTGGTTAAACCAAAGATCTTCGTTACTTAATATTTATCTTCAAACCCAATTCTTCACCAATGTCTCTCAGTTCATCCACGAGTCTTTGCAACTTCTCTTCTGAGTCTGCTAAAAGAACCGTATCATCAGTGTAACGTAAGTTGTTCACATTTCGTCCTCCAATATTCAGTCCCTCCAGGTCTCCCGGATTTTCCATGCCTTTTTGTCCATACAACGAGAAGAGGTCTGGGGAAAGTACACACCCCTGCTTTACTCCTCTCCTTATATCTATCCATTTTGATCTATTTCTTCTATTTTAATTGCTGCTCTCTGGTTCCAATACAAATTTGAAATTAACCTGATATCCTTATCAGCATTCCAATGTCTTTAAGTATTTTTACGAAGTCTCAAATGTCTTACTCTGTCTAAAGCCTTTTCAAAATCGAAAAAACGCAAATATACATCTTTTTGAATTTTTATCGCTTTCTCAAGAATGGTTCTTAGGCAAAAAATTGAATTACTTTTACCCTTTCCTGCTTTAAATCCAATTTGTTCTTGTGCTATATTTTCCTCTACCTTTCTCTTTAGTCTTTTCCTTAGTACTCTCAAAATTATCTTTCCCATCTGGCTCATTATGCTTATTGTTTTGTGCTTCCCACATTCTGCAGTTCTTGGTATTTTAGGAATGGCTATAAATGTAGACTCTCTTATGGTCTCCGCTATAAATCCACTTTCATATTTGCTATTAGAGAGTTCTGTGATTTTGTCCAGAGGCAAATCTCCCGCTGCTTTCACATTTTCTATTAACCACTCCATTGAATAATATTAAAAGTCAATATACACATAAATACATTCTCTAATATAGAAAAACTTCTAAGAATAAATCTAATACATTTAAGCAAATTGGTAAATAAATATGATTTAATCGGAGAGGCCAAAAGGTTACATACGAATATCCTGGAAAAGAACTGCTTCTAAATATACTCAAAATAAGATGGAATGCCAAGAGCTTAGTTGAGACTAAGAACAAGTTTCTGCCATTCAAAAATACAGAAAAATAAGAACCTTAACATGATAGAAATACATGAAGGACCTAGGAACAAAGGGTTAGCGGGATATCAGTAAGAAATTTGACTGTTTTTTATAACGAAACATGCACAAAATTCTCATAATGATTACGACGAAATTCCATTAATGCGAACAGCAAAATACGCCATGACAACATTGTTTTGATAGTTCATTTCGACAGACATTAATGGTTTTTCGACTACGATTTGAGGTGCAATTTCACCTCAGTCATTATAAATAAAAACATGAGCATAAAATATTTAAAAGATATGGTTGCATTTTCTCTCACACCATATTGAGAATTTTTCATTTGTAAATAGTGGATAAAAAGTAAAAAATTTAGGATGTATAATGAAAATAACTTCTATAAATGATTTATCAGAAAACTAGGAGCTAAAAAAGAAAGAAAGTAGATACATGATTTGCCAAAAATATACATCATCCGAATAAGTTACAAAAGAGATTACTTGCTTCGCTCGAGACAGAAGAGCGTGGGCTGTTCAAAGCGACACCAAGTTTTATATTCAACGCAAATACCTCTGCTTTATTGTGGCCTGAAGAGTAATCATTCAGACGACGATTAAACTTGGTTGTCTTGGCAAAAACTGACATTCTCTTGCAGGGAAAGTTCATTGAATTATTTGTGTTATAAGAAATAGATAAAACTCTCATGTAGATATAAACAATATGGGCGCAAAACCAGACCGTTTTGAATAGAAATTCATACAGTCCTTGATCTGTATCGATTTTATGTGTTTCAAGGAGTAAAGAAACTACTGGAGAGTGTTTTCTCTTCTCAGTTATTAGAAGGGAAACTCGAGTACATCTTTGTCTATCGAATGAAAAGCAATCGAAAAAAGTTATAATGATAATAATAAATTATCACTGAACAAACAAGGCGCTCTTCCCGGCCCTAGGATTTTAAGTAGATTCACTGTTTCTACCTAGCCTGAATTTACGTACGGCACGTGCCTGCCTAAGATATACCCATATGAGACTAGTGAAGATTTACAAGAGAAAAAACATACTAGAGATGTACCCAATATACAAATGTATCCAAGATCTATCTAAGAGAAAAGTTACATCTATGAGATAAATGTACCGATATGTATTAAAGAGATATGAAACGAAATCTAACTATGAACCAAAGTGAAAAGGACAGGAGATCCAAGAGAAAAATGCAGCCAAGATATATAAATAGGAACAAGATCTATCCCCCAAAAGGATTTTAATACATAAATGTAGCCAAGATGTATTCAAGCGACAACAGATCAGATCTATAAAAAAGACAAATGAAGCCAATGTATAGCCAGGAGAAAAGAGACAAGATCCGACCAAAAGACAAGAGAAGACAAATGTAGCCAAGATGTATCCAAGAGACAGGAGAATAGATCTACCCAAATGACAAGAGAAAAGATATACTCAAATGACAAATGAAGTCAATGTGTAGCCAAGAGACCCGATCTAACCAAAAGACAAGAGAAGACAAATATAACAAAGATATATCCAAGAGACATTATCTACCTAAAGCAAAGGAGACGACAAGATATTTGCCAAGGGCAAATGAAACAAATGTTTTTTAAACGAGACAGGAGAAAAGATATGCCAAAAAGACAAGAGAAATGATTTACTCAAAATACAAGAGACAAGTTCTTAAAAGCCAAATGTAGCCAATATGCATCTAAGAGACAATAAAATTGATTTACAAGATTGAAAAGAGAAAAGATGTTCTCTAAAGACAGATGTAGCCATCATGTGATAATGAGGCAGATTTTCCCTTGGTTGTGGTTAGTCTTACTCTTTATAATTCCGGTGCACATATGTATGCTCTGTTCACTACCATTTTCATCTTATCCTTCGTTTTCGCTGGTTACCTCAAACCTTAATGCCACCCTTGGTGAGGGTCAGATACCTATTTCTCTTCAATAAATTATGGCCTGATGATCACAGGGTATAGCCTAAAATAAAAAGCAATATTGATTGCAGAACACACTAACATGATTAGCAATCGTGTTTCTCAGAAATTACGAGGCAATCACTTGACTTGGCGGTTAATAATATTTTGATAACAAAGAAGACAGCCAGGCCTTAGTTATTTTATCTCTTAGAACGGCATTTAGTAAATGAACTTTGAATTTGTGTGGACATTCCTCATAAACAGACATTAAACAACGGTTCTTTCGCACTCTCCACTGCGTCGAGTAGAACAGAGAGAATGCTCTCATTCATATCCATAGCAAATGTGTTCATTGATAGATTAAAGGAAAAATATTGATAGATAGAGTAAGGCAAAAGGCTAAAATATGCAGAGCAAGAAAACAAGATTAAAACAAATAAGTAAAAAAAGTAAAAAGAAAGAATAGGTAGATAAAGGTCAACAAAAAGAAATTTAAAGTAAATCGAAGAAAGAAAAGGCAAAAGTAAGTGAGTACGAAAAATAACTTGATAGAATAGAGCATAGGAGATAAAAATCAGATGCAAAAATGCGAATATAAGTATAGAAAAAATAAAAATCATAAATAAGCCCATCGAACAAAAGAAATACTTGAAGAAAGGAAATGACAAACATTGAAAATAAATCGAAGCACAAAAATTGGTTAGTAAAGAAAGCACAGGCGAAACTAGATATATGGATTAAAATAAAATAGAAAATGAGTAGATATAGCACAAAATAAGAAAGATAGAAAATTAAATTTATATTTAGTTTTATGCAAAATAAGTGAAAATGAATAATATGAAAGATACATGACCATTTGTTCTCTCGTTGGTTCCCTTTGTCTGAGGTGTATATTTAGACAACAAATGGGGTATACTGGCTATATACTGGTGTATATTCTGCTTTCAAAAGTGTGTGATAGAATACAGATTCGAGGTAGGGAGCGTTCAAACATTTTTACTCATCTAACTTTACCCTTTTCTATGCAAGAAATGAATGTGACGATCGCTAGCGCTTGTTCACCAGAATATTATTATTATAACTATCATTTTCATATTATTATTATTATCAATATTACATTTCTTATTACAATATCATCATTGGAATCTGAAGAATGTTATACCAAGAGATTGGTGACGTTATGAGAGGTATATAATGTATAAAGTACGAAGTTCCAGTAGACAACGGCGGCAGTGTGGGTCCGTCTTCAATCTATGGTTGTGACAAGGTATGAAGAGATAAGCTACATGGAAATGTACCCCCAAAAAGACGAGAAGATACCCATCCAGGAGTTTAATCGTACGAAGATCGCGCTAAGAGATAAATAGTTCGAAATAAATATACCGAACATTATTTAACAAGGAGGCCAATCGACCGAAGATCTACCATGCATGTAGAGCCACCGAAACTCTATCCATGAGGTATATTTACCAAAGATCCCCCAGGAGTTAAATATACTGAAGATCATATGAAAAATATCTACTTAAGTGCTAGTCATGATCTACATATATGACCAGAAAAATACTTATACCTATGTTACATTGGACTATATCTTTGAACAGTTAAATCTAACCTTGAGACAAGAAACAAAGAAAACGATCATCATAACTAGCAAATCTACTCCAAAATCTATATCAGAGACAAGAAATAATTTCTAGGTAAACAAAAGAGGACGATCTTATCAACAGATTAACGTTACCAGGTTCTATTAATGAGACAAGAAACAATGGACACAATCAACCCACTAAACAACCTTAACCATTATCTACTCAATATTTACCCAAGGGACTTGTTCTACCCAAGATTAAACCAAAGTCGATAAATCATAACTATACCGCACTTTGAATGGTGGTCCTTGAATGCCAGACAACAAACACACTTTGTATGTTTGACCTTGAGTAGTAGACAATCATTGTTTCGAAATTTAGACCTTGAGTGACCTACTACGAATACTTTTGAAAAGTTGACCTTGAGGACCACCTTAAAGATTCTCCAAAAAGCAAGTGCTCCACTGGACACTGATATCTCCTTCTACCGAAGAATGAATTTTAAGAAGGTGGAAAAAGAGAGAAGAAACAACGAAAAAACACAAAATTGGGGGGAAAAAATAGTGTTTGAGAATAGATATTTTTACGATAATGAAAGCCTCCATAGTGATCAGAAGGGCAAGTTCCTTTAAAAATAATAGAAAATGTAAATGAAAACAATAAATAGTGAAAAAAAATGAAAAAATTTCATGATTGATACGTCGGGAAGTCTTTGAGGGCCACCGTCCCCGAAGTGTCGTTCGCGAAGCATCTAGGAAGGACAACAACTTGAGCATGTGAACAGAAAAAAAGAGACCCGACGGTCAGTATTTGGTTAGTGTGTACGACGATGGTCCTTGACAAGCCCCCCCCTTTTAAGTCCCTAAGACTCGTGTACTTCTAATGTGTTATATAGTTTGTTTCAAAACCCCTTTATAATCTTTGTAAAAAGAATATTAATTTGCATATTAGTAAAATTATTTTTGTACCCGTATTTCCATTTTCCCGGAACTTACACGATAGCGGACTATTTGGCCCACCTAAAATTCGGTTAATTTGCACTGTGATGGAAATATAAATCTCGCTAGCACATAGCCGTTATCTATCCCGGCTGAAAAAAGCAGGAAGGGTTGAACTCGACCCTATTCTACGATATATATAGTAATATCTATAATATATTAAACTTGCGTCAAGTTTATTGGGGTTATCTTGGTCAATCAAGTAATTAAAATTTGATCAATCTATTGGTTAATTTTGGATAAATTGTTAATTGTTGAGTAATCTTGGTTCCTGACTCGTTTTGAGGACGTCATCACCGAGATACCCGGTTGTGTTGCAGATCATCGAATCTGCGGAGTCAAGCTATTGTTCCCAGGTTGTCATGGTAAAGAAGGCTGATGGTTCTTACCGAATTTGCATCGATTTTAGGAAGCTAAAGTCGGTTACCGTATTCGATGCCGAACCAATCCTCACCATAGATCAGTACCACCACCTTTTTGAGAAGACCATGTTCATCTCCAAGTTGGATTTATGCAAGGCTTATTATCAGAAACCCTTCAGGAAAGAAGTGCAGAAATTTACTGTTTTCCCCCCTGAGAAGAGTCTAATGCAGTTTCGACGGATCCCTTTTGACCCGATAACGGCTTGCAGCAATTATAACCGGATAAAAAGGAGGATTTTGGAAGTCATATCCAACGTCACCTTCTATTTAGATAATGTTCATGTGGCCACCCAAGATTGGAATCAAAACTTTAACAACCTTTAAGCCCTTTAGTACCGACTCCGGGAACACAATTTTACAATTAGCCCCAGCAAGTGCCACTTGCTTTTGGCACTCTCGATTACCTTGGCTTCCATATCAGAAATAATTGGTTCGCCCCCTAACAAGAAAAGATCCAGTCCATCGTGGACATGACTTTGCCTAATAACAAAAAGCAGCTGTGAATCGTTCTATCGTCGCTTCATACCCAACTTTGCGACTATCTTCGCCCCCCTCTGCGAGCTATTAAAGAAGAAGGCCCCCAAACGCCTCGAGAGGACGCCACTTTCGACTCACAGCTTTAACCAACTCAAGAAGAAGTTGACATCGGCTCCTATCCTCCGCTTCCCTAACCCAGACAAACTGTTTGGCATTCGCACCGACGCCAGTAATGACGATATAGGATGTGTCATCCTCCAGTATGAGAATAACGGCGAAAGATTTCCTATCGCTTACACAAGCAGAAAATTATGCACGCGAGAAAAATTATGCATTAATTGAGAGAGAAGCCCTCACGAAGATTTAGGGAATCCGCAAATTTAGAATGTATTTAGAAGGGAAGTAATTTGTATTGGAAACGGACCACAAACCCCTATCATATCTACGTAACTTTAAGAATAATAACGATCGGTTAATGCTTTGGAGCTTGTTCCACCAGGAATTCCAATTCCTCGTTTTGTATTTAAAAGGCACCGTTAACTGTATGGATGATAGTTTAATTTAGAAACCCGTTAGATCTTGTTCGAAACCAATTCCGAGCTATTACGTTTTTTGATACGTGTATTATTTTTTGCTCATAAAATAATTTTGTATATTCAACCATATAATAACATATATCTTTTTTGGTGTTTATTGTGTACAATGAATTCCTTTTATATCCTTCATTTTTTGTTAGTTTTGTATAATCGTAGGATAAACTCACCCTCGGGCCAGTTAACCCCACTTAATGGTATCATTGAAAAGAAATCCTTCGGCAACCATGCCATAGCATTATATAACCTTGTGTATATGTATAGAGCACCCATCACACACACTATCTCCACTATTTTGTACTTTGGCTCTATTTTTGAAACTTTGTCCAAGGTATTCTCAACTTTATCCGCTATTGTGATGCGATTTTAAGTTATAATACACCCCCATTAATAATTTTCTGAGGTGAGTTGTTCCCCTGAAGTTCGATCTGGGGATGGAAGAGTGTCAGAGATGAGAGAGAGAAAGAGAGAGTAAACACCTGGTCGAGCCTTTTTGTCTGCGCTAATGGAAGTGCGAAATCATGAGACGGCGTGATTGCCTGGAAGCCCGCCATCAGAGAAACCCGCGACGAGCTTGATAGCCCGAAAAGGTCTCATTGGGAGTTGGACAAAGTTCCACCTTGCCGGCTTAGGAACCTCACTGCGATCATGCTAATAGAGGGAGAATACCCTCGCCTGCTAATGCGTCGTACCCTGGAACCCTCCCCTTCGGACGGAGGGAGGAAAACCCCGTTCGACCCATACTACAAATCCTCCGGCGCCAAGGTTGGAAAGAATATCCGCGGCCTGCCTGCCCCGTCGGTATCTGTTGTCTGCCCGACCCAGTTAGTACCTGCCTTTTGCACGTGCCTATTCGTACCCGCCATTCACCTTTCGTTAGACTCTGCACAATTCCTGGCAGAACCCCTTCAAGCTCCGGGTATTCAGGTTTAATTCGCCCGAGTTTACCCCGTACTCGTTGTTACCTGCTACTCGAACGCAACGCGCCCAGTCTAAACCCAAAGACAAGTTCATACCGTTAGTAGTCATTGTCAAGAGACTATTATTTAAACTTTGCGCGAAAGCAATGATTACTTACTTGAACCAAATCTTCGAGGTAACAGCAACACGCAAATGTCCTGTGCAAGTGCTCTCTCTATTACTCCCCATCCTCCCAAGTGTAAGCCTCTATCATCGGTCTCCTGTACGTTCAAGCTCATTCGAGCGACAATTCGTTCAGTATTGTGTTCTTTTGTGTGTACGGCGACACACCGCGCTAATCCCCCCTTCCCTTTTAAGTTGCTGAGACTTGCGTACGGCTAATGTGTTATATACTCGTAGCTTGTTTCAAAAATCCTTTAAACCTTGGTAATGCAATATTAATTTGCATATTAGTAAAGTTATTTTTGTACCAGTTTTTCTATTGTAGCGGAACCTACAAGATAGCCGACTACTTGTCCAACCTAAATTTCGACTAATTTGCACTCTGTCCATATTATAAATCTCCCACGCACATAGCCGTCATCTATCTCGGCTGAGAAACGCAAAAGGATTAAACTCGACCTTATTCTACGATATATATATATATATATATATATATATATATATATATATATATATATATATATATATATATATATATATACTAATAATATTTTCAAACTAGAAATGGTTTATAAAATAGAGAGACAATATATTTATACAAAACAATGTTTTTCCCTATAAAATCGCATGGTCAGATTCTTTTTATGGCCACTGATAAGTTGATTTGAGGAAGAAAGATAGGATTGGATCTAAGCAAAACAAACCAGTGCTAATATGTACATTTATTTCTCTCCTTTGTGCTAGAGATTAGGAACGATTTACAGATATTTCTGCTAATAAAATCATTTATATGTATGATGGTATCTGCTTTTGACCAGTTCATCTGGTGACCCATCTTAAGCCTGTGGACGGCCAAAGCATTATTTGTATATTCCTTAGATACTGCATTTTGATGTTGCTTAATTCTTACAGAGAGATTTTTAGAAGTTTGACCTACATACAATAAATTACAATCCAAACGAGGTATACTATATATTACATAATTATCGTTCCTTGGGATGTTTTATTAATATATATTTTAATGTATAATTTTATTTAAAAATTACATTTATATCAAGTTGTTTTAACATTAGTAGGACAAAAGAAATTATCATGGGAATGTCAAATTAATATATTGTGTAAAGTTTCAGTTTTTCTCAACTTGCTGTTATAGAATGTTTTTAACCTTTAGACATGCAGTTTTCCCTAAAATATATTGGGTAACACAGATTGAAGGCAATCTCTTTAATTTTTTGAAATTCTTGGTCTATATAGTTAGGACTACATATTCTGAGTGCCTTAACATACATGGAAGAAAATAATGATGTTTTATTATATTTAGAATGACCTGGATAAAAATGGACCTAGGATAATTTAGTTGTTGGTTTCATGAAAATAGAAAAGTTAAACCTGTCTGGTTGTCTAATTATTAGAACGTCTAGGAAAGAAATACTATTATTTTTTTCTTTTTCTAAAGTAAATTTAATTGAGGGAACTAATCAATTAATAAATAAAAGAAAACCATCGAAGTCAAAATATTCCTTTAGAATTACAAAGACATCGTCTACATAGCGGTACCAAACAATTTGAGTGGACCAAACCGGTGGAATCAGCCTAGTTTCAAAATATTCCATATTATATATATATATATATATATATATATATATATATATATATATATATATATATATATATATATATATATATATATATGACAATAAGGGAGATAAAAGATTACCCATAGCCATGCCAAATCCTTGTTCCTAGAACTTTACATTATAACTAAATTTACATTTTTTAATGAATAAACAAATGAGTTAAATTATCGAGTTGGACGGTAAAGGCAAATCATAAGAATTAAGAATACCAGCTAAGAAATCTAATAAGGCATCAATGGGCACTTTAGTAAATAATGTGGTAACATCAAAACTGACGAATCTCAGATCTGATGTTACATTCATACTTTCTAACTTATTGCAAAGATCAACTGAATATTTTTTATATGTGAGAGTGATATGGATCCTAAGATCGGTCAAAGTAAAGTCCTTAGGATGGGCTTGGCGGGTGCCGAGAAAGGAGGAGAAATAAGGATAAAATGAGAAATAATAGTAAGAGGTAAGAAGCTTCTCTAAGTTGACCTCCTTCTTTTGTGTGAAGGAAAAGAAAATAGAATAAACACTTCTATTATTTAGACCTGATGATTGACGTCAAATCCGAATCACGAGTCCCTCTTATTACGTCCACTCAATTACCTTTGGATTTTTTACTTAATAGTGATTGCAACATTTTTTAGAAACGACCGAAAGTCCGTCTAATCTCTGTTCTCTTGTATACGTTCATTCATTCGTCCATTTATTGTAGCTTGCTTGCTGTTCTTTGAAATTATGTTTTAAACTATTAACAAGCTTTATAATGTTGTGTGATTTAAGATTACTATATTGTTGTTGTATCGTATTTGTCTTTTGGGAGTGAGATTGCTGCTACTCTGTGGCTTTCCCTTTGCGCACTTTACTTTATTTCACATTATTTCACTTTTTTCACTTCACTTTTCGCAGGGTCTATCACTTAAATCTTTGTCGCCACTAATGAGCGCTATGTTAGACTAATGTCTGGCACTTTCTTCTTCACTAAACTATTTCAGTGTGATAAAATTCCACGTTTGCAATGTTGATTGTTGTTTATATCTTGAGTCTAATGTGATATGTTAATTTGTTTTAGTCTACAGTATATGAGAGAGAGTTAGAAATTTATGTTCATTTTTTTTGCGACATTTCGGGTTGAGCTCTTAGAGAGATAAACAGCGTTATCGAGAGTTGATGGGTACCTCAGCTTTATGGTGAGTTTTTTCTCTCATTTCTATTGTTGTATCTAACAGTTAAACTCCAACTGCTTGTTGGAGTAAAGTTCACATTGCACTCTCTTGAAATTCCGTTTGTTTTAGAGATTATATAGCGGGGTAGGACGGTAAGTGAGTGCATACCTTCCTCGCGTGAGATACCTCTTCCTTTTTTTGTTTAAACTCAAGCCTCTTATGGTGTTCAAGGGTACTAGCACTGGTGTTGTTTAGTTTAATCTTTCACTATATGAATTTTGTAGCCGACTAAGATTATCTTTAATCCCAGTAATTTTGGCTTCTGGATACTATCGGTAGAGTTAATCCACTTCAATATCCTCTACATTTTGTGGAAATTGGGACGATGTTAAATTTGTGCCTGTTTGTTTTGATTTTATCGTCAATTTCGAATTGATTTATGCTCTTGATTTCAATGGTTGTCATCCCCATTGGAAATTCTTCGTTTCTACACTGAATGAAAGTTAAATGAGTTTGGGTATCGATGAAGTGAATGCTATGGGATTTAGGTATTCTAGATTATGGAAGATCCACTGTTAAGATGGAGTACAGAGTCTGGCTGAGGCAGTCTTCATGAGAGACTGCCACATAAGCTCTTCTGTGGGTGCAATAGTCGCAGAGAATTATCTCCAGATTTTTTTTAACTGGAGATTCAAGAATTGTGTTGCATGTGTTTCATCCAGACTTCATAAAAGGGATTTTCGACATCTCTTAGCACTAAATCGATGTATTCGATCATTTTGTAAGTAATGAGGCATTTATTTCGATTAATAGAACGTTGTTCTCAATGATAAACGCCATTCAGGACGATAAGTGGAATTCGATCAAGATCATAATAAAAATAACAGTACAAGACAAATTCGATTGTTACTGTTGAACAATTCGCTGAAAAAACTACATTCGTTCCACTTTGCTTTTTAATTTAAAGTATATGAGGAAGTTATCACGATTATGGTAATGAATTCCTTACGGCTTATTAAAGGTATGCTTAAAACAATCAATCACCATTTATTCATCTCTCGTTTCTCGATTATAAGTGAACCATTTTGATTAGGTTTGTCACAGTTGGCGAAAATTGGGTATCTACGATAATATTTGACTTTCTAAACACTGACTTAGCCCTGGTACGCACCTATATCAAAGAAAAACAGTTAGTTTATTCCCTAAATATCCTCTTGTGTGTTTGGTGTGATATGAATTGCATAATACATTTTTTTATTTCTTAAACCAAATAAAAATATTTCCAAAGAGGTTTATTGTGCTCATTTTGACCATTTACACGAAACATTTGATGAAAAAAGGACAGAATTTATCAAACGAAGAAGAGTATTCTTTCACCATACTTAATTTAATCAGATTACTATGTTGTGGGAGTTTAATGAAGATGGTGACAACAGAAGTGATCGAAAGAACCTTTAGAGAACCTTTGAAAACCAAGGTCACACGATTTTTATAAAATGAAGTTGAAATGTTATTAGAAAGATGGAGCCTAGTGTAGAAGTTGGGAGAAACTATGTTACTTATTATAATAATTAACATATAATTATCTAAATAAAAATTATTTCAATGATTCGTTTTATTTACATCCATAAAATAATGATTAAGAAGAAAATAATGCCGTATTACTTATTGGATGACCTAATACTTGTTTTCTTTTTTGGCGTTGGAAACCATCTTAAGGATCTTTTCAAAGAAAATTCCTAAGAAATTGAGAAGCGATTCGCATCTCCATTTATCTTTCTTTCTCGACTCCCACAAGGAATCCAAGGAGACCCAGATAGGAAAGGGTTGAAGAGAGCTGATCAAGGCAGAGAGGACTAGGAATAGGAGTAAAAGATTGAAAGGAGAGAAGAGACTAAAAGAAAAGTAATCGATCTATATTGACCTTCTATTACTCCATAAAATTGAATAACTCTATTTTGTAGACCTGCGGATATTGTGGAATCTGAACCACGGATCCATTAATTACTAAGTTCCTTCTATCGCAAATAGCTCTTCTATTCCCCTTCACTGGATCAATTTTATACAAATAACAGGAGAGCCCTTTAATTTCGGTTAACTTTTGAAGTTACTCTTTTATTCATGTGTTTATTGTGGCATTCAGAACGTTATTAGTATTTAATTTATTTGAACTAATATTGATTGTTGTTAGTTTCGCATAGAATGTGTCTGTCCTCATATGTGTTCGTACATACTCGTATTTGTAAATGATATAATTTAGTCACTTAATTTATTTCAATAAAAATTTAAAATTAGTACCTCAATTTATTTATAGATCTTACACTTAACTTCAATTTGAGCTTAGTACTTAACTTTGTTTCTTTGCTGTTCACATCTTACTTCACATTGTATTTTTAATTTTGAGTTTAGTATTTACCCATTTCGCACTTTTATAATATGCATTAATCTATTTTGGGATAATATATCAGGTGCCACCCCTTCCTCCTCCACATTTAAAAAATCAATATCTCAGTAACTTTCTTGCTATTCATGACAATTTTCATAGGCAAGATACTTTGAATCTTCTCTTTTCGAATGCAAAACACGGAATTTAGATGAATTTTATAGTTTTTTCTCACTTTGCAAAAATAACAACATTGGTCACAAAGTTGAATAACGAGTGTAAAGAAATGAATAATCAGAAATTTAACTTTCCTACAGTAGATGATCGATTGGACCGCCACTTTGATGAATCACTAATCTGATTCTTCTTTTTCCACATACACAAACTTTTTCTTACTTTATTAATGCTAATTTCTTAGCAAGATTAACGCATTTTGCTTTTCAGTTCTGGTTTAGTGAATTTTTCTCTCTGACCTGAATAAACCTTTTCTTTTAGTAACTAGCAAATTGAGTAATCCATGTGGTTTCAGTCTAGACTTTGCGTTAGCCACTCATTTTCGTTAGTAATCTTGGTGTATTACTTATTAGAAATGACTATGTGGCGTGGCTTGTAAGCGATGATACTACATTTTGTTGCAAAATGAAGTCATTTTCTTGATACAGGCCAGGACAAATAGGTAACAATTTTTTTTTAGAAGTTCAATGTAATTAGCAGAATTCACTTTTGTCTTTTCAGTGTCAATACAATGAACATCGTTTTGCCATTTCAAGAGAACCATGAATATATCATAACTGTAGTAGGTCAGGTTAGATTTCCTGACCTCCGATTGCTTCATTTGACTCAGAAGGGAACGCGGCAAACCCGCAGGACACTGCGATTGGCCTTGCCATGAATGATGCACTTTAAACCTGGGTTTCACTAAATCCAGTAAGAGTAACTATTTTCCTTGGCTGAATTAAGGCAACTAACTAGGATGTTCTGAATATCAAACTGGATGAAACAAAATAACCTTTAAAACTGTACAAACAAAAATAAAATAATGGATACAACATAGAGGGACAAAATAACTAAATGGGAAAATGGTTTACACACGTCAGCTCTAGACAGGAGCCGTGAGTACGTACACACAAACGTACACGACCAACAAAAGGGAAACTTCCATTCTGAGTGGATCTGAAGCTCGAGGATTTTTGTACCTGCGAGGAAGGCTTAAAGGGGGGCATGAGCGTCGAGCTCGGTTTGCTTAAAGTTATGAAGGAGAATACAACCTGTCTTTCAATAACCACTGCTAGCCTCTAAAGGAGGGATCGAGTGAGTATTTCGCCGCAGAGCAGCTGAGTAGAATATAGCAGTATGGGAGTCTTCTCGTTTCTAATTTTTATTTATTCTTATTAAATTTTCTTTTCTTCAGGCTATTAGGGTAAGGGAGACCAAGAGAAAGAATTATTCTGCATCGCATCCTCTTTAAAAAAATACTAATTTTAGCTAGGTCAATGTTTAACAATTTATACGGGCCCTCCGGAAGTGAATTTTACCGAGGCGCCCGAAGTGGATTTTACTTTGTCTATACAGAGGTGCCCAGAGTATATTTAGACCTTCACGCCTCCTTGCTAAACCTACCTTTGATACAATTAGGCTCGCTATAGGGCGTCTTATCAAATGGAAGTTACCTCACAAAGAAGTTGATTGCGGCTTTTTTCCGTCCTACCCGTCTCTCTCTCTCTATTTCTATCTCTGATCTCCATTTCTTTCATTTTGGAAAATAACCTTTTGGAAAAACTTGAAGTTTCATGATACAATCTGTTTATCGGAATGTCACACTTTTTACCGCGCCCGTCGACACATCATATTGGCGGTTTCGCGGAATTTTTAAAGTGTACTCTTTTTTATCCGTAAAGACAATATTATTAACATCAGTGACAGAGAAGTTATCAAGTAACTGTCTGCATCTTATTTTTCTTTCACCTTTAACAGTACCACTTTTTTAGAAGATCTTATTCTTTTGAAGGCTTTTATGTCTTAAGTATTCGTTGTACAGAACTCCTTCCAATATTCAAGTTTTAAAAAAAATTGTTCTTTGCGATGAATGACTTCCTGGTTTATCTTCTTGAAGTTTATGTTATCTTCAATGCAATTCGCATTTCCTGATTCTGGAGCTGTTTTAGTTCTTGCGCTTCCTTGTTTTCTGTTATTGCTTCTCGTTTCGCGAATTTTTTTAAGAGTCTTTCTACAGCACGTGTTTTCCACATTTTTCCATCAAATATGAATACAGCCCTTCCTATTACTATGTAAATTTGCTTAGGCTGTGTAGTAGTTTTAGCAAGTTCCTTGTTGAAAGTGACTCAGTCCATTGGATAGATACTGATCTTTTCCTGGAGTAAAAGATTTTTTACTTCTTTCTCCTCCTCTTCTCCTTATTTTCCCTCAAATGTTTATTAGCATTTCTTTTCTTTCAATGTCTTAATTATGTGATCTCGTTCTGTTAAGAAGGAGAAAGTTTTGTTGATATAATTTTTGAGGTTTATCTCTGATGCCTCCATAATTCTCTCTGGTTTTTGTCTTTCATTCTCCTTCGGTTCTTCGAAAGTTGCTTCGTTGTTTCTTATTTCTTCCGTGTTTGAGACGTACTGAGCAGTAAATGTTATTGCTACGCGGAGTTTGGAAAATTCCAATAAAGAGGATTCACTTAGAACTACATTTTCTTCATCTGGTTCATTCTAACAATGTATGAAGGTTGTAGTGAAAGCCCTTGGTTTTCTTTTCATCATCTTTTGAATTTTTTTCCTTCTTTTACAGTGGTTTTCTTCTTTTGAGGTATAATAAATACTTCGTTCTTTTCTCTTCCTTCCAGTTTATATAGTTTTTGTTAGTTTATTCACGGCATAGATTCACGTTATTTGGTGCTCATTTTTCATGTTATGTGGTCAGGATAAAAGAATTAAGGAGAAAGAATAGTGGCGAGAGACGCCCACCTTACCCGCTGTTAAACGCGTGTCAAACAAGACGGAATTACTATTAAAGCACCTGATATGGCTATCAGGGTCTCTTCTCTTACTTTTATTCTTCTTCTACCCGTTGCGGCAGTTTACATCTCGCAGTTGCTCCTTGATCCTGTTGCACAACCATCCTAGAGCGAACATTCTGCCTATGCTCATTCACTCTTGTATCCATGTTCCTGTAAGTTTGTCTCGCAGATTCGTCTGTGCTGCATAACTGTCAGAGTAACAGCGGAAAGCCAAGTAGCGTGCTGATAAAAGGAGGCATAAAGATAATGGGCGCAATGGGCCAACGAAAAAGAGTGAAATCATATGCTAAGGTAAATTGTAGGAGAGGTTATGTCCAGTAAAAAATGGGATGAGGCAAGATACAAGGTTATTTGTTAATGGCCACTGGAAGAAAGACGGCGATCATAAGCGGGGGGGGGTGATAGTGTGTAAGTAGGGGGAGAAGTGAGAAATATACTTGAAATAGAATATAGTGAGGCCATGAATTGGAAACGGGAAGACATTAAGATCAGGTATATTTTCATATATGGAGGAGGGCGGGGGTAGTAGAATAGATCTGAGCTGTAGTAAATCTCGAATATTATGTCAAAAGATCGGATATATGTTGTAGGATGAGGAGGGATTTGGTATTCAGCGAGGATATGAAAAGTTATGCTAGAGGGGGTAAAAGAGCCGTACTAAAAAAATCCAATAAAATTGTCCAAGAAGCTCTCTGACGTATGACTACTGAGTCAATTCTGAGAAAACCTTAATATCCACAGAAGCAAACACTTCCAAAAGGTGTTAGAATAGTTGAGCAGAATGAGAGAAAGAGAGGTAAGAAGCAACAATTAAGCCAACGCCTTCAGTTCGCCTTGAATTGCTCATAAAATGGAGGAAGGCTTGATGATGACGATGAACAAGTTGAGAAAAAGGTAATAGATTTGATAGGGGTGAAGAGTTTTTGTTTCTTTGCCTTAGTGATTGAGACATCTCTTGCGTTCTTCATTTTATTTCTTTTCATATTGCCTTGCCTTCGGTGCAGGTCTAGGTTGATCGTTCTGCCGATCTATATATATATGTAATAAACCACATTGAAAGAGAAAACGGAATAATTTTTCCTACACTAATATTTATTACCCTTTTTCGAAAAAATCCGTGCGACAAAGCGATTTGAACCATGTAGACTGAGGCAGCGAGCACCGCTTTGATCACAGTTAAAAGTATGCCGTCTGTCTTGGCTTTCGAACATCTCAATTATGTTTTTTACTAACTTGTTAGCTTCTTTTTTTTCCTTTTTTTATGTATTCTTTTAATAATTTTCTTTAACTATTTCCTGAGCATTTCGCCTCTTTTATTTTATTTTTAATTTTCCTTATCTTAGTTTATTTGGGCCTTTTGACTCTTTTTGTTATTAACTTAATGTTGCGTCCGGTGTTATCGTAGTTGCTTGTCTTTTGTCTTTTTTGTGTATAATGTTTGCAATTGTTTTATTTTTCTCTTTATTGGGCACATTGCCTTTTTTGTTTATCTGAATTTATTTTTATTCCTATTTGATTTGGATATTTTGTCTCTTTCTATTAGATTTTTGTCCTTTCCCTGTTTGGCTTTATTCTCAGATGTTTTTTTGTTGTGATACAACCACTCTATATCCTACGCTACTCCTGTATTATATAGGAGGCTGGGTGACTCAATCAACTACCTCAACGCGAACCATTGAAAGACTGTTCGCAGGGATTAACGACCGGCTTGGAGGTCAAAATTGAGGCATTGGGTTTCAAATCCTAAATAATCAAACAAAGTGCATAAATGGTTGGCGAGATTTACTTGAATAGGCCGAGAGTATCGTTAAAGGTTAGTTAACGATGGAACAACAAAATATAATTTTAGTTACAAAGATCAAAATAAGAAAAATAATAGGCAAAAGGGAATTATTTAAATTGAAATAGTCTTTTGATAATTATTATGAGGAGGGATTCTCAAATAGAATTAATTGATTAGCGTTACTAGGCTCAGATCAAAAGGGGGAACTTGATAATAATAATAATAGAAGGGGTTTCAGTCTTACGGGTCGGTGACTTAGAGGAAGGTCCTTCTTGCAATGAGGAGAGTAGGGAACAATCCGATGAGGCAAGTGGAGCACGGTCCGAATGAGGCAGGTGGGCCACGATCCCAACCAACCTTCCGATGAAGATATGCAAACTTCCAAGATGGAGATTTCCTTCAGTTCGATTAAATGAAGGGAGACTGTTGCGCAAATTCAAAGGCTTGCCGTTCACACAAGGTACCCATTAACTTGGGAAGAATCACGGCTGAAGAAGGCTGCTGTCTAAAAAACGCTCACGGGACAATACGATAAAGACGCCCTTAAGGTGCGGGCTGGATTCTTCGAACTACGGAATAACCCGAGGATTTGTATGCCTGATTCTGAAGTGGAAGAGGAAGTTTTCCGAAAGAAGTCACAAGCTCTAAACATCTTAATCCGGGGGCGGAGTCGATTCATCATTTAGCTGCAAGGGGTAAGACATACCAGCTCCTTTGCGCCTCGTCACCGAGGGAGGGGGGAGGCTTGGGACGAGTCGCAGGATTGGAAAGTATTTTCCCAACGTGCTCAGGAGTCGAAAATTCGAGAATATTCGAACAGAAAATGACGTCGTCGATGGTGTGATACCATAGCTCGTGGTCTCCGATAAATTGGGGTATGGGGTCAGAGGTTGTTCTTTAACATTTGAGATTATTATTAATTATTAATGCCTCTCTTAAGAATTGGGCACTTTGCCTATTTTGATTTTACCTTGTTGTTGTAGTTGAGCTTTCGCCTCTTTTATTTTTTGTTGTCTAACTTGATTAGTGTATTGTCGGGTTATCGATGTTTGGTTAATTTTATCTTATCTTTAGGTGTCAATTGCATCGCTAAAATTCATAGGACAGTGTCTTGCGCTGGGTAAAAGTGCCTTCCTAGGCACGATATGCATTCAGTTTTGGTAGATTTCGATGTTATCTTCCATCGCCTGCATTATTTCCTCTTCTATTTTTTGCCATGATTTTCTCCCTAGCCTTAGCAGTTCCATATTTAGCGGATTCAGACCTGCTCTTGCATGCCTTTCTTTTGCCGAATTCTGTCCATCCTACGCGTCCCAGCTATCATCATTGTGGCTTGGTTATGAATTCTCTGCATTGCTTTGATCAAGATGGAGCTCGCTGCTTGTGTTAAAGACTGCAGGGTACACTAAGGTTGAGCGCACCACTGCAGTGTATAGCTTTTTCATGTTGCGCGTGCTGATGTTTCGGAACCTGTATAGCTTCCTCAGCTCTGCTTTGCTAGTGAGATTCTGTTCTTAATATGGGTCTTAATATCCTGTTTTGAAGATTCGTAGTACGGGTAAAATTTATCATTGACAATGACGTCTTCAAGTTTTCGGTAGTTCACCGGGGTGATTAGTAACTTCTAGCGGATTCTTTTTATTTTACTTTTTTTCGTATCGATTGATGTTATCGATTTCGCTAGCTGTCTCCCTTGCTTGAACTCCTGCGTTCCTTTATGAACATGGGATGATTTGTGTGAAATCGTCTGAAAACTGCGGATACTTCATGTCGTCCCTTGTAGGAGCAAGGAGGTCCACTATGTACAGGAGATACAGCAGCTGACTCATACAGCTACCTTGTAGACTTCCCGCCTCCAGTTCGAATTCGGGTCCTATGAAGGCCTCGATCATGATTCTGGCTTTCCTTCCCATGATATTACCGCAGAAGACCCTTTCCAGAATCGGGTTTAGCTGGAGGTTCAAGATTTTGTATTGGAGATCTCTCAGCTAAACCTTGTCGAAGGCCTTCTGTACGTCCCGCATCACAAGTCTACGTATTTTCCTTCAGCTCGGCCGTGCATGAGTTTTTTTTGTCTGCAAAGCGAGGGCCGTTTCTGTTCCTTATTTCTTACTGACCTGTGCTGCTGAAGGTTTTGGGTTCCTAGCTCGGCTAGATATTCTTGAAGCTGGTTTGCTAGGAGCTTTGCGTAATCATTTCTTACGAATTCTAAGAAAGAGATTGATTGGTCTGTAGTTCACCTGTTGATCTGGAGGTTTGTTGCCTTTAGGAATAAAGGTAATTTTGGCTAACTTTAGACAGTAAGGAAAGTACCCCGTGTTCAGTGGAGCGTTAAAGAAGCTCGAGATTCCCTATATCAGCTGCTAGGGAGCATTTACAAGGTTGCTTTTGGTGATGCCAGTCCAGCCTGGTGCCTTCGGTTTGAAGGAATTTACAGTTGAAAGGACCTCTCACAAATGTTATTAGACGGCCACAGCATACTTTCTCTATCCATTCGTAAGCGTGGCTGTGCGGGTGCACCGCTTTGTATTTATGGCCTAGTTATCGCATTTATTTTTTGGTATATTTGATATATTTTGTTTTATATTTTTCATGTAATCTATATAATTTTAAGAACTCATATTTTATTAGCGATTTTAAGAAAAACCCAATGATATAACACCCACCTACACAATTTATGCAACTACGACACTGTAATATTTTAATATACCCGCTAAAGTAAAAGCAAAATCATAAAAAGTAAAACTTTAGCACATAATTAATGCTCAAACGTATCTGCAAATTGAAATCAAGTTTAACACACCTCTCTCTAAAGCCAACAAACACAGTCTGCACATGTGGGTACACGGACCAGTGTTACCCGTCATATCCATAGACTTTTTATGAACACTTCTGCTTTATGTCATAAATTCTAGATATTAGTTAGTAGTTCGTTTCTCCATACTAATACAGCTTGGATCATTAACTCTTTGAAGTTAGTACATTCTAAGTCTCTGATGTTAATAATAAAGAAAGTAATCAAGGAGAATAACCTTCTGTAGAAAGAAACCGATGCGGACAAATTAAAAACTACGCAGATATAACACCTCAGATAATGGTGAATAAATACCAAAATATAAGATGCTCAAAATATTCAAAAGATTTTTTAATCATGTCATAAATTGTTCTAAATAGATACGAGGGGCTGTGAATTAGTTTTGCAATTCGGATATATGGAAAATGCACTTGCGCCACTTGCCCCTGAGGCTTCGAATTCTTGTCAACCCGTAAATCTCCCGACTGTTCAATCCACTCCTGGACGGCGAGCTGGACATCTTCATCATCCCTAAGCCGGCGTCCACGCAGTGCAGCCTTGAGCTGGCGGAATAAAAGTAGCCGCTAGGGGACAGATCTGGACTGTAGGGGGGATGGTTGAGTTTTCGAATCCGCACTCGCGCAAGGCAGCTTGTGCAAATCTGGCCTTGTCGACTTTGACGACGTTGAAGTCGATCATGGGGCGTGAGGTTTCTAGGGACCCAACGCGCAGAGACCTTGGTCATGGCCAAATTGTCGTGGATGATGTTGATAACACTTCCATGTGATATTCCAAATTGTCGCTCGATTTCTTTGACCTTCACTTGTCGATTTTCGAAGATCCTCCTCTCCACATGGGCCCCATTTTTCTCGTTGGTCACGTCTAACGAGCGTTCTGGACGGGGGGTCATCTTCAAGGGACTAACGACCATGGCGAAACTCCCTATTTCAGCGAGCAATGGTTGCATAGGAAGGGGCGGTGTCGGTGTACACTGCAACCATGCATTCATGGATCTCTTTTGCATTCTTGCCTTCCTTGGTCAAATATCTGATCACTGCGCGGTGCTCAACCTTCTTCATTGTTGAAAGATTTGTGACTCACGATCTGCGATCAGCTACTGCTTCTTAAATAGACGAGACAGGAGCGTGCAACTGCAGGTCCTGACTTGTCATAACTTGTCCTAACACCCTCACAATAGCCATCCCCCTTCCTCTGTTTTGCCCTACCGATTCGCAAAACCTATTGACCGCCCCTCGTGTCTTAATAATATTATTAACTTTTAGAATTTAAGTTTTAGAGATATCAAGAGTAATTCAGTCGAATGGGAAATAAAAAACTTGATTCAAAATAGATGATGGTAGATGAAGAAGATAAATAGACCATGTCTATGAAGGGCACTATTAAATTAATTATTTTATATTATAATTAGTAGTAGTATAGATAGATTATAAAAGTAAACGGCATAAAAATAAAAATTGTATTCTAAGGACTTTCCTTTTCTTTGCATTCAAAGAATAAAACGCTGACATAAATAATTTTTATAGTGAATAAGTGTGGAAGAGGAAGATTTAACTACTTAAAAGATTTGCATATATTGTGATACAAGCCATACTTCGTATTCTTTCTTACAGAAAGAACTTGGTTCCACACGCACTCCTTCGGCGTGTGGCCTACGGCCGATTTGCTATTCTAAACCTTTTTTTTAATCCCCTTTATAAACTCTATTTTAACACCCTGAACACCTTTTTACACATAGATACCCTGAAACATTTTTTAAAAGTTATTTCACGTTTTATTATATTGCCTTTATCCGTTGAAGATTTATATATAATTGAGAATTTTCCCAACCCTTTTTTCAACATAGACACCCTGAAACCTTCTTTTTAAGTTATTTCACCCGGTTTGATATATAGAAAGACCTTCGTCAGATCTCTTTTTTCATCTAAATTTGTTTCATATACGAAATGATAGTAAAAAAGCGCCAAAGCCCTAATTTTAATACATTTTTTTAACTTCACGATTTGTATGTTTTTTCATTCCGAATCATTCGATAATTATATTTATTTTTCTGAACTTTTAGAAAGAACTTTGATAAAAGCTCGAAAGATACAAAAAAACAGCCCAGCGAATAAGAGTTTCAAATAAACCTAAACTCAAAAACAAGAAAGGTTACTTGTCCACTAAGCAAAAAAACAATTTTCAAAAATTTCAAAAATTCACCAAGTTAAATTATAGAGTTAAAGATAATAAATTTAAT
This sequence comes from Ceratothoa steindachneri, assembly GCA_963969495.1. Taxonomy (NCBI): domain Eukaryota; kingdom Metazoa; phylum Arthropoda; class Malacostraca; order Isopoda; family Cymothoidae; genus Ceratothoa; species Ceratothoa steindachneri. The sequence goes on from OZ018319.1 coordinate 65,332,337, forward strand.
AATAAATTAATCAGAATCAAACAATCCTGGGTTAATTTCGTTTCTTGCATTTGTCCCTAAATAAATCTTAAGTAGATTTGGTTCTTGGATGCAACGAAAAACTCAATCCTAAACTTTGTGGCCAAAAAATTACTCAAAATTTTTTTTTAACCCTTTTGGACCCCATTGTGTCCCCAGAAGATTTTTAAATTTATGTAATATTTAATTTTCAAAACTCAATCTCTTCTCACCATAATTGTCGATGATTTATGTAATTAAAAATATGTATGTTTATATAAGATTCAAGCTAAAACTCTCAAGTTGTATTGCTATAAAAGCTTGAAGTACCCATTGGGATACCAAGTGAACCTTACCTTTCTCCTTTGACGCCAAAACATTTTGTTTTTTTGTTTTTGTGGGGGGAAATATTCTGCTAAAAAAATTATTTTTTTCGAAATATCCATCCTCTTATAAATGCTGTCTTTGTGTATTTCATGATCTGACACCACCATATAATAAAAAATAGCTGTACCCTATTTTTCTGTGAGGAAATCATCCTCCAAGTTGAGTGGAGTCAGGCAGACGGGATTATGAGGTTGATAGGCGTGAATATAATTTGGCAATTACTGTTTTATCCATGCACTCGGATAAAAATTGGCTGGTTACACCAATTGCCATCCCACTAATCTTTTTGCTCAGAATTCAATTTTGGAATTACGGGTAATTTACATAGTTCAGTACCCCTTAGAGAGCAGATTTAAACGTTATATTAATGCAGCAATTTACCGCTTTAGAGTTACTATGAGAGAGAACACGGTTGTAAAGGTCTACTCAAAGCTGCGTGAAGAGTCTGACACTCGTGGTAAAAACAGATACGAATGAAGTAGTATATAGTTCTATTATTTAAGCTAATTAATTTATTAATGCGTCAAGTAGCATCGCGCCAACCTTTTATATCCTGACTCCATTCTTGAGGAATTCCCGCTGGTTGATCTCTTTCTGTCTCTCTCACTCGCTCAGGGGAGGTCATACTTGCTAATGGCAAGAAGGCGTGGAAGAATGCTGTTTTCTTAGCAGGAAATTTAACACGTGGTAAAACAGCTGCACGATAGATTCTAAATTCCGAAGCGCCCTGCTTAATGTCTTGCGCCCTTGAGGCTATGTGTTTGTGGAACTCATGTGCTTCTTGTTGATACGCGGGGAAAGCATTGTTAGTGGCAGTGACTCTACATTTGTTTCGTAAGAGGATAGTGATAGATGAATAATTTTGAAAACCGCCTTTACCACTTGTCAGGGTAACATGCACAAATCTCCAGAAGTGCCATATGTAGGAAAACATTTGTGACTGAAGATACTGCAGGACCATCTCAGCGTCAATAGCAAAAAAATGGGAAAAACGCAAAAGGTAACATAGAAATATTTATACCCAAACGAAGTAATTCGGGACATGTAGGTAATATTATTTCTGATGTCCACACTAACTTTGTTTATAATGATTATGTCCTACATTCCGGTGATATATAACTTTAATTGATTTGTATTTGTGATGATTTGTATATCTTTTCTATTTAGTCATATATGTATAAGAATCATTTATACAATTTATAAGTAATTAATATTTAGTGTAGAGGCCTTAATTTTCAAGGTTGCTTTGACATCTCGTGCGACTGAAACGAACCAATTATTGATAATTGTCGTAGAATGACTTTTGGTTTTGATCCCTCTACTCTTTGACACCCTTTTAGTAGCGGTATGCTTTAAGGGGCGTGAGTTACTTCTATGATGAAGTAGGCTTTCTTCTAAAGGTGCTATTCAGTGGTTTTGTTCTTAAGGAAGAGCTATTTTTAAACACACAATGATAAGAGGAAACACCAGAATCTACCAAAATAAACATGTATTTTAAATGAAACACTTAATTATTACAAACCAACAGTTAACACCTTTCTATCTTTGGCATCAAAGATCTTTCAATGACAAAAAATAAACAAATAGGCTTCCCGTAAACATATCAATTGCTGATTAGTATTTTCTTATCGCGACTCTATTTGATTAGCGTTAAACATTAAATTAACGTACTCTCGTCTACAAACACATATGACCTAGGTTCAAGAACAATGGTTTCTACTCTCCTTTAAAACGTGGGACGTACTAAACTTCTACTATCGCAATAGGAATATAAATGTTATTTTTAACTTACAGGTAGGTATTAGGGTTGCCGGATGTCGCTGGAACGCTAATCTCTCGCTTTGAAGAGTTGTGGCCGCTGGTTGAATTTTCGTGGAGGGATTGCTTGTCGCCTGTGACGGGGGCTGATTCTTCAACGTAATTAAAGAACGGGAGCTCGTTGGGGCTGGGTTATTCTCCTGCCACTCTTACAGAGCTTGAGAGGTGAGAGTCGCTCGAGTGTGAGCGGCTTTGCTTTTCTTCAGCCGGACTTCTTTGCAGACTGAAAAGGCTTCTTCGGTATGGCACCGATATAAAGCTTGACTATTTAGGTTAATAGGGCCCTGAAAGGGTGGATCGATTTTCTCAATCTGATCCTATCGTTTCTCACGGAAATAGTCTTGTATGGCCGAAGGATCGATCTTCATGAACTAACCCTTCTTCTGGCGTATCGACTTCTAATCTTCTTGTCTGGCTGAAAGATCGATCTTCACGAACTAATCTTTCTTCTGGCAAATCGACTACTAATAATCTTCTTGTCTGGCCGATGGATCGATCTTCACGAACTAATCCTCCTCTGGCGTATCGACTTCTGATAATCCCTTCTCTTTATTTGCGGGGCTTATTTATAGGCGGATTGCCGCCCCATCTAAAGGGGGAAGTGACCAGGCCACAGAGGCAAAGGGAGGGGGAAGCGAATGGTGATTTAGCATCTGAGGAGAGCGAGAATTCCTCAGGTGGCACTGGGGTGCCCAAGTCAGCTCGCAAATTAGAGGCTCGCAACCACACCGCTACTTGGCGTGCCTTCTGACTCACACCGCCTTTTTTCCATAACCACGGGTTTATGGGTCTCGTAGGTAATTCGATCGTTAGAGCGCCGTTTAAGGACCTTAGGTGGTCGCCGTAAAACAGATGTTAGCTCCAACTTCCCACAGCGGTGGGGAGATCACACATGGTAAGCATTTTCGCCGGCTACCTTTCCCACGCTTCTCCTCATAAGGGAGGGGGGCTTTAATGTACCTATACTCCTCCAGGATGCTTAATGTAGCCATTTCTCCACAATAATTATTGATAATTTTGCTCAATTCATTTTAAAGGATTTCGCACAGTTTTTCAACTGTATTTTGGTTCCTCCCTTTAGACCTCTCTCCCACTATTTTACCAACTTTTTTAATGGGATTAATACCTGGACCTTAAGCAACCAGTTCATAATATTGATGTGCTCCTCGGCTCGGAAAGTCTTGACCCACTTAATCATGTAGCAGGGAGAGCTGGTTTGCATGTAACTTGCAGTTTGGGCTTCAAAGACCCGCAATGGTACAAAGTATGCTTTGGCAGCAATTCTTTGTGCACTTAGGCATTTACTGTGCCCGTAAACGCACAAGTGTCACATTGCATTCAACAAAAATTACGCCCCAAACTATATCGCATTCTTCGCCAAACTTTACACTGAATTTGTTTTGGCAATTAACTAAGAATCTTTCGTCTTATCATCGTCGAACGAACCTCCTGCCATTGAAGCCAAACAAATTGAACCAAGATTAGTCACTGAAGTGGAATTAGCTCCATTTGTGGTCCGTTCAGGAAATGTGATCACTGTTCAGTGCCAGACGAGCCTTCTTGTTCTTATAACTTGTTAAGCGCTTGATAGCGGTTTCGCTAGCATCAAGGTTGTCTTTATCTAGCGGACATCCTTTGACCTAGCGGTTTATTTACCAGCCTTACATAAATCAGTTTTGTCATTACTTCCATTGGTATAGAGCGCTTCACAGCCTCTGTAATGAATTCAATTGAAATTCCATCATGGGGGCGCAGCTCTACGTTCAAATCGTGAACAGATTTCTAATGTATGTCACTTGGACGAAAGCCAGCACTAAAATGATCTAAGATACATCAAATTGGATTGCAGCTAGTTACTATGTGAACCATGCTGGTTTTCTCCGCAACAAACCTAAGCATTCGGATCTTTTAGGACACTTTAATTTTTCTAGTAAATTGCTCATATATTGATAACTTTTGTTATATTTATCAAAATTTGCATAACTTTTTACTATACGAGTAGGTAATGTATTCCTGTAGGTCTTTGTAAACCAATTTTTGAAGCTTTGGATTTCGATGGCAAAAGTTATGGAAGATTTTGTGATAAAAACAACAGGTTTTCCGAAATTTGGGGCTTAAAATGTAATTGGATTCCACACAACAGGTCTTAAAGAGTATATATATATATATATATATATATATATATATATATATATATATATATATATACTAGCAAAGATACCCGTTGTGACACAAAAATATATTTACTTCCTAATTATTATTAATTTTAGGTTGATAGCAGATTCAGGAGAGATGCGAACTCTCCCTATCATATAATATACTTAAAATGAGTAAACATTTCACCATGAGTGCCCGACATTTTACGCTTACGTATGACTGACCATTAGTTATGAGCTAACAACGTTGTGGCCCCATAAACCCATCGAGCGTCTTATCTTCTTCTCTAACTCTATATTTTAAGAACGGGATTTAAATAAAAATTCTCTTGGTTTGGATTTCATTTTGTAGTTGGGAGTGAGGAGGTTAAAAGGAGAGAAAGGGGAGAAAGAGCGTAGGGGGTAGGGTTAGAGGAGGGAGGAGGAGGGGAAAGGGAGGGAGGTGGGGGAAGGGGAGGGAGCGGAGCGGAGTGGGGGGAGAGAGAGATGGGAGAGGGGAGAGTGTTAGAACGGGATTTTTGCTTCCTACAACTGGACAGACATACAGACATACTGCATTTTGATTAAATAGATATTCTCATAAACGCTAAATGAATTCTGAAAAGCAGACTGCCAAATTCCCCTCTAAATGGTTGTTGTCTCTTGGGAACCTACCCGGCTTTTGGTATACTTTAAACGTTACGGGCTCAAGATGGCTTAACTAATTTTACCTTTTCATAATTAATTAGTCAGTACAGAAAGGACGAAAAAGTTATCACATTATTTGCTCCAACACCGAATATTATTGGATTGAGGTTTCTTTATTCACACACTCACTTGTACAAATAAATTCACTTTGAGCTGAAGGTCGAATTTGCTGAACTTACTTGCTGTCGAAACTGACTCCAATATTTAACTAATAATTGTTGTTGTTATTATTACTAGTAGTAACTTTATAATGTTTAAGAGAAGAGACAAATTAAATGTAAGAACGTCATTCCTTAATAAACAAATATCAGAGATAAATGAATAAACATATACATCTGTTTATCGTATCGAATCCTGCTAATTAGTTTACTATGATTCAAATTTTTATCATCACTTCCCTAACTCTATAATTTGAGAAGGGGATTTCTTTGAGTATTTGAATAATAATTTTATCTTAGTTTGGTTATGACTTATGTTTTTTTTCCAAAGTTATTTCTAATTTGTTTTATAATATCAAAAAACAAAATGGTGAAGTTCAGAAGTAAATCTAAGTATCAAAATTTTGTGAATTTTGTAAAACCCAAATGGTGAAGTTCAGAAAATTTATTTTTATGTCTTCTTCTTCTTCTTCTTCTTCTTCTTCTTCTTCTTCTATAACTATATTTATGCAACGTGATATTTTGAAAGGGGGGAAATTTAGTTTAGAGTTCCTTTTTAGAATTATTATAATTAGCGAAGTTAGGAAAATTTATACTAATTAAACCATGGCTGCTTTTTTTAAGATTTTAAATTTTAATCTTAGTAGCGAAGCCATTGCCCGGTGTTTATATAAAATACTTTTATAACAGTGCGAAAAGTTCAGTCAAGTTTATAAAATACCAAAGTTTTACACTAATAAAATACATCAATTGCAATTTGTGGTATAAAATCCAGTAGCTACTAGAAATAAAGGCCGAAGACTTTAAAAGAAATTAGCATGACGATACCACAGAATTTATTTCATAAAAAATTGCACGAATATGCAATACTTTACTCTCGCATGTCATTGTGTCAAGTATTTATTACTTTATACCTGTTATTTTAACTTGCTGCTTTTAGATGAGTCTGGGAACTTTCCAGGAGCTCTGATATGAATAACTAAAAATCAGAACAAAATTCTCTAGGTTACCAATGACATCAATATTGCCCTACGAATTCACTCCGAGACCCTAGCTTCCTAGTCTCTAGAAGAGTAGATTGACTCTCAATAGTTAACTTTTGGAATGGAACTTTTATTGGGTTTCTAAAATTAAACTTCGAATGTGAAGTTCATTTTTAACTTAATTTATCTTCAGACTCCTTATTTCCTTTATCCTACATGACCCGCGAGGGAGTGTTTTTATACTTGCTACCTTGCAGTGGCGGATCCAACATAAAACTTTTATAGGGAGGCGCTAACCTTAACTCCTCCCTCTTGGTAATATGAGAAACGGGCATTAATAATGGTTATCTTACACACCATTCATAATAAATAACAGGATCTCATAAAGGAGTGAGCACTAACTCTCTAAAATCCGAATTTTTTCCCCACATCAGAAAATCAGGAATTGCGGCTAATTGTAGTTTTTGGACGTCAATTATTTTAGACATGTATCATATAAGATACATTCGATCGCAACGGTTTAAAAACCTCTTTTGATATATATTCTATATTATTACATAACTCTTTATGAATAGCAAAATGCAAATATGGCTGAAAAAAAAATTATAAACATAAACGGCTCTGAAATTCGGGGCTACTTCAGCCCCTAGCTCCAACCCTATCTTGAGAAGCAACAGGCTCTCCCAGTTCCAGCGCTCGCACGCAGCCTCGAACTAGATTGAGACAATTTGAGAACTATTCATTCTATACATTTCCATTTTATCCTTATTTAGACACATTATTACAAGCCTCTTCTTACTTGCTTTCTTGGATAGCGGCTCATATCGCAGGCTAGTCACCAATCAACTTTCGTTCATTCAACCTTAATCAGTTCTTCGAGGGAGGCTGGACGCTTCACCCTCCAGCCTGATTCCAGTTGGGGTGGTAGGATTTAAACTGTTTCCATTCTTTTCACCATTTTATCATATTTCTCTTCTCTTTATCTCTCCTTTCACACAGCCACAACAGGATGGCTGGTGCATCTGGAAGCTTGTATGGTCACACAGCCCCAACAGACCCAGTTTGGCCTACCGGCTCAAATGCCCGCAGAAGGATTAGAGGTTCATGTCTTCCACACATCTTCACTACTTTCATTACAGATCTCTCCTTACATATTTTTTTTGGCGGGATATGCCGTTGTTGCTGTTTCAGTTTAAATTCTTAGGGAAAAACTCGCTTCTGAATTTTATTTTTTTTATTTTCTATCACTATATATTGTTTTCTTTTCTACTGTTTAGGCAATTTAGCAACATTTTTTTCCGTTTTATACTCTTTTAATTTATGTTCATCTCAGATTCCTTTTCGCCTTTCCCCCTCAATTTTGTTTCTGTGCTGACAAAGTGAATGATTTGTCAAAAGAGAGATGATGATATTCTCTCAGTAATGCTTGAGAGTTATCTTAGATAAAGATGTTATTATAGTAGACCATAGTTAATACGATTAACCATTTCTGAGTTTCAGAAGTAGCTTGGTAAAATGACGTAAGTAAAGGGTCTTTCAATAAGGTCGCTCAATTTTTAAATGTAAAGTAAACAAGTTATGTATGATATATGCACTCAATTTATTTTAGATTTGAAAGTAAATTTTATGGCATTAAGTGTGGAATATGACGTCGTTCAAATGTCCGCCGTGGCTTCGCTTGGTGGAACGTATTCGGGAGGCCCAATTTTCGATGACTTTTTTGCATAAATCTGGCTGGATTTGCTGGATAGTGTTCGTTATGTTGACTTTGAGGACATCAACTGTTTGCCTATTATTCGCATAGACCTTTAATTTAAGGTAGTCCCAAAGAAAGTAGTTTAATGGCGTTAAATCGCATGATCTCGGTGGCCAGTTGACGTCGCCGCCGCGCGAGATGACCCTGCCCTGAAATCGCGGGTGCAAAATGTCTATCGTGACGTGCGCAGTGTGGCACCTAGCGCTGTCCTGTTGGAACCACATGTCGTCAGTATCCATATCAGGCATATACTCCAGTTAAAGCCACAAGAAGTTGCTTATTATCGATCTATAGGTCTCGCCGTTGACGGTTATGGCAATTTCATCTTCGTTCTCCAAAAAATACGGACCGATGATTCCGTTAAACGAGAATCCGCACCAAACAGTGACTTTGTTGGGATGCAATTGGTGCTGGTGTATCTTATATAGATTGTTTTCGTTCCAAATCCGACACTTTTGCTTGTTCATAATTCCATTCATCTAAAAATGGGCCTCGTCGCTGTGGCAAGGATAGAAATTACGTAAGGCGCGGATTTTGATAATAACATTTGATGATTTGCACTCGCTGTTCAACGCTATAACCTTCCATCTCTGACTTTCCAAGTATTACTGAACAGTTCACAGTGAGATTGCCAGAGGTTGCTTTAACAACATGGCCACTATCGCCTGACAAATCTCGAGCCTCCTTGTTGAAAGACCCTTTATATGATAAAGTAACCCAGTTCTGAAGATCTAATCCCTAATTAGATAGACAGTGATGTGAAAATACCTATGTTCAGGCGAATGACAGACGCCATATTATCATTTTAACTCGCTTTAGGACATTTGTTATGAGAGGTACTTAAGTATGTGTATTTTCCTCTGATCTCGAATGCTTGTTTTCAATGTATCTTGTTGCGTGCATAATGTAAAGTTACATCTGTCAATGTGGCATGGCACAATTAAGAACGGGATGAATAAGACACATTGATTAACATTTAGGTTACAAATCAATGGTTAAGAAGAAAATGGTAATGCAAATTTTAGAAAATAGTATATTTTTGCCAAAACATTTTTTAAATACAAACTTGGAGTTTATATCCTGCTTCGTAAATATATCGTGCATGGATTTACAGAACAGAAAATAAGATTACTATGTACTTAATCTGATAGGCTAAATAATTTTCCTTCAGGATAAGTGCGGCTGGATACAAATTCATATATCTTCATTGTAATGGTGAAATCATTGGCGAGAAATCCATTTTTTTTTACTTTCCCATCTGGCGACTGCCTACATAATGAGGGTAACTACTTTATGTAAAGAATCAAAAAATAAAATTTAGTAAATTTATAGATTTACCTCTACAAAAAAATATGCAGTATTCTATATAAAGTTTTATCCCAAAGATAAATAAAATTTATTCCCGAAAACTGAACAATTGATCTACGGCTGTAGAAAAAAAAATATATGTATACACCGCCTAGCCTACGTCGAGCATTAAATAAATGAATTGAATCTCCGTAGCAAATGAGCTTATGTAACTCTAAGGATAACCGCGATTATTTACCGGAGAGCACTGTATAGAATCCTATGCCAATAGGAATTAAAATTTCTCAAATTTATATAATGTCCAGGTAGTTTTAATCTAGGTGGATGCTGCCTCAGGCAATAGAAAAGGAAGGGCGTGATTTATATACATTAGGAATTGTATTAACTTTGAAGTTTTTAGTCACCTGCAACTCTCTATCCCACTATGTCGGTCGTCGTTCGGTTGGTCCTTCTGTCCCCGTTTTACTTTTGTTGATTCGGTAATAAAATTTTAACTATTCGGCAGATCCTAACGATATTTGAAAACATCATGTTTTTTTTATTCTCTTTCTAAGGATATAATTGCGAATGTCCTCCCAAGGTTATTACGGGAATTATTTAAAGTTTTGAAGGCCATAAGTTCATAAATCAGAATAAATGAGATCGCGCAACTTTGTTCAGCATACCTTGTTTTCTAATGATAATATACCTTTTTTCCTGACTCAATTCTTTAATAATACTATATTCACATATATGCTGCTGTAGAAGTCTAAATCCGGCGTACATAAGTGTACGCAGAAACACTCCCACACAAAGCTGCGTGCCTTCTCGTATCCCCAAATGCACCTCTTGCTTGCCTAGAATTCTCGGTCGCCCTTTCTCGCACCGCCGTAAACTCCGAGATGGCTCAAAGGCGTCGGCTCAAAGATGAAAAAAAGGTCTTTCGCGCCGCGATACGGATTTACGAGAATTCGATTCGCTTTCTCAATTTTGCTCGTGGGAGAAATAAAAGGAAGACTTCTTCCTGGAATCAGGCAGAAGCCCTTGGACCTACGTTAAGTTTGTGTGAAACTCGATCCACATAGGAAACCGTTCGCCCGCTGCAAGGAAGGAACTTCTCGGGGAATTGGTTGTTACCGTTACGGTACTTGTAGGTGCATACTTTCTTGCAACCGTTAGCTCCCGTCAGTGTCTGAGGTTACACAGGACCTCCCTCTGCAGATTACCCTATACGTAGCTAGGTAATCGGTTTTGGCTCCCCACTCCAGGAGCCAAATAATCGGACAGGTACTTCAAGGAAGAAGTCCGATTGAGTCACCGCTTGGCTCACCTTCGTGATCCAGCAAAGGATCAGAATATCACCAGTCTAGGATTAACCTCTCATTCGGTAACGTCGGACGGCCGGACTAGGTGCGATCATCGTCAACAGAAGAAGATCTTCACCGCCCAGCCCTCCAAAAATACTCACGAACTCAAAGGGATCGTTAATTGAATTATCCCCTACCCTAACTTCACCAGTTTATTTGTGTACTAGAATTCTCATCCTGAGCCAATACCCTCGAATATTAGAAGTGCTTACTTAATTCAGTGTTTAACTTAATAATAATATTCTCTTCGTTCTTTCTGGTGTCATTAAGACGCAAACATCCCAATGAGTAATCTGCAAGTAATCCCCAAGACATTTTTGTAGATTTATTTATTCAGTGCAAGATTAATCCTATTTATATTTATATACGCTGTGTTTATTTCAAATTCATGTACATTAAAGATTATTTTTGTTTATGTGTGTTTAACTAATTTGAACGATCCTTTGGCAATTATTAAGCAATCCACTCGGCTTAAAACTCATTATTCCACCGACCCGCCCATGGTTGGCTTATACTGAGTAGAGAACACACTCAGGGGATCATCATCTTAGTTTTGATTAAAAGGCGACGCACTGAGGTTATTCTTATTCACCGGAAGTGGCTAAGGTAGGTGTATTGAATACGCTTCACCTCCACTTCACATCGGTGCGGTAATAAAATATATGTCCAAGAAGTGGGACTTGGATTACCCACTCACTAAACCTCGGCAGCTGCAACCCTTTTATTTCTTTAATCTAATGGAATTATTACAAAATTCCATAGGAATAAATTCTCTTATATGTTTCGTAGATCTTCTTTACAATACCAAAGTTATTATGACAAATTCTTATTTATATTTAAACAGTTTATATTATTTCTTCCATATTTAAATTAACAGGATTCCATCGTCTTGCCCGAATATAGAAAAGTAGTGTTTGCGCTCTACCTATACGTTAAATTAATGGAGGAATTATTTTGAAGCAGTTATGATCTTCGACCATAACCTACATGCTTAAAAGAATAGTAGTCCGTAGTTCTGTGATCTTTAACCATAACATACACTCTTGAAATTGTGGTGGTCCTTAGTGCCGTGATCTTCGACAATAACTTACACGCCCTAAAAAATGGTAGTCCTCTGTTATGTGATCTTCGAGCATAACCTCCAGCCTGAGAGAATAGCTGTGATCTTCGACCATATCCTACACGCTTAGTAGAATGTCGTCTTAGGTGCTGTGATCTTCCAAAATAATCTACGGGTTGAAAAAATGGTAGTCCTTAGTGCTGTAATCTTCGACTATAACCTACATGGTTGAAGGAATGGTGGTCCTTAGTGCTGAGATATTCCACAATATCATACACGCTTGAAAGAATGGTGGTCCTTAGTGCTTTGATCTTGCACCATAACATACACGCTTGGAATTCTCGTAGTCATTATTTCTGTGATCTTCAAAAATAACCTGCAGAGGTTGAAAGAACAGTTATCCTTAGGGCTGTGATTTCGACCATAACCTACACGTTTGAAACAGTGGTGGTTCTAATTGTTGTGATCTTTGAACATAACTTACACGCTTGAATAACTGCTGGGCCTTATTGTTATGATCTTCGTTAATACCCTAACCGTTTGTCTTAGTTCTGTGATCTTTGACATTAACCTAAGTGCTTGAAAGAAAGAGACCCTTAGTTCTCTGATCTTCGACAATAATCTACATGTTAAAATAACGGTGATCCTTAGTGCTGTAATCTTCGACAATAATCTACATGTTAATAGAACAGTGATCTTTATTGCTGTGATCTTCCAACATGACGTAGACGCTTAAAAGGATCGTTGTCCTTAGTGCTATGATAGTCGATCATAACCAGGAAGCTTAACAAATTGGTAGTCCTTAATGCTGTGATCTTCGATAATAACCAACACGCTTTAAAGAATCGTTGTCCTATGTGATGTAATTTTCGAACATAACCTACAGGGTTAAAAAGATCCTGGTCCTCAGTGCTGTGACCTTTGACCATAACTTAAAAGGCCTAAAAAATGGTGGTTCTCAGTGATGTGTTCTTCGACTATAACCTACACGCTTGAAATAAGTGTGGTTTTCAGGGCTCTGATTTTCGAAAGTAACCTAGATATTTGAAAGAAGATTGATCCTTAGTGCTGTAATCTTCGACCATAACCTACACACTGGAAAGAATGGTGGTCCTAAGTGATGTGATCTTATACCATAACCTACACGCTTGAACAAGTGGTAGACATTAGTGCCGTGATCTTTGACCATAACCTACACGCTCCAAAGTATGGTGGTCCTCAGTGATGTGATCTTCGACCATACCTTACACGCGTGAAAGAATCTTGGTCCTCAGTGCTGGGATATGCCACCCTAACCTACGGGTTGAAAGAATGGTAGTCATTAGTGATGTGATTTCGACCATAACCTACACTTTTGAAACAATGATGATTCTAATTGCTGAGCTCTTCAACATAATCTACATGCTTGAATGACTGGCGGTTCATATTTCTTTGATCTTCGTCAATAATCTAAACGCCAAGAAAAAGAACGTTTGTCTTAGTGCTGTCATCTTTGTTCATAACCTGCACGCTAGAAAGAAAGATTGTATTACGGCTGTAATATTCGACCATAACCTACACGCTTAAAAGAACGGTAGTTCTTAGTGCTATGTTATACGACTCTAACATTCACGCTTCAAATAAGCTACACGCTTGAGACAATTGTGGTCCTTAGTCCTCTCATCTTCGATTATACCCTACACGAGTAAAGGAATGATGTTCCTTTGTGTTGTGATCTTCAACCATAACCTAGACGCTTAAAAGATTTGTTGTTCTTTGTGCTCTGATCATCGACTATAACCTCCACGATTAGAATAATTGTTGTCCTTATTGCTGTGATCTTTTACCATAATCTACGCTCTTGAAAGAATGTTGAACCTTATTGCTGTGCTCTTCCATAATAACCTATACGCTTGCAAGAATTTTGGAGTCCTTAGTGTGGTGATCTTAGACTATAAACCTACACATTTCAATGTTTTTTTGTCCTTATTAGTTTGATATTCGAAAATAACCTACATGGTTGAAAGAATGGTGGTCCTTAGTGCTGCAATCTTCCTTCGTAACCTACACGATTGAGAGAGTGGTGGTACTTAGTGCTCTTATCTTCGACCATAACCTACACGCTTGAAAGAATGGTGGGCCTTAGTGCTGTAATCTTATACAATAACCAACAACGTTGAAATAATATTTATCCTTAGTGCTGTGATTTCCAACTATAACCTACCCACTTGAATAAATGGTACTCATTATTGACTTGATAATTAACCATAACCTACACGATGAAAAAATAGTGTTCCTTACTGCTGTGATCTTTGACCATAACCAACACGATGGAAAGAATGTTGGACATTGGTGCTGTGATCTTCCATAATAAAATACACACTTAAAACAATTGTAGTTCTTAGTGTTGTGATCTTTGAGTATAACCTAATCGATTAAAGAATGGTGATCCTTAGTGCTATGATGTGTTACCATAAACTACATATGTGAAAGAAGGATGGCCCTAACTGCTCTAATCTTCGCCTATTGCACACACGATTAAAAGAGTTGTAGTCCTAGTTGCACTGATCTTCAACAATTACCTACATGCTTGAGACAATGGTGGTCCTTATTGCAGTGCTGCTCCATAATAACCTATAAGCTTCAGAGAATGGTGGTAAATAGTCTGTTCATCCTCGAGCATAACCTACACGATTTAAAGTTTGGTGTTCTTTAGTGCTGCGTTTTTTGACCATAACCTACACGCTTAAACGAATGTTGTTCCTTACATTCATGATCTACGAGCATAACCTAAATGCTTTAAAGAATGGTAGGACTTAGTGCTGTGATCTTCTACCATATCCCACAACTTAAGATAATATTTCTCCTTAGTTTTGTGATTTTCGATCATAACCTACACGCTTGAATGTTATTAAACCTTATTGATATGATATTCGAATATAACCTACACGGTTAAAAGAATGGTGGACCTTAGTGCTGTGATCTTCCATAATGACCTACACGCTTGAGAGAACGGTGTTACTTAGTGCTCTGATATTAAACAATGACCTACACGATTTAAAGAATTGTGGTACTTAGTGCTTTAATCTTCTACCATAACCCACAAGTTGGAATAATAGTTGTCTTTAGTGTTATGATTTTAGACTATAATTTACCAGCTTGAATGAATGGTGCCACTTATCGATGTCATAATTCACCATAACCTACACGCTTAAAAGAATAGTGTTCCTTACTGCTGTGATATTCGAACATAACCTACACGCATGAATGAATTTTAGTCATTGATGCTGTCATATTCCATAATAACATACACACTTAAATCAATTGTAGTCCTTAGTGCTGTGATCTTCGAGTATAACCCAAAGGTTGAAGGAATTGTGGTCTTTAGTCCTGTTATATTCTATAATAACCTACATGTGTGAAAGAATGACGGTTCTTACTGCTATACTCTTCAATTATTGCACACACGATTCAAAAAGGTGTAGACATAGGTGCTCTGATCTTCGACATTTACCCATACGCTTGATAGAATGGTAGTCCTTAATTCAGTGATGCTCCATAATAACATACTTGCTTGAGAGAATGGTGGTATTTCATCCGCTCATCTTCGAGCATATCTTAGGCGCTTTATACTTTGGTGTTCTTCAGTGTTGTGTTTTTCGACCATAACCTACATGCTTAGCCGAATTGTAGTTCTTAATGCTCTCATCTTTGCTTACAACATACAGGCTTGAAAGAATGATCGTTCTTAGTGCTCTAATCTTCTACTATAGCCAACAAGCTTGAAATAATATTTCTCCTTAGTGCTGTGCTTTTCGACAATAACCTACCTGCTAGAAAGAATTATGCTCCTAAGTGATGTAATAATTCACCATAACCTACAAGCCTAAAAATTGTGTGTCTTAGTGCTGTGATCTTCGAACATAAACCTACTACACGCGTAAAAGAATGGTAGTCCTTAGTGCTGTTATCTTCAACCACAACTAACACACTTGCAAGAATAGTGGTCCTTACTGTGTAAACTTTCACCATAAACTACAGGCTTCCGAGAATAAGTGTTATGAGTCCTGAGATCTTCGAACATAACCTACAAGTTTAAAAGGATGATAATCCTGAATGCTCGGATCCTCGAACAAAACAAACAAGCTTAAAAGAATCGTGGTAATTAGTGCTATGATCTTCGATCCTAGCATACACGCTTAGAAAAATGGTGGTCGTTAGTGCTGTAATCTTGCCCCAGAATCTATATGCTTGAAAGAATCGGGGCTCCTATTGCTGTGATCTTCGACCATAACCAATAGGCTTGAAAGAATTGTGGTCCTTACTACTGTGTTCTTCGACCATAACCTACACGATTGAAAGAATGTTGGTCCTAACTGCAGTGATCTTCGGACAGAATTTACACGCTTAAAAGAATCGTGGTTCTCAGTGATGTGATCTTAGATGATAACCTGCATGCTTGATTGAGTTCTGGCCCTCAGGGGCGTGATCTTCGACCATAACCTACACGATGGAAAAAAAGTTGTTCGTAGGTGCAGGGATCATCAAGAATAACATACACGCTTGAAAAGGTGGCAATCCTTAGTGCTTTGATCTGTAACCATAACAAACAGGATGGAAAGAATGATGATCCTTAGTGCTGTGATTTTCGACCATAACCAACACGCTTAAAAGAATAGTGGTCCTAAGTGATGTGATTTTAGACCATATTCTACACCCTTGAAAAATAGTTCTCTTTAGTGCCATGATCTTCGACCATAACCTATACGCCATAAAGAATGATGGTCCTTAGTGATGTGATCTTCGATCATAACATCCACGCCTGTAAGAATAGTGGTACTTACTTCTGTGATCTTTGACAATATCTTACACGCTTGAATGAATCTTGTTCATAGGTGCTGTATCTTTCACCATAACCTACGGGCTGAAAAAATGATAGTCCTTAGTGATGTGATCTTCGACTATAACATACACGCTTGAATGATTTTCAGTCTTCATTTATGTCATATTCGAATATAACATACACGATTAAAAGAATGGTGGTCCTAGGTGTTGTAATTTCCCTAATAACCTACACGCTTGACAGAATGGTGGTACTTAGTTCCCTCTCTTCGACCATTGCCTACCCGTTTGAATGAATGGTGCTCCTTATTGATGTCATAATTCACCCTAACCTACACGCTTAAAAGAATAGTGTTCCTTACTGCTGTGATCTTCAACCATAATCTAAACGCTTGAAAGAATTTTGGATATTGGTGCTGTGATCTTCCATAATTACAGACACAGTTTAAACAATTATAGTCTTTAGTGCTGTGATCTTCCAATATAACCTAAGCGTTGAAAAAATGGTGGTCTTTAGTGCTTTGATCTTCTACCATAACCTACATGTGTCAAAGAATAACGGTCCTTACTGCTGTACTCTTCCACTATTACCCACATGATTGAATGAGTTATAGTTCTAGGTGCTCTGATCTTTGACATTTAAATACACGCTTAAGAGAATGGTGGTCCTTAGTTCAGTGATGATTTCTAATAACTTACTTGCTTGAGAAAATGGCGGTACTTAGTTCGCTCAACTTCTAGCATAACTTACACGCTTTAAAGTTTGGTGGTCTTTAGTGCTATGTTCTTCGACCATAGCATACACGCTTGAAAGAATGGTAGTCCTTAGTCCTCTGATCTTCGACCATAATCTACACACTGGAAAGGAAGATGATCGATAGTGCCTTCATCTTCGATCATATCCTACACGCTTCAAATAATGGTGGTCATTAGTGCTCTGATATTTATCAATGAAGGACAACAAGAATAGTGGTCCTTAGTACTCTCATCTTCGACCATAACCTACATGCTTGAAAGAATGCTGGTCCTCAGTGCTGTAATCTTCGAAAATAATATACACGCCGGAACAGATGTTGGTCATTACTGACATGATCTAAGACAATATCCTACACGCTTACAAGAATTGTAATCCTTAGTGATGCGATTTTTGAGCATAAACTACAAGCTTGTGACAATAGTGGTCCTTAATCCTCTCGTCTTCGACCATAACTTACATGATTAAAAGAATGCTGGTACTTAGTGCTCTGATCGTCCAACATAACCTACACGTTTGAAAGAATAGTGTTTCCTAGTACTGTGATCTTCGACCAGAACCTACACGCTTGACCGAGTGAGGTTAATTAGTGCTGTTATATTGGAGCATAAGCTACACTATAGAAAAATGGTTGCTCTTTCGTGCTGTTGTTTTAGACCATAACCTACACTCTTAAAATATTGGTAATTCCTAGTGCTGTGATACTCAACCATAACATAAACGCCCTGTGTAATGGCGGTCTTTATTCCTCTCATTTTCGATCATAACCTACATGCTTAAAATAGTTGTGATTAGTGTTGTGATCTTCGACCATGCCCTAAACGCTTAAAGAATGGCAGTCATTAGTGCAGCGATCTTCAACCATGAACTACACGCTTTAAAGAATGATGATCCGTATGCTGTGATCTTCAACCATAACTTACAGGCTGGAAAGGGATTTGCTCAATAGTGTTCTCATCTTTGATCATATCCTACACGCTTAAAATACTGGTGGTCATTAGTGCTCTGAGATTCGACCGTAACATAGACGCTTAATGGATTAGTGGTCTTTAGGGCTAGGATCTTTTACCATAACTTATATGCTTGATAGTATAGCGGTAAATAAATATATATATATATATATATATATATATATATATATATATATATATATATATATAGTCACCAGTTATGGTTGAGGAACCAGTTGCAGGAAGCAAATGATGGGCACCAGCTTAGGGGCTCGACAAGGTCCTAACTCTTGAATGATGGGTGTCGTTGCGGTGATTTATTAATCTGACTCCAAAGATCAATAATTTTGACGTGTTCCTTTGCTTGGCTGTTCTTACCGAAGCCTTAAGGCAAAGATAGACTTACGAAACTTAACACCTTATTTAAATAACGAAAGCTATATTTGACGGGAGACTAGTATGTCTAAGTATTAACAACACGAATACGGTATGAAGGCGAGACAAGACTCAGTGATTAACCTGGAGCGTGAAAGCTAGGTAACAATAGCAATGGTAATCCGACTAATAATGATTACGCGTAGTCCAATCTGATTCCTAACTCTCTCTCTCTCTCTCTCTCTCTCTCTCTCTCTCTCTCTCACTTTCCCTATTTTGATCATTCTTTATATATTCTCGAAATACAGACGTAGTGGCCAGAAAAGTCTGGCGTCCATATTAGGAGTCTGAACTTTGCACTCCATGGGCAGCGGAGCTAAGCTGCCTATAAAACGTGTCTACATTTTGGATACAATGTTGATTCGTGTCATTTGTTATGCTTCTCGCTGCATAGTCTCGTACAGCCAGCATCTGTATTTATTAAGTCTCCTAAGTAAACCTCCAAGTCTGATCATTTTCTCTCGAGACACCATTTGGGCAGTCTTATCAAACAGGTGTTCGAGCATTTTGCCTTAGCTTCCTTTGAGTCTCACGGCCTTATGTTTAAATACAAATATAGATATATGTACATTTACAAACGAATACAATATTGAATCTTTAAATTACATTTTAGTAACGCATACTTCGATAAAATAGCATCAATTCACGTCCACTTTATGGAGGTATTTTACGGGCCTATAGAATACAGCACCCAGAATCCTTATGGTGTAGTTCGACCATTACAATAGAATGGTGCTTCTTAGTGCTCTTATTTTCGACCAGAAGCTATACGCTTGAATGAATGGTGTTCCTTAGTGCTGTGATCTTCGACCATAACCTAAAAGCTTGAAATAATCATGGTCCTTAGTGCTGTGATTTTCTACCATAACCTACACGCTTGAAAGAATGATGGTCCTTAGTGCTCTGATCTTCGACCATATCATGAAGACTGGAAAGAATGCTGGTACTAAGTTCTTTGATATTCTACCATAACCTACACGCTTCAAAGAATGGTGGTTCTTAGTGATCTAATCTACGTTCTTAACCTACACGCTTAAAAGAGTGTTTGTCCGTAGTGCTTTGATCTTAAACCATAACCTACATGCTTACAAGATTGTTGGTCCTTAGTGCTCTGATCTTCGACCATACCCTAAAATCATTAAAGAAGGGTGGTCCTTATGTTTTTGAACATCGACAATAACCTATACGCTTGAATGACTGGTGGTTCTTAGTGCTCTGATCATCGACGATAACCTACACGCTTGAATGAATGGTGGTCCTTACTGCTGTGATATTCTTTCATCTAAAAATGCTTAAAAGAATGGTAGTCCTTAGTGCTGTGATCTTCAACCATAACCTACATGTTTAAAAGAATAATGTTCCTTAGTGCTATGATTTTCCCCCATAACCTACACGTTTGAAATGATGGTGTCCCTTAGTGCTGTGATCGTCGACCATAACCTACATGCTCGAAGTAAAATAAAAGGTAACACTTCGGGACTTTCTCTTAATTTACTTACAAATTCTGGTCAAAAGCGACGAAAGCATCGCCACTACAATGAAATTATAAATTGGTAAATAAACGCAGTGAAGTTAGAAGTAAAAATGTGTGGAAGAGAATTTACGAGTGAATTTGCATTTAAATATTTGTGACGATATGCTCAGAAAGAACATGGTAAAGTAAAGGGAAGTAAAAATACACTGAAATTATATAGCTCTTCTATTCCAAAGAGAAAACCACTTTGGGTATTCGGTACAGGGTGTGCTCATTCTATACAATTTGGCAACTATACAAGAGGACATTTCCCATGCAGGGGTTTGAGCCAGAGCAGGGCATGCATTTAAACAAATGTCATCTGCAGCATCCTGCCATCTAAACAAATGCTTCACATACTTAGATAATCCACGGTAATAAAAATAAAGACAACGATGTTGTAGCTTATCTCTGGATGAATGAGGTGGGTTAGGAATGAAGACGATGAGGAAATGGCATGACATTAGATACAAGTGGTGATTAGGAGTGGAGATGATATGGAAACGGTAAGGTATTTGATAAAAAGGGTGATTAGAAATAAAGAAAATTAGGAAAAGGCAAAACAAAAGATCAAAATTGTTGATGATGAAAAGGCAAGACAATAGATGCAAATGATGAATATATGTGAAGACGATAAGGCAAAGGCAAGTCATTAGATACGAATGCGGAATAGGAGTGAAGACGATGATGAAAAGGCAAGATATTAGATACAAGTTATAATTATGAATGAAGACAAAACGGAAAAGGCAAGATATTAGATACAAAGGATGAAGATTAGTAAGCTGATGGCAAGTATCAAAATACCAATAGCTAAAAATGAATTGTATCTACCTCACAAAGTTTTACATCTTCTTCACCTACTTCTTCCTCTTCTTCTTTGTTTTTACCTTTTATTCCAATACATTTTACTAGTAATATTAACAATAGTAGTGGACTGTTTTTTTTAACTTTGTGAAGCGTTTAATTTGTGCTCGTTGTTTAGAGCACCAAATATACAAGCCTCTACCCTCTGCCATGAGAGAACAAAGGAATATAATTATTTACAAAACCTTGGGCCTCTCCATTTACGGCTTTTTGCTTTTTTTCATTCCTTTTTTACACACATCAGGGAAGGCGATGAATACAATTACAAGCTCACTGACCCAAACCGAGCTTGGTTTGTCATTGGAGCGAAAAAGAAATTAATAAAGCTAAAATTCTTTCCTTCAAATCAGTTAAGCATCAATTATAATTCAACTTGTGAATTCCTTTCGAATGTAATTACTATTTTATACCATCCTCTATATTCAAGTTTAGACAAAAAAACTTTTAATGAGATTCAGCTCTCATTGCAATTGAGATAAATTTCTTGAATTAATATTAAGCTTATCAATTATGCAGCTTAATTCCTGATTGTTAGTCCTTTATTTCGCAGTAGCTTTACTAATAAATTAAGCTCCTTAGCCTGAGGGGATCGACAGAAGATGAATTTTCGTGGATATGAGGCAATAATTAAATTATACCGGGGGAGATAAATAGCCACTAACCCGCGTCATGATGCAGGTATGTTAGCATGATCATGTGCAGTTATTAGGGTGGAACGGGAAACAACGTAGAGGTAACTATCTAGCTTAATTCTTTGAGTCAGTACTCCGGATGAGCTAATTAGGAGCACAAATGATACTAGACTATATTGAAGACAGGATGGAAAGTTGTTGAACCTGATGGGGGCAAACAGGACTTAGGTATTCAATAACATACGAACAAAATAAATGGAATAGCGTAATTGAGAGTAACAAGGGTGTGAAAAATTTAAGTGTGGAAATTAATACTATTGCCAAAGTATTTTACGGAATTAAAATGGACATTATAAAGCATCTCGAAATAATTTAGATCAAATTCAAGGTTATTTAATCTTACATGTGGGATCAAATTCCTATTATGGAAGAAAAGATGGAAGAACAATAGTGTTTTGAACCTAAATCCTTCCGTTTGTCACCATTTACGTTCTTAAGCACCTTTTTAGTCACATGCGAGTCTAGTCGCGGGCGACTCTACATCTCACTATGTCAGTCGGTCGGTCGGTTCTCGTTTTGCTTTTATTTGTTTTTGTAATTAAATTGTAACTATTCGGACGATTCTAACAAAATTTGCATCTATTATGTTCTTTTACATTCTCTTTCGAATGATATAACTTCCAAGGTCCCACTAAGGTTGGGTTTAAATTATTGAAAGTTTTGCAGGTCGAAGGTCATAAATCAGAATAATTGAGAGCACGGGACTTTTTGGTCAGCAGACCTTGTTTATAAACATAATCGATCTCTATCAGGAAATTAATATCTCGTCAAAGGTTCCCAATTCCCTACGTTCTTGAATACTATATACCTATTTTTTTTAATGAACACTTATTTTATCCTATTGTTTTTAATTGCAATTTATTTGAGTTATTCTTTAATTATCTTTTTTCCCCGCACATGGAAAAATTAATAACATTCTTTTTAGATGAAATACATTTCTCTACGAAAATTTATCATAAATGTATTGTTGACATAACTCATACAAGAAACTACCTAAATCTTCCATTTTTTATATAAAAACAGATTCCACGGTTGCTCCGAAAATGGTACTAAATTTAAACCATAAAGGAATAGCGAGACGAAATGATAAGTATATAGAAAAGGAGAGCAAACCGTAATTACGAGCCTACAAACCGAGTTTCACTAAATTTTTATTCTGAGAGTGGCATGAAGCTTGTACAAATATAGAAGCTAATCTTTAATCAACCTAGCTCGTCGGCTACAATCTTTGCTTAGGCCTTGTTATTGCAATTCCTCTGGATGTATCGCGATAGGCAAAGGAGAGTACAGTGCCGTTAAAGTCTCTACACATTAGAAATATCACAATAGTCTCATTCACCATACCTTACCACCACCCCTTGACTTCATTTTGTGGGGTATGTTAAGCTCTTTTACTTCTTTTTCTGGGGTGTGTTAAAGGAGGTATTCACAATGGTCTTCTCGTTAACCAGACCTAACACCGTTGACTTTTTGGGGGGGATTATGCTGAAAGAGAAGTTGTACTCAATGAAAATTAAAGATAGGAGACACTAAAGGGATGAATGTCCTAAAATTGATGGAAATTTAAAGTTAAGGCATCGGGTTTATCGGGTGTGTAGTGGTACATCACTCTATACTATACACTACTCATATATTATGTAGGGGGTGACTTAATCACCTACTGCAACGCAAACCGTTGAAGCAATGTTCGCACGGATTAACGACCAACTAGGAGGTCACACTTGTGGCGTTGGGTTTCAAATTCTAAATAATTAAACAAAGTGCATAAATGGTTGGCGAGATTTACTTGAATAGGCCGAGAGTATCGTTCAAGGTTAGTTAAAGATAGAACAACAAAATATAATTTTAGTTACAAAGATTAAAATAAGAATAATAATAGGCAAAAGGAAATTACTTAAATTGAAATAGTATCTTGATAATTATTATAAGGATGGATTCTCAAATAAAATTAACTAATTAGCGTTACTAGGCTCAGATCAAAAGAGAGAACTCGATAATACTAATAATGGAGAGGGTTTCAGTCTTACGGGGCGGTGACTTCAAGGAAGGTCCTTCTTGAGATGAAGCGAGTGGGGAACGATCCGATGAGGCAACTGGGGCATGGCCCAGATGAGGCAAGTGAGGCACAATCCGAGCCAACCTTCCAATGAAGATAGACGGACTTCAAAGATGACGTTCGACGGGAATGTGGGAATTCTTGTAATTCCCCTGGAAGAGGAAACTTTCTTTCCTCAATAGTAATCGATGAGGATTTTCTTCAGTTCGATTAAACGAAGGCAGACTGTTGCGCAAATTCAATGGCTTGCTGTTCACAGAATGTACCAATTGACTAGGGTAGAATCATGGCAGAGAAAGTCTTGCATGTCAGATAACGCTCACATGACTTCGACGAGAAGATGGGGACGGCCTTGACGTCCGTGTTGGACTCCTCGAAATACAGTCAAAACCGAGTATTTGTATGTTCGATTCTGAGATGTCAAGGGAGAATTTGAAGAAAGGAGTCACAAGCACCAGGCATCTTAATCCGGAGGCGGAGTCTATTCATCATTTAATAGCAAGGTGCGGCTCTTTCTTGCCCCTCACCGAGGGGAGGGGGAGGCTCGGGCAGATTCCGGATGATTGGGGAATATTTCCCGAACAGGAAGTGATGTTGTCCATGGTGGGCTACAATCGTACGTGGTGCCCAAATAACAGGAGAAGGTCAGAGTTTTTATTTACAGGGTGAATCTCGAAAAGCACCTCAAATTTTGCATTACAAATCATATAAATCACATTGAAGATGTTATTTATTAATATTTCAATTAAATAATATGCAGTTCATTCTTTTAAAGAAAATATACCTATGTCCGGACTTTAGGGACACCGCATAGCTTCTACTTTGAAACATGGCAGTGACTGTGAGAATTTAAGCAGCAAAACTATTGAGTTAGAATTTTCCGAAATCCTACAGCATAATTTGATTATTACGACGTTACATGTTGACATTGGCTGAACGAGATAATCGAATTATGAGAGATAGATTCTTTATTTGGAATGCAGTCTTTATGGGTGCACTGTACCAGAATCGGCTGATAGACATAAAATTGTGGTAAAATTCATTGACTGGTCCCTAATACCACCTTGAAGGATGGTTCTAAATCCACTTTTCCAATACCTAATATATGTATGAATCTACTCCTCAACGCATTAAACCTAGTATTAATAACGAAGAATTAAATACATATTAACAATAAACTGCCATTGCTATTCTGCAAGA
Source organism: Ceratothoa steindachneri (assembly GCA_963969495.1). NCBI lineage: Eukaryota > Metazoa > Arthropoda > Malacostraca > Isopoda > Cymothoidae > Ceratothoa > Ceratothoa steindachneri. The sequence goes on from OZ018319.1 coordinate 65,357,278, forward strand.
AACCTCCGTTAGGTCTATCTGAGTGACACCAACAGAGAGACAGAATTGTAACAAAACCATACAGATTGATATATAAACAAGATATTCGCTGAATAAAAGTTTGAGTGGGATATATTAACCCCTTTCAGCACGCAGATAAATAATATATCATATATATATGCTTAGTTACTTCTAGAACCTTAGCCAATGGCTCTTTTAGCAAATAGATTTACTCTGCGCAATCAGAGATCTTAATGAAGTTACTTCTATGCTCCTTTCGTCGTAGCTATGAAGTCTTACCGATAATAAGGCTCAAATTAAAAAGTCGTAAATTTCATAATTGTGAATTCTTCTACCTGTTAACTCCACTATCTAGAAGCTTCATATTTCATCATAAATGGAAATTTATTGTTACATCGCATGAAGTATTCTCAGCTCCTGCACGATTCAAGAGTAAAGTAGATTATTGTAAAAGAAAGCCGAATACTTAATAGCACTTCCAGTCAGTTCAAGGGACAAATTACCTTTATTTTGGTAGTATTAATTTGAATATTGGTTTAGAAAGAATTGATATTGAAAAAATTATGTGATTTCATACTTTTACGTAAAGATGGACGCAGATTCTTGTTCTTATTCGTAAGATTGAGTAAGCTGGGCTATATTTTCATGTCTATTCAAATAGACATTAATTGCATTAATATATACGCGGGTTTTTAAAATGGAAGTGATGATATTCTAGTGTGCATTGGCAATGTTATTGCATTTTATTTCCTCTTTATTCACCCTTTTTTTATTTCTGGCAAAGGAAAATACAAGAAAATGGACGTAGATAAAGTGGGGACAAATGCGCTTTTAAATTTTTAAGTCATGTAACCTTTATAATATTTTAAGTATCAAAATATTTCTGTATATTGACCTTTTAATTTTCTATTCTCTTCGAATTTTCCGATTTTGCAGATACTCGAAAAATAAACAAAACGAAACCCTTGCAAAGAAAGTCTTGCTTCAGCTTCCCCCTCCCCCCCCCCACTAATTGACCCTCAAGTTGGTTTTAACGATTTAAAGGGTCTTATTTTGCCCCATCGTAGAGAGGAAAAGCCTTGTTAGTGATGTTTAGTTTCTTGACAAGGAGAAAGATGAGTGTGGAAAGAATAAAAATGAAGAGAGTGAGAGAGAGAGAAATGTTGGCAAAAATTAAAACATCATTAAAGGTAAAAACATACCTCCGTAAGCGTTTGCATATAAAATGAGAGCAGTAATATCTTACCGGTGCTGAACGGTCATTTGGGTATTCACATTCGTGGAATTTCCGTCCTAAACTTCACCGTAAGCATTCTTTTCATTGTTTTAAATTTTGCATTTATTGAATGTAATGAGTCGGAAACGACACTAAATTGATAGATTTGGTCTAAAAGGACAACTTTTTCCACTCATTTTTAATATATATATATATATATATATATATATATATATATATAGAGAGAGAGAGAGAGAGAGAGAAGAAGGAGCAAATACAAGTTCTACAGGTGTCAACAACCACCACCGGGCTTTCGCCATATTTAATTTCTGCCTTTCAAAAAGATTTGGAAGACAGAAAAAAAGATGCAGAAACCTTGCATTGCAGACCATATCACAATACAGTACAAGAGAACGAGAAATTTGACGCTAATGAGCAATGAGACGAGAAACAGGCGTTTTTTAAAGGCAAGAGAAAGGGACATTAGAAGAACACAAGGATCAAAGAGCAAAGGGCGGCACACCGAAGGCAATCCATACTAAGAAGACAAATTAACGCCAGAAGAAAAAGTTTAGAATATAAAACTATTAAAATTATATCGGAACGAATTCTTGTTCCCAGGAACGAATTAATACTTCAAAGTGGTATTACTTTCTTCTTTCAAACGTTTACATCTGAACAATTATCTTCCATGTTCTTTCACCAACTAGCAAAATATAACTCGATTAATGGCAGAGTCATAGATACAGTTGTAAAGTAAGGTGTAGTTAACCCCTGCAAGAAAGCCTATTAGACGGCTAGAAATGGAAGGTCGGTTATCGACCATGAGGCTGAAACCAACTGTGGACTGCTGTTATGTTAGAGGTAGGAATATTTCGGTAGGCTGATCGAGCAGTGTGTTTATACTAAGAGGTAGAAAATATATAAATATACAAAAATAGATAAAGGTTCCTACTAAAGGAAAGGTTAATAATGATTGGAGACACGGATATATTTCAGTGAGAGAAAAAAACATGATAAAAGACAGGAAGAAAAATTAGTAGGAGCGCCTTAGTGCTCTAGGATAAAAATGTGGATGCGTTGCAAAAGAGTCGCGTTAAGGGGGACGGGGAAACACCGAAGTCAAACCCCATAGGTAAAAAGTAGTACAAAATTTTTACGGTGAAATTAAGGTGGCAATGATAAAATTAATAAATAACACTACAGGATACATCGCGATATGCCACGAAAAAAAGAGATGCCGAATGACTAGCATCCAACGAAGGAATCAAGACCATTAAACACAGCTATTCTTCCACAAATTATCGTAAACAGGAGCAGAATTTGCAGGAAATTTGATATTTCGGTTAAATTGGATTCAGTGGAAGACCTGAAGCAAGAGATTAAAAATACCAACTACAACTTAAAATCCCATCAAATAATCAAATTTGAGCAAAACACCCATGTTTTCAAGGTGGTGTGTAGTAAAAGTGACATGGCAAATAGGATAGCCACAAATGAGTTACTCACATTTGATATGAGAATCCCGGCTGAAAATCTCAAAATTTTTTTTAGAAATATAAAAATGTTCTACAATTGTTACGCACTTGAAAATTACACTCCTAAGAATTGAACGGTGAAGGCAAAAACTGCTCAGAATGCTGAAGCGAACATGGACCAGGAAATGTAACTCCACTACCACAAAATCTTTGAATTTTGAAGGTAACCATCAGACCCTGGCGAGTAGCTGCCAATAAAATAAAAGAAATAATAGAGACGAAAGCAAAATAAAATGCAAGCAAAACAAAAGTTGAGAAATGCCACCTTACGTAGAAGTGGCAAAAGCTACCATAAATAAGATGAAAGTACTACGAACTAACATAATATTATCACAAGGAGTGGGGTCGAACCTCCTAGAGTGCATATTATATGCACATTTGGCTAACAAAGGTAACCTGAAACATAGGCTAACACCCAGAAACATTTATTGATTTAAAATGATATCAAGAAAATGTGGTTGCGTGAAAATCCAGATTCGTTCGATATCCTACTTATAGATATACTAAAAAAGAAAGAAATGCTATGCAAATAAAATTGCAACATCAAAAAATGAATCAGAAAATAATAATAAAAATGAAGTCAACTCGCACCGAGGGGCAACAACAAACAATTTTTAACATTAACAAAATAGAAGGAATGGTGTGCAAAGTGAGAGATCTCTGTATGAAAATTTACGCGAGCGAATCCATGACACTACCACGAAAATTACAGCACAGCGATATAATCGGAGCACTTAAGAAATGGTCTTATACGGCTGAAGAAAATGAAAAAAGTGTTGATAAACGATTTATGGAAGAAAGAATTAGAGTTTACCTTGGCGATCAGGTATTTCTCTGACATGGAACAAACGAACAAATAAACAACAGAAAAACTAACCCCTTCTTACCCCAACGTCAAAAATATGGAAACAGCAGAGACTTGAAGGACAACCCCTAGGCTAAATCTACAATAAAGAAAAATAAAATTATAATCCAATAAAGCAAATCTTACTCAAGTCAAATACAGAAAAATTGAAACCAAAAGAATAGAAAATAAGTATTCAGCAAATAAATACGACCTGTTGAATCAATGAATAAAGATTAATTGAAAATAACATAAGAAATATCGATCTAGTATTGTAATCATCACGTTATAACTAACAACACATCAGAAAAAGAAATCACGTGGGGAGGGGGGGCAATATCCATTAAAAGAAGCCTTAAATACATAGAAATTGCAATTATGAATGAGTCATATCTAGCCGTGAGAATAGAATTAGAAACTACTCCTCTAATGATACTGACAGGCTACCAACCATCTAGGAGAATTTTCGACTTTACCTAACTTCATTATGATATTCAGACAAGGTTATTCAAAATATTCAGGGGAGACCTAAATGCAGTATGGCACCCATATATATATATATATATATATATATATATATATATATATATATATATATATATATATATATATATATATATATATATAGAACAGCAAATAATGCTAGCAGAATCTGCAGATGATGTTAGAAAGAACCAACCTAAAATGAGTGGGACCAGACCAGCCCATTCATATTAAAACAAACAGCGCTACCAAACCAAACATACTGTAGTACTAATCAACTCTGATCTGCCATTAAATTTTCATATTTAAATGGTATCAATTGCGAGCAGTGATTGTATAGGAACACTGTTTCAAATGTCTCAAAATAGGACACAGGTACTTGGAATTAAAAAGAAAAAAAAACGCAGAGCAAATAAGAGGATGTGTAGGGAAGAATTAAATCGATATATTCCAAATAACCCGACAGACGGTCCACTCGAGGAGAAGACTAAGAAATGAAGCAACTACCGGTTACCCTGGTGTATGCAGCCTCGAAATAACCAAAACCAAGTTACCAAATTATACAACAGTCCAAGTGGACCACTGATATGATAAATAATAATAAACAAATTGAAAGGGCATACAAGTCAATATGGCTAAAAAGAACTAGCCCAGAAAAATATAACAACTTGAAAAATTTAAAAGCAGCATTAATCTATCTACCAAATAAAAGAACAGCAGGTAAATGCTGAAATAAACTCAATAGGCAGATGGACTAAAAAAATACAGTACCAGAAAATGGAGAGCATTCTGCCGAACAAGATGGTCAAAACAAGAGAATCAAAATTAAACAAAGATGAGAACGGTAACTTAATTCAAGAAGATCTGGAAATAGAACGAAAGTTCAGACGCAATTGGGAATCAGTTTTTTTTAATTTCACCTGAGGAAAACGAAGACTCTTGTCCCGAACTGAAGATAGGATGCATGACTACCTACGTAATAATTATTACTCCAACCCATTCAGTATACTCTAACAAACAAGAACAACTGGGGCCGGAGGCTATAACAACCGATGAAGACATAATGAGCATAATTAACTTATTCAAACAAAAAGCGCCAGGACAACCAATGCTTGCAAAGATGAACTTCGTCAATGCCTCGAATACCAGCCTAACAGTATGAGACTGAAAAAGGGAGTTGAAGGCAAGAGGATGGGCCATCAAATGAAATATAAAGGCAATAAGAAACAAGTGACAGCACAATAAAGGCAATTCATATTGGAGAAAATAGGAAAAACGATTTGGGAACAAATCAAAATATCCAGTCAAGGATACGTACCTGGATCTCCTATTTGTAAATCGGGTGCTCTACCACAGCTAACAGGCATTTGGCATCTACCTAGCTTGAAGATACTTAAAAGGGTATTTTATATCCATTCTCCAACACCCCTCACAATTATTTTTATATCTGATTTTGATATACGATATGGATATTTCACATAATAATGTTACTGATGCCAGCCTTCAACTAGTCCAGGTCATGTGGGCCGATGTCTCTCATAAAGATGACCGAGACGTAGGTATACCAAAGGTTAAAATCTGGAGAGCCGAGATGCCACATGTTATTGTTCATACGATCGTGAATTATCTCGGAGATTAAGTCCTGAGTCATTTGGGATCACGGGTATGGGGAGTACTAGAGTTTTATTGGGAAAAATAAGGTCTCCCTAAATCCTTCTATGGTCCTCTTTGACTAGTGAATTGAGGTCTTCTCTCATGATTCGAGGATCTGCTGAACGAACCTAGCTGTTCTGATGATGGACTTATGGATAACAAGAATTTTTATATATATTTTGTTCCTAATTATACGTCAACCCAGACTGTCACCTGGTATTAATTAAAAAGTTATATACATTTAGTAATAAATGCAAAACGCATAAACTAAGAAGAAATGAACAGAAAATGAAAATTATATTGCACTTGTCACAAAAGATGCCCACTTCAGCTGATGAAGCGTTATGAAAGAAACTTACACCAAAACAAAAACCAACCTAATTAAGCCATATCAGTCAAAAATGAAACCTTTTAGTGAAAAGAGAAACAAAATATTTTTTCTTTCTGATATAAATGGCTATTCACGTTGGCATAGGTACCTTCGATATCAGCCGCGAAGGAATTGAGAGCCTTTGGTAATAATTTGAGACAATGAACTCGCACTTAGAAGGAGCACAATCCAATGTCAAGACGGAAAAGCGAACGGAATCTCCCCAGTATACCTCAGGAGGCGCTTTACAGAATACACACTCAAGTTCCAGGTTGGCAATCGTAGAGCACCTTTCGCAATTCACACTCGGCTGTTCACATTTTCAACTTGCATCCATATCTTCTTAAAAAAGTAGAAATTTAGCCATCTCAGGACCACAAATAATGAATGCCACGAAAGGGAGAATATCCATGGCGGGTTCGTAGGCCTTCAGCAGATCACAAATTATCGAAGCAAAGTGCTGTCCAGGAAGGAAAGTCTCGCAGATAGGATTTTTCTAGCTGACGAATAGCATCTTGTCTAGAATGTAACTTTCTAAATTTGCACTGTGCAGAAGAAAAATGACCTGCTATCTCCTAAAATTTGCTATTTAATATTAACAATTACTTTATAACTTGCACATATAATATTTAGAGAGAGGGGCATAAGGTGGCTGAAGTAGAGTTAACTATTTCTTGTTTGCGAAAAGCAAGCATGGTACCCATTCATCAGCAATCTGGCGCGATACCTTGTGCCTAGTTCTTGTAAAAAAAGGCTAACAAAAAACAGGCCTCGTTAATCCAGAAGTCGAATTAAGGGGAGTATTCCCCACGAATAGAGACAAGACCTTAGCTCACAGTGTCAACATCTTTTTAAAGAGTTTCTCGGCTCTCGAGGTGAAATGCAGTCTGCGGTCTTGAACGAACTAATGACTAATGACGTGCTTAAAATGCTGAAGAAGGACCTCTCGCTATGAGAATGGAAATGAAGCAGTCGAGAAGTAATCAGTTAAAAATGCATGAACCAAGATTGCAGTTACATCCTACTTGAGAATAGAAGATGAGGTTCTTGCAAGCATTTGCTCGAATTCTTTTTGTCACACCTTCTTACCTCTGCAACAGGCGTCTTTCCGCTAAATGAAGACATATAACAGTGGCGATCGTGCTACGAAAATCTGCCACCTCAAAATCAGCTGACGGTGGAATGTACACATAAAGATTATATATCTCTTATCCAGGTAGCTAGTAATATACTTGCTCAGCCACAATCCTCTAGTGGAAAGGTTGTAAAGCCCTTATAATTATCGAGGAGGAGCAATTGTGACTCAATCAATATATTCTCCTACAACATACAGCTAAAAGGAAAAAGGGGGAGACGATCCTTCTCAACTCTTCCCAAATTAGTTCAGAGTCCACGACAATTCCACTAAGGGAAATTGACTTACGGGCTTATATTAAGGGATCTATCCTGGTGTTTACTAATCTAAAGAACCTTATTGGAATAGCTGTAACCTTCTTGAAGGCAAGACCGCGGTCTGTTTGTCGCGGAGAGCGGTGAAAGAGCAACTACTTTGAAGGTGGTTCGAGGTACGACCCTCTACCTCTTCCATCCTCGAAACTTTTGACTGGTGGGGGAGATTTAGAGTCGTGTGTCCCTCATCTTTTGGAAGTATCAGACTTTAAACGTCACCTATGGTGGCGGACGATGTAAATAACACACAGAGGATTCTGACTTGGCGCGGTGGTTATCCGTGCTCGTGCGCCTAGAGGACCCAATGAGCAAATGTTGTTTCTTTGACCCGCGAGGCTTAGCAAGCCCAAGTTTGGCTGGACGTGATAGGACCTATTCTTTAGCTTCTCTAAAAGCAATTAGGTTCGTAGCCTAGACAGCTAGCTACTCTTCAAACAAATGAGAATCGCATTTCTTTGGTTAACAGGGTGCGGCTCGATGCATATTTTGGGTGGTAACATTTCTCTAGTAGTGGCACGAATCCTTTAACACGGTTACAATGTCTACCTACTCACACCACCTCAAGGAGCCTGTCATGTTGAAGCGTAACGAAGAGAAAAGGGTAAGTCTTGATACCATTTCCTCTTTTCTGATCAGACGCTAAAACTTAACCACCCCCGAGTCGGACAGCTTTTACTTGAATTATGCTCGAGAGCAATCGACGAGTTTCCTAGCATACACTACTTATTTCACAAAATTAAGCTAGGTTGTGGCATCCTCGTGACAGGCGAGCCATCGATCATTCGATGAGCAATAACACTGTCCGCCTGGGTATGATCAACTGCATTCACTAGAATGTTCCCTAAAAGAAACGGGCAACCTTTGTTTCCGTAGTGAGAACCCTTGCTAATTTTTTGGACGCTGATGCAACATATGCTATCTGAGATCTATGCCTACATTTTGTAAAAAGAATTACCAAAGAGCGCTTAAAGACCACGGGCTCGATGATACCGGTTATCATTTAGATGATGGACCCCGATATCACCGATATTTCACTCACCCTATTGTGCTGCTTATTTTTCATGAGTTTTGCCCTCTCTGTTCAAGGTGCTACGAGGCATATTGTTCTACCCTAACCCTGGTCACTTACTGAATCGCAAGATAACAGTCCATCCGCTGAGCCGACTCGTTTTCATCTTTGTTGAAGTAGAGGTTGTTTGTGTTCTGTTCTGAGCAATTCGCTTTAGCTAGCCCCAATGCTGTATGAGCTAGGATCAACCTGTTTCTGTGCCAAAATGGTAAATGACTCAGCCGTCTGCAGAACCGTACTGGAAAGACAGGAGTTTTCCTCACCCATCGAGTCCCCAGAAGTCTACATTACCTTGGAAGGAGCTTTCCCTTGAGTGCAATTGAACTTGTGGGCCATTACCACCGAATAGCTGTTATTCACCGTCTGGGAACATGGTGCGCGTGAGTTCACGCTCGCCTCAAGAAGGACCTCAATTTGGCAATTAAACCCATTGGAGTCTGGGCCCTCTACCAGGGACATGATATGTTCATGGCCTATTTAAGGAATACAATTCGGGGTTCCAATTTTAAATTTTGATTAAAGTTATAGGTGACAGGTCGGAAAGAGGTGGGAGGGAGAATAACGCTTAAAGGCGTTCTCCTAAGTAAGTCTAATGAGTCGCTCTGCTGATTTTTTCTGTAGAAATCCACGATAATTTGTTTATCTTTTTGGTGAACTCTAGGAAAGGAAACGGGAGCCAACCCAAAATAATGGACAGAGAGCAGCCGCGAAGTGACTGACCAAAATGTTGAGAGGCAAGTTTCCTTATCTGGAGTCATAGGTGAAGAGGAAGTCCCCTCTCTTCTAGAAAATAAATGTTTGGAGGGTTCCTATGAAAGCGCTTTTTTGAAGTGGAGCTGCCTGAAAGCGACAAAAGTATATCTAGTGTGCAGAGAAAGAGCACCCAATTGGTATATTTTCAAGATTCTGTTAAACGTTTAATGTATTTACTGCATTATGGGAATCATCTTTCATATTTGTGCTTTCTTTTGGGCATTAATTTTATAATTTTGGCTCAGTTGTACAAAAACTGTTTTTCCTTTGGTTTGTGGATTGCTATTCTCCACAAATCCAGAGGAAAACCCCCGAATATAAGTATATTCGGTGTTTTTTTCCTTGAACGACCATTAATATTAAACAATGAAACACAGATTATACGTATATTCCGTGTTTTCGCTTTGTATTATTGACAACATTAAGTAATCAGACTACATTATAATTATGGGAACCACATTACATTATACATTCATCACTGTTCAGGTTTATTATTAGAATTTTTAACAAGTCATTGGGAAGGTATAAACAATCCTATAAATTTATATAATTTTTATTGATATTTTGACCATAAAAATACAAACCAAAAATGCAATGAATTTATTTTTATATTTGCATGTTAATATTAGTTTGAAATATCCTTAATTTAATAAAGAAAATAGTGAACATACAGTCATTGTTAAAACGATCTGATTAAAAATATAAAGCATTATAAAAACTGTAGTTATATCCCTTTTTAAGGAAAAATGAATAAGTACGCAAAAAGCAAATCTATTTAAAACTTAACGGAAATATTCCTAACACCGTGATGGTTAATCTACTCTAGAATTTAAGAGATCGGAGATAATTATCACTAGTAGGGAGGTTATTCCAAAATGCTCGACGGGAAATAGGCATTCTCATAACAAGACCTGAGTGAATTTTATCTAATTTTTATTTTTGAATTCCTCTTGGCTATGATGAATAAATATTTAGCTGAATAACTGGGGGGAATTATTTCTTTCATAAATTTAACTTTAGTTCCAGAGTCTTGTAAAATGTTTTTTTTATAGATCGGTTCGTGCAGATTTTTCTCAAATCGGACTTCACATAAATCTTGTAAAAGAGGAGTATTATTCTCAGTAGACGCTCTTCGGGTTGTTTTCAAACTTGACAAGGTTTTGTAGGCTTAAAATCATAAAGTTGTATTTATAAGACCGTTGTTCTCCTTGTATATAGTTTCTGTGAATTGCAGAGGTCTCTCATATCAAAAAGATTCTTCTTTTTCCGTATTACTTGTTCAATTTTTCCATGAACGTCATCTGCGCAAAAGAATGTGTGACCGGTGATATGATATTTCATCGAGATTTCTGAGGGTCCACCATCTTCATTGACAAGTAAATCGAATGCCGAATATAATGTCCAGTTTTTATTCTGAGCAACGCAATTATCTGCCCAAAATATAAACTTTGTATCTCTATTTTCCTTAATTACTTTGATATAGGATGATGCAACATCAGGAGCATTCCTACCTCGAAGATTTTCATTCCAAGCTAAACAATAGTAATGTTGATTTTTCTTTGAAAAAGCAAATGTTTCATTAAACACAACTATTCTCGAGCAGAAAAAGCTTTCTTTAACATCAGGCATCCTTGGCAGGAGCCAAACATTTCGCATATCGACGGCAAATTTGTTCGTATATCTTACTATCTTTATTGTATTCTTTTCTTGCTTCCTTTGGCATTTCATTGTGCAATTGAGCCTTATCAGCATTTTTTTCATTCATATTCAATTCATGAAATAAACATTTGGAACATTTGTCAACACCAGGTTTAGAAAATCTTATGTTCATTTTCTTTAGTATACTCCGATAGGATTCAGGTGAACAACGGACTGATGCATGTTTTTTTTAAATAGTTTGTATATTTAATCAACCGAGAGATCCTTTTGAAGATATCTTACATGTGGAGCATGTTCTCTGCTGAAATGAGAAATAACTGGATTGAAAGATTCAATGTGATTCATTATTAATTCTATATTAACTCGATTGGTAGGTTCACGTTTTCCTCTGTTATCTGGCACTGCAATATTTCCTCAAAAATTAGTTGTGGATGAAGAAGCTGCATCCATGGAATGAAATAATGATTTTATAACCTGATTTGGACTGTACTCTAAAGTGCTCAGAAAAAGTTTCTGAGAGACCTTGCTTGCTTGTCCTTGAGCATCGCTTGGTGTATACACATACGAGGACTTCTTTCTTGATAAATAAATCTTCCTGAATATGCCTTCTTTCTATTTCTTTCCTTGTTACTTTACTTGACAACTATGCTCGCCTCATATCGTAGCAGTTTTTCCAAAATAATGAGTGAATGTGGTTTCGCATTTCATCTGAAAACTTGGCATAGCATTTGTAAAGGTATTTATTTATATCACATGCATTGAATATTGGGTGTTTTTTTTATCTTCAATGATCTTTTTTGTTGTATCATTGATTTCCTCCTTTTTAACCTAAGAAACAACAGAGGTGTGATGGGAAGCCATTTCATTGTCATACACTGCTTCATGAGCATCAGAAACTTCAGGAGGTTGAACTTCGATAGCAGCTGCTATATTATTCCCTTGAATGTAAGAAATGTCTTGCTCTTCTGTCCTCAAAACACCTCTGAGAGAATAAAAATAAACAAATAGTTATATATTGCATTTAAGTAGCACATACAATAATTTCGTGAATTACTGCATAATGATGATCATCACCATCATCATCTTCTCTTTCCTCTCTCACGAGCACCTTATTTTTGCTTGTTACCTTGTATACACAACAGCGGTGCAAGTATTTTTGTGTTAAAAAATCGACACAAATATGAATTACAGGCATACAAATATTTAAGGCTTGCTCATGAATGAATATATATGTATAAACAACGATATATTAAAGATAAACGATATTAAAGGTTAAATGACGGTAACTCAGGAAGAGATGCAGGTAGCCGCGCAATGCCGTGACATGGCACACACACACATAATGCACAAAATAGAACATAATCTGGATCCAAGTAAAAACAATAATCTTAGAAGAAAAGACAGAAAAATTCAATCATTTGCGACATGATTTAAAGACAAACTTGCATACTAGTTTTCTTTCACAGTAAACCTCCACCCAGTGTACCGAGTTTGAAGTCGTATCAATTAGTATAAATAAGTAAAAAACAAAACAAAACATAATCTTTAAGAAATAAGTTTTAGCTTTACTATATTTTTATACGCTTCATATTTAGTTTATTATTATTATTATACCAGGTTTATTCAACAATTCATTCATAGTGGGTCTAGCAGGCTAGGTTACCGAAGAAACAAAGAAAAAGAGGCTGGACAAAGAGATGAACAAAACAAGCGAAAAGAAGATCGGCAAAAATAAAAATATGCTGGGTTGGGAGGGCGATTAAATCTCCAGGAACTGACACACGAGAAAGTGTAAGCCTGAATCTCCTTGCGGACTCATATTTAGTTTGATATTATTTAATTTTATTAAATATTAAATTTTATACGAGAGAAAACACAAACTAATAATCTCTCACCGGCCAAATTAAATGAAATTTAATGAAGATATTTAATTAATTCTTATTTTTTTTACATTCCAATAATTAGGACTATTATTAATAATCCAGGCCATATTATTAAATAAATTAGAGTTATAAATAAAAAGAAAAAATTTAATTATAAATCTAAAATAAAATAAAGAGGCAAGCCTATTTTGTGATAAAAGACAAAACTAAATTCAAATTAAAGTTTAATAAGTTTTGTACTTACTGTTCTTTCAAAAATTAGACGACGTTTGACGGTGTATTGTAACTGCGAGCCATTGCTACCAGTCTTTCTGCTTTAACGGCGAGATGATCTCCGACCGATTTAAAATTGATAAAACTTGAAATAGGGAGAAAATCTCTCTTGTCTATTCCAGTATAGACGCGTAGCTCACAATTTGTTCAGGAAAAAACAGGTTGCTGCATGAGAGGAGCTGCAATAAATTGAAAGAAATCTTGCATATTCAGTGTTTTACGCCTGGATATCGTGCTACATATAAATGAAACAGACCGAATATCCAGTATAATCGGTGTTTAATCTCTGTATTTTTCATATTCGGTGTTTCTTCTATGTTAACCATGGTACTATCGCGTATATTCGGTGTGTGGCCAGTTTCTAACTCAAAACGAGTGAAAGATGGGCGTAAACCAATGCCAAAAATGGAATATACGGGTCAAACTACATAAGAGTTAATATATAACTCAAATTCCAAAAATTTGTATATTCTGTGTTCTTGCTTTGCATTAGCATTAGCTAAGGTAAACCATTTTACCTCATAAAGGGGTTGTGAAGGAAGCCCCTCCATTAGACTTTTTATCACAGACCTCACCCAATCCAGCACCAAGATTGGGCAAGTTTAGCTTTTCTTTGTTGTTCTCTGAATTCTAGTGACTAATGAACGTGGACCAGATTTCCAAAACTCTTTATTATGTATAAGAAAGGGAGAGATCATGAGTATCCAGAGCCTCATGTCTGGTCTCATCCGAATTTCAAAACTATTCAGGGGGCCCAACTTGGGTCGAGTTAATGGATGATTTCCACGGCTGTGCGATACGCACACCGACCAAAGGTTTTCCACCGGTTGGTAGCTTCAAAAGGGCCGCAGCTCCATAATGAGCAGCCAGTAAGGCAGGTGCAGCAGAGTGAAATCCTTACTAAGTCGAATTAGTGGTTGACAAGATGGCCGTGATTGAAGATATCTCTCTTGTCACATACCCAAGGAAAAGACCCTAGATTTTACTTTGCCAGTATAGCCTTATACACCAGAGAAAGCCGTAGTAACTTCGTCAGCTTAATAGGTGAAGTGGAAGGCTTAGGGGGAAATTGGACAACCAATTATTTGCGCCCAAAGACGAGGCCCACTCAAGCCTAGTTTCTTGGAACCTTTGTTCGTTAAGGAGATTTGTTTTATGAGATTCTAAAGCTTCTCTTCTGATACGGTATGAAGTAGTTGGTCATATCCTTAAATTTAGAGAAAAGAAGAAATCAGACTAAGAAAGGCAGATATTGTTAGAAAGAGGTGGTGCATATATAGACCGGAGAAACGCACCAACTTCCTAACTTACTTACGCTCAGAGAAAGAGTTTAAATCAACTCAATGAGCAGGCCATACTTCGGGGCACTCATGCTTGAATGCCGTTCCCTTGCTCCAAGTAACAAGTGCATAAATCTATAGAGGTTAACCCCTTTTGGGTGAATAATAAACCATAATGTCGTGGTATAGGTAGGACCGAGTGCTGGAAGAAGTTGGTACTTAAGGGTTGTTTAAGTACTACTCCTTGATTAACTTTATACCTCTTTCAGAGTTCTATATAACCTTTTGATTATTATTAGCTAGGGTCTTGTGCCAACGTAGCGATTTGAGAAGAGAGTAAAAAATTGTTAAAACAAACTAAAACTTTAATTAAAAAAAAAATGAACCACAGAAATATCACGAATTTAAATACACAATAATGACTTTAATAAGTTTTTAAGTAAGGGTTTTTAACTTGACCTACTTGACATTATAGTGATGGTTTTCCCACCACTCACTTTAATATAAAAATATGCTAACTCTCTCTACTGGAGTTTAAATACCTTGGTCCCTCCGGCGACGGGTTTGAGTCTCACCTTGAACTCAATGAGCCCATACACTTCAAGAATCCGCGTGCCTCGACCAGATGGTTGGCGGCGGACGGGATAACTTGACAGTCATAAGGGACTTTGGTGAGTGTGGCAGATGGGGGTCGACACGGTATTCGGGGGGAGGGGTCTTCTTCAAGGGTTAGAACTATCACGGTGCTTTAGGATGCACCAGGCCTGGCGGGGTCTCTCTGACGAAAGTAAGTTGAACTTGGTTCTTAAACCAAGTTAACTTAGAGTTCAGTATGATCACCAGATAACGGGCTCGAGGAGGAGATTTTTCTTCTTCGTTTCAGAATTCGTCAAGGGCGAGGAGTGTATTCGGGAAGGGGGAGTCTTCTTCAAGGGCGAGGGTAGTGGGGTATTCAGGAGGAGGGTCTTCTTTAAGGGCCAGGGTTATATTCGGAAGGGGGGTCTTCTTTAAGGGCGAGGGTAGTGGGGTGGGCTTCTCTGACGAGAATAAGTTGAACTTCAACAAGTTAACTTAAATTTCGGTTTGTTAACCAGGGACTAGATCGAGGATGAGCTGCTTCTTAGTCCCTTTGGTAGCCCGGCCTCTCTTGCAGGGGACTTCGTAGCCTGGTTGACTCACGGATTCTACCCCATTTTTCCAAAGTGTTTGGTATTTATACCTCGTCACTCCACTGGGGTAGGGGTAGGAGGGGGGCGGGGATTGTAGACGGGCCGCAGGAGGGTTCCTACTACAACGGTTTTTCTCAGCAAGTCTTACCTCTGGTCCAGCTGGCCCTTCTCGCCTGAGAGAAACACGTCTCTAATTTTGGACTTGAGGTGAAATTGAATACACACTCATTGGGGAGATCTTGCAGTTTAAACCGTTGTGCTTTTCATCGGGACGAAGAACGAGGGGCTTCGGTTACGAGATTGAGCCAAGGTGCCTGGCCCGGATGTTTTGCGGTCAACGTCCCGTGTCTCAACTGGAAGAGAAGGTAGAAGGTAGATTCCCCTACACATAAATAATTGTGAAAATGAAGATAGAGTAAATATGGAACAAATTTAATCAACTTATAGTGTTTAATGCAATGGGTATATTGTGCTGTGCTAAAATTGTAAAGAGAAAGAAAAAGCCTGAATCCTGAAGTAATGGTCTAAAGATGTGAAACGTGCTGATTTTGGCAAAAATAAGGTTCACTCTCAATACTTAATAGTACACATGAGAATGACAAGGTTAAACGGATTGATGCATCAACGAAAATGAAAAGTGTAACTTGTGATAAAGGAGAGCACTAAACCAGTAAATTAATCATTTGAGCAAAAGATGAATTAGGTTGACATTATGAGGGGATGCCTTTGAAGAACCGCTGTGAGAGGAAGCCCCATCGGAAATACCCCTCTTTTCTTTTAAAATTACGAGCGCCTAGCTTGACAATTTTAGAAAGTTCGAGAAAGAATCAGTCCCTCGCTGAATCACCCGTCACATCTGTGTTTGTTTTCGGCACCACTCGTCCTCCACCCCTTCCCTGCGATAATGCCGTGCGCAGCCACATTAACCCTACCCCCAAATCACAAGGCAAGTTTTACCGTCTGGACCGACTTGTTATCATGAAATGTGTTTGCATATATCGGACCAGCCACCCGGGTATTTAACCCGAAGCTCACAATTACTCGACGAGATTGAAAGCCCCCATTCGCTCCGTTCAGATTGTCGTCTGTTTTCCGTAAACCCCTGTAACCCGTCACCGAGTCGTAATACTTCATCGAAGATCTCGCCTGCAGATCTACCTAGATTAAGCTTTAGCCTCTGTTCAGAAGAAAAGCTATCGAGCTCCCTTCTACCCGGAAAGATGTGCGGCCCTCTCATCTTCACCACCACTTCAGGATTCTCGTTCTTTCGAGACTGGGACTCCCCGCCGATCTGCAGAATCGTCTCGAGTTGAGATTATGTCTCTTTGGAGCAGAGAATATCTCATTCTTTATCACGAAGTAATCCAACCCCATCTTCGAGTCCTCCTCTTTTAGATTCTCCGAAGTATCTTCTTGAAGACCTGCGCCGTTGTCTTCCACCACCCCTCCAATTCGCCAGCGCTTGAAGGTAAAACGATCTTGTATGGTCATCCCCAAATTACCTCGTTAATCTCCACATAATGCATTGAACTACCTTTATTAAGTAATTCGGCCACCCTTTTGTATATATATATATATATATATATATATATATATATATATATATATATATATATATATATATATATATATATATATATATATATAAATTGCCCTCTTTTATTTTAGATATTAAAATTATATTTTGGGGTAATATTCTTTATATATCTTTTGAACTGAAACTTGGCAAGCCATTAGTCAAAACCCGGTCAACCGTAAATCGCACTCTTTATTAATCGCCCCAGAACATATCTCAAGCGGCCTTTGGTCAGCTGCCTGCCCGTGCTTGTGTAAGACTCTGTGCGCCGAACTAGTCTACATAAGCATAGTGCGACATATATGGTACTTGTGAACAATGAGAATTTCAAAACAATAAGGTAAGATTACTTTGACGAGGTACATAATTACTAACGATAAAAGACATTAAAGTCCCCTCGAGGCCATTCCAAATAAGTAAGAAATGAAGAAAACAACATTATTCAGCAAAGTAGTTCCTATTATTATTGATAACCAGAAAAACCTGCCCGACGGGCATTTTTGCTAGGCCTGCAGCGCTTGTTCGCTTCGCTTACAAATTTTAAAAAGTGTGCGAGAGAAAAAGGTGTTTTATTTCACAACACATTGAAAATTAGTGTGCAAGAAAAAAAAAACATTTCCGTTCTCAAAGATTTTTTTAAAAATGCACAGATGCACACGCACACAGACACACACACACACTAGGATCATTATAATAAGTTGCACTGGATCCTTTTCTTGAAGAACTTAGTCGGTTATATTGAAATTTAAGATTTAATGTCATTTTCCACCTCATTTATATAGGAGTAAACCTTTCATTTAAGGATGTGGTAATGATTAAAAAAATGTGTAATGGTGCACAGTTCAGGGTATGTGGAAGAAGAGGAAAAAGTCCCAGACTCTAAAGCCTAGGCGTGCATTTTCTCCACCCTTTCGGTTGATCAGTGAAAAGTGTTTTTGTTCATTAGATTCATTTCAACGTTGGTTCAGAGATGATGCAATATTTATACGGTTTGTATAGGTTGTCCTTTAGAGAGTTTATGTAGCACCCGGAAACAACTTTTTCATCTTAGGAAATATTTAGCCTTACTTCAAGGTAATAATAATTTAAGCATTACTGCAGTTACCTTTTTACAGCTTGGAGAAAATTTGGAAGAATTTAAACAATATCAAGAAGATTTCTTTTAAAAACAGTATTAATTTTTTGACAACATAAGAGTATTTATGGATCCAATTCAACCTCCTGTGGGGGTAAAATATTCTAGATTAGAATAACCATAAGAAAAATTATAGGTTTTTCTAGTGTTAAATCTTTTAGTAACAAGATGGAATCCATTATTTCTAGTTATAACCCCCATTATATACGATAAATGCTAATCAAACTTCATAGTAGCAAATCCATTTAATAGATTAAAGACTTGAAAAGATTTACTGCGCAAATAACAATTTCCCATTGGAAGCATTTTAAGATCCCTCAGTCGGTATTCATATGATTTATTTCTAAGATTAAATGTTAATTTGTGTTTCTACGCTGAATTAGCTCTAAGTTTGGTATGTCCCTTTAGATAAAAGAAGACCAAAAGTGATCTTCACCTTTAAGTGAGTTCTGACAAGCGTATTATATAATGGAAAAAATTATATTTTTTCACTTTATTGCCAGACTACTCGTAGCTTTAGACCTCAAAATATTTTTTTTATGTTGCAATGCTTTGCTCAAAAGCTTTTAGGCCACTCTAAATTAAGACTGCAAAACACTTTTTATTTTGTACACCTGCTGGTGGGATTTGGTGAATGAGGTGAATAATTTTATACTTTTCTAGGTTGAATCCGATTTGCCATTTATCGGCCCAGAATACTATTCTACCGAATTCACTCTAAATTTTCGGTGTTAAATCGATATTTTGCTATAGTTTCTTTTTAAGAATGTTGAGAATGGATTCTTGACCGGGGGCTCTTTTGAAAATATGCCAAGCACAAGTTAATTCCATTAATAAACACTTTCTTTCCACTCGGCTAGCCATGTTTTAATCTAATTAGTACATTGATTCCTAATTCATGTGCTTCTAAGTTTATAAAAAATATCATTTTATCCCGTAGTGTATCAACCACGCCTTTTTAAAATCTATTTAATTTATGTCGACAGCTTTATGTTGGTTGAAATATTGTGCTGTAAGAATTTGAGAGTTGAATTAATCCTGCCGAATGATACAATATTACTGTTGTATAATGGCAAAAGAAAAAAGATGAATGCAAGAACTACAAGTAGATAAGTCAGTTGAATTCAGTTGCGAAGGTTTATAAAAAAACTTCTGATCGATCGTAAAAATGAATAACTAAGGGATTGATAAAAGATGAGCCAGGTGGGTTTATAATGAGGCACTAATGTGTGGATCAAGTATTTGCACTTAAAAGATAGCAGAAAAAAAATAAAAGAATAAGAGATGTAAAGTGAATGCTGGGTTCATTGATCTGGAGAAAGCTTATGATTGTGCAGATAGGGAAGCATTATGGCAGGTTCTAAAAATATATGGAATTATCGGTAAATTAATTTATAGTGCGATAAGTATTTATGTTGAAATTTAGTCGTGCGTTCGGGGAACGTTGGTCGGAGGCTGCCTATAGAGAAAAAATAGATAAATAAACTTCCCCTTCTATATATACATATATCTATTTATATGTATATAATATCTCTCAAAGTAGCGCGAGAGAATGATGAAGATGAATGCAATAAACCAAATTGAAAGAGAAAAAGTATTATTGTAAGAAAAATTTATTCCGTTTTCTCTTTCAATGTGGTTTATTGCATTCATCTTCATCATTCTCTCGCGCTACTTTGAAAGATATCATATACATTTGTTTATTTACCACGCGTTTAACTATTCCTCATTTATTCTTTGAATTCCTAATTAATTTTCTATTTTTTTTCATCGTCCCCGTTTGAACTTGCGAAAAGTGTTCCTTAAAAGCTATTCTATTCCGAGAATTTTTTGGTTCTCTGCGTAGCATAGTGTACTAACGGCATACTTTTAACTGTGATCAAAGCGATGCTCGCTGCCTCAGTGTCCATGGTTTGAATCGCTTTCCTGCATGGATTTTTTCTAAAAAGTAATAAATATTACTGTAGGAAAAATATATTCCGTTTTCTCTTTCAATGTAGTTAATTGCATTCATATACATTTATATGTTATGAGAGAAGGAAATTTTCGTGAGGTTGATGCACGCCTTCATCACTTTGTGAGAAAGGTGAGGATGTTGAAGCTTGAGGGTTATGATTAATATTATAAATGGATAGGGTGTAGATTGTATTTTTATTGACGTTGATATTGTTCCATCTCACCTTGTTGAAACTGATTGAAGCTGGAATTATTATTAGTTGTAGTATCTTCTCTTCCGAGCGGAAATTAATGTGGGAATGGCCTCATAGAAAATGCCTTAGATTTTGGAGCCTCCTCTGTCATGCATTTGATCCATCCGTCTTTTCAAGTCTAAACCTATAGAATGGATTAATGATGCCGGAATCTGCTAAATCACTGATTGTTGTCATTAGGAGTTTTAAAAAGTTCTTATTGCAAGCCCAAGAAGTGAAAAACACGAACTGAGAACCTCCCGAAGAGAATATTAATTGAGCTCTCCCCCACAAGAATATGTTTGTTCTAGCGTGGGCAAACATGTGTTATTTAAGGGATTGGCGTGGCCTCTCATGCGGAAGGCTTGAAAATGGATATGCTTTATTTGTGTAGGTCAAATAAGTTCTGGAGAGTTATAGACCATCCAAATTCTTCACACCACTAAACCATCTTTACAAAACCTGGGATACAAACAGACTTTTTAACTTCTGCATTTTCACCGTTCTCAACATATCCTCCCCCCATATGTCTGAGTCTTCATTGATTTTCGCTTATTAAACAATAACAGATATAATCCATAGAAGAGCAAAAAGAGAAACCCTCCTCAACACATAGAAAAAAGATCCATCAAATCTCCTTGGAACCATCCGCTTTCTTTAGAAGTGAATTATGTGGCATAATTATAGGAGAGAAAACACGAAATGCTCAAGCCTGGGGATATAAGTTGAGAAGAGCTTATAATATAAGCCAGACTCATTCATCTGCAGCATGAAAGACTCAAGATATTCATTATTAAATTCCTGTTGTTATATATTTATTTTAATCACCGTATGAAGTGATAAATAACGTATGCACTGTTAAAGCTTGTCTGGTTCAAATGTATGAAATTGCACAGCGCATACATTTCCTAAACCTAGAAGTCGGGGATATGTAGGATTTTCCCTTGCAGAAACGTGTTTTTTGAAGCAAACATAAAGGCTGTTGAGAAGATAGCAGTCTTTGGTGGAAACTTTAAAGCATAAGAAGGAGAAATGTGCTGGAATTATGACAGGCCAAATGATAGTTTGGTAATTATTGAAGTGGTTTTTGGTAGGATTTTTGCTACCAACTCGTACCGTCTGATACTTATCTTAGCTTTTTATATATGGGTAGTCTGTGATCTGAATAACTGTACGTTCCAGGACAGTCTCAAAAAAGTCGATCCGAATCCAGAGTCCATCGGAGGAATTACACACTTGATGTGGCTTAACTTCGCTGAATCGGAATCCTACTTTCCCACTCTGCAACACCTTGCTCATTATTAAGACAAGAGAGGTAACTCGTCTAATCCAATGAAAGTGCGTTTCTTACACAATGAATTACAAATTTAAATGCCCCTTCACACACACACATATAAATTATTCTCTCGTTATCTATTCTCTTTCTCTACATCATAGTTTTAGGTTTTTCTCTTCTTCGCTTACTGGGATGAGGAAAAGTGAAACTATAATTCAATTACATTTAATTCTGTTATTTCCCTTATAATTTAGAACTTCCGCTCCTTCTCTTCCTGCCCCTCACCCAAAATTCAGTAGATGATTTGGAAGAAAGGTTGTAAGAAGCAACTCACCCTTATTGAATAGAGGTTGGCCATTGATTGTCCCTTTATTAACCTTGTTTGTTGTATGTTTAGGTGGCTTTTGTTTTCTAGTCCCCATCCCTTCAGCGATAGTAGACATAACTCAGTTTCAAGAATTTGTTTTATTAATAGTCTCCTCTTCATTCAGTTACTACTTTCTCTCAGCTATACTTTTTGTTTTTCTGCATCCGATAATTATATCAACGGTTGTTAAAAGTTTTACAACAGGATTTTCATTTTCTAATTCGAATTTTCATAAAAATTATACCTATGTTCATGACGTCGGTTTTGCTTACCTCATAAACAATGACGTCATGGAAATCCCTAAATCGACAATAAAATCAGGATAATTTTTCTAAAAGGTTTTAATGTTTTTCATTGGCATTATTGAGTATCATTATAAGAGAAATGATCAATTAAGGCTCTCATTAATTAAGAGTTATGGACCTTCTTATGGTTGCTTGAGTTAGAGTGTGCCGCATAAGCAGGCAATTTTGATGGAATCTACTAGACCGAGCTCTTTAATACACAAAAGGCCCCATATATTTGTAGTCTTTGTTGTAGTAATGCTAGTGTCAGGTATCTTCTGAAGGTGATCTGAGCTGTATTGAGGCCCTAATGGAATGGGTTCAAATGTATGCGTCGTACACCAAGGGGAAGCGTTTATACCAGGGCGGTCAATAAGTTTTGCAATTCGGATATAAGGAAACGAGATATGAGGAAAAGTGTTTTATTATTTTTCAATATAACTACCCTCGACTTCAATGCACTTGCGCCACTTGTCCCTGAGGCTTCGAATTCCAGACAACCAGAAATCTCCCGACTGTTGTTCAATCCACTCCTGGACGGCGGGCTGGACATCTTCATCGTCCCCAAACTGGCGTCCGCGCAGTGCAGCCTTGAGCTGGCGGAATAAAAAATAGTCGCTAGGGGCCAGATCTGGACTGTAAGGGGGATGGTTGAGCTCTTCAAATTCGCACTCGCGCAGGGCAGATTTTGCAATTCTGGCCTTGTGGACAGGGGCATTTTCGTGGAGGGGCAGAACACCGCGTGTCAACTTGCCGCGCTGCTTCTGACGGATGCACTCCTTCAACCCAGCCAGTTCCTCGACGTTATATTTTTCTGTGATGTTCCTTCCACGAGGCGCATAGTCCACCATCAACACCCTCTCAGAATCCCAGAAGATAATGGCCATGATCTTCCCGGCTGAGAGTTGGGTCCGGAACTTGATGGGGGTCGGAGAGCCCCTGTGCTTCAAAGCCATGCTTTCGAGTTTGGTCTCGGGATCCCAGTGATGCACCTAGGTTTCATCGCCTGTCACTATGCGTGACTCAAATCCCGCCGGGTCTTGGTTGTATAGGAGCAGTAGCGTCTCCGAACTTTGATGCAGTTGAAGTCGATCATGGGGCGTGAGGTTTCGTGAGGTTTCTAGGGACCCAACGGGAAGAGACCTTGGTCATGGCCAAATTGTCGTGGATGATGTTGATAACACTTTTATATGATATTCCAAGTTCTCGCTCGATTTCTTCGACCTTCACCCATCGATTTTTGAGGATCCTTCTCTCTACACGAGCCACATTGTTCTCGTTGGTCACGTCTGACGGGCGTCCTGGACGGGGGTCATCTTCAAGGGAGTCACGACCATGGCGAAAGTCCCTATTCCAGCGATCAATGGTTGCATAGGAAGGGGCGGTGTCGGTGTACACTGCAACCATGCGTTCATGGATCTCTTTTGCATTTTTGCCTTCCTTGATCAAAAAATTTGATCACTGCGCGGTGCTCAACCTTCTCCATTATTGAAAAATTTGTGACTGACGATCTGCGATCAGCTACTGCTTCTTAAATAGACGAGGCAGGAGCGTGCGGCTGTGGGTCCTGACTTGTCATAACTTGTCCTAACACCCCCACAAACAGCCATCCTTCTTCCTCTGTTTTGCTCGACTGATTCGCAAAACTTATTGACCTCCCCTCGTACTATGTTTAATTTTTAATAGGACCGCATCGGACCCTTGCCAATGTGACTCGTGTGTAACGTGGATAGGATGTTTCTCTAGGATCGACGTTTAGTGGAGGGGCGTTAAATGGTTTGGACACATATACTGTAAATTTTGCTTTGTCATGTGTGTGCGATGTGTATGGATTCTTTTGTGCCTCTTGGGGTACATATGTGGAAGCGGTCAGATTTCTGGGAGGATCTCGGTCGAGTCTGTCTTGAGAGCTTACTCCTGCTTATTTGGGAGGAGGGAGGTGATTGACGCTTGGCATTTAGTTGAAAGGTTAGGGATGTAAAGTTCTGTTAATCTAATCAAATAGGGCAAAAAATGTGATCAATGGGGGTCTCCGTGGTGTTTAATGAGCAGTAATGAAGTTTTAGAGTAAAGGGGGTGAGCTAAAGTGCTACAGATATTGTACAGATGAGGCATACTAAGGTTTTTTCGACCCTAATTCTAACCTAACTTAACCTGACCTAACTAATCTAATCGAGAATAAGCCCTGGTAGTTTAGGTTAGGTTATATTAGGTTCGAAAAATCTTTGAGATTTCCCATCCATTCAAGATGCGGCGCGATTATGTTACAGCAGATGAATGCGAGAATGAGTGATAGTGGTATATATGAGTGTGCAGCAGATGTAGTACTTGTAGGTGTAGATGATGATTTCTTTTGATCGCCCTAATGTGGTTCCTGTGAGTGCTGTGGTGTGTTAATTTTAGTGTTTGGTCTATTTTTTGTGTTACTTTGTGTGTTAGCAAAGGCTTAGTTTCGTGAGAAACCGAGCACTATTGGTATTCCGTTTGACGGGAGAGAGGAAACGTAGTCCCTTGTACTGTACTCTAATTTTGTAGCGGTGAAGAGGGAAACGAAGATTTTGAGATGTCACCAGGTCCTTTGTGTTTCGAAACTTAAGTATATTTTATTAATAAATGTAAATAATTATATAATAACAATAAAAGAATAAGAGCTAAATATTACCAATAATTATAAGAATCCTAAGCATATTTTTTCCCCTCATCCAACGCTTTGATATCTTTTGCACCCAAATGAAATTTTCAAGAGAAGGAGAAAGGAATCAAACAAAGAAAGTAATTGAAGGCAAATATTATATAGAAATCAAAATTGCATGACCTCGTGTTTAATAGGTCATATAAGTGTCATGGGTAGCTTTTAGGTTCATTGATACGCGCTGACCTCCCATTCAATTCTCGAGAAATTGTTGGGTTTCACAACTGAATCACGAAGAAAACCACTGACCGTAGCAGGAAGCAAATCCGTCTAATACAGGAGGTACAGAAACCATAGGTTAGTTTATCCGATAAATAGTGTTTACTCTTATAGGTTCATCACGTGGTGGTGGTATCTAAGGGTAAATTACAGTAATTTAACTAACAACATAATGCTTTTATAATACCTTGTCGGTCGAGGTCTGCTCAGACAAAAATAAAGCAACAGGAGTTGAAATAGAAGAGAATTTGACTCTAGACTTATGCGCTAAACACAAGCTAATGGTTGCCGACGTGTGAAAGCTTAAGTCGTTGCGGGAACCTTAAATTTCCGTTTCAAAATTGATCTGGCTTAGTCCTTTTATTCAACTTGTAAAGAATTGCGGAAATGAGAGATGCAATTATAATCGGAGATAAGCTTGTTTTGACTTACAACATTCAAACCATTACTTATACTCTAACTACTTTATCTCTCTTTAACCATAACTATTATCTGTAGATCAAATGATTAAGTGATATGATTTTAAATTGGTTATTTGATCATGAGTACTCGTAAGATTTCTGAATTTTTTAAGGCTCTTCCTTCACAAGTTTGCGCTAACATTTCTCACATGTAGCACGTAAACTACAGTGGAATGTTCGAACATTTTTAAAACAAGTCCTTTCTCAGGGCATCTATCATATATTTCATACAAAATATTACTCTTCCTGCATATTATTTTAGAATACGATCAAACGAGTTAAGAATTTACATTTAAGGATGTTTGTGGCAATTGTCATGGTTTTGCTTTTCTCTTTTTGATTTACTTTCTCCTGGTTCCCTTCGTCTATTATCTATTTATTTACCTGCCCTAGTGAGTATCACCAATTACCCATTTATTTCTTTAAGTCATTGTGAAAATAGACTAAAACGTGACCAGCGGCATTGGCTAATTGCCTGCTGCCATCACTTGCACGCGATCTGTTCGAAGATTTGAATGAAAGAAAAAGAAATTCAATTAAGTTAACTTTTGATTCGAAATCTATACCGAGTGTTCGCTTCATAATTGCATTCTGATCTTTAATAACAAAGAGTTCTTAGAAGAATCGAAAGTAAACAAAGGTAGAACTGATAAAGAAAGGTCAAAATTTCTTAGGGCGGTGATCAGATGTAATATGGCTGTGATCACCGAGTCGCAGTAATAAATAGCGTTTGAGAAATTCAGTTCGGGATCGCTGGACGACTGATTTCTCTTATTTATCTGTTGTCTAACTGATTACGTTGCCTACAGAGCCCAACGCTGACATTAATTGTCTTCACTCTAGGATACAATGGCGTAGGACGATGTGCAGTTATATATTTTCTACACACTTTCAATTCCTACATCTTCTTTACTCTCTTTACAAATCTCTTCTCACAAATTTTAAGCAGGGAATGCCCTCAGTGGTCTTTGCTTGATACTTTTAGAAAAATAAAACCAACAACAACTTATTGAACAGTTTAAAAGGCATTGTTGCCCTCTAAGCGAATTGATCAAGCTTAGCACTATCCCTATCTTAGGGAAAGATAGGGATTTACTCAATCTTGCCACTGGCACAAACTTAGAGGAAGGGAGCTAGGCAAGCTTAGCACTAGCTCGAACTTAGAGGAAGAGGCTAAGCAAGCTTGGCACTGTCTCGAACTTAGAGAGAGAGCTTGAAAAGCTTAAGACTGGCAGAAACTTAGAGAAAGAGAGCTAGGTAAGGTTGGCAATGGTTCAGACTTAGAGTAGGAGAGCTAGACATTTATGCCACTAGCTCAAACTTAGAGTAAGAGAGCGAGGCCAGCTTTGCAGTAGCAGATTGGCACTGGTGCGAACTTAGAGGAAGAGTGGTAGGCAAGCTTGCACCTTGCTCAAACCTAGACGAAGACAGCTAGGCAAGCTTGCCACTGCCAGAACTTAGAGGAAGAGACCTAAAAGGGCTTGGCACTGGCTCAAATTAGAGAAAGAGAGCTAGGAAATCATGGCAGTGACTCAAAACTAGATGAAGAGTGCAAGGCAAGCTTGGCACTCCCGCTATCTTAGATAAAAAGAGCTAGGCAATCTTGGCAGTGGCTCATACATAGGGGAAGAGTGGGAGGCAATGTTGGCACTTCGTTTGAACTTAGAGGAAGAAAGCTATGCACGAATGGCACTGCCTCAAAACTAGAAGTGAACTAGGCAGGATTGGCTCTGGCTCTAACTTAGAGGAAGAGAGCTAAGCACGCTTGGCAATGTCTAGAATTTACTGGAAGAGAGCTAGGAAAGCTTGGCCCTGGTTTGAACTTAGACTAAGAGAGCTATGCAAGCTTAGAACTTGCTCAAACTTAGACAAAGAGAGCTAGGCCAGCTTGACACTGGCATGGACTTAGAGAAAGTGAGCTAAGCAAACTTGGCACTGGATTGAACCTAAAGGAAGACATCTAGGCAAACTTGGCTCAGGGTCAATCTTAGAGGAAGACAGCTATACAAGCCTGCAATTGGCTCAAACTTAGAGGAAGAGAGATAGGCAAGCTTGGCACTGGCTTGATCTTAAAAGGATCAAAGTGAGAGAGCTATGCAAGCTTCGGAGTGGCTCGAACTTAGAGAAAGAGCTATGTGAGCTTGGCACTAGCTTGAACCTAGAAGAAGAGCTAGGCAAACTTTGCTCTGCGTTGAACTTAGAGGAAGACAACTAGACAAGCTTGGCACTCGCTAAAATTTAGAGGAAGAAAGCTATGCAACTTGGTACTGGCTCGAACTTAAAGGAAGATATTTATGCAAGCTTGGCACTAGCTCGAAATTATATGAAGGAAGCTAGGCAAGCTTTTTACTGGCTTGAACTTAGAGGTAGAGAGCTAGGGAAGCTTTGCACTGGCTCGAACTTAGAGGAATATAGTTAGTTACGCAAGCAAGGCAATTGTCTTATCGTAAGCATTTTATCTCCGATCTGCACTCATTTAAGGTGCCAGTTTTTATTAGGTGGAACCTACTGATTAACGTGGAATCCGTAACACGGGTATGCACAGCGTATGGAGGCTGATCAGAAGTTTAGCCTTATCGTGATTTGCACCCTATCTTTATTTTAAGGAGGATAGTGATTAAGGCAAATTTTGCATTGTATCTCTACTTAGAGGAAGATAGTAATCGATGCAAAATTTGACACGTATCTTTATTTAGAGGAAGCTAGATATTGTGGCAAAGTTGCACTCTAACTCTTTTCGAGGAAGATAATGAACTTTGAAATTTATCATTCATTATCACTTAAAGAAAAATAGTCATCCACTCAAGGTTGTCACTCTAACCGTAATCAAGATAGTTAGATATTCAAGCCTGTCACATTTAGGGAAAAATAGCAACCTAAAATTGGTAGTTTCTATCCTTAAAGGAAGATCACTCAAATTTGACATATTCCTTCTTCTTAGTGGAAAGTAACGATCCGCTCCACCTTGACGAAACATACACTTTGCTCATAGACGAAAAGAATAATCCACTCAATCTTAATAGGGTCAATATTCCAAAGGAAATCAATGTTCCACTCAAGCAAGACTGTCTTAATTTTTGATGAAACAGTGCGTAAGGAATGAATATGTGTTATCACGTACATTTATATCAATGAGAGTTAATAGGAACTGTATAAATATATGGTAACATAATCAAACTTTTATCTGATGTCTAGTAGCATGAATCAAGCTTACTGGTGTTTCAATTCAATTTGCCCTCTATAATTTTCCATTAAATTTCAAATTCGGTAGTAGTTACTGCATTAAAAAGTGGAACTTAATAACCCTTGAAATAAAACAGGTTATTATATGATTTTTTTCTAAAATTTAGGTTTCACCGTTTGTTTTTCTATAGAAACCAATTATATAAGTAAGAAAATTTACAAATATATATATATATATATATATATATTAACAGAATACTTAACAACTTTTTATAGACGTTTTGTTGATGCTTGCATTGCAATATTTAAACAAAGTGTTTGTCGTAGAGGAAAGGGGATGTCTGTTTGTGTGGGTGTTAGGACAAGTTAGGACAAGTCAGGACCTGCAGCCGCACACTCCTGCCTCGTCTATTTAAGAAGCAGTATCACGACATCTGTGCGCTATCTTTAACATGTCAATCAGGTCCAAATGCGTTCCTAGAGACTGGCGTGAGGCGGAGGTGACTCCTATCTTCAAGAAAGGAGACCGTAACTACCGACCTATCAGTCTGACTTCGATAGTCGGTAAACTCATGGAAAGCATCATGGTGGACAAAGTGACGTCGTATTTAGAGTCAAACCTGCTACTGAGGAGTTCCCAGCACGGCTTCCGAAGGCAACGGTCATGCCTGACGAACCTTGTGGAATTCTTTCACTTCGTTTTCAGTGAGCACGATCGGGACAAGGCGGTGGATGTGGTCTACCTAGACTTTCAGAAAGCCTTTGATAAGGTACCACACCGCCGCCTTCTCCGGAAAGTGCGAACGCTTGGCATAGACGGAAAGGTAGCCGGCTGGATCGAGAACTAGCTAAGTGGCAGACGGCAACGAGTGGTGGTAAATGGACAGTCTTCTGAGTGGGTGCCTGTTACTAGCGGGGTGCCTTAAGGTTCTATCCTGGGACCACTACTATTAATCATCTACGTCAACGACATGAACGGTGACATGGTTGCCAAGATTTTCAAATTTGCCGATGATACCAAGCTTGGTATGAACGTTGCAAAGGATGGAAATACTGCCCGCCTGCAGGAAGATCTTGGGAAGATTGGGGAGTGGTCGGACACGTGGCAAATGCTTTTTAACGTGGAGAAATGCAAAGTGATGCATATCGGCCACAGAAACCCCCAATCTCAGTATATCCTTAAGGGCACTGCTATGGAATCCACCGACACTGAGAAAGACTTGGGTGTAACAATCACTAGTGACCTCAAGTTCTCGAAACAGTGCATTGAGGCGGAGAAAAAGGCCCAAAGGATGCTAGGCTATATTGAGCGCCAGTTTGGTTATCGGAACCAGGAGATTGTACTGTGCCTGTACAACCCACTTGTCCGACCGCACCTGGAGTATGCCGTACAATTTTGGAGTCCTTCATTGCTAAAGGACATCGCGAGATTGGAACGCGTACAAGCCAGGGCAACCAAGCTGATTCCCTCTATCCGACATAAAAGTTATGAGGATAGACTAAGGGAATTAGATCTGTTCTCGCTGGAAACCCGTAGACTGCGTGGTCAGCTCATCGAAGTTTTCAAAATACTTTGAGGGTTCGACAATGTTGACTACCGGGATATTTTCACACTGAGTGAGAACAGAACGCGCAATCACGGCTTCAAACTTGAACTGAAGCGTTACAACCGCAATCTGTGTGGAAATTTTTTCACTTACAGTATCTGCGGTAAGTGGAACGCACTTCCAGTGGAAGTTGTCAACAGTGAATCTGTTGACCAGTTCAATTCAAGACTAGACAAGGTCTTGAAAAGTGGCCGTTTAGGGACGCAAAACAATTGAGCAGCCTTGTGCCCGCTTGATTGCAAGTCCAAAGGTACCCTCTTTGAATGGACCGTAAGTTCTCCTAGGGTACCTTCTTTCCTTGTTGTTACTCCTTGTTGTAACGCGTGATCTTGATTCTACTCTGGTCACGACAGAGATGGGTGAGGGAGGACAAGTGCGAAGGATTTTAAATTCAAAGATTGAGTGCAATTGGCCGATATTAACTAAAGAATGATCCAGCTATGACGTATATGAAAAACTAGGTACAAAAATAAACTATTATAAACACAGTTATACACAATAAATACATTAAATGAAATGATGGCAAAAGATACTCTATGTACCTAAGGCCCAAACGTATCAAAGCTACTCAGAGTGGGCTCAACGGAAGGGGAAGGGATGGAGAGGCCAAAGAGCCTCTGTACAAACACACACAGGGAGGATTGGCATGAATAGTGACAAATGATTTGTCTCAGCCTGGCTTGGACAGAGGCCTTAAGAGATGAAACGGGGGATCAGATGGTCATTTAAGGGGCTTTAACCTCGAGTATTAACACATACTGGAGTAAGTATTCGTGCCAAACAAAATATACTGAAAAGAAGTATGTATATGCCAATTGACTGGGTCTCAGATCCTTCGGTATAATTCTAACCTTCCGCTGGTCAAGAAAAAGGAACGCAATCGAGAATGACGTGTTTCGTTGTAAGAGTCAGACCTATACTGTCGATGCTCTATTGGGATTAACAATATATAAGAAACAGCCAGATCTGTTACTGCCTCCGCCAAGGGCGGGGGGAGGAATCTCTTCACGAATAAACACTGCGGTTGAGGGGTGGAAGACACTCCTGCGGGTTTTTCTTGATAACACCATGGGAGACGACAGAAGCGCGCGTTTGAGATTTCAATCCCTCGCCTATCGCGGAAAACAGTTTGATATTCTACTTATTCTCACGGTCCTCGAATAAGTGAACTGACCTCAAGCCTGACCTCGTGGTTTCAACGGGCCACATGGCCGCAAGGAGCCTCTATTCTTGACAGTAATCAAGCTTTAAAATTTCTTAATTTTTTAAACACCATCCACCCTAATATTAAATATAGAATGGAAACTGAAAGTGATAACACCCTCCAATTTTTAGATATTTTAATAAGGAAAAATCAAAATAGTATAGAAACATGAATTTATAGGAAGCCCATTAATACGAGGTTAGGATTAAGCATTTTTAGTTGCTTAGATTTGAAATAGAAAATATCGTCCATTAAGAGCCTTCTTCACCGCGCATACAATCTTTGTTCATATTACATTCTTAAGACAAAGAATTTCAGTACCTCAAATCCTTCTCTTTGCACAATGGTTTTCCATCTTATATTGTTGAAAAGTCAATCTACACATTTTTAAGTGGAGTTTACCAACCTTATCACCCGGAACTAACCGTGGCAAAAGACATAAAATACTTGATTATGCCATAGCTGGGTATTTATAATAAAGTCCTTAGCCGAAAATTAAACACAAAATTAAGGAGATAGCTTTGTTAAATACAATTTAAAATTGTCTTTATTAACAAAATAAATATACAATCTTTCTTTACAATAGAGGATCCAGCTCCAAAGAGTTAGATCCTATATTAAATCCTTATTTAAATGTCCTGTGTGTTCCCATGGCAAATACATTGGCAGCTCCGTGAGAACTCTGGAGGAAAGATTCTCCTCCCATATAGGCATATGTAATCAAACAGGCAAAAGACATCGAACCAAAGAAAATTTAGCGATCAGAAATCCCGCAATCAAAGGTAAAAACGATATTGCTATAGAAGATTTTGAAATTTTAAATTTGCATAAATGCCCTATTACACCTCGAATCTTGGAAACACTATATATTAAACAGCTCTCCCCAGACTTATAAAGTGATTTATCGTCGTTTTCCCTCCTACTTAACTAAAATATTTGTGTATATGTGCTACGGAGCTCAGTTTGGCGTTTGTCGGGTCAACTTGAAAATCGTGCAATCCCCACTATGGCTAAGCTAAAGAAGATGACCGTATTGTGGTGAAAACGTCGCCGCTAAATAAAAAGGATGACGCCAGCAATTTTCTTCACGTTCGGATTTATGTTAAATATTAAATTTAGACACTCTAGAAGCAATCTTCATCAATATATATATATATATATATATATATATATATATATATATATATATATATATATATATATATATATATATATAAAAAAATATATATATATAATACTGGTAATTGATTTGTTCCTTGGGAATCTGATATGTAGCAGGAATATGAAGACCCAGGTGATTACACTAATCATTTATTGGCCGGACCTTTAGGACCTTTACTAGGACCATCTTCAGCGACTATGTCCACTAATGAGAAGGGGAAGGAACATTAATTGATAACAGTTAAAAAAATGCATTAAATAATGGCTAAAAAGAGGAAGAAGGCAACTTAAAATAATAAAATTGGTAATATTAAAATTAAAGTAAAAACACTAATAACAATATATAGAATTAAATAATACAACCCATTGTGATTTAAAAAAAAATAAATAATAGAAAGTGAAATTATAACATAAACTGACTTGAATATCAGATATTAAAAGTGACTGAAGTAAACAAAAAGTAACCTATTATATTAAATTGTAAAAAAACAACTAAAAACCCGAAGACAAATCAGAATGAACAAAGTGACTAACCTTTATCGTGTTAGTTGAGAAATCAACTAACTAAACATATAAAATTCCTGACATCGGTTGGCTAGTTAATCTATTGAAGTGTCGGTTGGTTATATAGTGAATAGTTTAATTGAGGAGGAGTAATTATTTAGGTTTGGATTTATTTTATTGATATATAGTGACTCTAAGATTTTCAAATCGAGAGAAGTTAAGGTTGAAGATAATATGGTAAATGAATTAGAATTAAGAGGATGAATGTTGCCTGATGGAAGAGGCTTCAGGTTTAGAAATGGGAATACCAGTCATATGACACAAACCTCAGTGCTTTGCGATCCTATTTCTTTTTTTTAAATCACACTGGGTAGTATCATTTAATTTTATATATTGTTATTAGTGTTTTTACTTTAATTTTAATATTACCAATTTTATTATTTTAAGTTGCTTTCTTCCTCTTTTTTAGCAATTATTTAATGCATTTTTTTTAACTTTTATCAATTAATGTTCCTTTCCCTTCTCATTAGTGGACATAGTCGCTAAAGAAGGTCCTAGTAAAGGTCTTCATATTCCTGCTATATAATATATATATATATATATATATATATATATATATATATATATATATATATATATATATATATATATATATATATATATAGAGAGAGAGAGAGAGAGAGAGAGAGAGAGAGAGCGAGAGAGAGAAAGAGAGAGAGAGCGAGAGAGAGAGAGATAGAGAGAGATACTCCAAAGTATCCAGATCATGACTATTAAGAACGAATCCAAAGAACAGAATTCAATGTCTGAAATTTGTGTGTTGCAAGACATGGAATCGTTTCGAATAGAAGAAAATTCAGGAGTAGTTAATGGTGCTATAGTGGGAGAAACATCGATGCTTACTTATCCTTACTTTGGGTTAGAGAGTAGTTTTACCCACGTAGTAAGCATGGCAGCCTGCATATAAGAATTGGTAAACCAATGAGGACTGAAGCATTTTGGAGAGTTTTTCTTCATGATTGATAAAAGCTTTAATAATTAGACTCTTGATGGGAATAAGATGAAACTAACATTTAGGGAATCTCCTAACTAACGCCGACTGTTATTCATTCATCAATTTGCAATTAATAGGCCCAATGCAAGGTATTTTAAAATAAAGAGCCATTTTCTCAGGCATAATGTTGCCATTTGAGCTATTTCATAATTTATCAAAAAAACATTTGGTAGGTTTGGCAAAAACTTGGGAAGTAAACAAATTAAATTGACAAAACCTTCTAAGGTAAATGAGTTCTTGGTGGAATAAAGCCCAGTTAGAGCATATGTTGTAGGCACGGAAAAGTCTACAAAAAATGGAAGAATACCTATATTTAAGGCTTTAAAATCCAAGAAATTAGTGCCAAGTAGTGTGGTGGTAGGTTTGCGGTATACAGACGTGGATAAATAATTATTAATACGGGTAATGTGTACGTTCAAAAATGAAAATTCTTCATTGGATTCATGTTTAACAGTGTAATTTCTATTCGAAGGTTGACTGTTTAAATAATTATGGAGCTGAACGACAGTCTGCTTAGGATCACCATCCTATACAGGAACCTCTGTCTGATAAGCCAATTTTGCTCGTTGCCTCAATCTACACGGTTCGAATCCCACCCCAGCTCGGATTTTTCAAAGGAAGAAATAAATATTTCCAAAGAAAATTATTCTGTTTTCTCTTTCCTGCGGTGAAGGTGGGTATATATATATATATATATATATATATATATATATATAATATTTGACGATTTAACTTCACTCAAATTACATGTATTATTCGAGGATCTATCTCTGCTGCCATACTTGTTCCTTTGCCCAATCGTAAAAATATGGGATTAAAACCTCCTAATTTTTCTTCCTGAAGACCTTTTGACCCACGAATTTCGAATTTTCGTCTTATTTTATTTTTAAAGAAACTTTTTGTGTAAGATTACCTTTTTTTAGTGTTTCCACACTTTGTTTCAATTTTTATCAAGAAAATATAGTCGTTCCGTAATAACTACTCACGAAACAGAAACTGTGTGTTTACTTCCTTCTCACGTGGTGTTGAGATTGCAATTTTATCTTTGAGCTTGTGACCTCCAACAGTACCGCTTTGTGTTTCGATACATAGGAAAACCCGTAAAATACGTGTATATAGAGGATCTCTACGCTGTTTAAAATTGAGTGTGCTGTACCCAACCTTTATTCTTTTGAGGAATGGTAGAAAAAAATGAAGATGACTGAAAGAAATTCAACCAGATATTTTTTTATGATCCTTAAATATACAATTTAAAGAGATAGGTTCTAGATACAGGAATATATACAGTCTGAATGATGTCTTAAGGATGGGATTGAACCCTCTTCCTTTACCACTGAATACGACTGTGGAAAGAATTGGCAGCTTTTATACGCCTCGTTTTAAAGGGGGCGGTAATTAACTAAACATATTACTGGAATAATAAAGAGATATTACTCCTTAATTCCTCTGTTCTTGTTTTCTAGGTTGTAAAATTTCATCTATGGGGTATAGGCACGTAATTTCGAGATAATATTTTTTTTATTTTAGGCTCACATATTTAGAATTTTGTTTCCCAAATTGGTAATGAGCATATTTAAAATTAATTAGGTATATCGAGATGGGAAATAGGTGTAAAGGGTAATAGTGAAATTAAATAACTTTGTAAATGAGAAAGGAAGGGGGGTGATATCCTCTGGAATATAAAGTCACGAGGACATTTTAAGTTGACATATGTCAGTAGGTGGTGGTCAGGCACTTATTTAAAATTTTAGTGCCTACTTTTGTTATTATCATATCATTATCATCTTTGTATCAGATATCCAAAATTATTTCCTTGTCTCCTTTGTCTCCTTCTATGGACACTAAGCGTAAAATAGAAATGGATATATTTTTTAAATTCAAGGTAAAGCGATCGCCAACGACGGCATTAGTTTGTAAGAAGAGATCTGTACAAAAAATGTAAAAGAGAAAGAAAGTGAAATTGTCTGGAAGATATGATTATGATTCATTAAACTTTGGTTAGATGTTCATCTTCACTAATTAATCTCAAATTTTGCCTGATGTTTATATTATTAATCACATTTACCTAATTATGTATTACGTTAAAATTTCTCAAATAATTAACTTAAATTTTTCGATTAATTAAACTAAGATTTACTTTTGTTAAGATGCTCTCAAACTTTGTCTAATTGATTATATTATGAATCACGTTTACCTAACTTTTGTATTACTCGTTATTTTTGTTTTAATACCTTAATTTATTATTATGCTATTTATAAATTTTTAACTCATTATTATTATTTCCCTTTATTTCCTCTTATTTATCTACTTTGTTTCACTTTTAGTCACTCTTATTCTTATCATCTTTAACACTTTTTTGGACACTTATGTTGTTAATATTTTCTTTTATTGCACATTAGTTATATTATTGATGTTATTAGATTCACTATTTGTTACATTTATTATTATCTTAATTGCTTTGAATAATTTTTTATTATTCATCTTAAATTTTTATTACCACTTGTATACACTTTGTAAGACATTTTTCTATTATATACTTCTATCGCACACTGTGTTCACTTTATTTTTCAATTTTTGAGTTTTTTTAAAAACCGACACATTCCCCGTATGGGCGCTCGAGTCCGGAATGAAGACGAGCCCTTCTGTAATCAGGCCTTCTATTCCTTTTGCGTTGCACGGTCCCTCGAATGTCCATTTGAATTCTCTCTTGGTGAATCCCTCGGAGCAGCCGTGCTGGGTGTCCTTTTAGGGGCCTACATAGGGGAGATCCGAAGACCCTGAAGGACACGAACTCACCGTTGAAGAAACATTGTTCCAGAAGTTCCTTTTTCTCCGTGAGTGGGAATCCGGGATACTTCAGTATTTCGTCTTCCTCTTTGTCCTCCTCTTCTTCTTCCTTAGTCTGGATGTTTCTGTTTTCTCCTGTTTTCTTCTTCTTCTTCTTCTTCTTCTTCTTTCCTCTTTGCTTTTTCTTTTGGGTGTTTTTCTTGGGATTTTCGTCTTTGGAATTGTCCTCCTCTGCGGGTACCACTTTTTTCTTCGATTCAGTTTCCTTTCCTGTTTCATCTTCTTCGGTCAGGTCAGCAAAATGGATTTTTAATATGTCATGCGAGGAGGTGTTGGGCGGAAACCATAACTTTTTGGTTGTCCCGTTCTTTTGCAGGAGTCGGTTGAGTTCTTTCGCAAAAGTTCCCGGGTTTTCCAGGTGGGCAAAAATGACCATGGGCTACTCCCAACATACACCGATATATATGTATGTATATATATATATATATATATATATATATATATATATTGTAAATCCCCCTCGAATCGGAGTACACAGAAATGTAAATAAAGCTCACACTACCTCAGCATTTACTGAGATTAAATATAACTTACCAACTAAGTTAGTCAGCATGAACCTCGAGAGTTACCAGATGTACTTTTATTTTTCTGCAAATATAACAGAATTGTTGGTCAAATGAGATATATTCCGATTTGAAATCATTCATTTTAGCAGCTTATCCATCATTATTATTATTCATTATGCCATGTAATTATTTCATTCCTCAATTTTTTTTATTAATTCTGAAAAAGACAACCATTCTCTAGTTAATAAATTTCCCCAACTGTATTTCAACATTGCAATAAGTATGCAGTTGTTAAATAATTGGAAATATCTTTTAGATCTCTATTTATAATTCTGTTTGAAACACAAGTATTTTTCCTCCTTGACACGTTGCATTGATTAAAGAAGTTCAGCAACAACTCCATAGCTCATTTCCACATACATTTTAAGAGTGAAAAAGAGAGATGACGGGAATCCAAAAACTTGACGGGGAAAAAGCAAACTACCCAAATCTGATCCTCTCATTTGAATATTTATCCTGTCAGATAAAGTCAAAAGACCATTTAATGATGTGTAAGAAGAGGAAAGGTGATCTTAATAATTAGCAGGAAAAAAGGTGTGGCTAAAGTGATCTATCTTTATAGAAACATGACCTATCCTAACAAGGAAGCAATCATAAACATATAATCCTTGGAAATGCGTTGAAAGAAGAAGTCAAGTCCGTAACAACTCTATATGTATGTATCTCCTTCCTCCATTTCATGACCCTTAACAATTATATATGTATGTATGTATATACTTCATCAATTTCATGATCTTTCTTATTTTTTGTACTTAATTATATCATATCTTTATAATTTTAAATCCTCTTACAAATCCGTTATGTTGATATTAGTTGACAAATTTGCTTGAATAAAGATTGAATGTGGCCCACCTAATATTAATGCAAGATTTTTCCCTCAAACATTATTGCTTTCTTCTCTGCCATATCACTGCTAGATGTTACCCAATCATTGACACACCCATTCTAGGTCACATCAACTAACTTCCTATCTTTCTCCATCTCTTTTTTTGTGTTTCCTTGTCTCTTACTCAATCCTTGTGCTCCTTCTGTAATAGGGCATGGTATCTGCTCTTTTACAGTTACAGTAGCTAACTATCATCTTGAAGGAATTACACTGGTTCCAAGTACTTTCTTATTGCAACGTCCCACCACCCCACCCTATCAACCATAATTACACTATCTCCATTTCAATCCAAATTGTTCTTCCAAGCCTTTGACGCGCCCAAATATTTGTGAACTCTAATTAGTTCTCTTCCAATGCACTTTCGCACATTCCATCACTCTCCGTCTAAAAATAGCGTTTTCTGCCTATCTTCCGCTTTCTTCGGGACTTATTAATCTTCCCAGAGGAGATTCTTCCAACGATTAATTCTGTCGATGCCTTACACCCATTCTCTTTTGAGGGCGATGGACGTATTTAATGGCTTTTAACCCTCTCTCATTTATGGCATATTTATGGAATATACTTAATCGTTCTTTAAAATTTCCATGCCATGTTAAACACGCATTGTGTGTGTATGAAAGGAAAATGAGAATTTGTATGAAAATATGAAAATCACTGTTTTATAATGTCCTTAATATCTTTATAAATATTCACAATTATTTACGTGGGTTTTTGAATAAAGTTTTCAAAATTAACATTAAATTTTGATTCTAATTAAAATTAATGAAAAGAAAATTCCATCATTCTACCACAAATTCATGTGATTAAGCATAATTATTAATAAAAAATTGAGATAACATAACTGATACACGATTACAATCTTGGTGAATTAAAGAGTAGGTGTCCCATTAAATCCATTATTTATATTATAGTCGTTATTATGTTTCCCTTTCGATAACCAATATCATAAAAACATGAATTTGGGGCGTATGAATCAAGAACTAATCGTTTTTTCTGTCGTCTCCTCTTTCAAATCACCATGTGGTCATCAAGTATTCGTATTTATCTTAAAATTAATTATAACCCACAGAGGATATTGGAAAATAGATATCTCCAATATAGGATAAATAATTCAGTGTTTTTCGGTATTCGTATGAGTTTTGTTATATAAAGGTGCCTTGGATATCATTAATGTTTCAGGTTCCCTACAGTTTCCATCTACCCACAAGCAATCGTCGACTAGTCTATAAAAAGTCATAGCGGGACTCCTAGTTTTCCCCTTTCGGTATTCTCAAGATAATCGTTTGTCCAACATAATTATATAGCTCTGAAATTTATACATACCTTGGTGGGCATGATCTATTAACGTTGTATCACAAATACCTTTAAGATGTCAGATTTAGGGGGTGTTTTATGAAGTAATTTAAATCGAAATTTTATTTATATAAACATCTCCAATATAGGAGATGATATGGCATATCTCTTAAAGATTTTGATAGTTAACAAGGGATTATCTTTGTTTATGAGAAAAGAAATGATCTTTGTCTTGTATTGGTCCAATGAAAATGGCTTTTGAAACAATCAAAACATTTTGTTAGCTAATGATTTTGTAGCGGTATTCCAAACGCAGATTAACTTGGATTTTTTTTAGTTTTCTCTCTCTGCTTTAACTCGTATCATCCGCGTCACTTTAACTTAATGCCTACAAAACAAGAATTGAGGTAATTGCTTCCCACTTATTTTTTTTAGAATTTAGCATATTGCTTTCTATTGTACACTTATGTAACATATAACTTGAAGCATCTGCCTCAATTAACCTTACCTTACCTACTCTAAATTAGATCAGCTAGATTATTTAGAAACACACAAAATACATCTTTAGTATATGTGGATCTTTTGGTTTGGGACACTTTAGCGATTAATTGTAAATTTTACCACTAATATAACTTTCATCTGAATAATAAATATGTATTTATTATTTTGAGAAATTATTATTTCTAGAGTTATCATCATCCCCCTGCCAATATACATGGATAAATGCAGCTGCGGTTGACAACGGGAGCGATCGATCAAGTTCCTTTCCTGAATAAAATTCACTCGTTACAGCTTCGTTTGTTTTCAAATGAGACCACAATCTTTCGAAATCCACTTTATCACGGAGAGGTACATACCTGAAAATTACATTAAGGTTATTGATTTTAAAACTAGCTAAAATTTCATTTAAAAATACATAATCTTCCTTACCATACCTAACTTTCAAAATAATATTGAAATTTCCATAAAAGTCTGAGAACATGCAACAACCAATGGTACTAAATGCATCCATAACTACCACTTTAACTTATTTCTTCCCACTAGAGCTGAAAAGTAATAAGTTAAAGTCATCCCAAAGCTTCCGTCTTTCAAGGAGGCAACCTTGTTTCAATTCTATTTGACCTTTGGCCAATATAATATTTCACGGTATCAACAAAAATAATTTAAAAGAACTGTTCTATAATAATTAAATAGTTGCTGAGCTGAAATAAAAGAAGGTTGCAATGAGAGTATCTCCGGCTCTTACCAATAATATCATTCGAATGCAGCTGTCTTTTTTACATCACAACAGTTTCAATTTTAGCCGTTCCAAGATTGTCACAAATTAGAGTGGACGAAAGGGTTTGGTCGATGTTAATTACTCATAGTGTGTGGAAAGAATGAACATAGGTAGTTTTTATATAACGCGACAAATGCAGTGAGTTACGTTGTATACGCTATTATCAAACAGAGATGAAAAAAAAATTAAAGATAAATGAAGCGATAAAGATAACATTATTAGTTCTCCAGGTTATATGTATATACCTAACTGTGCACCTACGTGTTTCAATCAGAATAACAACCCTTGATTCTATAACAATTACGCCAAAGCGTCCTCAGAGATGACAGTAGATAGGATAGATAAACCAACCTTATCTTTTCATAATTTAATGACTTTCCTTCCCTAAGTAAGCTTCCATTAATCTAACTTTTTTACGATATAATTAAGTAAATATATCCACCATACAACTTAAACAAAAGAGTTTACAGATCTCATAAAATGCAACACCACAGAAAAGTAGTAATATTATAATTTATATACATAATTATGAATCAATTGGAGTCCAAAATTTCTGCACCACATAAGAATCACCATTCCCTTTTGTATTTATGTTGAATAGGACTCTATATCTTCGCTCGCTGTTAGGAACTTCCTATATAAAAATAATACATTGGCGTTAATGAAAAAAAATAATTGGATAGTTATATATATTCTCCGTCGTAAATATCTCATTATTTTCATTATATTTAACTATATTTAGGGGAAGTATGCGTAAATCCATCATCAAGTAATGAGATGCTGATATCGGTGCTGATACGAGTACATTTAGGATCACTTGTGCCATAGGATCAACCAAGCAAAAAGGTCTAGTGACCTTTCCCCATCTCTCATCAGTAAAAACAACACTCTTATCTCTGTTATGTTTTTTTGGGATGATTGAACCATTAAGGAAGTTTCACCTTTAATACAGTGTAGATGATTTCTTTGGTATATACAAGACAGATTTGTTGCCATGCTCTCTCTCTCTTTCTCTCTCTCTCTCTCTCTCTCTCTCTCTCTCTCTCTCTTTCTCTCTCTCTCTCTCTCTCTCTCTCTCTCTCTCTCTCTCTCTTTTTCTCTCTCTCTCTTTATCCAATCTCTAACCATTTTAATGAGTTATAATCAAAATATAAAGTAAATAGGCAAAAATATTTACAGAAATCAGACACAATGAAATATCAACCTTCATACAATTAGTTTAATTATTCCATAGCGTTTATAATTTGAAGGTCATTACATCATTATTTTTTATTTTTATTTAACAAATTTTAGGCAAAGGCTTCTCTCTCTCTCTCTCTGAGCAATTTCCACTGATTAACATCCAGTGCTCGGGTTTGCTAAGGTATTACTACAAAATATGGAATTTTTCTATTGTATCTTTTAGGAAGTCGTCGCCCAAGTCTCATTTTGTATAAAAGTATCCCATCGAGTATTTATTCCAACCACTTGGTGACGCTTCTTCCATCAAATCTGTCATGTCCATTCCCACATCAAAACTTTATTTTTTTTACTATTCTTCCTATTTGCCTGTGTATTTACATCAAGTGATTAAGTTAAGGATTTCTTCGAATTATTGAGTTCTTCCTTATATAAGGTAGTCAAATATGTTTAATTTGTTATTAGGCTGCGTTTAAGAATTGCGGAATTGGCTTCAAAGCAAATTCAATATTGTGAGTTTCTTGATCATAGATATAAAGGTCGCCAGCTTTAAACTCCAGTTAAGATAATATATTTACTCTTGTAGCCATCTTTAGAACTTTTTCTTTGGAATTTTATTTTTTTTTTAACTGTTCGATGTTATAGGCTGTCTCATTTTCCAGACAGCCTGTATGAAACTGTTTTTGCTTTGAATGCAGCTCAAAATGACTGAACACAATGGCGTAGATAATAATAACATTGTTTATCTTATCTATTACAAATTTTATACTTTAATCTCTGAAATTCGATTACATCACTCTCCAGACATCTTTTGCAAAAAGTATTTTGTAATAAAATCTCCAGGTAGAAAAAATCTTTACAAGAAAACAGGAATCTTAACGTGCAGGAATTGGATGGCATTCAGCAAAGAAAGAAAATAGTGCAACCAGAATTTTGAGCACTTACTTTGATATCTTTCCTTAGGAGGAGAGAAGTTATTAAAAACCTTAATGCTAGCGGCAAAGACATTTTTATAGCTGTTGGGACGTCTACATCTCTAGAGAAACCAGGTGTAGTTCTCTCAGCAAATTTTTATGAACTGTATCAACAAGCGTTAGTACAGTTCAAAAAATCAATGAAGCGAAGAATAAAGAATACTAATGAAAGATTTTTAAAGCTTGGAATAGTAACAAGATGGGCCTTTCAACCCAACAACGATAGT
This sequence comes from Ceratothoa steindachneri, assembly GCA_963969495.1. Classification (NCBI taxonomy): domain Eukaryota; kingdom Metazoa; phylum Arthropoda; class Malacostraca; order Isopoda; family Cymothoidae; genus Ceratothoa; species Ceratothoa steindachneri. The sequence continues at coordinate 65,401,080 of OZ018319.1, forward strand.
AGACACTCATCGAAATTGGTTTCTTCCTCTCTGAGGAGTGTTATTAACTACAAACGTTATATTATTGACTCTTCATAAAATTATATATATCAAACTATTTATGACAAACTATATGCTTAGGATGGACACTGCATTAAGGACCGTCTAAAGTTTTATTATGCTGAGATTTCTTCAATAAATAATATTTAACTGACAAAGTTTATATACACTCTCCTATTTTCTTAGGTGTGTACGTACATCTTAACAGAGTTTTCCCTCTTTTTACATAACTAATGTTTTTACTTGTTCATAATTCATAGATATCTGAGCTTTTTCTATTTTTCATGTCAAAGCCTCTTTTGAAATCTGCAGGTCATTGATACAGACTTCAACTTTCTGAACATAAGTTGTATGAAATCTACAGGTTCGTTAGTGTCGTATGGATGGCTCGAGAGAAAGCATGGCCTTGTTTGGGCTCCTGGGTTGGAGTACTCTTAGTCCCGCTTCTCTTCCTCTGCCTCTTAAGAGTGGTAGGCCTTATTTGCCATTGCCCTTGGAGTCATTGAAGCACACAAGCCTCCGCACAACGACAATGTGGTAATCCGGATCGCGGAGGAATCTACAGGCGATTTCAATGAAAGAAGCTTAACATTATGATTGAAAGATAGTATTATTTTAATAGTGGAAAGCTTGAAGAGGGCGAGAGATGTTCTAATAGAATAAAAAACACATATACAACAATATTAATTGATTGATTTCCTTAGTTGATGGCGGAAATAGCTTTTAAAGCGAGGCAGGATACAAGATTAAGGAGAAATGGTATGGTATAAAGGTTCCAAATTCTATCTATGAAGAGATTGAAAGATTTATCCACTTGGTTTATCCTGGAATTCACTATTTTCATACAGCTTCCAAATGATCGATAAAACAACTCGAAATGACGGTATCTCAGATTTCTTTGTATTGTGTGTAGCAAAGCATAAAGGTCTTGAGTTAAACGAATTCTTCGGTAATAATTAACATAAATGTTTCGAATTCAAGACATGGTTAATAATAAAAGTCTTAGTAAATCGATTTTCAGGCCCATAATTTAAAAGCTCTAACTCCTAACCCTTCTTATATACATAAATAAATAACCTAAATCGATATATCAGGTAGTAGAAAAGCGTTTATAAACGTCGATATAATTTTAATAAGAATTTAGATAATCTAATAAAAACTGTAGTCGAAGCCAGAAAGGAGAAAAATCCTTTTCAGGGCAAAAATGGTGTAGTGAAATAGGAGAAAAAAGGACAAATAATTCATGAATGATCTTGAAATGTTAGAAAGATTGGTACCTTGGACTGATTAGTGGAAGCCTCATAGAATGATCCAGACCCACGAAGATGCGGATATTATAAAAATTCCTCATGAGACAAGTTAAGACGGAATGGATATATCTGGTCAGCAAATAGGGAACCAATTATAGATCTGTTGTTATTATGGTGAGAGCCGTATTTTAGGGGATCGGATCCCGCACAAGTTTTCATCCATAAGACACGAACGAACCTGTAGATTTCATACAACTTATATTCAAAAAGTTGAAATCTGTATGGATGATGAATGCACGTAAGAGCTATATTAATGTAAAGGGGATAAAATTACATTCAATCTAATTTTTTTAGAGAAATTAACGAAAATGTGAATATTTTTTTACAATATTTTTAGTTCTGTTGACTAAATAATTCTTGCAAGTTTTCATTCTCTACGACTTTCAAGTACCCTAAAGCAAAACCGAGATAATCTAAGAATTACCAATTTATTGAATTGTCTATTTTAAATGAAGGCTATTAGCTCTTTTCATAAACTTGATGCATCCTTCTTTCATCTACATGACACTAAAGACTGAATTTCTGTCTCTTATGTTTAATTTTAGTTAAATAAAGATGATCTTTGTCCGAAAGGAAGATAGTGACGATTATTTCCTACCCTATCGACTTCTAATAACCTAAAACAACAAATGTGAATTCTACCAAAGCATTTATTTGCTCATTGATTGATATCGAATAAAAAGACATTGATGAATTTTTTGTATATTCCCTTCTTAGATTTAAAATATTATTTTTATATTGTCTGATCTTTTAGTCACTATTACTAGTACCGTTATTCTTTAGAATACGTTTTCAAATGGTCTCAAGCATCCGATAAGTTATATGCGTTTAAAGAAAGGGTGGCATTGGAGGGAACCTCAGTCCACTATCGCGTTCACTATCTATTTATTTAATGAGTTGGTCATACAAGAATCCTTAGTGGTATTCTCTTCTGTTCGAGTTAAAACCAGAAATCATAGAAGGAAAAATCTCCGCATGATATATGCAGCCTCTAATGTAATTGAAATCAGTGACTTCATTACTGAAAAGTAAAAATGGAGGAAAATTAACTGGAAATCATCAAGTATAAGATTCAGACACTACTCGAAAAAGGAGAACGCATTGAAAACGCATTGTTCCGAATTATATTTGCTCCGAGAGTGCCAGAAAAATACATTATGAGGTTAACAGTGTCAGAAATTCCATTTGTGGTTAATACAATGGACACGGCTGTTTCTGTACTATTTCATAGGTGATAAAAAAATGTCGCTTTAAATTTTCAGCCAAATCCTGATTTTTTACTCTAAATTGATTAAAAATTCGAACTGATAATGATTGAAGTCTTTTATAGTCATTATTTTGGAAATAGAAGCCCTGACACAATGATATAATGATATGTGAAAAAGATTGTATTTAAGGAAAAACGTATATAATAAGGATAAAAGACGAGACTGAAAAAATATAGATTTTAGAACACTGAAGATGGCCGAGTTAGATGGCCCAATGAGAGAGGCTAGGGAAACTTTCTAGAACCAAAGGAATTGTACTCCTCTATACCATCTGTGTTTGAAATATGTTCTGCAGTTCTTTACGACCTTATTCCCTAAAAGGTTTGGTATATTTATCAGTGACAAAGAATAGCATACCTGAAAAGAGAGAGTTAAGTGAACAACGACCTGTAATAAAAGTAATTATAAATAGATTTATAAAGAGTGAAACTGCCATAGGGCACTTCATCAACCCTAAACATAGAAATGTTAGGCAACCTTCAAACTTCTAAACACAAATTTATTGGTAGATATGTAGTATGGTTCTTAAAAAAACGAAATTTCACTCCCATGATGTGTGGAATTGCTCCCAAATGCCTAATATTTCATGTGACCTTATCCAGCCAAAAGAGGCAGGAAAATATATTCTCATATCGCTGAGTTGTCAACTAAAATATAACACACTTATATATTTGGTCTTTTATTATTATTATTTCACTTGCTTGCCATAGATACCTGACTCATTTTCTAATACCATAACTCAAGAATAGATTTTTAATTTTCTTTACCTCTCACACAGTAACGGAGGTAAAGGCTAGTTTATACCTAAATACAAGGATAACAAACATGATGACCTCATAATGAGGGAAATGCTAAGGAAGTATTCCCTAAACGAGTGAGATATTGCTGTTAGATTTCTCAAACACAACTTTTCTACCTAACCTCCAAACTTAATTCTCATATTTTGCATCTTTTTTTCATTAGTGTTAGTTCATGGCAATCCATTTCTAAAGGTCATTTTAACAACCAACTAATTTTCATAGAGACATATCCAAATTTCTCCACTCATTGAGTTTGCTTCTTATATTATCCCTCTTCTACAATTTTACTCTCATTGTCTTAAATCCATTATAGATATACAATAATAAGAATCTTATCAATATCCTTGAAGACACATTGTTTAATTTTATGAAGGATGATTGTAGTTTTGCTTATCAGGGCGTTGCACGTCCGAAATTTGCCCCTGAATTTATATCACGGCAATGCAAATTTGCAAGTTTCTACGTTATAAAGGTCATAATTATTCTATTTTATATGTGAATGCAAAACTTTGCAACTACATTCTGTTTTTATATCCTTAATATATTCATTAAATACAGTAAATTCATTTTTTATAATCTGTACGTTAATAAATGTACTATTTGGGGAATTTCACTTAAGATTATATGCTTGAAAGATTTCTTAATACTTATGAGGAAGACATTAACTATTTGAAAGGTAAAGTATTTGATTTTATTGCTAATAACGAAATTGTTTTATAATTTCGGGCTATTGGTAAAGTTAATATAATTTTTCAGGATAATGAAGCATAAATTCGTTCTACCTCGAGAAGAAATGGAAATATATATCCTTCTAAATTAAATTTTCAAGAAATTTTTTAGGGATGTGGTTGGTATCCGTATAGTTCAAAGTATTGATTGAAGAAAGAGGAGCATTTGGAAAAACATGTTCAAATCCCCACTACTTCTAACAGTAGAAATCTTTTTTATTTCAAAACTTGCTACGTTTTCTTTCCATCACTGTTTTTACACATTGACTAGCAGTGAATAAAATCTTCGTGTTGGATATTTGTTTTAACACTTAGTTTAGTCAGCTTACTAGACAATAGAAATAAGTTATTTGAAACTATTTGTGTACAATATGTATCCAAATTTGTAATCTAGGAGTTAAAATAGACTATTATCTCTTTGAGAAAGAAGATAGTTAAAGCGATGATCTTTTGATTATAGTATATCGAGAGAAAATAAGAAAATAAGGAGGAGAGAAAAATAGGTCTTAAGAAAACAGCATTTTTATCGGGCTCAAAGAATTATGCTTGACTTGCATGATACCGCGGCAGATTCCACGGAATACCAGATATTCGTTTAGGTCGAGTGGGGATTTTACAAACTTAGGACAATCCTGGCAATAACAGAAGACATATTATAAACATGAAGTAAATTACCTTGAATTGAGAAAAAATAGTATCTTTAGAAGCAGTTTATTTCGAGACTCAAACACAACTCAATTCTAAGCCTCAATAACATAATTCATATAGAATATAAACGCAATTGGTCATAACCTAATGGCTATTGTAATACTGTATCTGTATAGTGAAAAAGCTGCAAACTAGTGAATTGATTCATTATAATTTATCTAAATTATTAATTAACTTTAACAATATTATTGTAGTTTTATCCTATTCTTATCTTTCGCCGTGAAAGCCATGCCCCAGTAACTTTACTGATAGCAGGTGATCCTGAAACTTTTGAACGATTTCGACACTTGTCTTTTTAAACTTTTTATATTATAGCTTTAATTTAGGTCCAACTTATATGTTGGTATCACTTGTAATTTGGGTAACATACTGGCTACGTCTCATATAAAAAAATAAGTATCTATATTTTATTTTTCAGCCTTTATCAAGGTGAAACATAGATAACCAAATGTTTTATTTTTGGCACATAATACAGTTTTAATAAATGGTAAAAACACTGGAGAAAAGTGTAAAAATATTTATAATGTTTATGATAAAAGGGCATTAGCTGAGTCAACAGTTTGGAAATGACTTTCAAAATACAAATGCGGAAATTTCAGATAAGAAGATGCAAGTCGCTCTGGAGAACCTTCAGGTTTGGGCGGCGATCCTTTGAAGTTAAACATTGAAATTAAAATATAAATCACAACCGAGAGCTTACAAAGATTTTAGAAGATCCGGAACGCACTTTTTATCAACACAGTGAAATTTGGGTAGGTTTCTCTCTTTGATGTATAGATCCCTCATAAGCTGTGGCAGTTAAGCCGCATGGACCAAAATTCCAGCTGTGACATGCTCTGAAAATGAAATAAATTATCCTTTGCAAAGCGATTGTAATTATAGATGAAAAGTTGATTATATCTGAAAACATAGTGTAGAAACGATCCAAGGTATAAGTGAGAATCTACCAAAACAGTTACTGAAGCGGAATATTTATGCTAAAATTTATGCTTTGTTGGTGATGAAATTCCTAAGGAATTATTTATTATGAGCTACTCCCATGCAATCAAAACATCATTTTATCGCATAGTGCCACCATTTGGAGATAGAGAAACAAATAAATTACCAGATGAGGCCAGAATTAGTCATCAGGAAAGGGGTTGTGTTCCAATAAGACAACACCAGACCTCATGTTTAATGAGCTACCCGCACAAAGTTGGCTGAGGTTGGGATATATCCCATATCACATGCACTGTACTCTCCCGGCATTGCAGCATCTTACTTTCATCTTTTTCAAGTCGATTCAAAACCTTTTAACCTGAAAATCGTTTACTGATATAGATGCCGTCAAATTCTACCTGAATATATTCTTTCCTCAAAAACAGCACAGTTTTACGGGGATGGAATTATGAAGCTGCAGAACAGATGGCCTGAAGTCATTTCCAAAAGTGTTGTTCTTAATGAATAAAAATTATTGTAATACTATTACAATTCTTTTGTTTCTCGTATGCAGTAACGCGAGGAACTTTCCGGACGAGCTAAATATTTTTCAGTAAATTTCCCGTATCGTTCCCTACATTTTCTTATCTTTCACATTTTAAGTAAGGGTTAAATAATCACAGCAATGGAAGAATTTTCTATACCAGTAAACTTTTCAACTTAGTACCTGGAGGAAAGGAACTGTGCCTGGCCTCAATGCTATTTGTAGCCTCGAACGAGATTGAGACTACGGAGGTTTAATTTCTTCTAGATATTTCTATTTTACCATTTTTCGGCCCTTATCTTATAAGCAGTTTTTTACTTTATTTTGGCCGGCAGCTAATAACGCAAGCTAATCGCCGAATAACTTTCGTCCATTCATTTCCTATAAAATGCCCTAAGCATGGAATAGTTTTCCAAGCCATGTAGTTGAATAAAATGGATAAATATTACAATCAAACCTAACTTAAAAAGCTGTCAACCTAATTCCATTTACTTTCTTCTCTTCCTTTTTTCAATCCTTCACTTTTTAATTAGGCTTGAGTAGACCTTAAGTTCTTTGCTGGGCCGTAATTACGTAATTTATTGCTGGTCGGGGTCGAGAAAGGGGGGTAGTCTTCCCCTCCCTTTTGACGCAGGTTGGGCTGCGGGGTTATTCTGCTCGCATTCTTCTCAATCTTTTATCCTATTCTCCTCCTTTTTTTCAATCCATCCTTTTCAGACCCTAATCGGATTTAATGTGAAATATAAAGCTTTAGGTACTCACTCAGCCCAAACCTTCAGGAACATCTGCAGGTAATATCTTCCTCCCATTTTTACTATTTCTATCTTCACCAATTTCTCTACAGAGCTCATTTTACAAACTCTCTACGGTCTATGACCTCGTTGCAACTACGTTTTTAATTCGATAAAAAATCGCCAACATAAATTGTTTAACCACAATTTTAATTAGCGTTATACATTTTTATTAATAATGTCTTAAATTTTGAATGTATGAATATAGTATAGCATAATTCTACGTTTAGAAATTTGCCTACAGAAAATAAATTCCCTCTAACATCGGATATGAATATAAATATTACTATTTTTTCGTATACATGCTTTGTATAGGCAGATAAAGCTATTTTCTAGAGAGCTTTTGAATTTTATCATCTTCCGGTAATTAAGAAGAAGAAAGAATTTTAACAAAGTTTCATCTCCATTCTTTCACATTAGCCACTTACCTTTGCATTTATTTTTCTTTTGCTTTCCTATAAATAGAGATGTTACTCCATCTTAACAACATCATAGTTTATTTTGTATTCAAAATTACTTAGAAATATATAAGTAAAATTATTTATTAAGGAAGCTGTCCAAATATTTCTTGTTTCTCAGGCACTTGCTCGAACTTTGTGGTAGAAGTTGTATAAGGGAAAACAAGATAAAGTTTACAATGCTTAGCATTTCTAAAAGGATCTAAGATCGTGTCTGTTTACCACTAGCAATGTCTTTGTTTTTCTAATAGAAGACTACATTCTGCTTGGCTTAAATTTATTGCCCTTATATACGGAAAAGTAATTGTAGTGAAAATCCGAAAATTTAGTAAAAAAAATCTTTATTTACATTCAATCTTGCATACATACGTTTAATATGTTTGGCAAGGTAATAATAAGAAAAACTTCCCTATATAGACCTGTAGAATATAAAAATGTTTAGAGTCACTAAGTCAGATTCTCTACTAAGAACTCTAAGGAAACTAGGAGTTAATGAGGCATATTTATACTATTATGCCACTTTCGAAAGGGATAGACTAAATTGGTAAACTCACAAACTATGCATAATTATTTAAACAATTACTCAGTATCTGTAGAAGTCTAAATAACACGTACATTAGTGTACGCAGAAATACTCCGACACAAGCTGCGAGTCCCTCACCTATTCCAAATTCGCCGTTTGGCCCGAATTCCCTCCGCCCCTTTTCGCACCAAAGAGACGGCCGTTCAGGAAAATGTCTGCCGCTAAAAGATACCCGAGCCGACGAACGGCCGAGTTTTCACGCCATCGTAAACCGCGACGTGGAGCAAGGATAGCTCGAAGGTGTGAAAGAGTTAGTCTGTCTGGCAGCAGATGAAAAGGTTTTTCGCGCAGCGATACGGATTTTATGAGAATTCGGTGCTCTCTCCCGATTTTTGCTCGTGAGGGAAATAAAAGGGAAAATGCTCTCTGAACTCAGGCAGAAGATCTTGGACCTACATTGAGTGTAGCGAGCTAGTCTCACAAAGGAAATAGTTCACTCGTTGTAAGAAATAAACTCCAGGGTATTTTTTGTTGTCATCACGGTACTTTTAGGTGCTAAACTTCTCGCATATTTCCCTTTCAGAGTCAGAGGTTACACAGGACCTCCCTTTGCGGATTACCCTAGACGTAGCTAGGTAATCAGTTTTGGCTACCCACTCCAGGAGCCGAATAATCGGACAGTCACTTAGAGGAAGAAGAAGTCCGATTTGAGCCACAGTTTGGCGAGCCTTCGTCATCCGGCATAGGATTAGTATATCACCAGTCTAGGATAACCTTCTCATTTGGTAACCTCGGGCGGCCGGACTAAGTGCGATCATCGTCACTAGAAGAAGATCTTCACCGTCAATCTCAAAAATACTTACGAACTCAAAGGTATCGTTAAAGTGAATTATCCCCTCTCCTAACTTCACCAGTTTATTCATTAACTAGAATTCCCATCCTGAGCCCATAACCTCGAGTATTAGAAGTGATTAATTCAGTGCTTAATTCAATAATATTATTCCATTCATTCTGTCGGGTGCCATTAAGACGCAAGCATCCTAGTTAGTAATTGTCAAGTATAATCCCCGCGACATTATGTAGAGTTACGTATTCAGTACAAAGATTAATTCTATTTATACCTATATACGTTGTTTCATATTTCTAATTCATGTACATTAAAGATTATTTTTGTATCTGTGTGCTTAACTATTTTGGAGGATCCTTTAGCAATTAATAAGCAATCCACTCTGCTTAAATCTTAATATTACACAAGTCTACCCATGACTGGCTTTTACTGAGTGAGGACACACTCATGGGATCATTATCTTAATTTTTTTATCAAAAGGGAAGCCCCCAGGTTATTCCTATTCACCAGAAGTAGCTATGGTAGGTGTATTGGATACACTTCACCTCCGCTTCACCTTGGTGCAGTAATAAAATATATGTTCAGGAAGTGAGACTGGGATTACCCACTCACTAAACCTTGACAGTATCCAGGAAACTAAACTTTATTTTTAAGATACCGTATTACAGACTCATCCATTAACATTAAAAAAGAAAAATTACACATTTTCTGAATTTTTTTAGAAAATTTTAACAAAGAAATTATTTCTATTAATTTGCACGATATTTCAAAATGGTTTCATAATTATTAAGAGAAATTCATGACCCAAAATTAATGTAAGCTCAAAAATATAGTTCTGGAAGAGAAGTGTTCTAGGTTTTCTGGAATTCTTCCTCCTTTATTAAAATTGTCATCTCTCTAATACTAATAGGCACTCTTCCTCTCTAAATCTAAATATCCCTCAAATGTCATTTATTAGTGCACTTCTATATTTTATATTTATTTGGCTTGATTATGGAATATCTGGTCATAGATATCACGTGGTCCTTCGTTGTCAACAATGCAGTTCGTCAAAACACTAAAAATTAAATAAAGGTAAACAAGTAAAAGGCATTTTAGTACAATTTAAGCTATTAAGATTGCGTATATAAACAAACCATTAAAGTTCAAGATTTATTTTCTTTTATGTTAACCTAATCATCCATTTCAATAAAGAATTCATCAATTCTAGAGAACACCTGTTTATGTAAGAATAACCTTTACTAGCCATATATGTAAGGCTATTGTATATCTACATATGTTATTACTTTCCATTAGACCAGCAGTACACCACGTTGAATGAATAAACCCTGAAAGGGGGTTCTAGGTTTAGCATTGGCAAGTATGTTGCAGCTGACATCTGGAGGATTGTGTACCATCCTGATATTAACACCCGTAGTTTTTAGTTCCGGCATGAATGCTTGGACGAGGATCTGCGCTGATACAGTATGTCTTTCACGCACTTTCTCATCTTCTTGTTTCACGAATTTGTTTACAGGTGTTCTTACAAATATTCTGCCGGCGATTTCCTCGTTGGCTTTTGCTTTTAATTTTTATAGAATCACTTAATTATTGTTAAAAACATGGCCTTGTTTTCCCCTAATCATCAGCAGTAGAGAGGTCAAGCCAGTCACTCTTAAAGAATATCACACGATTCGAGAAAACATTTATTAGTGCTAAACACACAACGCGTTGGATAACTTCGAAATTATAGATACAGCCTTGGACAAAAGTATAAAGCACTCTATAGAATCATTCATATGATGTAATTAGACATTTTGGGGAAATATATTCAGTATGTATATCATATACATATTTAGTTTGGTATTTTAACACTTAACTGAAACCCCTTATGTTTTAACTACAATTATAATTCTTTGTGGCCTGGATTTCACCAACTTTCACATATATTACGTTATCTTTCTGTACTCAGCCTATTATTTTTCATACAGTTCTGTTGTATTTGTAGTGGTGGTACTTCTTTCTTATTCTGTTCCCAAAATCACTCCCAAATTGTTCTATTGGACCAAAGTTTAGGATCTGTGTTAGTGAATCCATAGTGGTTATTCCCTATTATCCAAATTATTTCTTGGTGTGGGTGGATGTATGGCATGAGGCATTCCTCTGATGAAATATAACTTCTTTACTTCCTGTTGTCGCATGCAATTTCCGCATAAATATCTCTAAATCTTGTAAAAACATGAGTGGATAATTTGTGTAGTTCATTCTATCCTGGCAAGAAAGCATCTCACTTGGCCTTTTGAAGAGATGCAGCGCCATACCATGCAAGAACCACCTCCTCGCCTTAGGGTTGGTACCACATAAACCGTGTGAAATGCTTCTTAAACTCTTCTTCTCGCAACATTGTCACAAAAAAGTTAGAGTTTTAAGTAATTTTTTTCCAAATATATTTAAATGGAATTACATAAATTTATTGTAAAACATAGCTAATAAGAACTTTCACATGACCAAAAGCTTTAGAGCACTTGTTTGTTTTCACTTTTTGTGATGGTTGTCTCATAAGGAAAGACATTTTTTCCTGTTGACCTCAGTCTTAACTCCTTTTAGATCTTGATCTTTAATACTGTGTCTAGCCGTGCTGGTGGATATTTTTTAACTTGATTCTTTCTTAAACTACCCAGCAAGTTCAGAAGGGTTTTAAGTTAAACCTAAATAATGGATTCTACTCTAGGTGCTACAAGAAGCATCTTGCCACTTCTCATACCTTGGTACAAAGCTAATGGTCCCTTGGTATCATTGTTGGGGGCGTTTGGGCAGCATATCTTGAATGTTTTATTTTTTTTAGCAATTTCTTCTTGTGATAGATTGTCGTAGAATGGACTCTCGACGATATACCATATATAACAATTCGTTGAGGGAACTTATTTAATTATCTTTAGAGTGCGTAGATGTCTGGGTTGACTGATATTATTTATCTTCGATATGCTTAAGAAGTAAAACTGAGCTCAAGGATAATAATATTGCTATCATTAATAAAATAGAGTTTTATTAATAAAAACTATCAACAACACACAAAACGGAAAATATTGACATAAACAGAGAATGGAAAGGATCGTGGGGAATCTAGCTAATCCGAGGATTAAGAGCGATTTAAAAAGGTAAAACAAATATAAAGTTAAAGGGATGGGATGGTTAGCTAAACCATTTAAAGCACAGGATAGGGTTGACAAAAGGGTTAAATACTCAGAGGTAACATTCAGCTTACGTAAATACACTTGTTGTGCAGAGGAAGGTGACGTGAAGGAATTTTCGGTCCGCTGGCGAGTTCCAGCCGAAGGGGGGGGAATTAAATGATCCTGACGTGGCGTCTTGGGAATGAGAACCGTTTCTTGACGAACGGGCTTGAAGAACAATGGCTGTTCTACGTTGTTCTCTTCTGAACAACAGGGGGGTGAGAACTGTCTCTTGTCTACGGGCTTGAGAACAATGGCTATTCTAATGTTGTTCTCTTCTGAACAACAAGGGGGAAGGGTTAGAACCGTTTCTTGGCGTACGGGCTCAAAAGAACAATGGTTGTTCTACGTTGTTCTCTTCTGAACAACAGGGGGGAAAGGTGAAAACCGATTCTGGTCAACGGGCACAAAAGAACAATGGCTGTTCTAACGTTGTTCTCTTTCTGAACAACAGGAGAAGCCTAGTGGACTTGGCATCACGAAGGCTCAAACCTTGGCACTCAAGGGATATTGTCCTTCTTCTGGACAAGTGATGGTGAATCTCGAGGTCGAGGGCCCTTTGGTGCACAAGGTGAGACTGGAATGTAGTGATGTCTCGCGAAGAAAATCTGGATCTCTAATCTGATCTTAGTGGTAAAGTTTCCAAATAAATAGTCGGGACATCCCCTTGGCGTGAGGGACAATGGAGTGGGGGCTTCGAAGGAATGCACAGCCGAGCCTGAGAACAATACCTTATCTGCCCATAAGCCTAACTCAATCTGGCGAGGTCGGCCCAAGGGGCGAACGGGGGAAGATAAACCTCCTTGTTTAAACAGGTGGCTGTGATAAGGCGCCCGGCTTCAAAGCGAAGTTGCACGTGGGTAGCATCGTGGTTTTAAATAACGTGTTATAGTGGTTGAAATTAAGCGGCCTCAACCCGTTCTATCACATAGATAACCCCAGGTTATAGAAAAGTTGGATTTGTGCTCTCTGTGCTCCGGTAATTTCTTTATTTTTACTCATATTACCTATTTAGAATTATATCTAATACACAAAAGTTATTTATTTGACCTAAAATTTAAGAAATTTGGGTTAGTGTCTGATTTTATAAAATCCCATTATATTCATTATAAATCATTTAATATAATACTAAAATATTTCAAAAATACTGAGAAAGCTTTTACACGTATTAACAAAAATACACATTAATACTCGACATATTTATTAAATATGTTCAATAGATTAATCTACTAGGGGTATCTTATGCTTTTGGACAAGGATGTTGATTCCAAGATGAATTGCTCCTTAGAAAACTTAAGGCATTTCATATATGTCCCTAAATCTTATTTATAACGCCAACCTATTTTTTTGGCCCCCACAACCAATTCATTTTATTTTACTTTGTTGCTTTTTCTCACACTCTTATAATCGTTCTAATTATATAACTGACCCAGTGATAATTCCATTCTTGTTTGATTTCGTTTCACCCAATTTTTTGGTTGCCTCTCCTTTCATTTATATTTGTTGATCATATACTTTTAAAGCATTTTTGTATACTTTAATTCTAAATAAGGTTAAGTGCTTCAAGTTTTTAATATGTTATAACAATCTCGCATCATGTTTTCATTTCAAGATTGAAACGCCATGAGCCATGTGGTGCTTCTCATTGTTGAATTCATATTTATTGCTAAGTTAGGTTTCATTATATAAACAAAAAACAACATCATGTAGGGAGCAACAGTCAGGAGTAAAACAGAAAAGAGAAAATTGGTAGGTGCTTTACCCTAGATTAAACAATAGATTTACCAATGATTAACCAAATCAATGTGGGTTAACTTCTCTACAATCGCAAGCAGTGTTTACATTCGGCTAATCCGTAGCCAATAAAATATGGATAAAAAGAGTAGTGAATAAAAAACGCATATCTCTACAATGGTGTTCACAACAATGCTGAAGAGACATTCAGGGATCTTGACTAGGTAGAATATATCCAATGAAAACTATTCAAGTTCCTTCCACTTTACTGACAATATCGCCTTATTATTCTCATTCCAGGGTGATTTCAGTCAAATCGGAATTGCTGATCAAGTTCCTAAATCAATAGAAGAACATTTTTCTCGCCGCTTGTTTCTCATGATGGGAACAAGAAAAGTAAATTGGAGGGGGAAAGAGATGCTGATCTAATCTTAAGAAGCAGCATGTTTCTTATGCTTGAACCTCAAACTATTTAGCCTATGAACTTTACTGCTGCTAACATAGAGAATGTAACCTAGACAAAGAATATAAAAAATAATTCGACATCCTAGAGAATTAAAAAAACAAAGGACGATATGTGTTAGGAATCACTGGCAATGATCGTAAAACAAACACTTGAATAACAACCAAAACACAAATAATAAATATGTGAAAGGACTGGCAAAGAGTAGAATAAATTGTGAGAATATATAATGGAAACTTGAAAAGAAATTTTAAATCCAACGCATCTATACATAAAAAACAACCTAACATGACTTGCCTGAGGTGGGTGGGGGAAGTGCCATCAATGGCATGCGATACATTAGAAACTCACTCGTTTGCGCTTGGCTAACGTTAACTTCTTGTTGAAACGTTTGACCTAAAAGTAGGATGGTATAGGGCAGTGATTCTTAACGTGGGGCGTACGCCCCACCGGTAATGGCTTTGGAAATTTTGCTGGAGCATGGGCGGGGGATCCAAGAATAATTTTTTGCCAATGAGCATCCATTTTTTTCTAATTTTGCTAAATGGCAACCAGCAGGTATATGAAGTGAGATTAAAATAGTTGATTTTCATTGGCACCTGTGTAAGTTGTGATTGACACCGTATTTTGTGTTTTACTTGGTATTTGAGCGGTTAAATAAGCCAAGAGGCAATTTTATTCTTTTGTTTATTTATTATTTTGTGCTCAATAAATATAGTAGATTCTTTACTACTTAATAATTAAGATTAGAATATTAAAAAGAAATTCAACGACCGGTGGAGCATACGTTTTTCAGAAAAGTTAACTTGGGGCCTGGGTGAAAAGAGGTTGGGAAACATATGTATCAGGTGAAGAAAAAAAAATTAATATTGTACATAATTTACATCTTAAATAGTAAGATAAACCCCCGTAAACTGTCTTCGCCTTTCAAATGTATGACTAAATCTTTGCTTCTTTGGATTTTACGTTCTCTGGGTAATAAGCCAAAGCATCTTTTTGTTCGTGTCGACTTACAAGGACATCGGACACATCTTCAGTGATGGATCGAAGAGAATACATTTACATCTCTCCATCTTTACCTAAGAATATTTGTGTGAATAACATGCATAAACTATGTCATTTAATCCGAATGTGGTTTATACTTACATGAATCCGAAGGACTTAACAAACGCCTTCATAAACAGGAGAAGAAAATACCTGTTTACTGGGATCAAAAGGTGAACTTTCCTCCTAGTTAGAAAAAGGCCATTCACCCAGAAATGTCGAATCTAATATTCGCTATAGAAGTAACCTCTCTAATCAATGTTTTGGCAGAAAAAATTATAATGACACCTTTTTTAAAAGAAAATAAATAATATAAGCAACTAACTAGAAAAATGATGTATAACATCGCTAAATAAAATTTCTGTTGAATTAACAAACAATTAATGCATTTCAAAGAATATAGAGGCTAACAGAAATAAAACAAAATATCCTCATATGTAATCTACCTTTTCAAAAATTCCGACCTGATATGGAAATGATGATGATAATGAAGTATCTATAAACTTATAATTTGGAAAATATTCACATATTCAGAAGATCAAGCATTTTATAAAGATAAAATCGATAATCTTTAATTGCTTTCGATGAATATGATCAGTTTTCAACCTAAGAAGAAATAGGTAAGGGTCAGATGGAATTCACAAAAAATCCTAATAGCTGCCCCTCTCTAAATATGCCAGCTAACCCTTTCTATTTGGGGGGAGGGGGAAGAAGGCGCTATGACTGAAATAAAATATCATCAGTATTCCTAACACTGACTGAACTCATCAAAAAATCCAATATACCTGTAATATCTCATTGCAAAATTTCTTTTCAACAAGTCTCACCTGTCTTTTTAGGTACTAAATATAATCAAGGGATCATTAGTAGCTATTTAAGGATTATAAAAGGGGGAAAAATTATCAAATTAATGACTGTTGCTACTCATTGTGAAACATAAATTTCTATTAATAAGCGTTTAATGTAGGGAAGTAATCAGACACTTTTTATCGACTGTAATTTAGCTTTTCCCCCACATTCTTGGCATGAAAGAGGATGGTTTGGGTAGAAGGACTGAATTAAAAGAGAAGATCAAAGAATTTTGAGTACAGAACTTATATAAATAAACGGATATTAGAAAGAATGCTGAGGGATACAGAATAAAACGGCATGAAAATATCATTTTGGAATATATGACATCTATCTTTAGGAGTTGAGAGGATCTAAGAGATCATGTACTTTCTTCCAAGCAGTATGGATATATGCGATGCGATGCGATGAAGGTCGGAGGTATTGTCTTTGCAACGTCACCTCCTTGTCTTTCACTATTTGTTTTGTTTTGTTTTCAGTTTGTCTTTCTTTTAATCCAAAATTTATGTAATACCTCTTTTCTGGTTATATATTTTCTTCCAAGAAAAATATATCTCCTATTAATTCTTCTTTGTTTTCTTTGTATGGCTATTGTATTTCTTTCAACCTCTGTCTTTCTTCTTGATCTTTACTACAGTCTGGGATGAAGTGTTCTAATTTATATTTAGTTCTTTTAGGTATTCTTTGCATTCTATCATCCATTTGTTTTTCTATCTTCTCTCTTTATGTGTAATATTTTCCTTGCTAATTGGTTTGTTTTTCCTTTCATTAAACTTTTTATATATTTTAGTTTTTCTCTTATAATTTTAGATGCCATTATTAAAGCTCCTATTTCTTCTCTCAGGCAACTTATAGGGCTTGTTTTTGTTGCTCCTAGCATTGTCCTGTATATTGAGTTTTCTATTGTTTACAGTTGTTTTATTTCTTTTTTGCTTATATTTATTATATTTGTTCCATAGAGTATGGTGGGGAGTGCAAGGCTTTTCCAATAGGTCTTACCAATCAATAGTTTGTTGCAACTTCTCGATATTATTCCGTATGTTAAGTTTGCTAGTTTCTGGGCTTTCTTTATCATGTTATTCCTGTATTCCTTGTAGCAATCCCTCTTGTCTATTATGATTATTCTCAAGTACTTTATAACTTTAACTACTTCTATTTTTTCTATCTGTGTTGGTTTTTCTTTCAGGTGGAAAATTAAAAATTACTTTTATTTATATTTATGTCCAGTCCATATTATTGGCTTATTTCCTTTAGCTCTTGTATTCCTTGTCTCGCCTCTTCTATTGATCTGGATATCTGTAGTCCATCATCTGCAAAGAATATTGTGATAAATTTAAACTTTTGATCTTTGTATCCTCCATTACATTTTCCAGTTTTTCTATTAGTTCATATGTAATTCGTTTGAATAATGTTGTCGATGCTGTGCACCCCTGTCGTATGCCGCTTGTTATGATGATTTCTTTTTCTATTTCCTCGTTTCGTTTTATTGTGGTTTTAGCGTCTTGGTATATTTGGGCTATGCTAGTTAGTACCTGTTTATCTATCTTTAATTTTTTCATTGCCTCGATTATTTTTACTCTTTTCACTAAATCATAAGTTTTTGAGAAATCAATAGCTATGACTATTAGCGGTGTTTTTTTCTTTGTAACTGATTTCTATGCAGTGGTTTATTATTAAGAGCTTGTCTCTATTCTTCTTCCTGAGGTAAATCCTGATTGTTGTTCTTTGTCTCCATTGTTCAGTCTAATGTGTTTTTCTCTTTTGTCCTTCATGATGGCCTTGATTATTTTATATGAAATCAATGTTAGTGCAATTGGTCTCATGTCTTTAGCTGTTGGCTTTGTTACTTTTGGTATTAGCACTGTATTTGATGTTTTCCATTTTTCTGTTTTCTTCTAAGATTTCATTATAGCATTCTGTTAGCTTTGTGATGCAAATTTCACTCTCTTTCTTTTTTTTTTGAAAAATTCAGGTTTTTTAATCTGTTTGGTCCAGCTGCTTTCCTATTGTTTTTAGTTGTTCCATCACTTCTTGGTTTTCAATTTTTCCGTCTGTCATTGGTAGTAACTCTTCTATAATTGGAATAGCTAGAGCCAGGTGTTCCCATATTCCTTTTTGTATCTCGTTCTTTTCTTCTTCTCACATCCAGTAACCATACTGTTCTCTTTCTTGTGTCATCCATACTTGGCTAATGTTGTTGTGGTGTTTCTGGTATATTTGAGTCCAGAAGGTTTCTAGCGTTGCTTCTGCACTTTTGCTATTTAATGGTTGCTCATTTTCGTCATATAGAGTCATCTCCTTTTCCTCGTGTTGGGTTTTCCCTGTCGGTTTGTGTATGTATTTTCATATTTTCCCTCTGTGTGGATTTTCTTGTATTTCCTTGGTTAGCTTCTTCTCATCTTTTTGTTTTTCATCTTTTACTAGTTATTGAATTTTGTGTTTTTGTATTTTATATGAATTATTTAGTCTCTCTTTCTCCCTGTAGTCCGTTGTCTTCCTCTTTTCTCTATTGAGTCTTCTTCTTCACTTTATTTCTTTTCTTATCATTTCATTCATCCATGGAAGTTCTTGGATTTTTGTATTACTGTCAGTTTTTCTCGATAGGTTTTTTATAGTATCTTGTCTGCTTTCATTTTCATAATCTTTTTCAGTGATATAATATCTGATACTTCGTAGTTTATTTATTTTTCCACCTCTTTTAAAAACTCATTTTGTGATTCATCATCTGTTTTTTAATACCTTTTCTGTGTCCAGTCTTTTGTAGAATTTGTCTTCCTTCTTATGTTGAACCATATTTCCATTAAATTATGATCTGATATGTTATATATTTCTTTATTTTTATCTATTTTCATTTTTATAAATTTATCATACATCATATTATTTACTATTACGAAGTCTATTATACTCTTTTGATTATTTCTCTCCCTGAACATTTTTGTTCTATGTTTAGTAATGAGAGGTTATAGTCTTCCATCCATTTAATGATCAATCTTCCTGCCTCATCTTCCTCTTGGTTGCCTAGAAATCCCAGATGTCCGTTAAAATCTCCTAACAGTATCAGTGGTTCATTTATATTGTCTTAAGGTATATTCTCTATTTATTTATTTATCTTCTTCCTGCTTTTGATATTCGCCATCATGCTTCCACTTGGCATGTATACTAAAATAATTTTATATCTAAAGTTTCCTATTGTGTATTTCACTTGTAGAATGTCGTCGTGTTTTGAAGTTTCTTGTTCTGATTCGCAGGTGTTCTTTTTGTGTATTATTGTCAATTCTCCTCTCTTTTTGTCCTTCAGGTCTCTTTTCTCATGTATATAGTTCAAGTCTGTATTTATATTTATCTTTTCATATTTCCTTTGCGTTTCTGTTAGGCACATTATTGTATTCTCATCTATGAGTTTTTCTATTTCCAAAACCTTTATGTCTGTTTATCCTTGAATATTTATTAGCTTTATTTTTATTTCTTCTCCATTTTTAATATTTTCCTGCTTTTGATTTATTGCATTGTTCCTTGAAAAACCTGAATGTTTTGTCTGTACAGTTTCTGATTTACCAGCCTATTTCTCCGCATCTCTTTTTTGTTTTAATTCTTCCCTAAGTTTTTTGTCTGCTTCCCTTTGCTTTCCTTTGACATTCTTTTGTATTTTTCATTTCCAGTATTATTTTTTTTTTGCTCATTTTAATATTTCATACTTTTGTCGGGTTGTTTTTAGTTTGACTAGTAGTGGTCTGGGCCTTGCTGGTTGAGTTTCCCCCTCTCTTTTAGGCCTCCCTAACCTTTTTGTTTCTTCTATCATTATGTCTGGTATTTTAATTTCATTCTACCATATGTATAACCATACTGCCCTTTCCATATTCATGTAATCTTCTATATCATTAGTCATTGGTTCAGATAGGTAAAATATCAGGAGATTTTTCTCCTATTTTACCCTTTCCTCATTCTCTTTAACTTGTTTCTCTAATGCTTCAATCCTAGCCACTTTGAGATCTTGCTGGTTCTTCTATCATGTTTTTTTTTCCTCACTTAGATTCTTATTATCCCTTTTTATGTTTTGATACTGACCTTCACAGATTACGCAGAACCAGTGTACCTTCTTTTTTAGTTTCTCCAGTGCTTCATATTCCTCCTTTTATATTTTCATACAGCCATTGTGGAACCATATTTTGCATTGTTCACAGTGTAGCCCTCTTTGGTTTTCTTTTACTTCTTTCTCACACTTTCCACACACATCATTTTGCTCTTCTGTTTCGTAGTGTGGTTTCTCTTTTCTTTTATTGTTAGCCATATTGTTAGCTTTATCCGTATGTTCTGGGAAATTTATATGGGAGTGAATCAAAGGATTAAAAAATTAGAATTGAATCATCTTACATAAAATAGTGGAACGTGTGAAAATAAGAGGTCGAGAGGAAATATGTATAAATAATTTTTCTAATAACTATATAGTTACTCATGTAGGTGAGTAATAAAATCTTCTCATATAATATAACAAAGGGTGTAAATATATACAAAAGAATCTTTAACGAATTGTTACGTGAATTTCTTAAAATAAATAGAGAGGAAAATACAAAGTAAGCAAATTTTACAGGATTTCGAAATTATACAACGAGTTTACTAGTAACACTGAAAGCGAACCCAAATTATCGCAGCTCGTACGTCATAGCACAAATACAAAATCACAACAACGCCACCTCCTATTTCGCGCACACAAAATAACACTCTCTCCTCCTGTACTTCCCGAAGAGGGTTTATTCCACCTTTCCCTAAAGTGGAACGGATGAATCTCCAATGGGCTAATAATAATTCACTAGATGGGGGTCAATCAGGTCACTATCGTGTTTTTACTGTACCTTCCTATCCAACAAGGGTCGCCCCTGTTTTTACTCTAACATGCTAGTGAATGACATACTAATCTTTATGTAAATTTCATTAGTCGGTCGGAGGCCCTTTTTCACCACTGAATGCAACATGGTGGAGAAATGAACCAACTAAAACCAAAAAAAATTTATAATTTTAAACGTATTTCTCAATATGGAGGTCGAAGGAATAGACCAAATGAAGAATAAAGGAAATAATATGAGAAAGAAAAAGAATTGGGAATAAAATATTTGATGTTAAGGAGCTCTGACCTTGAGTAGATTTTATTCTTTTCCTTACTCGCCACAAGTATGGTTGAAAAGTGAAAATATTGGCTGAATGCGTTAATTGACTCATCTTTCTCATAATTTCACAACAGTTTTCAACTGCTCCACGATTTAATCTTGATGAAATCTTGATTGTACAAGGGAATTATTCCAGAGTTAACACGCGCGTGAAATTTTGAAATGAATCCATTACAACACGGTACCACAATTTCTTTTTAATCAAGAAAAGGTTGGGTGATTGCATTCCGCATATTACGTCCTATCTAAACCCCGCTATTCGGGAATCTAAGTTTGGATAGTGTCTAAGATCGAGTGCCATTAATCTCTAACACTCGATACACATTCGTCATTGGCCAATCTCAGTATGGACACTCATTGTAGCACATGATAGAAGCCAAAGTGAATTAAGAGTTATGTTGAAAAGTGAGTCTAAAGTGAATGATTTGTGATTGAACCGTGATTTGCTACTTTTTCCACTTTGCTCTTAAGTAATGAGTCAGTTGGAGTTAATATATAGGTCTTCCCAAAATTTGCCATACATAAGAAAATTCTCAAATCTCCTCGAGGGAATTAAATTTGCTCATGAGTGTCTCCAAATTTGTTCCCGAGACATTTAAAGTACTTTTTCCGGGTCACAGCAGTTAAGATTACTACATCTCGTAAAATCAGTATTCACTTCTTTTTTAAGTTCTATTCAATAGTTTATCTATAAATATAGATACAGTAGTTAAAATACAGTCACCAGTATTAAAGAGACTCTGTAGGAGGAATTTAACCTTGTAATCTAGCCTGTACCTCCTTTGCAAATATTTTCAGTAATATCGGCCTTTTCCAATCCATATTGAGAGGAAAGTGAAAGGCAGCCTTCAGATTAAATCTCGCTGCCAGATCTCAAATACAAGGATATATTGAACAAAGGATCAAGGATAATGACTTTAACATGAATTCCGAGATCTTTCTCATGAGAAGAGAAGAAAAGGTAAAAAAAACAAAAACTTCCTCCTCCTTTATCCCTAGCATCTACATATTTAACGATGCGTACTTTACAACACCTGGAATATAATAACGTGTATGAGGGTTCAACTTCGTGGCAATAGGCTCTAACTCTTCTCCACTCTCACCTAATTTGTTGGTAACATTTGAAATTATTTGGGATTACTCTTCGATAAACCAATAAACTATAGCTTAATATATTAAACGACAGCTGCAGCAAAATCTTGTTACAAAATATCCATATTTAATATTTGCATTTCAGAAAACTAAGCCAAATGTTTTATGTATCTGACAATATAAAAAAGTAAAAAACATTCACTGATTTAGCAAGAAATAACTGACATTAACATGAAAGAAAATTAAGCTATCTACATATACCTTAAAAATGAGTTTAGGGTTTGTGGATTCCTCTTTCGCAATAAACAAATTCAGTGATAATCACCTGACTAGCCAATCAAGCTTCTCTATGAATACTTATGTCTTCATCTTCTGTAATAGTGCTCAAACGGTCACCCTATTCGTCAATCAAGAAAGCTCATGGAAATTCAAATAGGTAATTGCATTTGAACCATGGGGTCTCAAAGACTTAGGATTAGTATTGTTTGAGATATAAGAATGGTTAATGAGGCAGAGGATAAATATAGTAGCATACTTTACAAATACCGGCTGTTTAACGACTTGAACTTAAAACTGATGATGAAAATGGACGTAGAGATCACATTACTTCCAAAATCTTATATTAATAGATATCCTTAGCAAAATATGTAAGTTTAGTGGACATTACATATATCTAGGCCCAAGTTGAACTTTAAATTCAGAATAAAGCAGTTAAATTGTCATGACTCCTAATTGGATCCTGCATTTAGCGAACATATTTTATGCGATTCTAGTCTACTGTTTTCTAGACTCACTGCATCAGGATTTATACCTGTGAACGGAATGCGCTTGACTGAGTATATATTGAGAAAGATATAGATAGCTTTTGTAAATAAATGAGGAAATAAATTCCGAAATTGACAGCGACATGTAAACTTAATAAACGAAGACCTTGCAAACTCTCAAAATGGCGGAATTGTTTGTTTAATGACTCCTTTTGATATACCTGCTACAACATCGTTACCTCCAGGAAAAGTCATTTCCATATGTTATATTTCGCATTGGATTGGGATTAAAAGGCAGAGGAGCAAAAATTAACTAGGGATGTCTTCGATAAAAAGTGCTCAAGAAAAGATTTGAGTGTGAGGAAATTAAAGGGAGGAAAAAAATAGGAAATAATGAACTTTCCTGAACCTCTTAGGAAATATGCACCGGAGCGGGGGAAGAGGCAAATAGCATGAACGTAATTCTCTCCTATATAAAATTTAGGAAGGCGCTTAGGGGGAAGGAGATGGACGTGTTCCTTGGGTGCAGGGACAGACGTGTTCATTAGGGGTGAGGGGCTGATATGTTTATTAGGGGCGAGAGTACAGACGTATTTATTAGGAGCGATGGGAAAGACGTGTTCATTAGTGGCAAAGGGACCGACGTATTCATTATGAGCGAGGGGAAAGATGTGTACATTAGGGGCACGAGTACATACGAGTTTATTATCAGCGAGGGGACTGGGGGTTTATTAGGGGTGAGGGGACAAACGTGTTCATTATTGGCGAGTGAACAAGTGTTCTTTCGGGGCAAGGGGATAGACGTGTTCATTTTGGGGGAGGGAACAGACGTGTTCATATTGGGCGAGGGGATAGAGGAGTTGATATTGGGCGAGGGGACAGACGAGTTCATTAGAGGCGAGGGGACAGACGTGTTAATTAGGGGCGATGAAAGGGCTTATTCATAGGGCAAGACGTGTTCATTAAGAGCGAGGGGAGAGACGTGTTTATTAGCGGCGATGGGACAGCCGTATTCATTAGGGGTGAGGGGACAGACGTGTTCATTAGGGACCAATGGACACACGTGTATATTAAGGAAGAGGGGACTGACGTGTTCAATAGGGGCGAGTAGATAGACGCGTTATTTAGGGGCGAGGGGACAGACGTGCATATTAGGGCAAGGGGACAGACGGGTTTATTCGTGTCGAGGGGACAGACGTGTTCATTAGGGGCAAGGGGAGAGACAGGTTCATTAGGGGCAAGAATACAGACATGTTCATTAATGAAGAGGGAACAGAGGTGTTCATTATGTGCGAGGGGGTAGACGAGTTAATTAGGGGCGAATGGACAGATGTGATTATTAGGGGCAATGAGAGAGACGTATTAATTAGGGAGGAATGGAGAAACTTGTTCATCAGGGCCGAGGGGCAAAACGTGTTCATTAGGGCCGAGGGGCAAAACGTGTTCATTAGTAGCAAGGGGAACGAAGTGTTCATTAGGGGCAAGGGAAAAAAAGGGTTCATTAGGGGCGAGAGGACAGACGTGTTTATTAGAAGTGAGGGTACTGACATGTTCATTAGGGGCGAGAGGACAGACAGGTTCATTAGGGACGAGAAGAGAAACGTGTTCATTAAGGGCAAGGGTACATATGTGTTTATTCGGGACAGGGGTAATAGACGTAATTATATCATAGGGTAAGACAGACGTATTCATTAAGGGCGAGAGGATGGGCCTTTTCCTAGGGGGGAAGGAGGGAAATAGCAAGAGCTCTTCATTAGGGGCCAAGGGATAGAAGTGTTCATTATGGGCGAAGAGACACACGTATCCATTGGGGGCGAGGGGACAGACGTGTTTATTAGGTGCGAGGGGACAGACGTGTTCATTAGGGGTGCAAGGACATACTAGTTTATTATGGGCTATGGGACTAACGGGTTTATTAAGGGTGATGGGACAGACGTGTTCATTATGAGCGCGCGGACACTTGTTCTTTAGGGGCGAGGGGATAGACCTGTTCATTTTGGGCGAGGGATCAGACGTGTTCATTTTGGGCGAAGGGATAGACGTGTTCATATTTGGAGAGGGGATAGACGTGTTCATTAGGGGCGATGGGACAGCCCTGTCCCAAGAGAATAGACGTTTTAATTAGGGACGAAGGGACTGAAATGTTCATTATGGGGGAGGGGACAGACGTGCTTATTAGAGGCCAATGGACACACGAGCTTATTGGGGACAAGGGGACAGGCGTGTTTATTAGGTGCTCTAAGACAGACGTGTGCATTGGGGGGAAGGGACCTGACGTGTTCATTAGGGGAGAGTAGGCATACGTGTTCATTAGTGGGAGGGGACAAACGTGTCTTTTAGGGGAGAAAGGAGAGACGTGTTCATGTGGGCGAGGTGACAGACGTGTTCTTAAGAGAAGGAGACGTGTTCATTCCCGGTAATGGGACAGCCAAGTTCATTAGGGGCAAAAGAAGAGACGTGTTCATTAGGGACGAGGGGATAGTCGTGTTCATTAGGTGCGAATGTAGGGATGTGCTTATTAGGGGCAAGGATACAGACGTTTTCATTAAGGATGAATGGACAGACGTGTTCATTATGGCGAGGCCAAATACGTGTTGATTAGGGGCTAGGGAATAGACGTGTTCATTAGTAGCGAGGGGAAAGAAGTGTCCATTGGGGTAAGAGGACAGAAGTGTTCATTAAGGGCGGGAGGACAGACGTGTTTATTAGAGGCGAGGGGACTGACATGTTCATTAGGGGCGAGAGGAAAGACGTGTTCATTAGGGGCTAGGGGATAAACGTGTTCATTAGGGGCAAGGGGACATATGTGTTTATTAGGGGCAAGGCGACAGACATAATTATATCATAGGGTAAGACAGACGTATTTATTAGGGGCGAGAGGATGGGCCTTTTGATATGGGGCAGACGTGGTTATTAGTGTCCATGGGACAGAAGTGCCCATTTTGGGTAAGAGGACAGTGCTTTTCATTAGTAGCCATGGGATAGACGTGCTCATTATGGCCGAAGAGACACACGTGTTCATTAGGGGCAAGGAGACAGACGTGATCATTAGGAGCAGTGGGGCAGATGTGTTTATTAGAGGCTAGAGAATAGATATGTTCATAGGGAAACAGACGTGTTCAATGGAGGCAAGAGGACAGACGTATTCTTAGGGGCGTGGGGGTGGGGCAGACGTCTTCATTAGAGGCGATGGGACAGACGTGTACATTAGGGGCAAGTGGAAGGAACTCTGCATTAGGGGTAAGGGGACAGACGTGTTCCTTAGTGGCGAGTGGACAGACGTGTCAATTAGGTGCGAGGGGACAGCCGTTCTTATGAGTGGTCAAGTGACAGACGTGTTTATTGGGCGCGAGGGGACTGACATGCTTATTAGGGGCGGGAGAACAGACTTGTGCATTACGGGTGAGGGGACAGACGTGATCATTAGGAGCAGAAGGACAGATGTGTTTATTAGAGGCTAGAGAATAGATATGTTCATAGGGTGACAGACGTGTTTAATGGGGGCGAGAGGACAGACGTGTTCTTAGGGGCGGGGGTTGGGGCAGACGTGTTCATTAGAGGCGATGGGACAGACGTGTACATTAGGGGCAAGTGGTGCGAACTCTTCATTAGGGGCGAGGGGACAGACGTGTTCATTATGGGCGAGGAGACAGACATGTTCATTAGAGTATAGTGGACAGACATGTTCATTAGGCGGGAGGGGACAGCCCTTCTTATTAGAGTCGAGGGGACCTACGTTTTGAATAAGGGGTAGGGGTGAAACGTGTCCATTAGGGGCGAGGCAAGAGACGTGTTCATTAGAGGCAAGAGGACAGACGTGCTTATTAGGGGCAAGGGACAGATGTGTTCATTAGGGGTTAGAGAAGAGACATCTTCATAGGGGGGACAGACGTGTTCATTAGGGGCGAGATGACAGAGTTATTCATACGGGAGACAGAGGTTTTCATTAGGGGCGATGGAACATACGTGTACCTTAAGGGGCAAATGCACAGAGCTCTTCAATACGGGCGAGGGAACAGACATGTTCATTAGGGGGTGGTGGACAGATGGATTGATTAGGGGCAATTGGACATACCTGTTCATTAGCGGTCACGGGAAGGACGTGTTAATTAAGGGAAAAGTGAAAGACGTGTTCATTAGGGGGGGAGGCGAGAGACGTATTTGATTAAGGGAAAAGGTGACAGACGTGTCTTTTAGGGCCGAGGGGACAAATGTGTTCATTAGAAGCGCCCGGACAGACGAGTCCATTAGGGGCAAGGGGACAGACGTGTTCATTTGGGGCGAGGGGACAGTCGTGTTCATTAGGGCAAAGGGATGGGTTTGTTTATTAAAGGCGAAGAAACAGACGTTTTCATATCATACGGCGTGACAGACGTATTTATTAGGGGTGATAGGATAGACGTTTTCATAGGGGTGGCAGACGTGTTCTTTAGACTCGATGCGACAGACGTGTCAATTAGGGCCAAGGGGACAGAGATCTTAATTAGTGCCAGGGGGCAGACGTGTTCATTATGGGCGAAGAGACACACGTGTTCATTTGGAGAGAGGGGACACACGTATTCATTAGTGGCGAGAGGGTAGAAGTGTTCATTATGGGTTTGGGGATAGACGTGTTCATTATGGGCAAGGAAACAGACGTGTTCATTAGGGGCTAGCGGACAGACCTGTTCATTAGGCGGGAGGGAACAGCCGTTTCCCATATCAAAGGGTGGGCTAGACGTATTTATTAGGGGCGACAGGATAGAGGTTTTCATAATGGGGGGGCAGACGTGTTCTTTAGACGTGATGGGACAGACGTGTCAATTAGGGGCAAGGGGACAGAGCTCTTTATTAGGTGCCAGGGGGCTTATATGTTCATTATGAGAGAGGAGACACACGTGTTAATTAGGGACGATGGGACAGACGTATTTATTAGGGGCAAGGGGGCAGACGGGTTCATTATGGCCGATGGCCAGACGTGTTCATTATGGGTGAGGAGACAGACGTGTTCCTTATTGGCTAGCAGACAGACCTATTCATTAGGTGCAAAGGGACAGCCTTTCTTATTTGGGGCGAGGGGACAGACGTGTTCATTAGGCGCGAGGCGACTGACATGTTCATTAGGGTGGTAAGACAGACGTGTTCATTAGGGACGAGGGAAATGACATGTTCCATAGGGTCAGGATGGCAGACGCGTTATTTAAAGGCAAGGGGGCAGCCGTGTTCATTAGGAGCAAGGGATAGACATGTTCATAAGGGGGACAGACGTGTTCAATAAAGGCGAGAGGACAGATGTTTTCATATGGGGAGGGGGTTGACAGACGTGTTCATTAGAGGCGATGTGACAGATGTGTACATCAGGGGCAAAGGGACAGACCTCATTTTTATGGGCAATGGGATAGACGAGTTCATTATGGGCGAGGAGAAAGACGTGTTCAGTAAGGGGGAGGGGAGAGACGTGTTCATTTCGGGCTAGGCAAGAGACGGATTCATTAAGGGCAAGGTGACAGACGTGTTCATTAGTGGCGTGGATTCAGACGTGTTTATTAGGGGCTAGGGGACAGACGTGTTCATTAGGCGCGAGGGGACAGCCGTTATTATTTGGTGCTAGGCGAGAGACATGTTCATTAGTAGCGAGGGGACAGACGTGCTCATTAGGCTTAAGAGGACAGATGTGTTTCTTAGGGGCTAGAGGAGAGACATTTTCATAAGGGGGACAGACGTGTTCAATAAGGGTGAGAGGACCGACGTTTTCATAGGGAGGGGGGGGGTACAGGTGTTCATTAGAGGCGATGTGACAGACGTGTACATTCGAGGCAAGGAAACATACCTTTTATTAGGGGCGATGTTTTCATATGGGGAGGGGGTTGACAGACGTGTTCATTAGAGGCGATGTGACAGATGTGTACATCAGGGGCAAAGGGACAGACCTCATTTTTATGGGCGATGGGATAGACGAGTTCATTATGGGTGAGGAGAAAGACGTGTTCATTAAGGGGGAGGGGAGAGACGTGTTCATTTCGGGCTAGGCAAGAGACGGATTCATTAAGGGCAAGGTGACAGACGTGTTCATTAGTGGCGTGGATTCAGACGTGTTTATTAGGGGCTAGGGGACAGACGTGTTCATTAGGCGCGAGGGTACAGCGTTAGCGGAAATTTGGAAAAATTAGCGGATTTGCTGTTAGCGGAATACCAAAGTTATATACTACTAACGCCAATTTTCCAAAACCGGGAAATTCAAGAGTATTCTCGAAAGTGTCAAGAAACTTCAAGATTCCGGTGGCAAAACTTCAAGGATTGCACTTCCAGAAATCTCGCCACCATATTCTCGATCTGTCTCATGCGCAACTCGTCCGCTCAGTACGCAAGCGGCGTGCGGGATTATAATAAAATGTCCGCTGTTCGTCAATAGAAACATGCACCTCTTGAAGGGGAACTGGCTGTGCCAGAGGGAGGAGGAGGAGGAGGAAGACAACAATGACTAATGACTGTAATGATGATTCTGTATTTTATTATTTAAAAAGTTATGTTATATATAAAAATATCTAAAATAATTAAATATTTAAATTGTAAGGTAATTTTATTAGAAATTATTTTTTTAACTACCAATAAAGGGTTAGTTGACTGTTGTGGACTTCATTAGTGAACTTAAAATAATTCAATGCACTGTGGAACAAATTTCAACTTTATGTTTAATGACTTAGATTTGACGGTTAATTATACTTAATTTGGGTGCGCTGAGCACGACTTTTACTCCATTTTGCTCTATCTGGTCCTTATTTTGTTCAACACACTTCCTCTTTCATTATATTCATAAAAGGATATTTTCTCAATACGTTGCACATTATAATTATAATTATGTATTAGTGCCTATTTGAAGTAATGTCTGTTTTTATATTTCTGATTTTGAAAATAAGGAATTGAAATAACTTTACAAATCGACAAAACAATCAAGTAATATGTCCTCAACCACTAGAAAGTTTATATGCAAAAACTCTCCTGATTCATTTTGCTACATATGTGGAAATTTTACACTTCCACATCAACGAGGAAATATAACGGACTTCGTGAAAAGAGTTTACTTAGCTTATTTTAGCATAAAACTGGGGGATCAAGATAAATCATGGGTTCCACATATAGCCTGCACTGCATGCAAAGAAAGACTGCGACATTGGACGAAGGGTTCGGAGTCAAAAATACCTTGTGGAGTTTAATGGGAAGGTTATGATTTTATAAATATAAGTAACTTATAGTCATTTGTGTACTGTAAATTACCTAAGTGTAATTGTAACCTAGGTACATAAACAATTTTGATAAAATTCGCTTTTCTTAATGCTTCACAATTTCTTTTCCATTTCAGATATGGCGAGAGCCTACTAACCATAAGACGGATTGCTACTTCTGCTTTGTCCAGTCTCTGGGCTTCACTAAGAAAATAAACATCGTATCGAGTACCCAAATTTCGATAGGACCGCAATACGAACTGTGCTACATTCAAATGAAATTCCTATTCCAAAATATAAGAGCCTGTCATCTCAGGAATTAGTTAAAGATGTTGCTTAAAATATTCTTATACATTTTGAGGAGTCAGACACCTAATTTGACCTTAGCATAGTTGTAAGTGAGAGTGATCAGAACAGGTTTAACTAGACCGAGTTGAATGATCTTGTAAGGGATTTAAATTTACCAAAAAAGGTGCCGGAAATTTTACCTTTAAGATTTAAACAGATAAAAATGTTTAGTTCAAACACATCCATTTCATTTTACAGAAACAGAGAAAAAGAACTTCATAAATATTTTAGGACATAGCATAGTTTAGTATATTGCTGCGACATACCAGGTTTGTTAAAGGAAATGGGGGTTAAGTCTTACAATGCAAGTGATTAGCGTTGGTTTTTAGATACTTCTCAAAGACGTCTTAAGTGTGTGTTGCTGCATAATGACAATCTATACAGCTCGATATCAATTGGGCATTCAACAACATTAAAACAAAAGTATGATCATATGGAAACTGTTTTAAAACTTATCAAATATAGGGAGCATAAGTGGATCATATGTGTTGACTTAAAAAATGGTCAATTTTCTGCTATGGCAACGAGCAGGGTATACTAAATATCCTTGCTTCATTTGCTTATGGGACAGCAAAGCTAAGGAAGAACATTATTCCAAACAAATCTGGCCAGCACGAATATCATTTACTGTCGGAGAAAAAAATGTAATTAATCCACCTTTAGTGAGCCGAGAATAAATCATATTTCCTGCATATCAAACTAGGTCTCATGAAACAATATGGAAAAGCTTTAGATACAAACGGTGAGTGTTTCCAACACATAATTTCAAAATTCCCAAGTTTAAGTTATGAAAAATCAAAGCTGGAATTTTCGACGGTCCACAAATAAGAACATTAGTTAATGACAGCAGTTTTCCTAATGTCATGAATAAACTAATTTAGGTGCTGTACGTGACGAAGAAGGGGAGGGATTCCACCAAGATATGAAAATTATGGAGGAACGTTATCAAGGAGGCTGGAATTTACACATGATTGCTGATTATTGCCGGTGCTTGAAAAGAGTCCTGCCGTCAACAACCAAATACTCTAGAAAGTCCAATAAAAGAATTTTTACCAGAGTAAAAGCTTCATATCTCTTTTGTTGTATTTTAATTAATTTCTATTATAATAATGTAATTTTACAATAGTTTGAACTGTCTGTATCCATGAATATTGTTAATAAATGTTAACGCATGACTTTATTTTTTGTCCTAATTTTGAAAAAAATGGAAAATGGCGCTGTTTACAAGACTCAGGATCTGATAGAGCCAAACAGAGGGGAAATTCGTTTTCAGCGCACAAAATTACTTACAATCAAGTGTCAGATGTCATTAGCGGATTTGTGATATCGGTCCGGCAAACCGGAAATCTTTTTTCGATTAGTGATTAGCAAAATGCCCAACAAAGTTAGGGGAATTGCGAATCGCAGATTAACAAAAATTAGTGGCTGCCCATTAGAGCTAATCAGCAAGTAAGAATATTTTTGTGCCACAAATATAAGAATTCTAAACAATAGGAATCTTAATTTATTTTCCACAGGACTTTTTATCCCAGGCAACGCCAGGTATTTATGCTAATATATATATATACGAGGGGCGGTCAATAAGTTTTGCGAATCAATAGGGCAAAACAGAGGAAGAGAGATAGTTGTTTGTGGGGTGTTAGTACAAGTTATGACAAGTCAGGACCTGCAGCCGCACGCTCCTACCTCATCTATTTAAGAAGCAGTAGCTGATCGCAGATCGTCAGTCACAAATTTTTCAAATGCAAAGTGATGCATATCGGCCACCGAAACCCCCAATCTCAGTATATCCTTAAGGGCACTCCTCTTGAATCCACCGACACTGAGAAGGACTTGGGTGTAACAATCACTAGTGACCTCAAGTTCTCGAAACAGTTCATTGAGGCGGAGAAAATGGCCCAAAGGATGCTAGCCTAAATAAAGCGCCAGTTTGGATATCGGAACAATGAGATTGTACTGTGTTTGTACAACTCACTTGTCCGACCACACCTGGAGTATGCCGTACAAATTTAGAGTCCTTCATTTCTAAATGTCATCGCGAGATTGGAACGCGTGCAAGCCAGGGCAACCAAACTGATTTCCTCTATCAGGCATAAAAGTTATGAAGATAGATTAAGGGAATTAGATCTGTTCTCGTTGGAAACCCGTAGACTGCGTGGTCAGCTCATCGAAGTTTTCAAAATAGTTCGAGGGTTCGACAATGTTGACTACAGGGATATTTTCACACTTTTTGAGAGCAGAACAAGAAATCACGGCTTTAAACTTGAACTAAAGCGTTACAACCACGATCTGTGTGGAAAACTTTTCACCTACAGTATCTGCGGTAGTTGGAACGCACTTTCAGTGGAAGTTGTCAACAGTGAATCTGTTGACCAGTTCAAGTCAAGACTACACAGGGTCTTGAAAAATGGTGGTGAAGGGACGTAAGCCATTTGAGCGCAGATGTGCCCGCTCGACTGCTAGTCTAAAGGTACCCACATTGAATAAACCGAAAGGTCTTCTATGGTACGTTCTTTCCTTGTTACTCCTTGTTACTTTTTTACTGTATGATTAAAAGTCCGACTTAAACGCTGCCCAATCGCAACGTCGTATCAACCGAGCATTTGGAGAAGACACAAACGTTGCCAATTTGATATCGACGATCAGCCAAGAAGTATTCGACTCTCATTTATTGACAAGGACCATTTGTGCGCCTGTGTCAAAGCTGATCCACATCTGACATCACGCGAGCTGGTTGGAAAGTTTAGCCTCAGCTATACAACATTTGGCATCATTTAGATGAAATGGGCAAAGTTAGCAAACTGGACTATAAATTCCAGCACCCTCAGCTACTCAGCAACATCATGGTACCCAAAAAGAGCCAAAGCTCACTTGAACAAACTCTTAACCATACAGAATAAGACACTCAAAACAATCCCAGGATATATACGCAACACACCCACCCCACCTCTAAATGCTGAAATAAAAATACTCTCAATTAAAAAAATTAGATAAGATTGGAACCTAACATTCAGTAGAAGAGTATTGACCCACTGTCACTTAAACTACTATCTGACCATAAAACTTCCACCACACAGACACAAGAAATATAGGTCCAGCACACTTTTTTTTCAAAATTTCAAAATAACTACTCTCCCCACATTAAACACAAGCCTTATTAAACACATTTAAACTACCTTTCCCCAGAGATACTTGAACACACTACCACAAACAACACCTTAGATGAGCTCCCGCTCGCCTTTAATAACCCAAGCATTAAAATCACTACATTGAACAAACCTAGTAATCCTTTCTCACCTTGGCTCAGGCCACTCCACTATACTCCAACAATAAAACACAGAATAAATCTTGCTTCAACACCAACATCCACAAGATATAACCAAAGTCAGACAACATCAAGCACATACTCATAGAATGCCTGAATCTCACCGACCCATGCAGCAAGGTGGCTTTTCTGGAGGAACCACACCTCGCAGAAGGGGTGAAGGGAGCCGGCATGTAAGGAAGTGAATATGTATATGATAAAAATATCACATAAATCACGTGAGAGCAACTAAAGTAGACAAATTACCAGCAAAAATTGGCGAAAAATATGTTCCTATCGGTTAAACAGAACTTATTCAGAGAATGAAAATAAAATGAGAGATAAAATAGTCTAAGACGAAAGTGGGCGAGAATAAATTTTCTTAACAAAAGTTTTATTATTTTTATATATTAGGATGTTTATAGTAAATGGATCGAGGGAATTTAAACCCAGATTTCATATAGAAGTTCGGAAGTGACTCAATAGATAATTCCTGTATATTTCGTGATTGTCTATTCATTTGAATAGAATTAATTTTATACTGTCCCATTTAATCAAGAGAATAGACATAAGCAAAAATACTTCACTTTGGAAATTGGTTTGTTTTTGTTTCTATTTACACTGAATTCTTTTTCGAACTGTCCTATGTAGCTGTTGTTGCAATCCCTACAACTTAGTTTTAAACAACCCAAGTTTCGTGGATTTATTTCGTAGCATGGCAAAGTTGAATTGTGTGTAAATAAAGCATTAATATTTGTCAAAAATCAGAGAGAGAGAGAGAGAGAGAGAAAGATGCGCACTAGCGCGCCTTCAATGGAGAGAGAGACAACTGACACCTGGTCCACCCTTTTTGTCTGCGGTAATGGAAGTGGTAAATCATGAGACGCAGTGGTGGCCTGAAATCCCTCCATCATGAAAAAATTAAACAAGTTTGAGAGCCCAAAAGGTCCCATCTAGAGTCAGACAAAGTTTTGCCTCGCAGAATTAGGAACCTTCACGCGATCGTGCTAATAGGGCGATGCTACTCCCTGGAACCCTCACCTTGGGACGGAGGGGGGAAAACTCCATTCGACCACACTATAAATCCTCCAGCGCCAGAGTTGGAAGGCAGTATCCGCCGCCCACCTGCCCATCCGTATCCTCTGCCCACCCCCCGTCAGTACTCGCTATTTGCATCCCTCTGGACTCTGCTCAATTCAAGCTCCGGGTATTCTCGATTAATTCACATGAGTCTACCCCGTACTCGTTCTACCCGCTCCTCGAAGGCAACGCACCTAGCCTTGATTCGTGTTCTAACTCGAAAGCAAGATCTAAGTTCATCCCATAATAGCTATTGTCAAGAAACTATTATTTGAACTTTGCCTCAAGACAAGGATTACTCCCTTGAACCAAATCTCCGAGGTAACAGCAACGCGCAACTCTCCTGTATAAATACAAATGCTATTTCTACTACCCTCCAACCCGTCAGTGTAAGCCTCCATCGTCGGTTTCGTATGTGTTCATGGTCATTAGAGCGCCCCTTGGTCAATATTGTTCGTTTGCTTGAAAGGAGACCATCCCCGTCAAGTCTCACCCCCTTTAGGCCGCTGAGACTCCTGTACTTCTACTGTGTATATAGCTTGTTTTAACCCCCTTTTAACCTTGTAAAAGAATATTAATTTGCATATTAGTAAAGTTATTTTTGTACCAGTTTTTCTATTGTCCCGTAACCTCCAAGATAGTCGACTATTTGGCCAACCCACATTCAGTGAATTTCACTCTGCTTCTATTATAAATCTTCCACGCACATAGCCTTCATCGACCTCGGCTGAAAAACGCAGAAAGGGGTAAGTTGACCCTATTCTACGACAATATTAATTTTTTTTAGGAAGTGAGAATTATTAAGAATGACTGGTTAAATGGTAGAATTAAGACTTTTTTAGGAAACTAATTGTTTCTAATGCTATTAAAGTGTGATGAGTAACTTAATTTAAGATAATTCCTTAGAGACTATGCGCAAAGAACGAAGGAACCTAAGAAAAGCGTTTTAGATATTCAATGATAGCAAGAATATTAATGTATGAATGGATTGAACGACGCTCTTAGTATAACAAGAAGAGGATAACGCCAGCGTTTCTAACGTAAACAAAAGTTTACCATTTAATTCGCATATCTATCCATTGCCAAGGCTATCAAAGTGAATGTAATATACATATAATCCAGTCTAAATTAGGTTCTTTCGGGGTCTATCACTTCTCACACATTTGCTTTACCAAGCGGATGAAGCTTGGGGAGGAAGTGCGTGCTAGTTTGCACGCCAACCACACAGGCCAATAGTTTTCAGTCGAATTAAGAAGGGATGCGTGCATTTCGGAGTCATCTCCAGTAATATATATATATATATATATATATATATATATATATATAACTACGACAGGTTTTATTAAAAGCGACCGCTAGTGTCGTGTTAATAATTAGAATACCGAAGTCCATTAGCGATTGATATTTATTAATTGCACAAAGGTAGAAGGGAATTAATAATACACCTTAGCACTTTCTTTTATTTTACTGACGCATTTTGATACAACAAGTACCATCTTCAGAGTTACAATGGGAAATTGATATAAGTAATCCAGTGAAATCAAGTATTATTTCAGAAAGAGTGTGTTAGTTTTTTTTGTTTTCTCCTGTTATTTTTTCTAACGTATGTTTGTTCTAAATAGTTTCATTTTAAATTCAAAATATTTCATTTTGATGTCAAGTTTATTTTTTCTATGCTACTCCTCAAAATATTGTAAAATATTTACATATATTTTGTATTTATATAGCAGAAATTCTTTGAATTTATTAGTATAGCTCCTGAAGATGACGAATGTGGTTGAAAGGAGCTTTGGGCGAATAATAAATAATGATTTAAAATTATATTTATGGTTCCCCCTCTTTTAAGAAACAATCATTTATGAAAGTTATCAAGAAACTAAAAAATGCTTCTTCTGCTGTCAAATATAACAATTACTCTCTCACTCTCCATATATATATATATATATATATATATATATATATATATATATATATATATATATATATATATATATATATATATGAAGGAAAAGGACCACAGTATTTCGGATCACGTTATTGAGATACCCGGATTATACAGAGACATACGTCATATTCATTCCTTTACAAACTAATTAGTCCAGAATGATGCATAACATACGAATACACATTTACAAATTAAATCAGTGCTAGTACAGAAAAAGATTTTTGATCAGAGGTTGGATGAGTGTTCTGCTATGGATATAATCGCTAACTATAATTTAGGAAGGAAATTTCTGGAAGTTCGATTTTTTTTTTATTTCTCTTAGTTCAATTTCACTTTATATATTATTGTAATTTTATTAAAAAATGTGAACATAATGTTTTGGAGTGTTTTTTTAAGAAAATAACTGGAAGACAGATAGATCTTCCAATACTATTAAAACTAAGGCTGGTTTTTCGTATATTTGCAGCTTTTTTCAAAGTTCTTTTTAAAGGTTACAAAAATAAATACGATTATCAAATATTTGGGAATTAAAAAATAATAAAAACATTACAAATCTTGAAGTTTATAAAATACATTAAACATAATGCATGGCTGTTTGTTTTTTTTTTGTTTTTTTGTATATTAAATCAAATTTAGATTGTAAAAAGAGCTGTAAGTATTGTTTTTGTCGTATATCAAAATAATTCCCATAAATGTTTTTCTTGCATTTAGAGCTAGAAAATAAGCAATACCTGAAAAAATACATGGATTAAATTATTAGAAGACCAGACAAATGACTTCGCAACTAAGATTAAAATTTAAAATCTAAAAAAGGCAGCCATGGGTAAATTTTTATATATTTTCTAAACTTTAAATTTTAAAAGGAATTCTTAACTAAATTTGCCCCTTTTCAAAATAACACGTTGTTAAAATATAGTTATAGAAGAAGATATATAAAAATAAATTTTTTTAACTTCACCATTTTTAATTCTTTGGGTTTTAAAAAATTCACAAAATTTCGATACTTATATTTATTTCTGAACTTTACCATTTTGTTTTTTGATATTATAAAAGAATTATTAGAAATAACTTTGATAAAAAAACATAAGTCATAACTAAACTAAGATGAAATTATTATTCAACTACTCAAAAAAATCCTCTTCTTAAATTATAGAATTAGTGATGATCATGATATGTATTGGAAACCGTTTACATTTCTTTGGGCCAAGACCCTGTTGCTAGAGCCAGATCGTCGTCGTCGGTGGCTCCAGCTCGTGTCCGGTCATCGGTTTCGTCGAAAGTTATTCGGTCAACTCGGCTGATGTTTGTGTCGGATATGACATATTGGACAAAGAAGGCCGGAAAGAAAACAGAGACGAATACCATTCGCTGAGGAATTTGTTTCGGGTGATCGTGGTTGCGCGACGGCCACGCGCGTGAACTTGGACACTAACGTGTCCACTGCGGCTCAAACCATTTGGACATGTGGTTTCGGCGAGGCTGATTGCATTCGCCTGTCGGATTCAAGGTCTATTAAAGGTCGCCTTTGTCGCACCTGCCCGGTGGGCGTTTCCCGCCTCTGCCTTAGCCGGACATAAGAATCATATATGGTCCTTGTCTGCTTGGCCCGCGGGTGGGGTCTTGCTCTTTGTTGAGTTTACTCTGGAACCTCATCCACGACCTTACCACCTTGTGTGACCCTGCCAGGAGTTTGAAACTCCCGACTGAATCACTCTTGGAATCATTGGAACACTCAAGCCTTTTCACTGCTTAATATTTGGGTAAAAATTCAATGAATACCTAGTGTATATAATTCATATCTTTGATCTCAAAAACATTTTAGTAGCATCCTGAAGGCCAAAAAATAAAGACAAACTTTCTACCTTATCCTCAAACAAGGAATTTTTTTTAAGGGGTTGAATAAACTGAATAAACATATCTATAGCTAAAATCTGCCGTAAGGAGCTGTTTTACCACTCGTAATTATTCATTATAAAACAAAATAAGAAGAGTGGCTTTGCCAGTCCTCTTGCAGGAGAAACTTGCACTTCGCAGGCGCTCCTTCAGTCTGCAGCCTACAGTTGGTTTAGTATATAAAACAAAGCAGCTTTTATAGTTTATACACTTTTAGTCTTCAGCCCATAAGAAACCCATAAGAAAAATCCTGAATAGACACACCTAATGTTAGAGCTACAGACGATAGATTATCACCAACCTAAAAGATAGTACATAAAACACAGACCCAAGGTCTGCCTGCAAAGAGCAATTTCCTGGGTAAATATGTAGATTATAGGCGCGAACGATGGGACGTACTATTTCGTTCGTGTTCCAAAATGTTTCACATTTTTGGAGTACATTTAAGTTGACGGCTCGTGTGGGGGAAAACACAATGGGGAGACCACACTACGATGATCCTGAGTTTCATTAAATTGGGGGTGGGGTCTGGGGGGCACAGCCCCCAGTATATAATCCTAAATGTTTATAGAATAATAATTCGAAAAGGACTCAAACGTGCATGAATATTCCAACACGGGTGAACGATAATATTTCTCCCCCAAAAATTTTTACGGCCGGGCCGCTAATCTACATATTTACCATTTCCTCCTGTAAGGAGGATCATCTGCCTACTAGAATTATAAAATTATATTGGCATTTTCAAAATACATCATTTCTATTTCATACAAAGCTTATGGCAATACCTTCAGTTCGAGGCGAAAGTTGGCCCATTAAATTTAATAAAAGCTTTGAATAAATGCATTTATGTATAATAAATATTATCTTTTTTTACAATTGATCATCATCATCATCACTAACTCTATAATTTAAGAAAAGGATTTTTTTGAGTATTTGAATAATAATTTATTCTTAGTTTAGTTATGACTTATGTTTTTTTATCAAAGTTATTTCTAATAATTCTTTTATAATATCAAAAAACAAAATGGTAAAGTTCAGAAATAAATATAGGTATTGAAATTTTGTGAAATCTTAAAATCCAAATTATTACGAATGGTGAAGTTCAGAATTTTTTTTTTTTTTTTTATTCTCCTATAACTATATTTCAACAACGTGATATTTGGAAAGGGTGAAAATATAGTTTAGAATTCCTTTTTAAAATTATTATAATTGCTGGAGTTCAGAAAATTTATACCAATTTAACCATAGCTGCTTTTTTTTATGTTTTAAATTCTAATCTTAATAGCGAAGCGCAAGCTCCCCCCGTAAGGGGAGTGGCGAAGCCATTGCTTGGTTTATCTATATTTTCAGTTGAATTATTTGATATATCATTTGAATTTTGCGTTTGAGCTTATATTTATTAAAAACTGTACCTTCTAGCAAAATCTTAAACTTATCTTGGTTTCGCGGCACTCGATTCTTCCTCATCTTATATTTTCCTTTACTATCATAATCTGACTTAGTCGCAACATTCTAACATTTAAGCAGCCGACGATAGCCCCATGCTATCCAAATTCTTTCTTGAAAGCTGAGATCAAATGTCACATCTAAAGCGTGACTTCTTTGTCTTTGCTATAATTTTTGTTTTCTCTGAATATACTTTTAAGGCATAATTCTAAAGATGGCTAAAACACATTTAACGCATTTGAATAGAAATTATGAAGCGTGTCTATATCCACCAATTATGTTATTTAGGTATATATATATATATATATATATATATATATATATATATATATATATATATATATATATATATATAAATATGTATATATATATATATATATATATATATATATATATATATATATATATATATATATATATATACAGTTGGTGCAATAAATATCCGATACATGGTCAAAAGTTTATTTACCATAGTTACACAACAGCAAAGTAATCGAAAATTGAACATCTTATGTATTTTGTACGTTGAATACAAATTGGTATCATATTGAAAAAATAGTAAAACATTACTATGATTACGGCAAAAATATCAAACAAGCGTTCTTAAAAAGTATCCGATACATTTATTAAAAGCAGTTAGTATTTGGTGATATGACCTTTCGTCGCTAGTACATCTTCTAACCATTTGGGATATTTACTTATGAGGTTCTTACAAATATTTGTAGGTATCTTGGCCATTCTTCTTGACATATTTTTTATAAATCTGTTAGATTTCTTGGGTCTCTTTTTTGAATCTTTAGTTTTAATTCTTGCCACAGGTTCTCGATAGGATTTAGGTCTCTATTTTCTTCTGCTGAAACCACTTTGCAGTGCTCTTGGCTGTATGTTTTGGATCGTTGTCTTGGTGGAATGTCCATCCTCTTGGCAACTTCAAGTTGTCTACAGACTGTAAGAGATTATCATGACGAATCCTGCGATACATCTGAGCATTCATTTTTCCTTCAATAATATGGAGTCTTCCAGGACCTGCAGAGGAGAAGCAGCGCCATACCATCATGCCGCCTCCTCCAAACTTCACTGTTGGGATTGTATTTTTAGGATCATGCGCTGGGTTTTTCTGGCTACAAACCTGGCAAGCCCTATTCCACCCATATTACTCAATCTTCGTTTCGTCAGACCATAGTACAGCGTCCCCAAAACTTGCAGGCTTCTCTAAATGTTCTTTGGCAAAATTCAGACGATTTTTGACATGAATTGGTTTCAACAAAGGTG
Organism: Ceratothoa steindachneri; assembly: GCA_963969495.1. Classification (NCBI taxonomy): domain Eukaryota; kingdom Metazoa; phylum Arthropoda; class Malacostraca; order Isopoda; family Cymothoidae; genus Ceratothoa; species Ceratothoa steindachneri. The sequence goes on from OZ018319.1 coordinate 65,442,824, forward strand.
TCTTTCTTGGTGCGCGAGAAGGAAATCCCTCATTCCTAATAATTGCTCTAAATGTATTTTTGCATTTATTTGTCCCAGCTGCTTCCAAGTCTTTTTGAAGTTCAGTTCGAGTCACTCGAGTATTCTACTTTACTTTACAAATTATATGTTTAGTCGCACGGTTTGAAATTTTTGATGGACGCCCTGAACGTGGTAGCTTTGCAGTGGACTTATATGACGTGTAGTTGGGTAGCAGTCTTTCTTGAATGCAAATTTTGTTGAAGACCATTGTGTATTTTGCCTTAATTAATTTCCTTTGGCAACTTTCTTTTCTTCTAACTATCTTTTTTATTCCATGTTGTAGATGGTGAATTACTTGTCAAGTATTTATCTCTTTTTTAAATGAATGTGTTTTGTAAAGAACAAACTAAATTGCTAAGATTTCGATCTTATTCGATAATCTTCGGAGCTTTATGGAATTTCTTGCTTCCTTTACCCATGTACTGAGTGGAGTGAGGATCTGGCAGAAAGTAAAGTAAAAGAAATTAAATAATTTATGAAAGTTATGAAATGTGTGGTAGGTTTACAAGAGTGTGAAAATGTTTACTTGTTGCCCTGGTGTTAGGACATCACTAGCATGCTTTCTTCTTGTTTAGTTAATAAAATTTTATTACTCCGTCAATAATGTTTCTGACTGTCGATGACAGCCAGGTTCTTCCATTGTTATTTATACGAGTAGATATATATTTATTTGTTTTGTTTAATTGATCCTTCGTCGTGGCTTTCAAGCCTTTCAATTGTATTTTTATTCTGCAAATTAATTATCTCTTGCTTTATTTTATTAAGTTATTCATTTATTATTTTCAGTTTAAGTCTTAGTTTGGGCACTTCGCCTATTTTCGTTTATTTTAATCTATCTTCCTCTTCCTATTATAGTTGGTTAATTTTGTTAATTTATTCTTCTACACTTCTCTGTGTTTGTTAAATTTAAATTGGGCACTTCGTTTCTTTTTGTAAAATTAATTATCTTTGATTAAAGTATGAATTTAATTGAATTTGATAACGTCGCCTGTTTTTATTTTAATTTTTAATTTCAACTTTGGGCACTTCGCCTCTTTTTGTTAAAGTAAATTGACTTTGGTTTGAGTTTTATTTAAGTTGAGGTTTGATTTTGAATTTAGGCACTTCGCCTCTTTTTAGTAAAGTTAATTTCCTTTGTATAATTCTATGTGTATATAGATATTATATTCTCTCTCGCACAGGTTTGTCCGCTGGCGAATAGAGATGTTCTTCCAACTGCGCGTCTTCTGTTTTCTCGTATGTTTAAAATGTTGTTAATAGTTGGGAGTATTTCGTGGTCGACTTTGTCCCAAGTCTGTCTCTCTAGCCTCTGGATCTCCATATTGATCCGTTTTAGTCCGATTCTTTCATGTAGAACCAATTGTCGAATATGGTCGATCCTTTTCGTGCCAGTTATAAGCAGTGTGACTTTGTTCTGTACCCTCTGCATCGTCCTAAGAGAGGTATAGCTTGCCATCTGCGGAATGTCAGCTGGGTATACCAGGACGGAGCGTACCAGGGACATGTATAGTTCTTTCTTATTTGGCACGTTGAGGCTTCGGAAACGGTGCAGTTTCTTCAGCTCTCTTTTGGCTAGGGGACTCTGTTTTTTACGTGAGTCTTGTATCCTGATTTATAGAGTATTAAACTCAGGACCTTTCCCTCTTCAGAGTACGGATAAATTTCGTTGTCGACGAGGATGTGGTCTACTTTCCGGCGGTTCATTGAAATTATAGTGAACTTCTGGCAGGTGGACTTTATCTTTCACTTTTTTTCATAGTGATTGATGCTATTAATCTCGGCAGCTGTCGACCTTGCTTGACTTTCAGTGTTCCTGAATGGACTTGGGAGGATTTAAGTGATGTCATCTGCGTATTGCAGATACATCGAATCATACCTCACTGGAGCAGGGAGATTAAGTGTGTACACGAGGTAAAACAAAGGACTCAGACAGCTGCCTTGTTGAACTCCTGCCTCGAGTTCGAATTTGGGTCCTTTGTAGCCTTCGATCACGATTTGCGCTCTCCTATTCGTGACATAGTTACAAAGGACCTTTTTCAGGATTGGGTCTAGATGGAGGTTGAGGATCAAGAATTGTAGCCCTCTCAACCATAACTTATTGAAGGCCTTCTTTACATCCCGCAGCCCCACGTCTACGTACCTTCTCTCAGCTTTGCTGGATGCGAGTTTGTCCGTTAGGAGGGCGAGGCTGGTTTCCGTTTCTCGTTCCCTACGGAACGCGTGCTGCTGAAGGTTGTGAGCACTTAGCTCGGCTAGTTGTTCTTGGAGCCTTTCAGCCACGAGCTTTCGTAGACTTTCACAACGAATTCCAGTAGGGCTATTAGTCTGTAATTAACCGGTTGATCAGGGAGTTTACCTCCCTTGGGTATGAAGATTATTTTAGCGATCTAAAACCCTTAGAGAAGTAACTCGTATTCAGGCAGCGTTGTAAATGTTTGTAATTCCCTGAATGATCTGCTGTGGGGCATTTACCAAGTTGTTTCTGGTGATGCCCGTCCAGCCTGGTGCTTTTTGTTCAAAGGTTCTCACAGTGGCAATGACCTCCTCTGGTGTTATGGGACGGCTATTGTCCGCCATCTCCCTGCCTTCCTCTACTTGATGTTGTGGGTGCCTGCGGTGCATAACCTGATTCAGTTCTTCGATCAGTTGGCCTTTGAATTCCTGTGCGAACTCGTCATTTTCTTCTGGGTGGATCCTGAAGACGTTTTCCCAGAAATTCTGAATCTGTATTCTAGAACCGCCGGGTCCTCTATATAGTCTCCGTTCTCTTTATTTGAGCCTTAGTTCTTGCTGTTAGTCCCTATAAGTTCTTGACTTGACACCAGAATTTAGCCGGGTTAAGCTCACTATTGACTTTGGCTATCAGGCTCTTCCGTATTTCCCCCTGTTGCTGGAAGTTGATAGCCTCTTTTAACTCGGTGATTAGGCACCAAAGGAGAGAGCTTCTTTCTTGGTTAGGACCTTAACGTCTTATCTCTTCGTACACTTCCCTGTGAACACGAGCGATATATCGCATCTCCTCTGTCCATCTGGGCTGAGGAGGTGTTTTATAGCCAGTCTTGGGTATGCACTCACGGTCTGCTTCTAGTATGGACGTAGTTATCCTCTCCAGCTCCCCATCTATCTCCTTTAATCCGACTCGCTTAGGTTACCTGGTGCGTATTGAGTGAGTCGTCTCTTGTAATGATCCCAGTTAGCCAAGGCGTAGTTTTTTCGGAGAAGGACTGGAAGCTGGAACGGAGCGAGAGATACTGTGGTGAGGAGCGCTATGTGATCATTGGGACTGTTGGGCCTGGATTACTATGGTAGTTGAATGGGAAACCTTCACTTGTTAAAATTATGTCAGGTTTAGTTGCTGATATGGAAGTGATATAGGTCAGAAAATCTAGGCCTATTCTCTGGATGTTTTTTCTTCCCATAATCAGTTCAAGTTTCGGCCTCTTTCGTTGCTACTACCATAGCCCGCCGCACGACATCTGGCATTGAGGTTGTCCCCTAAGAATGCCATTTTGAGGTGCCCAAACAGTGTGTAGAAGATATTTAACGGGAGATAGGCTTGACGAACGGGTTGATAGGCTGCAGCTATCATGAGGTCTCCTACCAATGTGTGGAGCACAATCGCCACAAAGGATTCATCAAGTTCTGGTAGTTGTTTGAACGAGATGTTACCCTTGACAGCTATTGCAACACCATCAAACCTTTCCTGAGAATCATTTTTCATGACTACTTTGTAGCCTGGTATTTTAATTTGAACCGATGTAGTGTCGATAACGTGCTCAGTTATAAGAATGATGTCGGGGTCAAGCACTCGGAATATGCTTCCATATGACCTAGCTTTGCCCTCCCATCCGTTTACGTTGAGTGTCAGAATCCTCATTCAATTGCTTACTCTCGCCAGGCTCTAACTCTAGTGTTTTAGTGTGATGTTCTTCTTCCTCCCGCTTTACTTTTTTCTAAACTAAGCATTTGAAATCTGCTCGCAGGTATTGTGATGTAGGGTAACATTCTGGATGAGCAGAGCTTCTTCCGCCGTTTCGGGGTCGACTTCGTAGTCGTATTCCCATTTGAATACTTTAGTTTTAATCCAATGGAATATTTTCCTGGGCTTCATTTTTTTGGGAAAGGGAAACTGGTCGCAAGCATAAATTATAAGATTGATGCTATCCTCACGCAATCTTTTGTTTCCTTTTCTTTTCTTTGCTTTGGCCTTCTTAGTTTGTGGGACTTCGATTTCCAAGGAGTCTGAAGATTCCGAGGAACTATTGGTCTCTGTCCCAGCATTTTCTCTATCTAGGGTTTTTTCTTTTCTCTGTTTAGGGGCAGAATTTTTCACATCAACTGCTTGTTTCTTTTCTTTCTAGGTTTCATTTTTGGTGGTGTCTTGACCGTTTTCTTGTAGGTTTGAGACCATCTGCAATTCCAGTACATACCCAGAAGAGAGGTTGTCCGGGAACCACATTTGGTCCATCCCTTTTTAGCTAAGATTTCATTTAGCTCCGCTGCTAACGTGCCATGGCGCGTGAGATTCATGACGTGCGCGTGAAGAATGCACGTCTTAATCTTTGTCGAGTTCTCGTTTTGTAGCTTGAGATATGTCTTTTTAGTGTCCACTTCTGAGAGGGCCACCTTTTCTGCCTGGACGTAGGACGTATTCGCTCTACGTGTTTCCTCTTTTTTTCTCGCTTCGTGTTTACTTTTAATTATCTCTTTTTTTTACAGGACACGCCATGGCCATTGTTCTGTGACATTGGCCACAGTTAATGCACTTCTTGAAGTTATTCATGCACGACCTCCAATTGTGCCCTTTATCGCTGCATTTGGAGCCTGTTTCCTGTGGCTCTTTACATTCCTTAGTGGCGTGTTCTACCATTTTGTAACACCTAAAACAGAATTGGACTGGAGTTAATTATCTGTTCTCTATCTGTTCCCCACTAATTTTGGCATTAAAAATTAATAGGCCTTGTTCCTTTGCTTTATGGGCAATAGTGTTATCCCTTCTATTTTTTAATTTGATCACTTTGGCTACCTTGGTCCAGGTTTGCCGAATCTGGATCTCCTCCTTGATGTCATCTTTGGAGTGCTGCCCGATCCACGGAGCGAGTTGCCGGGCACACCACGCTCCTGTGGGCTAGGATCTGTAGTGGTACTTCTGGCTGCAACCGAATTCACCCAATGACTTCTACTGCCTTCTCCTTGGTGATATTCTCGATGTACTTTTCTTTTTCGCAGATTGCGATATACCCCGATGTTATCTCCAACAGTCTCACCATGGCAATGCCCAATTTGCAATACACAACTTCGAACACATTTTATCTGCTGGGCTTGGGCTGTCCGTCGACTGCCCACAGAGGTATTCTAGTTGCATTTATTTGGCCCATCTCTTCGAGAGAGCAGCCCCTCTGGAATGGATTCTTCTTCTTCTCCCTAACTCGTATTAGTGGTGATTGGATTCAAGTAAAGTTAGTGCTCCCTTTCTTCTTACGATGGTATTTTCTTCTTTATTTGTTTATTAATGACTCCCTCTACTGCGTTACTCAGCTTCTGTGAACGTGAACTGCCAAATGGGGATATGAATGATAATGGGTGAACCCGGGGAGGCCCCTCAGATGGGTGAAGTGTGATGGACTTAATGATGGGTGGTGATCGAATCAACTACCCCCACCGAGGGTGCCGCTCCGTCTGGGGTTTGGTTATCGATGTTGCTTCCAACTTACACATGGACGGTTACATGTTCCCCTGTGGTCTTGACCGGAAACTACCCTTAGAGATTAGAGAAAACTCTTCCCCAAAGCTTTCAGCATCGGCTCGTAACCGAGTGGTCTCTTCCGTAGAGTTCTACAGTGGGCTAATCCCCAAGCCTGCTTTCCTCTACGTCCGTATTTTGCCTATGTATTTTAGTGATGTAGTTGCCATTGATGTTATGAACTTCAACATCCAAGGAAGGGAGTTTATTGCATATGCTTAATTCATAAGTAAGTTTAAGCACGGATGTTGAGGTTCAATGCCTCAATGCAAAGAGTGAATACCCTGAAAAGTACAAAATATGCGTCATCAGCTTATAAATCTGCCGAGCTTATAAAGGCTGCTCTACGTGGGAACTTTTCCACTAAGAGATTGCACGAGTAAAGCAAATACTCGTGAATAATGTTTTTTTAAACAGCATGATTGATAAACAACCCTAATCACTTTTAAATAACCATTATAAACATGCCGATAAAACTAAAAGTAATCATGGAGAAATCAATAATATCAAAGTGTATTACAGAAACCAAATGTACACGGCCTATAAAATAGATGAAAAAAACATCAAGGATATTATTAACCGTAACATTAAGGTTAAAAATCAAACCGATAAAATATAACTCATCATCTATTATAAATCAACAAAAGCCAGCAATCTTCTGATGAAAAATAACTTATGCCATAACTACTCGAATCTCAAGTCAACCAACATAGTTTACGAGTTCACCTGCCCCAATAAAGACTGTAAGTTTTATAATAACTCTAAATATATTGGCATGCCAACTACCACACTTTCGAGACGGTTAACTATGCATCTACAAAGCGGAGGGCCAAAAAAACATATGGTGAGTGTACAAGATATTAACCTAATGAGAGATATGCTCGTTGATAACACCATTATTAAAAGAAAAGAGGTCAAAAAAGCGAGGCTTAACATCTTAAAAGTCATATTAATAAATGAAGATAAGCCGGCCATCAACGGTCAAGCGACAAGATGGAATCGTACATTAAATCTATTTTAAAAATTCCACGCACAAAAGTGGCTTATTTCCACTAACGTTATGTTTAACCAAGGCGAATAAATATCCCTTAAAAATCGTTTGCTTTCACTTTACTTTCTGCCAGATCAATACTCCACTCAGTACATTGGTAAATGAGGCAAGAAATTCGATAAAGATCCGAAGATGATCGAATAAGATCGAATTCTCAGCAATTTAGTTTGGTTTTTACAAAACACATTGATTTAAAAAAGAGGTGAATATTGGTCAAGTAATCCCCCATCTACAAGATGGAATAAAAAAGATAGTTAGAAGAAAATAAAGTTGCCAAAGGAAATTAATTAAGGCAAAATACACAATGGTCTTCAACAAAATGTGCATATATATATATATATATATATATATATATATATATATATATATATATATATATATATATATATATATATATATAAATATATATTAAATTGCAGGCCTCACTGGCCTCTTAATACATAAATATGCCATGAAAATTTAGCTCCTGCCATCTTTTTTCAAATTTAAAAGAGTTGAGCACAATCAGTTTCTCAGCTTTGTTAATTGAAAGTACTCGTAATTTACCCTTGATTTTCATTTTAATTTAAAAGGCATCTTTAAAAGTTAGAATTTATTAATTATAACTTTAGATGGATTAGGATAACCTTTTGATTTGTTAACTATTTTTATTAAATTTATGGTTTTTTTTGTCATTTTTCCTTGAAGATTTTTCTTTAATCCTTTTAGACACCGATCATCAGGTATTCAATTTTCAGTAGCCGTTTCTTAATACAAGTGGTCACTTCTTTTGGCTTTCACTAATTTATTGAAGAAAATTTGGTGGCTAAAACTTCTTAGCAAAGGCGTACAGAATTCCTATTTTCTTTGTAAAATACCAATCTAATTTCCAAGAAAATATAGACATTATTAATATATATATATATATATATATATATATATATATATATATATATATATATATATATATATATATATATATATATATAGATATTTGTATATTTACGTTGGAGTTTTTATTTTATGCATGTTTTATTAAAGACCAGGTCTAGTTGAACCTTGATAAGCTTCTTTCTTTGCTTTTCTAATTTCCTTATTATTCTTTTTTCGTCTTGCCAAAGGTTATAGATAAGTGTTCCGATATTCATGGTTTATTTTAGCTAGCTGAGCTTTCGGTCACGTTTGACCATCTTCGGAGCAAATTAATTTTACACTGGTTAAACATTTAAAGGCATTGCATTTATATACCAAAGATAATTTAGATAATGAAAAGAAGGGAAATGTGGTTGACACGAAGTAGTTAGAAAAGGTACATGTGGCAATGTGATTTCGGTCATTATTGACCGTTAATCCATAATGAGTTTTAAGGTTCGCTGGGTGGCGGTCAATTGGGCATTAATCTTCGGCTTATCTTCGTGGATTAGGATCGCCACCCAAAGAACCTTAAAACTCTTTACGGATTAACGGTCAATAATGAACAAAATCCCATTCCCAAATGTACTTTTCTAACTACTTCCTGTCAACCACATTTACCCTTCTTTTCATTATCTAAGTTATCTTTAGTATATAAATGTTATGCCTTTAAATATTCAACCAGTGTAAAATTAATTCGCTCCGAAGATGGTCAAACGTGACCGAAAGCTCAGCTAGCTAAAATAAACCATGAATATCGGAACACTTATCTATAACCTTTGGCAAGACGATAAAATAATAATAAGGAAATTAGAAAAGCAAAGAAAGAAGCTTATCAAGGTTCAACTAGACCTGGTCTTTAATAAAACATTCATATATATATATATATATATATATATATATCAGACATTGGGAAAATTTAAGAGTAATCCATTAATTATAAACTGTAAAATCATCGGTAATCAATGGTAATTGTTTATTATGTTTTTACCAATTTGTTTTCTGCTCTTAAAATTAACTTCATCAATTTCACGAGTAGCCAGTTTATCATCTCAATACCATATCTGATAAGTGGTATGGGCTATAAGATGAATTTACTTATTTAGTTTGTTTGGGGAGGGGGTTGCTTTCTACATATAATTTTTTACCTTTCTAAATATTTTCTTTTGATCTTCCTTCTAATCTCCTCATCATCTAGTAATCAATTTGCTCGTTCTCTTCGATCCCTCGATATTTGTATTTTTTGCCTTGCTCTAGGTCTCTTATATGTTGCCTTTTATCTAGGTCATTTAGAGATTCACTTGTTTACCTGCATTTAGTGTTCAGTTGGCACACTCCTCAATGTCAAATTCCTATCTGATGCGACCTCAGACGCTATTTGTTATCTCATAAAGCTATTCTAGCTGTAAATCATTTTCTGCATGAAGATTCAAATTATTGATGAATGTAGATACGTGGTTTTATATTTGTTTTTGCTTCATCTTTGTCTCAGGTTGTAGACTTTGGGGTTGGCATTGATAAGTTAGCTGTACTGTTCATTTGTGGGGCAGAAGAGAAGAGTTAATAGGATGTCGCCCTTGAACGTGTGGTCTAATCCCTACAGTACCTAGTTCTAGAACGGCAATCTCCAAACAAATATGGCTTGCCCACTCGAATTCATAAAAATGCAAATATTCCCACCAAAGGTTCTTTGGGCAAAGAATTGGCTGTGAGACATCGGGTTAACTTATATTATAACAGAATTTAGATGATTTTATTGCCCTGTCGTATATCAAAAAATACCTGTTACAGATACATTATGAAATACTAAATTAGACATAAATGTTAATGGTTTATCTTAGTTTATTTACAACACCACCTTTTTGACTTTATCTTTATTTATTGCATAACAATTCAGATATTTATGTCGGAGTTCTAGCTTCCATGGAGTAGTGCGACCCTTGTTTTGTCACTACTTTGGATACAAGATTCCTTTTCATATCTTCCTTCATCACTGTAAAGCAATCTTTTCTAGAAACAAATTTCCTATTTTATTTCTGATCTAAATCTTAAATTACATTTAATATTCTTTATTTCTATGCAAGATCCTTATGAATAAAGAGTCTTCTTCTACCAAAGCTATAAAATGTTCTTCCACAATCAGACTTTCATACTAATTAATACAACTACACCAAAAATGTGGTATCTTTCAGCGATTCCTGCTAAAAATAATATCATCCTCCACGTGATTTTGATATACGGATTAAATAAATTAGTGTAAACTTAGCGTCCAGTGTATGATTTGGTGTGTTAACCATTACATATGAATTTTTGAGAATGCAAATAGCTTCACTAATCTGGCCTTTCTTTCTTCACCTTTTCATCAATATTTGATCTACAACGAAAATCGATCATAATAAAACGTGCAAAAATCAATTGTTTATTCCTGCTAGCCATACTTCAACCTACTATGTAATCATTTTCATGACTTATGGACTTATATACACATGCATCATATACATACATATATCAATTCAAGTATTCCTCTATGCTTATGATTGGTGCAGAACACGTTTGCAAGAGTTAATTTTTGGCAATAAACTATTCAGAAACTTAGGATTTCATTTATCTGAATCAAGATAGACGCATGTTTTATATTTATTAGGTGGAAAGTATGAGTTATTTTTTTTTCCTCAGAATGAATATGGTGGTACCTTCAAATAACCATCGCTGATAAATAGGAAAATTTGCCAAACCTGAGGATATATGTGCGGTTCTTCGAGTATTCAACCATTAGAAAAAGACTAGTAAAACATTATGAAAAAGGGTTGAGCACAAAAGAGAGTATTCCGCAAATCTCATACAACTATGTGGATAGAATTATTAAACCTACGTGGAATTCGTGAGCAGATACCTTCGCTGCAGAGAATGCAGTCTACTTACGTTGCAGGCGGCCAGATGGATAGACTAACTGCACAGGAGGAAAAAGAGGTGAGTGCTTGAGTATTCAACCATTAGAAAAAGACTAGTAAAACATTATGAATCAGGTTTCATTCAAGGTTATTAAAAGTTTAAAAACCAAAATAAACTTTAATTGCACTAACAATGCTAATTATGGAAATGTCTACAAAGGCGAAGGAATGGGGAGGGGGGAATGTCGCTCACAATGAAATAATAAATCAAATATTAATCAGTTTAACGGACAACAAACTATGAGACTTGGTCAGACAGGAAAATTGTTGGTAAATACTGTGAATTCCAATGAAAGGGTTGGGAGGAGGATATCAGGTGGCGAGGACCCAAAAGGGGATTATGGTCGAAAGGGGTGAAAGGGTTTTTCTTTGACGGCTTGAATCTTGGTGAGAGGAGTGATTCTTACCAGCGAGCTTGTCTTGCGGCTCGATGGGCGTTGTACTCTTGACGGAGGGGTCGGAATTACCTGGGATACGAGTAAGGTCGTTTTATGCTGGGTGAGACACTCTCAAATTAGGAAGAGTAATCTCAGATGAAAGGCGAGGTTTTCTTGACGGGGTGAGAAGAGTGGTTCACTCAATTCTCCAAAGAAAAGGTCGTTTCACGAATTTGCTGATTGACTGTGGTCAAACTCACGATAATCTGTCTAGCCAACGTGAGCTAACTTCGAGGTTCGTGTCGAAACGAGGGGTTGGATCTTCGCGAAAGGGCGGGCGGTACTCTCTGACGAATAACGGTTGACCTTAGGGGAAATACCCTGCTGGATTCCTCGCTATAAGGCCTCCAGGCATGGCAGTCTCTTAGGAGTAACCATTGGGGGCCAGCCTATTTAGGCCCAGACGAGATAAGACGACTGAGGCAGCTTCTTCTCGGGTCAACCCTGGCCTTCAGGTAAGGTAGGTTCTGGAAAATGCGTCTCAGCGGAGGATAGGCTGACTGATCAAACACAAGTATTACCAGCCGCTTTGAAGTTTTCCAAGGCGAGAATAGTTCTCTCTCCTTGTGTTCAGAGATCTAGTTTAGGCCCACGTGGTCCCTGCTTGAAGGAGGAGCGCTCTCAATGTTGACCTTAGGCTTTGTTCCCTCACATTCCTGCCTTCCGGAAGATGACCTTTTCTTGGAACAAGGTGGAGAGAAAAGGGCATCCCCAAAACCTCGACTATCCGACCAAACCGATATAAGTAATAAAAGAAATCATTACATATAAAAAAAATTACTTAACCTAACAAACATGCAAATCGTAGTGGATCGGACACGACAAAAAATTATATTATATACAAATACGGAGGATTACAACATAACCCTCAAAAAAGAAAAATACAAAAGCGTCAAATGGTATACATATAATAGATAAATATAACAGATTTGAGGCTTATAACGCGAGTAGGTAGACTCGGCTACAAATTTTATGTACAAAGTGAGAATAATATAGCACTGAGTATTCCTACTTTAGCTGGGATGAAAGGTTACTCTACGAGGTTTCTACTGAGACTATCTGATAGGACATTGGCACTTCTTTAATATAGAGAATTCGAAATTTGTATTCTTGAAGGAGCAAGATCTATCTCATCAAACAATCATTTTGACTTTTAGAGTTCTTGAGATAGGCTAGGGGGTGGTGATCAGCTTCTACAATAAATTCCTTTCCTATTAAATACATGCGAAATTAATGTACACTTCAAAATATCGCGAGAGCTTCACGTTCGATAACCGAGTAATTCTTTTCTCGCCTCAGGAGCTTCCGGCTGCCTTAAGCAACAGGGTGACTTTCGCCGTCCTCTCTATATTGAAGGAGTACACAACTGATGCCATCATTACTGGCGTCGATTCGAATGCCAAAAGGCTTGTTTGGGTTTGAGATCCTTAAAATGGGGCGGATGCAAGCTGGTCTTTTAACTTATGAAAATGGGCGGTAGTATTGAGGTTACAGGCAAGGTGATCAGGCGACTACTTCTAAAGCAGGGAGCAAATGAAAGCAGCGAGTGAGGCAAATTTGGGACGAATCGCTGGTAAAAAGGCGTAGATCCCATGAAAGTGTGTAACTCCTCCTTCTTCGTACGCGGGAGGGGCATGATGACTATGGCCCTTATCTTTTCTTCTTGGAACGCAATTTGATTCTTTCCGACGTTGAATCCTAAATATCTAATTGTGCTGTACGCAAAGTAGCACTTACTGGGTCCTACAGTGAGTCTGTTCTCACGGAGCCTACTAAAGAGGAATTGGTGGGAGATCGGATGTTGATCCCAGGTGTGGGTGGCAATGTAAATGTTGACGAAGTAGAACGAGACATTATAAAACCCGTCCAGTATTCGACGCATTATTCGGATATAGTTACTGCAAGCATTGACCACTCTGAATGGAAAGCGCCGAAATTGCATAAGTCCTTTCTCATTGGGGAAAGCGGTATATTTTCGGGCATTTTCCTTCAGGGAGATTTGGTAATAGGCCTTATATAGGTCTATTTCCGAAATAAATTTGTCCTCTTCGAATAGGTGTCAACTTTGGTCTATCCGGGAAATAGGTTCAGCGTCGCAAACGTTCACATCGTTCAACTTCCGAAAATCTACACACATACGGCAAGACTTGTCAAGTTTGCGGACCATCACGATGGGGGAACAGTAATCTGAATTAGAAAGTTTTATAATTCACAAATATAACATTTTTTACTTCGTCGTTGAAAGCCTGACGTAAATGGATTGGAAGAGGATAGGCTTTTAATCGAATGGGCTCTTAGGTGGTGAATGTGATCGAGTGCTCAAAGTATCTCGAACAACCGGGTTTTTCCGAGATCACGTCGGGGAATTTATTTTACACGCCTAATAATTGTGTTTTCTGGGAGGATACTAGTCGGGGTTCCACATCTAATACAGGGGCGGAATTTTCTGGAGAGCCTGGTAAAGAGGAGACAGGATAATCATTATCCTGTTTAACGCACACAGTTTTGACTACGTTAAGGGATTCGGAGGGGTAAGAAACATTTATCACTGTCTCTTCATCAAGGGCGACTATATTATTGATACAGGTGCGGCGGTGGTATCGCTTTAACATGTTCACGTGGAACAGCTTATCTCTGGAGATGGTTTTAATAATATAATCTAATCCACGCGGCTACGAGCCTCGAGTTCGGGGAAGGGACCATTCCATTGGCTGAGGAGCTTGTTCGTCTCCATGGGCAAAAGAAAGAGTACTTCATCGCCGGGCATAAATCGTCTTTCGTATGACTTGACGTTAAAGTAGGTGCGATATTTTTTCTAAATTTAGATCGGCATTATTGTAGGCTATGTTGGGACACTCTTCTAGACGATTGCGGAGTTCCAACAAATAAGAGTAGAATGATATTATTTCTTCATCCAGGTGGGGGTTGGCAAACAGCTGGTTAAGGATGCTCATGGGGCCTCTTACATTTCGGCCATAGAGGAGCTCATATAGGTTTAATCATGGGGTACGATGGGGGATTTCCTTGCAAGCAAAGAGGGCATCGGGCAGGTAACTATGAAATTCTCAGAGGCTGAGCATAACACACCTTCATTAATACGGCTTTTAAGGTATCGTTCAATTTTTCACAAACCTCATTTGCTGAGGGGCGAAATGGGGTTGTAAATAGGGACATAATCATAAGGAGCTTGTCGACGTATTCCATTAATTCTGAGGTGAATTGCCTAGCTCTGTCGGGCAAGATCTCTTTCGGAATACAGACGCTGGAGAAAATAGAAATTAGAGCCTCTGCACAGGTAACACTATCTATTTTATTGAGGGGGACCGCTTCGGGGAATCGCGTCACGAAATCTATTAGGGTTAAGACATAAGAGTGTCCTTCGCTGGACGAGGGGTAAATCGGTAAGATTAAATTCATGGGCACTCTGATTATGGGCTCCGAAATTATTTGGGTGTTCTGGAGGGGGGTGCAGGTCGTATACGCCCATTTTGCCGTAGTCTTCTGACAGTTGACACAAAATTTGCAAAAGTCGGCAATTTCTTTTTTAGCGCCGGGCCAAAAGCAATATCTAAATATTCTGTGAGCCGTTTTGTTATGGCTGAAATGACCAGCCAACAGACCATCATGGGCGAGATTAAAGACTTCGGGGACGTAAGATTGGGGATAAACAAGGTAGGAATATCTTGGCTGAACCCATCCAAGCAGGCGAGGTAAAGTAGGCCTTCCTTAATGATGTAGGAAACCTCTCTTTGTCCGCGGGCAGAGCTTAGCTCGTGAATCCTTGCTTTTATCCTTTTGAGGTTGACCAAAGGCTTCGTTACGGAGGGCTGCGTATTCCGGGTCAGAAAGGACCTCTAGGGGAACGGGAGGCGAGGAATTCCTCTGAGCCTGGCCCGGGTAAAGACTGGCTAGGCCGAAGGATTAGGGGTTATTTGGGGGCTCTAGCCTACAAACACAGCACAGAATTTGGTCGGAACAGCGCCTACCTCAGCCCATCCAGTAAAATACTAACATTCCAGATAGCATCGGACGACAGGGAATCGGTTCGTTCGACTAAGGTACTCGTGGACCATAGCATACTAAGTATGGTCCGGGCATACTGGAAGAAGTAATTCCTCGGACACTACTATACAAGTACAGCTAGTGTCCATCACGAGGGTGGATACACGGTGACGTGGAATGGCCAGACTCTCTCTCTCTCTCTCTCTATATATATATATATATATATATATATATATATATATATATATATATATATACGAAGGTACTTTGGGGCTTGGGGCCGAAGCTGGTTGAAGACCGTTAGTGAAGGGGGAAATATTGTAATGAGTCCAGTGGCGATAGTATATTATTAACTTTGTAGGGTACATTTAAAACAAATATTTTAGAGTGCAAGTTGGCCAAAGATTAACAGGTAGCTGGTACGCGTTGGGCATGCAAAAGAAAGACAATGACGAAAATATATCTTTACTAACAACAAAAACGATATTTATATTTACACAAATATTGGGTTTAAAGGGAATGGGATCACAGGCGGGTTTAAAGGTCCACACGAGATACAGGTAGGTTAATTAAGGGATTAAAGAGGTCAGATTCAGTTTGATGATTTAAACGGGCATTTTAAACCGGGCGTTCACACAAATAATGGAGCAACGGGGTAAGCCAAATTCAAGAGCAATCTGCAGGCGGCAACGGTTACGATTACATTACGCACTCGTTGCCGAAAAGAGGCCAGTTGAGGTACGCTGAATGCGACGAAAGAAGTCAGGTTACCTCTTGCTTAATATGAGGGAGCTTTGTCGAGCCTTCGAATTTGGAGATCCTAGTCAGATACTTGCCGATTGACTATGACAGAGTCCACGGATCGATTTAGCCTTCGACTCGGATCAAAATCGTCGCTGGGGGAGGGGGGGCGTCCTTCAGCACGTTCAACGGAATAGGTGGGAAGTTGGCTCCAGATGCGCATGCCATTTGGGGGAAAAGTTGGCGACTCCTTCAGGGAAAGGGTGAATTGTGATAACGTTGTTTGGAGTGTCCAATGGATTTCAGTCTTCGGATGGAAGGCCAGAATGTTTGCAGAGAGGTAGCCGTGGGAGACGATGAAATCAGTCTCTAGGCAAAGACAGCTGGGGCGTGTGATAACGGTGTAGGCTGCCTCCTTGCCTGGACTCAGCCATGCATTTACAGCTCGATGCGTTGATCTCAGAAACCACGTGGGTACAGTAGGGCACGTGGTCACCATTTGATCTCCTTCCGCTATACCCGGCATCCATTTACAGATCCATATTCTAACTTTAATCCGCCAGGGGAGCTTTTACTGAAAAGGAAGTTGACCTGGTGTCGCGGGTGACTATTCGTTGAGAGAGTTGCTGGAGATTTTGGGCTAGAAAGTGGGAGAATTGGAGCAGCGTTGATTTGATGGACTTGGTGGTTGGTAGAAGATCTGAATTCGGAATTTTAAGGGCAGTCATATTTCACGTGGCCTTCCACAGCACACGAAAAATAGACGACGGTCCTTCTGGGGTAAGTCGAAAAAGGGGGATTCGAAATAAGGGGCTTTTTATCTCTTGACTCAGCCGACGGATGGTTCTTGGCTTTGGGGGACCAGTAATCTTCACCAAATTTGGAGCGTTCTTCGGGGGGAACCGAGAGTTATTATTCTTAATTTGGGGTGACAGAGGATAGGATTTTTTGGAGTCCTTCGGGTGCAGATTATGGCTGGTGGCATACACATCCGCCTCTTCGATACATTCTTTGAAAGTAGTGCATCTCCTATCTTTCACGAATGCACAGATTTCCGGTGGTAAAACTGCCATCAACTGGTCCCTAAGGAAGAAATCTACGAGAGACTCATATTCACGTGTAATCTGGGCTGAATCTAGCCAGAAATTAAAACTTCGTTGGAGAGTGAGCCCAAATTGACGGAATGTCTGCCCGGGCTGGATTCTGGCGTGACAGTAATTTGGTCTGTAGAATTCGGGGTTCATGTTGATTGACAATAAAAGTTCTGATTTAAGGGTGGAGTAGTCTATCTTTGCTTTGGCGGAAAGGGAAATAAAAGTCAGTCTGAGTTGCGTATTGGGGATTGCGAGTAACCTAGAAACGCCATCTGCTTCAATATCCCAGTGGTTGACCTCAAGTACCTTCTCGAAGTGTATGAGGTATGCACAGATATCCTCACCATATATAAATACTAGAAATCTAACGGAGGGGAACTGAGGGGCTTCGGTTCTAGAACTAACGGAAATGGCTTCTATTTGGTTGCGATTAAGTTCGGTTTCATGTTGATGAATGCTTTCCCTTTCTTCCGTTTCTCTCTCTCTTTCTCTCTCTCTCTCTCTCTCTGTTCCTTTCTTCCAATTCTTGCTCTCTTTGCATTTCTTCTAATTCTTGCTCTCTTTCCCTTTCTTCTATTTCTCTCTTCATATCTTCCAATTCTCTCTTTATTTTTTCTGCTCTTTCGTCTCTTTCTTCTTCTTGGATATAGAACATTAAATCCTTTTCGGACAGTCCTAAAGCTTCTCCCTGACTCTTGAAGCGTTCAAAGGAAGACATCTTCTTTTGTGTGAAAGCTCGTTTTAGCTGCTTGACACGAAAAGAACCTACAGTTAGGGTCGTCGGGCTCTTTCGAAAGCAAAATTAAAATAAAATTACATAACGATTAATCTGATTTCATGAGATGCTCATCTCCGAAATGGATATCAAATTCAGGTCACAGAGAGACACACAATTACAATAACAAAAAAAAAATCGTTCAACTATCTTAAAATAACTTGAATGTACCTAGCACTCAGAAAGTAAACAATGACTGTAGGATAGGAGGGGGAACTTTAAAAGACATAGTTTCTTTAAAAGTTCCTTGAAAAAAGAAACACAAAAAAATCTTTACCTGACACCAGATTTTTAACATATATATATATATATATATATATTTGGTGGTATTCATGAGCGGATGCCTTCGCTGCAGAGAATGCAGTCTACTTACGTTGCAGGCGGCCAGATAGATAGAGCAGCTGCACCGGGCTAGTAAAAAGGGAGATTTAAATACCAGGTTTCATTCAAGGTTATTGAAAGATTAAAAACAAAAATAAATGTCTACAAAGGCAAAGGAATGGGAGAATAATGTCGCTCCCAATGAAATAATAAATCAAATACTAATAAGTTTAACGGGGATACAAATATGAAACTTGGTCAGACAGGAAAATTGTTGGTAGACGCTGGAGAGTCCAATTAAAGGGTCGGGAAGAGAATATCAGGTGGCGAGCACAAAAGGGGGATTATTCTCGAAAAGGGGTAAAAGGGTTTTACCTTGACGGCTGGACTCTTGGTGAGAGGAGCAATTCTTACGAGGCGAGCTAATTTTGCTGCTCGAGGGGCGTTGTAACCTTGACGGAAGGGTTGCAATTACCTAGGGCATGAGTAAGATAATTTCCAGGCTGGGTGAGACAATCTCGAATTGGGATGAGTAATCTCAGACGAGGGGCAATATTTCCTTGACGGGATGAGAAGAGTGGTTCGCTTAATTCTCCAAATAAAAGTCGTTTCACGAATTAGCCGATTGATTGTGGCCAAACTCACGATAATCTGTCTAGCCGACGAGACCTAACGCCGGGGTTCTACTCAAAACGAGGGGTTGTATCTTCACGAGAGGGCAGGAGGTACTCTCTGACGAGTAATGGTTGACCTTAGGTTAAATACCCTGCTGGATTCCTCGCTAGAAAGCCTCCAGTCATGATAGTCTCTTGGAAGTGACCATTGGCGCCAGTCTCTTTAGGGAAAGACGAGATAAGACGACCGAGGAAGCTTCATATCGGGCCGACCCTGGCCTCCAGGCAGGGAATGGTCGGAAAAATGTAGCTCAGCGGGGATTAAGCCGACTAATGAAACACAGGTGTTACCAGCCGCTTTGAAGTTTTCCAAGGTGAGAATAGTTCTATCTCCTTGCGTTTAGAGATCTACTCGTAGCTTAGGGGCACGTGGTCTCTGTTTGAAGAAAGGGGGGCTCTAGTTGGATATTAGGGTTCATTTCCTCACATAAACCATAAGTAAGATTTATTCTTCGCATATTATTTTAAGTCGGTCCATGATTGTTCTTATCTAAGGTTTTATAAATCCTCGACCTAAGAAAATATACTGGTACGAAAAATGTGTGTGGGAGAGGGGGAAGCTTGGAAAATAAAAATCTTAGCAAAAAGCAAAAATTCAGAGTAGAAAATTAAATTTATACATGCCCGAATGAGGGTATAAAGCATAGGCACCAAATAGGTTTAATAAATTGTGGAAACGGTTTTGAGCTACACTATTTATTTTGCTTTCAACTTTAACACTACCACCTGACCATACAGCCTAATGGTTTTATTTATTCTTTTCGGTGCAATCACTACAATACATTCTCTCGGTCCGTTACTTACAAATGAAACCTTTATCCTCCTTGGCAAAACATTGCCTAGGCTTTATCATCGCTACTGAGCAACCAATAAAAGTTGTATAATAACAGATTAAAATTTATTAATATTTGGTCCTTAGCTAAAACAAAGCTAATTTTTCCTATATTCTCCAAAATGTGATCAAACATTTGCAGTTCCATTAAACAATAAATGTCTGAGATATTTCTAGCACAAGAGTAGCACAGGGAGTAACTGTGATCAATTTGAGAAATTTTCTCCTTTCGTTCAGGAGTTGTGAGGATTTAGAGCAAATAACTAAACTTCTGATCATTTTGCTTTTAACTGTCTCTTATTTATTTATTTTTATAATTTAAAATCTATTATATCTCTAAATTTTATTTTATTGTTGTTTTAATAGTTTATGCCCCTTCTATTTCATCATGGTTAGTTGTGTCTAGATACTTTTTTGCTAGGGAGGCATCGTTTCAATCAAAAACTGCTGCTAGAGCATAATAATTACCATAGCTGAATATTATTGCTAAGCTTTTGTCATGTACATAGGACATTTTCAGAGCATTTAAATTTTCTAAGTTCCCCAGTTCACACACACACACACACACATATATATATATATATATATATATATATATATATATTTGAATATGAGAAACTCACAAAGTAGCGCTTGAGTAAAGCAATAATTGCAGAAAATCCAACAGGAAAAATGTAAAGTAGATTTCAAGTACTTTCGAACTTTGTTCAGTTCATTCTCAAAGAATGCATAAGGAATTACTTTACAAGAAGGGTAAATATAAAAGAAAAGTAAGCGACGCTCCACCCACGTAAAATGAAAGGACACAAAACAGAGTGGAGTGAAAAATAGAAAGACTTATCAGAAAAGAGGGATTAAATACAGGCACCGAAGGGATGAACATTTAGATAAGATATCTTCTATAATATCCACGTGTGACAGTGTGTGAAATGTAAAAATATAAGTCACATAACTATCAATCATACATATACAATTATAAATACATTTTTTAATAAACAAAAGAATTCTAACAAATTTAATACTTCCAAGGTATAAGATTTAAAATGGACAGTTTCGGTTTAAATGAGCTTTATAATGCCAGGAGCCAGTTTAAAGGGACCGAGGGGATATATTGAAATTAGGTGACAAGCATTCAACAATATTTCTTTTACCATACTCATCTGATTTGTAAATAAATCTAACCGAATTCCAATTGATAGGATTACTATTTTCAGATAAGTGAACAAAGAAAGTACTATTGTTTTCTCTCTTCTACTATTGTATTTGTGTTGGGTCAAATGAACATTTAATGATTTTCCAGTTTGACCAAAGTATTTCTTAGGGAAAACAGCACAATCGACAAAATACCCCCGACCCCCTATTTTCTTGCTATTATTTTGCACCAATATTTTGTACATATTAGACTCATATTAAATATGAGACGGGAAAGAAAATAAAAGTAAAACAGTAAAACAAGCAAGTTTCAAAATTGAATCCGGGAGAGATTTCAATTCTGTAAAACGTCTCTTTTGACGAACAAAAGAATAATATCCACACCGTCATTACATTTAAAGTAGAATGGAAACAAAAGAACTTATTGCCATTTATGGATGTAAAAAAATCTGAAGTAAACAGCAAAGCATATTGTTATGTCTACCGAAAACCAACCAACTTTAATGCCTATATTCACTATTTCTAGTGCCATGACGTAGTTTCTTCCCTGTTCCTGAGAGAATATCGTATTTGTGATCCTTGTTTTTGCAGGATGAAATCAATACGATCATCCAAACATTCATTAAGATGCAGTATCCCTTTTGGTCTATAGAAAAATGTCATTATAAAGCTAAACGTAAGGAAAAAGCATGTAACAATTATTATTTATTATATTACATTCACATACTCATAACAATTTAATAATTTTAAAAAATTAGCACGTGTAAACAACATCAATCTTGCCTTTCGATACGAAATAACAATCCGAAATAGTCTGTCTAAAAATAGATCTATCGATAAAGAAGAGGGAGCTTATTATATCCCTTGCTAATTTTGCAATCAAGTATATATTGGCGAAAGCAGCAGATTCTCCAGGAGAATGAAGGAACATGAATGCAATATGCGACGTGGATTTCTTTCTCCTAGTATATTTCTCCACATGTCGAATGAAAACCATTCAATTGACATTGATAATGCATAAATAATTTATAATTTTCATAATTATATACATAGGCGTCTAATTGAATCGGTGCATATAAAGGAAATTACAAACTTTAATACTTCCGATGGCTAATTCATCACTGTAAAAGAACAACCTCTGAACCCTCCCCCCCCCCTCAAATTTATCAGAGACCATAATGCTATGGTGTCGCGCCATGGACGACGTCATTTCCTGTTCGAACATTCCCAAATCAATGATGAATCGACTGCGTCTCTCGATTAAGATGTCTGGAGCTTGTGACTTCTTTCTCCAAACTCCCCCTTTCCCTCCAGAATCAAGCATACAAATACTCAGGCTATTCTGTAGTTCGAAGAGTCCAGCCCTACCTCAAGGCCGTCCTTATCGTCTCGTCCCGTAAGCGTTCGTCAGACAGCGTCCTTCTTCAGCCGTGATTCTACCCAAGTCAATTGGTAGCTTCTATGAACGCTAAGCCTTTGAATTTGCGCAACATTCTCCCTTCGTTTAATCGAACCGAAGAAAATCTCCATCAATTACCTTTGAGGAAAAGAAGATTCCTCTTTCACTGGAATTACGAGAATTCCCAGATTCCCTATCGAACGTCATCTTTGAAGTTTGCCTATCTTCATCGGAAGGTTGATTCAGATCGTGCACCAACTGCCTCATTCGGATCGTACCCCACTCACCCCATCGTATTCTTCCCTACTCACCTAATCACAAGAAGTCCTTCCTCAAAGTCATCCACCCGTAAGACTAAAACCCCTCCATTATTAATATATTGAATTTCCCCTGTTGATCTGAGCCTAGTTACATTAATCAATAATTTCCATTTGTAAATCCCTTCTCATAATAATTATAAAGAGACTCTTTCAATTTAAATATTTTCCCTTTGCCTATTACTATTCTTATTACGTCTTAATTCCAGTTCATGCTACCTTTTTCTCTCATGTTCTTCCATTTTTCGTTGTTCTTTTCTCTCTTTAGTCGCTCTTAGTTCTTTTTCCTGTGCTCTTAGTTAAAAAAATTATTCAAGTAAATCTCGCCCACCATTTATGCATCCTGTTTGATTATTAAGGATTTGAAACCGAACGTTTCAAGTGTGACCTCCTAGTTGGTCTTTAATCCCAGCGAACAGTCCTTCAAATGGTTCGCTTTGCAGTAGGTTATTAAGACATCTCCCCCCTCCTCCTACACACGCACATAGTATAAGAGTAGTGTATGTTATAAAGTGGTTGTACCACGACATATACATATTATATATTACTTTTATAATATAAAACTGGTGTCAAGTGTATGAGGTCTATTACATAGTAAATCAGTTTAGTTAATTTACATCTCCTTTGAGTTTTAACTATTAACTATTAACTATTCAAAATTTAGATTATTAATTTGGACCCGTTCTGTGTGCTTGTGTATTCTATTTACCGGAATATTTGAGTTAACCCTCAGCCGGATTATAAAGATTAATCCGTTCTAACCGTGTAGGAAGAGTTTTAGTGTTCTTTTAGTGAGATAATTTTTGAATATCTATATTTGGAAAAAGTTAGGCTTTACTTATATTGCCGAGTAATTTCGTAACGTCAATAGCCCCGTTTGCGTGTTATGTTTTCCTGGTAAGCCAACAAGATTATTAACTTATATTTAGAAAGAAGAGAGAAATGAAAGAGAAGAGAGAAGAGCGCAGGGACTAGAACTAAGAGCGAAGAAACGAGAACTAAGAGCGTAGGAACAAGAACTAAGAGCGAGTGAAGAGAGAAAAGAACAAAGCGAAATGGAAGAACTTAAGAAAATAAGAGAGCATGAACTGGAATTGAGCCGTAATCAATTGGAGTCAATGTCAATTAATTCCCGAACCGAAACTCCACAGTCCCTCTCAGTAAGATTACCCGTCTTTAAAGAAGGAGAAGATTTTGGATCATATCTTTCGCATTTCTAGAAGATTTTTGAAATCAACAATTCGGACATAAAGGTAGATGGTGTGACCAAATTGCTCCCCCTCTTAAACTCTCATTTGAGAGATATATTCGTTTCGCTTCCATCAGAATCCACTGTGGACTCGTCTACCCTCAAATCTGAACTCTTAGCTGCCTAAATATGACCCCAGACTTCTATTGTGACCGTTTTCGTCACGAAAAGATCCACCTCGGTCAGACCTTTCGCGATTATGGGTACACCCTCCAGAAAAACCTCAAATTTTGGTTAGATTCGTGTAAAGTCCCCTAAAAGGACGAGTTCATTCTGGACTTTGTCCTAAAAGATTAATTCTTAGCTTCACTAACCCCTGCAGTTCGTGCGTTCGTTAAGGACAAGCCCTGCAAAACCTCCAATTTTGGTTAGATTCGTGCAAAGTCCCCTAAAAGGACGAGTTCATTCTGGACTTCGTCCTAAAAAATTAATTCTTAGCTTCACTAACCCCTGCAGTTCGTGCGTTCGTTAAGGACAAGCACTGCTCTACGTACAAGGAATGCCTAGAAGAGGCTGATGTTTATGCAAGTAGCCATAACTTGTACCCCAAAGTTAATAAGAAGCCTCCCCGTCTCCTCCCAAGTTTAATATTAATAACTCC
The DNA here is from genome assembly GCA_963969495.1 of Ceratothoa steindachneri. Classification (NCBI taxonomy): domain Eukaryota; kingdom Metazoa; phylum Arthropoda; class Malacostraca; order Isopoda; family Cymothoidae; genus Ceratothoa; species Ceratothoa steindachneri. The sequence continues at coordinate 65,467,114 of OZ018319.1, forward strand.
AGGGCTCCTTCAATAAATACCCCTAAATTCGTGAAAATACAACGCCACTCGAAATCCAAGAACCTCCCTACTTCGGAACCAAGAGATATTAAGCCCATAATTACCGATCCGCATCGTTATTTCCCAGAAGGCAGACAATCTGTTTCACGTGCGGAATAGAAGGTCACGTATGCACGAACTGTCCTCAAAATTCTCAATTTAGAAGCGTGTCCTCCCATCAGGTACACCAAGTTAGTGCCACTCCTGTTCCTCCCCCGTCTCTTCAAGATGCCACTACGTCTCTCTCGTCCACCAAAAACTCCGGTCACCAAGTAAATCTTCTTTTTAATAAGAGCTCCTCTGGTGGTTTCGAATTTGAAAATGGAACCATGAATGGATGGCGTGTGTCCACCCTTGTACATGACATTGGGTGCATATGCATCGTAGTATCCGAGAATTTACTTCCCTAAGTCAGTCCTGAGCACAAAAAGTTCGCTGTGGTTCATGATTACCTCGGCCGAGTGATCGTTTCCCTATTGTAAAATGCCGCATCGAATGTGAGTATTTGACTGGTTGGGTCGAAATGGTAGCATCCCCAATCAAATTTGGCTATGTATTGATTTATCAGAGCCCCCAGGTTACAAGTTCCTCGGTAGCACAACCCGTGGTAACCCATGGCCAGGTCTCCAAGGCTTCCCTGGAACCCGTTCCTTTAGAAAACACCGTCGATCCGGACATCGAGACCCTTCGTATCGAGGATTTTGCCCGCGCCAAGAGGGGGGCGCAACGCTCCTCCCCCTTTGGGAGAAAGCTAGGACTCCGAAGCAAGAGTCTTCCCATGGTAGAAAAAGCATTGCATACCTTGTCAAGGATGAGCTGTTAGATCGTAAATATTTTGACGGAACCGAACCTGAAACACATATCTTGTGTGTTTCTCGCTCTCGCGTCCCCCACGTCATCTAGATTTTTTACGATAGTTTATTCTCCGGTCATTTTAGTCATAATAAAACCTCTCAGAGGTTTTTAAGTATTTTTATTGGCCAGGTTCGGTCAGAGAAATTGCGAAATACTGCAAATCATGTGATGCCTGCCAAAGGACATCTGCAAAAGGTTGCGTCAAGCCAGCCCCTCCCCTTCCCTTCAGAAAAGCCTGATCATCTCTTAACCCTTTTCTCGTGTGGCTATTGATATTATTGGCACCATTCCTCCCCCGTCTAGTGAAGGACACAGTTACGTCCTTACTTTTTTGTAGACTTCGCTACCCATTTTTCCAAGGCAGTTTCCCTTAAACGCATTAATAGGGTCTCGTGCGCCGAAGTCCTTATTCCCATTTTACTCGGGTAGGAATTCTTAAAGAGGCATTGTCGTATTGAGAAAGACACTTTACCTCTGAACTTATGGAGTATGTCGGAAAGCTACTCATGGTAAAACCTTTGTTTACCACCCCATACCACCCAGCCGCAAAGCGAGTTGGCGAAAAGCTAAATGGTATATTGAAAGCAATCCTCAGAAAATTGTGTATCGATCAGCCCTGGGAATGGCACTGCTTTTTAGCTGTGGCACTATTTGCGTGGCGTGAAATCCCCCATAGTACCCTAGAATTCGTCCCCTTCGAATTACTGTATAGCAGTAGTGTTCGAGGCCCCTTGCTACTTTTAAGGAACTTTTCACCAATACCCGTCTAGATAACGAAATCCAATCATCCTATTCGTACCTCCTAGACCTCCGAGAGCGCCTCGAGATATGTGTCGACATCACGTACCAAAATGCTGAGGTAAATTTGGAGAAGTATCGAAAGTAATTTGATTTAAAGGCGAAAGGAAGAAGATTTAAGCCTGATGAGAAGGTGCTGTTGCTTCTTCCCACGGAGAGTAACAAACTTCTGAGCAAGTGGAAGGGGCCCTTTCCGTTTTAGAGGTAAAAGGACCAGTGTATTATCTGATTCGAACCACCTCATGAGATAAGGTGTTCCACATCAATATGTTAAAAAAAATACCACCCTCCGTGCGTATATCAACAATATTGGGCCCTCGATGAAGAGTCCCCTTTGGAAGCGTTGTATCCCGTTCTCAACCTCAATGTCGTGCAAGTAGTATGCATTTAACAAAATGGTGATTACCCTATCCCTTCTTTACCCGGACCCCCAGACTTATCATCCCCCGTGCTGCACGTCTGCCCCAGGCTAGCGCCTCTTCAAAAGCGTCAGCTGCAGCAGTTGCTAAATGGATTCGAAGAATTCATATCCGAGACCACTGGTTGCTCCAATCAATTTGAGCATGATATCGTTCTCACCACTTAAACACCTGTTCGATCGAAGCACTACCCTCTTCCCCTCCACCTTAGGACAGCGTTTAACAAAGAAGTGGACAATCTTTTAGTCTTAAATATCTTTAAGCCATCGAATTCAGATTATTTCTTCCCGATCATCATGGTTCGCAAGCCCGATCAAACTCTCCGCATGTGCGTCGATTTTCGAAAATTAAATTAGGTTACGGTGTTTGATGGAGAACCTATCTCCCTTATAGACGAAACCACCACCTTTTTTAGGAAGCTGAATTTATTTTGGAGCTGGCCCTCTGCAAAGCCACTATCAAATTTCCATCCGTAAAACCGCGCGTAAGTATACTGCTTTTCCCACCTACAAAGGCCTTATGCAGTTTAAAAGACTTCCTTTGGAGTTAGTCGCTGCATGTAGCAACTATAATAGGATGATGCGAAGGATTGTGGATGACTTGCCGCACATCTCATTCTACTTCGACAACCTTTATGTTGCTACTTCTACGTGGGACCAACATGTGATAGCTCTCCGGTCCTTACTTACTAGGCTTCGTAAGCACGGATTCACCCTTGGCTCCAGTAAGTGCCACTTGGCGTACGATACTATTAGTAAAAATCAGATGGGCCCCCAGGACGAAAAGGTCAGAGCCATTGTCAAGATGCCCTTTCCCCGCATTAAGAAACAGCTGAGGTCATTCATGAGATCGGCCTCCTTTTACCGTAGATTTCTTTCTAACTTCGCGTCTATTTCCGCCTGTTTAAGTGCCTTCCTTCAGAACAGATCCCCAGATCCCCTTTCATGGAATCCCAAAGCTACTGCCAGATTCCACAAACCTCACAAACAAGCTAGCGTTTGCACCCATTTTGAAACTCTCTAATCCCTCTAAACCCTTTGGCATCAGGTCGGAAGCGAGTGACGAAGGAATTGGATGCGTGCTGCTCCAATACTCTAACGAAGGTGAAAGCCACCCGGTGGTTTACGCGAGGTGAAAGCTACTGGCCCATGAACGTAATTACTCGGTAATAGAACGGGAAGCTTCAGCTATAGTATGGAGTATTACAAAGTTTAGCATGTATTTAATAGGGAAAGAGTTTATTGTTGAGACTGACCATCGCCCTTTGTCTTACCTCCGAAATACTAAGAGCAAGAACGGACGTATAATGCGATGGCTTTTGAGACTCCAACAATATCAGTTCAAAGTTTGGTATATACGTGGTACCATTAATTGTATAGCTGATAACCTTAGCCGGAATCCATCAGCCGACAATGCTAGCTAATCCACTAAATTATAGGTCGCCTCTAAACCCGTCAGCTGATCATCTATATATTATTTTTCTTCTTTTAACTCTGTACATATATCTATAGGCCCTGTAGATATTTATTTAATAGTGTTTTTTTTGTATGCTGTTGTTCCACTACCCTTTTAGACAAAGTTATAATTTTGTTTCTTAAGTTAAATGAATTTTTTTTGTCTGCCCATTTACATTGATTTTTGCACAGATCAATATCATAGCCTTTTTGTAAGCCTGTCAAATACAAGCAAGGTCCCCCCTTTTTTTATCAGGCTGACGCCTTAATAATAATTCCTCCTATCCAAATTTGCAATGTCCCTTGTTCTTCCCTCTCTCTAATAAAAGTTCCATCGTATGGAAGGGAAGGACGTAAAAGAACAAACTCTCCCCCTTTCCCCAAAATTTATCGGAGACCACGTGTTATGGTATCTGGTATTGCGCCATGGACGACGTCATTTCCTGTTCCAACATTCTCGAATTTTCGACTCCTGAGCACGTTTGGAAAATATTTCCCAATCCTGCGAACTCGTCCCAAGCCTCCTCCCTCCCCCCATCCCCCGGGGACTAGAGGTAAAAGAGCCACACTGTCTTTCTCCTCGCTGCTAAATGATGAATCGACTCCGCCTTCAGATTAAAGATCGCGTCCCACCTGCCTCATTTGGATCATGCCCCACTTGCCTCTTCGGATCCTTCCCCACTCGCCTTATCGCAGTCATCGACGTCATCGAAATCATCGACCTGTAAGACTAAAACCCCCTCTATTATTAATATTGTCAAGTTCCATCTTTTGATCTAAGCCTAGTTACATTAATCAATTAATTCCATTTGGGAATCTATCATCATAATAATTATCAAGAGAATATCTCATTTTAAATAATTCCCTTTTGTCAATTATTATTCTTATTTTAATCTTTGTAAATAAAATTATATTTTTGTTGTTTCATCTTTAACTAATCTTGAACGATACTCTTGGCCTATTAAAGTAAATCTCGCCAACCATTTATGCACTCTGTTTGCTTATTAAGAATTAGAAACGCAACGCCTGAAGTGTCACCTCCTAGTGGGTCGTCAATCCCTGCCAACAGTCCTTCAACGATTCGCGTTGCAGTAGGCGATTAAGACCCCCGCCCCCCACATAATATAGGATTAGTGTATTGTATAGAGTGGTTGTACCACGACAAATACTAACCCCTCCATAAGTACGAGGGGTGGTCAATAAATTTTGCCAATCGGTAGGGCAAAACAGGGAAAGGGGGATGGCTCTTTGTGTGATGTTAGAATAAGTTTTGACAAGTTAGCACCTGCAGCCGCACGCTCCTGCCTCGTCTATTTAAGAAGCAGTAGCTGATCGAAGATCGTCAGTCACAAATCTTTCAACAATGGAGAAGGTTGAGCACCGCGCAGTGATCAAATTTTTGACAAAATAAGGCAAGAATGCAAAAGAAATCCATGAACGCGTGGTTGCAGTGTACAACGACACCACGCCTTCTTATACAACCATTGCTCTCTGAAATAGGGAGTTCCGCCATGGTCGTGAGTTCCTTGAGATGACCCCCGTCCAGGACGCCCGTCAGACGTGACAAACGAGGAAAATTTGGCCCGTGTGGAGAGGATGATTCTTAAAAATCGACTAATGAAGGTCGAAGAAATCGAGCGACAACTTGGAATATCACATGGAAGTGTTATCAACATCATCCACGACAATTTGGCCATGACCAAGGTCTCTCCCCGTTGGGTCCTTAGAAACCTCACGCCCCAGATCGATTTCAATGTCGTCAAAGTTCGGAGGAGCTGCTGCTCCTGTACAACCAAGACCCGGCGGGATTCGAGTCACGCATAGTGACATGTGATGAAACGTGGGTCCATCACTGAGATCCCAAGACCAAGCTCGAAAACATTGCCTGGAAGCACATGGGCTCTCCCACCCCCATCAAGTTCCGGACACAACCCTCAGCCAGGAAGACCATGGCAACCATCTTCCGGGATTCTGAGGGAGTGTTGATGGTGGACTATGCGCCTCGTGCAAGGACCATCACAGGCCAATATTACGCCCAGGAACTGGCTAGGTTGAAGGAGTGCATCCGTCAGAAGTGGCGCGGCAAGTTGACACGCGGTGTCCTGCTCTTTCACGACAATGCCCCTGTTCACAAAGCCAGAGTTGCACAAGCTGCCCTGCGCGAGTGCGGATTCGAGGAGCTCAACCATCGCCCCTACAGTCAAGATCTGGCCCCTAGCGACTACTTTTTATTCTGCCAGCTCAAGGCTGCACTGCGTGGACGCCGGTTTGGGGACGAAGAAGATGTCCAGCTCGCCGTCCAGAAGTGGATTGAACAGCAGTCGGGAGATTTCTGGTTGCCGGGAATTCGAAGCCCCAGGGACAAGTGGCGCAAGTGCATTGAAGTCGAGGGTAGTTATATAAAAAAATAATAAAACACTTTTCCTCATATCTCGTTACCTTATATCCGAATTGCAAAACTTATTGACTGTCCTGGTAAGAAATTTATACTCCCTTTTCTCAAAGATGCCGCTGGTCCATCATACCACCTTCCTATAATCAGATTCTGACTTATAAATTTGTAGGTCCGGAAATTTTGCATCTCTTTTCTATTTCATTAGTCTTCCAGCGATTGACAATGATGGAAGTTTACGTCGAAACCTGGTTTCAAGAATAAATTGATCCTATCACTGTGGTTTCTTTCCTGCCTATATATATATATATATATATATATATATATATATATATATATATATATATATATATATAACCGATTGAAGGGGTTGGTTTACTGGTCAAGATTACTAATGACAACGAACGTTGCGGTTTTGGATCACTTAATATTCTTTGAGAATTAGCTAAATTATGATCTCGTGCAGGTGATCTCAAGTGATAAAGTTCAGTCCCTTAGTAAATTTCTCTTTGATAGGCATTTTACCTCTTGCACTCACATGTTTTAATGAAGCTGTTCGTGGTGCTTCAATTCTCTTAGCAAGTTATTCTTGAATTTCTTTGAGTCATTTTTCAAATCAGAAGAATTGCGAGGTTAGTTCCGTGGTTGCTTCAGATTCATTGTGAGATATTTAAAATATGATCCTGTACAGGTGATCCCAAGTAATTAAATTGGGTATTCCACCATTTTTTCAGACACACTTTTGTTTGGCCTACCAAACATTCTTCATCCCATTCAACCAAAGCTATCGAATGTACCCACTGGACTGAGCTAACAGTTATGAAAAGAAATGTTTCACGAATGCGTACAAAGCAGTTTAACTGAAAATTCTAACATACACTGCACGAACTGATGTGTGATTGAACACGCGCGCGTAAAGCTATGATTAAAGTCAATGTGAATGTCGTAGAATAGGCTCCCGACGATATACTATATATAACTATTCGTTGAGGGGATTATTCTATCTTTCGAGTGCGTGGTAATCAGATGCCGAGAATAGTTCAAAAGAAGCGGGGGCTGGAGAGGGCTTATTTATCTTTAATATACTTAAGAAGTGGAACGGAGCCCAAGGATAAATAATATTGCAAACATTAATAAAATAGAGTTTTATTAATTAATCTATCAAAAAAACACACGAAAAATGTTTACATAGCCGGGGATTAAAATGGGGGAAACACAGGAAATGAAAAAAGGTCAAAAAGGTCATAGGAATATTTGACTAAGCTGAGGATTAAGATTTGGAGAGATTTAAAACAGCAAAACAAACAAAAAGGGGAATGGTTGGCTAAACCCGTTTAAAGCACAGAGTTGCGTTGACAAAAGGTTAAATGGTTAAATGTAATGCGTAGCTTACGTAATTACAAGGTTACCGTGCAGAGGAAGGCGATGGGAAGGAATCTTCGGTCTAACTCGCGATTCTTTTCCAGGAGAAGGGGTTTTTCGGGGGATTGTCCTTAACAAAGGGAAGGACTGTCTTCGAGGAGTGAGAGCGAAGTGGGGCTCTGAAGTACGAGCGATCCTTGAGCTAGGATATCGTAGATGTTCTAGATGAACAATGGGGGTTATTGTTGTAACCAAGCCTTTTTTTGAAGAACTTTAAAAAGGGGGAAATTTAATTACCCTGACGTGATGTCTTGAGAACGAGAGCCGTTTCTTGACGAACGGGCTTGAAGAACAATGGCTGTTCTTATGTTGTTCTCTTTCTGAACAACAGCGGGGATGAGAACCGTTTCTTGACGAACGGGCTTGAAGAACAATGGCTGTTTTAATTTGTTCTCTTTCTGAACAACAAGGGGGGCCCTGTTGACTTGGCGTCTAGAGGGGCACGAACCTTGGAACTCAAGGGAAATTGTCCTCTTCTAGACAATAAGGGGTTTCTCGGGGTAGAGTTCCTAGGTGCACAAGGGAGACCGGATCGGCGTGATGCCTCGCGAAGATAATCGGGATCTGGTTTAAAGGCGAAATGCTATCGCATAAATAGCCGGAGCCAGCCCCTTGGCGTAGGGGACAATAAGGGAGAGAGGATTTCAAAGGAATGTCCTGGTGGTGCTTGGGAAAATATCTTATCTGCCCATAAGCCTAATTCAATCTGGCGAGATCGATGCATGGAGGAGAACGGGGGGATTGAACCTCCTTGATTAAACTTGGGGATGGGGGAGCGATAACGCGCCTTCTACTTTCTTTCGCAGCATACACGTGGGAAAGCATGTGTTTCGACATGTGATTGGGGCTGAAGCATGGCTGCCTCAGACCATTCTATCACAGTTAATAAGGCAATTGAAAGATTTCCTTAATAATTGTTAAATTGGGCTGCCCATTTCAATGACTTAGCACGATCATGACTAGATAGAACGCCTTATTTAATGTACAATGTACATAAATTTGCTGGTCGTAAAGCAGTTTCAAATTTTATAGTATCCGCTATGTAATTTCAATTTATGTAGTAAAGATACCTATTGAAAGAGGATTCCCCGATATTTGAAATGCAGTTAGCTGCCTGTGAGTTCCTTAATCCTGTCCAGCTCCTCTTTCCTTGTTCTGCCAATAAATTCTTATTGTTTGCAGTGTATACTTAATTTAATACATTATGTATTATTTGTAGATTTTACAGATTGCCCCAACCCTTTTCCATCACAAAGCAACTCCATGCATACCAATACTTCAAAAAATCTTTCAAGTCCTCCTTGGTAATTCTTTCCACTCTCAGACACTTAATTACGGTTCTCCAACCTTTAGCGCATCAGTCATTTCGCTTAAAATGCTAATTCACACTACTCTTAATCTGTCTTTCCTCCTCCTACCATACCATAGTCTCACTCTCATATATCTTAAATATGACATCAGCATGAGGCTTACTGATTCATTTCCCTCTCAAGCCCGAGGTGTTCATTAATTCCCTGAATGCCTGTAAACAATTCTTATCATTCAAAACATTGCGGTTTCCACAATAAATCTCAAAAACATTCATATCACTCTTTTCTCCATTTACGTTGTTTTTATCTTGATAAGAAAATACAAAGCCAAATGCTTTACCTAATCGTTCGACACCAGTCCATCTGCATATACCAAAATTATAAAACGAATTTCTCACCATTCTTCATCAATCACACATCCTTTTCCTTAAGTTCCATTCGTAATTCCCTCAGTACTCCACCCATTCTTGCCTTACCCCCTCGATGTATGCCACATCACTCATTGTGACTATGTTTTAACAGAACGCACACCTTATACCCCAATATAAGCCATTTCACAGCATTTATCACTTTACAAACATTCCATCTGAACGCTCATATGGTTATTACAGATCTATGAACAAGGAAGCAACTACATCTCTGATTCATTGTTCTATCAGATAAATCTTTCAAATTCACTACTATATTCACATCCCCTATTCATTCGCCTTGCTCATCCACTATTCATTTTTAAGTTATCCTTCTTATAATCATATTTTTCCATACATTCTACCTACAACACTTAACAGAGTTATCGCACTAGTTTTTGCATTTTCTTCTCTCCCCTTTACTCTAACATGACGGCACTATTGCTGCATTCGTTCTTTCCTCAGACACTTTTTCACTTTCTAAAGCCTTGGAGTAAAACCACCGGACATATTCCATAACACAAATCCGTGCCACTTTTTTTCACTTTGGCCACTATAATATCATCTACTCCAGCTGCCAGCCCATTTTTAGAATCTCTCGAAGCACATCATATTTTCACTTGCTTTATCTCTTCTATACACATTATCCAAAAATCAAAACTATTTTAATTATTCTTTTTTTTTAATTTAAGTCATATTTGAATATCCTTTTTATACTCACTTTTGTGTATTTTGTTTCTTCAAAGGATAGAATCACAGAAATATTTGCACATTTTTATTTGCTTAAATTTTCAGGATTTTGCGAACTACGAGGCTGATTATTTAGGACTAGAAGATAAAAGTCAAAATTGCTACTAAGGTATATTTTACAATATTATTGAACGGTATTTTAAATCGTTTTTAGTGCCATTATCCACTCATATGGAGCGTTGGGAGCTTCACAAGAAAAATCTAAATTTACCGTTTTAATGAATCGCATAAAGCAGGTTAATAAATAAACAAATGTTAAAAAGTTCAATTCTGTTTTAGATCTAAAATTGAATCTTAACCAACCAAAATATTGATTTTCTTAAGCTAAATACTTTCAAAAGAAAGGAATTTAGGAATAAAAATACTTCAAAATTTTTTCTCGCTTAGTGTTGCCTTAAATGATTCATACAATTTTGAACAACCTGTTTAAATGTATTTTTTAATTTACGATAATGATAACTTCATGATTTTTTGTCTCTATAAGAAATGAAAACTTACGGTTAATAAGGATAGCTTACATGTAAATAAAGAGAAAATATGAAAGAAACAAGATATACAGAAAAGGCAAGATAAGATTGAAACATTTTTACATAGAGAAAATAATGAAATATCATTATCGTAGCTGCTTCGTGAGGAAGAATTCAATTCCTTAAAAAACACATTTGTTTAAATTTTAAACGGGAATGGGAGAAGAAGAGGGAATATGTAGACCAATGCTAATAATTAAGGTGGATGCGTTTCGCTTCCCACTGAAAGCATTGTCAAGGCCAGAAATAAGAACAAAAACCGGAAAGATACGTGTCTACATTAAATTAATTTAAAAATAGAGAAATTATTTTCATGATGAGAAAAATCTTTAATTAAAATGAACACAAAGTAAAGATTATTAGATAACTTCATTTCGGGTCAATAGCTTAAATTACATGAATTCAAAAACATGGGTTTGCATAGTTCTCTAATTTAAAGATGTACCTTTTTTTACCCCCACAAAGGAGTAATACTAGTTGATTCCTAAGTCTGTCCATCAAGAGGTAGTGTTACTTGAAAAAAGTAACAGCTTATGGATATGGTTTACACCAGCGTTTCTCAACCTCTTTCCTCACAGGCCCTACTATGCCTTTCCCGAAAAAAATTGAAAAGTTATAAAAAATATAGTTATTTTCAATATCATAATCGTAATATTCGAATACAAAGGAGACTGAAACAATTATTAACCACCAAAGAATATGTGAATCACTTTAGTTTTGGCGTATTCTCCTCCACAAATAAAAGTAAACACAGTGTCACTCAAAACCTACCACAGATGACAACGACAAGAAAATTGAAACCACTTACTCGTAGGCTAAATTAGCTAATAAATCAATTTTTATCTTGCCTTATATATCTGTTGGTTGCCAAATTGCGATTTAGGTAATTTATTAAAAAGATCTAGATGCTCATTGTCAAAAAAATATTCTTGGATCCCACGCTCATGTTCTATGGGTGGAACATACACTCCACGTTGGGAATCACTCGTTTAGAGTTTTCGGCAACCGAAATAATGGTTAGAAGTTATAAGAGATACATATCAGGGTAATAAACAATACTATTTGAAATCGAATCACACTACCATTTACCTTTGCCATATATTAATATTAAGTATAATTAGGAGTGAATTAGGCAGAAATCTGCTATTTCGAAAATTATGAATATTTCTTATATCCTCTACTGACTGTATCGCCATTAAGAAGTAATTTCTCATAATCCACTTGAAAAGCTGCAAACTTCTATCATCAGTCTACGGTACTATATGTTCTTGGTATGTAAAATTTGCTTTAATATGGTTAGAAAACATTGCTCTCTTAATAATATCATAAACTAATCTTGTAATAAACGTTTAAACTTTACCCAAATCCAGTTCTACATTCTTAACGGAATTACCTAAACATTTACATCAAAGAGATGCTTGTTAACCCACAATTTAAATGTAGTTTTAAATTCGGGGCAGGAAAGGTAAGTTCCCTTGAATAATTTATAAAAATATTCTGAATAAATTTAAAGGCTGAATTTGAGCGAACAGATATGAAGATTACGTCACTAGAGGAGTCCGGGAAATTAATTACCCCCAGAGAAAAAGATTGACATCTCCTTCATTCTCAAAGAGGTGTAACGTCGTAAAATATCGGGTCAGGGAACAAAAAAATTACCCAAATTCCTATAACAAGAGAGAGAGAGGAAAAAACTCCAATTATTCAGAGTTTTTGCAGCATTATTTTGAGGCAATAATCTAAAAATCAAACACGAAAGTTGCCGTGTAGTTTAATTAAGTATAAAAACCCACCTTTGGAGAGATCCCGTTGATTAACACCTGGCCTTCTCCTGCCGAAGGCACAATTTAAGGAATCTTTGCTGAGGATCTAATTTTTCGTCTCTATTCCCCCTTTATTCTAGTGTCCATTTCAAATCGTAATCTTGTCTGTTCACTAAATTAATATTAGCAATTGAGCGCTTTAAGCTGATTTAAAATGGCTGATTTTCTTCATATCATCACTGTTATCCATTAATACAGTGAACAAAATAGATCGAGAACGGACTAAAAAATTTGTCCACAAATTATTGTTCATCTCATTTGCTATAACAATTAAAATTCTTGACTGAAGACGAATTTGAAGGGTAAATGGCATTAATCATTAATAACATTTTACATGAAATTGACAAAAATAAGTTCTATAATGGGTTAAAATAATTAAACGTCCTCAGGTAAGAGCAAATAATATATTTACTACATAGGGAGGTTTTGCAATAAAGAATGTTCGAAAAAATGAGATAATAAAATAAGAAATGGGATGGTTGGAGTAAAAATATGTCTAAGATAGGATAGAAGACGGTAAATGATGTAATCTGATTCAACCAGAGCCAGAAAGTTGTAAAAAATCCGGTTAGAAGAGAAAAAAGTAAAATAAAAGAAAAATTAAAAATTGTAAAACAGGCATTTAAATAAGAGTTACGTTCAAAATATATTCCTCTAGTATGTTTATGTTTGCTTCAACAATTTATTTTCTGTTTTACATTAAAATAGCTTTTGTTTATGGCGAGTATGAAACTAACAGTTTAGGATATTAAATTTGCGATAAAATGCTACTCTTATAAGAAAACCTTAAAATACTAGACAATGTCATTTGAAATTAGAAACCGAAAAATAAACCAATATGAAATCATGACCATAAACTACAAAAGAATTTATGTTATATAGAAATTAAATTGAAAGAAAACAGGTTATCTTTGTAAGAATGTGTTTTAATAGAGAATTGATTAGGATGTGGTAAAGTTATGAAAGATGAACAATGTGATTTAGAGAGTACCCAGATTGAGTAAATTCCTTGGTACCTCGAGATTTTGAGGGTGGCAAAATCAAATTAATCTTAGAAAAGCAAAATTAGGACCGGTGGCGATAAACCTTTCGCTATAATAATAATACATACTAACATAAGATTATAAGAGAAAGAAGCCAGAAAGTAGAACTTGCGGTTAATTTCAAGGATACTCGCCTTTTAGAATATTCTTACACAATTTTAGTGTGAGTCTAAGCGATTTTTAAATAAATTTATAGATTATGACTCGACGATGTTAATTAGCAAACGATTTGAGAAATTAACCACTTTCTGCATAAAATAATTCTTAGCTATATTTATCTCAAATCTCCTGTTCCTCAATTTATAACAGTGACTTCTTGTTCTTTCACATACGTCTAACTCGAAGAAAGAATCCACTTTTACGCTATCATATCCCCACAGTCAAACGCATGTTCAAAAGTTTCGACTCCAAATTGTGGGTTTTCTGTAATGTCACATTGTAAGATTGAATGAGACATCCAAAGGAACCGCAAAATTAATATTTTGGAGTTTTATGAAATGGTTGATGGTGAACCAAAAGTAACATTCTATGAAGGGGATTCCGAATGATAAGTGCTCTAGAATGAGCACGTTTTCTAATTATAAATACCTCACCTTTTCATTATGATCTATAAATCTCTAAAAGTAGATGATTAAACAGCTTAGTCATATTTTTAAAAATTCTTGTCATTTTATCAACCATTCACTTATTTTTACAGTAATACTTCAGTTTAGGGGCGCACGATAGGGGGCGCTGTTTCTGGGCTTCAATCTAGGCCTTATGACATCAGACGCTAGGTTTCATTTAACTATATTTGTGAAACTAAACCATCAATTTCACACACTGGCAACTCTTAATTCAACCTTATTTCAAACATTGACAACCCTGAAACCGAGTAGTTAAAAGAGCGCAATACCTATGAATACGGTTTGTCGACTTCAATAAGACCTTTTGTTAATTCCTCGGTCAATTAAATAGACTTTTCTATAGATTGTGGTCTCATTTAAAAGAAGCGCAGCTAAATTATAATAGTGGAAGTGGAGATAGGGTAAAGCTGAAGATCTGCGTCACGCGCTCGAGTTACGGCTCGTGAAGAGAATCGCCCTGCGATGACCCTAAGATTTAAATCAATTGGGGAGGTACTGGGGGCACAGCCTCCCAGTATATAATCATAATTGTTTTATAGAATAATGTTCTCAAGTTTTTGTTAATTTTATCAAATCGTTTCTACGCATCTGAACGAAACATAAAAGCAACTTGGTCCCGATAGATTTCGGCTGAAATCTATTTCCAAAGTAACTAAAAACATTAAATTTTTGGCGGCAATGGCCTAAATTAGGCGGCGTTATTGTCTTTGTTATTTTGATAAACGTGCTATCGGCTCTGTCCGTTTATCGAAATAATAAAGACGATAGTGTCGCCTACTTTTAGCTATTTTCGTCAAAAAATCAACATTTTTAGTTACTTTCGAAATTAGGGGCTTCACCTTTTGACGTCTGACGTCATAAGGTCTAAATTGTAGCCAAAATTTGTAGCCCAGAAACAGCGCCCCCTATCGTGCGCCCCTTAACTGAAGTATTACCATTTTTACCAGTAACTAAATAATCTTTCTTTCTCATATTTAAAGTAATTTTAAACCACCTTGAAAAATAAAGAAAAGTCTATAATATTATTATTTTGGCTTAGAAAAATATAAAATTTTGGTAAAAGCCTATAGATAATAATTACAATCTCATTTATTCTATATATTTAATATAAATCTTTGAATTAACGAAAACAGAGAGCATTTTTTTTAGAACGTCCAAATGAGAGATATAGTGGCATTTGGAAACTATTGAACGAATATGTTTCAGACGGGATTGGTATTTAGACTTAGCCATCAAGTGAGTGTAACTTTATAAAAAACAATTAATATAATAGATTTGTTTTGTTTCTCTTAAGATTAAAATCAAAATAATGTATTATAAATTAATCTTTGAAAACTTCTATTTTAATATCTTTAAACGCTATAAATTTAGTCCAATTCTATCCAAGAAATATGATAAAGGAAATTTATTAAATTGTTTATATATACTAATACAACAATTGTTACATATAATATATATGTAAAAAAAAATGTAAAATAAATTAAATTCTGCAAAATGAAGAAATGCCATTATTTGAATTCAAATTGAATGTATTAAGCGGTCTAATAACGACCAAGTTCGTTTATTTTGGGGCCCTGAATAGTAACTCATTCTTTCGTAGAAATATTAAAGGAAATTGTCTTATTAATTACTTGTATACAATTGAACAGCAATTGTAAGACTTTATAATCGTCTAGGTATTTGTAAAATAAGTTAATGTAACTAGAAGCTTATGTCGAATGTAAAATAATTAATTCCCTCTTGTGAAATGTTAAAATACCACATGTGTGCTAGCCGTTTATGTAAAAAGGGAGCTGGAAGTTGCCTGAGGGAGCGGACGCAGGCCCGGCTGAATGTGATGAGGGCCATGACGCGGCCGAGCGCTGGTGCAACCTTCCCCGTCCTCCGCCTCTACTATCTCCAGGCAGTGCGCTCCCTAGTGGACTACAGTGCACCGGTCCTTGTAGCGCTGCCCCGGCAGCAGCAACAGCGCCTGGAGGTGATACAAAACACCGCCATGAGGACCATGTTAGGGGCACCCAGGTGGTGCACTGCCTGTGTCATGCAGAGTGAGGCCAACCTGGTGCCCCTCACCGCCAGGGTGGATTGCATTGTGGCCTGTCGGGTGGCCAGAGTGCTCCAGCGCGACGTTGAAGGTGTTGCGCAGAGGAGACTCCGAATGGCCTTGGCGCAGGGCATCGAGTGCCTGCGTAACAACAGGTGGCTCGTAAACGTCAGCCTAGCAATCAACTCCCTCAACCGGGCAGGGAACTGGCTGTGGCGCGACCCCGACACCCCCCAACCCGCCTACGTTCCACCACCACCATGGGACCCCCCCGCCGCACACTTCACCGCCACACAGTTGCCCGACAGCAAAGCGAACTGCCTCACCGAGGAGCTGCGCCAGCACGCCCTCATGGCCATGTCTGAGGTCACGGAGCCAGGCAGCGCAGTGTACTTCACCGACGGCTCCGTCGACCCCGACAGCGGGAGGTCCGGCGCCGCCTTCGTCACGAGCGGCTTGACGCAAGCGTGGAGGACATCAGACCACTGCTCCACCCTCCAGACGGAGCTGGTAGCAATCCTGCACGCCCTCCAGCACGCTTTGCTCCGCCGGGAGGCCACTGTGGTGATACACACTGACTCTCGGTCGGGACTACAGGCGCTGGAGCACGCCCACGCCCACGCCTACACCCGGGACAACATCCACCTCACCACCACAATCCTGTGCACCCTGCAGGACCTGGCAGCTCAGGGCAGGCGTGTCCGGCTCCACTGGATTCCCAGCCACGTTGGCGTGCGCGGCAACGATGCTGCCGACGAGGCTGCCAAGCGAGCCGCCCACGGCCCCATCATCACCTGGACCGTGCGCCCCAGCCTGCAGCAGCTCAAGGTGCAGGTTAAACGCAGGGCCGCCCACAACGCCCACCAGCAGCACCGAGAATGGGAAGCATTCAAGAGGCAAGCGGCGTGGTATGCTGCAGCCACAGCCTATCGCCCACTGAACCCATCCTTCCAGCAGCCCAGAGCGAACGGCGTGCTGCTACAGCGTGTGAGGCTGGGCTACTCCACGCGGGAAGAGCTGCACGCCGACTTTGTGGCAGGGAGGTGCGAACACTGCGGCGGCCGCTCCCGGCGCCCACTGGTGCACTACCTCCTCTCCTGCCACCGCCCGCCTCAGGCCAGAGCGAGCGCCAGCCCCTGCCCCTGTAAGAGGCGCCCTTCTGAGGGCGCGAGAGGCAAGAGCCGCCCAGGTGGTCCGCCACACCCCAACAAACGAGCTGCTGGAGGTGCCGAGAACAGCACCTCCTCCGCGCTGATCGCCGCTCACGCCCAGCCGGGCGACAGGTGATGAAGACCGACGCCACCCACTTGCAGCAGACAAGAAACGCGTGGTGCCCTCCACCACGTCTTACTGCACGCCAACACTGACGGGCTGCCCGCTTTGTGTAATGTGTGCATTTATACATGTATTTATATTATTGTATCATATTATTACTGTATTTGTCTTTTTTGTCGTTTTTTTTTTGTTATTTGTTTGTTTTGTTTTTATTTTATTATTATTTGTATTATGATTATGTATAAATGTACTCTATTGCACAATAAACCTATAAAATCAAATGCCTAAAGATGAATATTCGAATCAAGAAGAGACATCTGAAGGCCTTCCAAGTTTACGCCGAAGAAGGTATACTAAATCCAGCTCCACGATTCCTTTACCTTTGAGGAAGACAATTATCACCTTTACCCACCCTATAATCAAACAAGAACAGAGCTTTTTACCCTTTTAGACTCGAAACCTCGTGAATACCAGGCATTCATTGTAGAGGTAAACCGGTAGCCGAATCAAGAAACTCATTTGACAATTTACCCTTGATAATCACGCCACTCGCAAATAGCTTACACAGCCTACCACTATATTTCTACCTCTCTATCTCAGGTTGAGATTAAACTATAGGTGGTAGTATGAAGGTAACTGAGGTAAGCCTCTTTGAAAATGGTGTAATCACCAGAGGTGATTGTCACCGAATTATGGTACCACTCTTGTGGCAGCCAAATGGGTTTATTGATTCGGCTGTCTATTTGCTTCCTCAGTGAATTCCTTGTATTCACTCTAGAGCAGAAAGCTCTCTTCTTGATTAATAGGCTGGTTAAATTGGTGATCGGAGACATTCTTCCAAGGTAAAAGGAATCATGGAGCTGGATTCGAATTTCTTTATTCATCGGGAACTTGGAGTCGTCTTCAGATGGTCTTTTCTTGATAAAAGAATTCATCTTTAAACACAGTCCAGCTCTCGTTTCACATATACGACCCGCGGACATGCGGTATTTTGACTTTTCACCAGAATTAATTTTCATACATTTAATTGGTTCCCATAATATTATTTTTTTTCTACTTACATTAACATCATTTTATAGTATTATTATCTTAATTTTAATCACTAATATCTACATATTACAGAAACAATACTAAACCATTACATTTGTTGTTTTCTTAATTTCAGTGTTTCGTTTATTTTTAGAGTTCATTTTTAAGGTTCTTTAGTGTTACTAAAAAGTTATTTAGTTACTCATGCACTACGTATCTGTTAAGTGAAATGAGAAACATTTGAAATATTAATTCCCTCAGGGTACCAGCGTTCTTTTGAGATCACTCTTCAGATTCCCTTTCAACGAATGTTTTTATGGTTCAACGTGTGAACGTATTATAAAAATTTATACAACTACAAAATGCTCATCTATAAGGTATTTTTGAGCCCTATACGATTATATAACGTGGTTCTTACACCACAAAATCATATTGGATGTTGAATGCATATGCCTCGATTAGAGTCGCCCTTACGACAGCTGCCTTACACTGTTAGATACCCGTAATTCGAATCTCACGTTAAAAATTCAAACGTCTCTCAAAAATAACGTATTAAAGGCAGAATGTTGTTGTATTGATGTTAAAATATTCATAAAGAAACTAAATATACATTAAAAGACGAGAAAGAATGAGTAGAATTTGCATACTCTTTAGGTAGTGTTCCCGGATGGGTTTTAGCCCATTTTGCTAAGATGGAAACAAGGTTCCCGCATAACCTATTTTTATAATTTATTTGTTTATAGATTTATTCATAAGTTATTTATTAATAGATTTATACAGGGAGTAAGACTAGGCAATGATTAGTGGCCTAGTCTTTTCTAGGCCTCAAACAGTCAAATAAAGCCTAGGTAGAATAAGTCATTATGCACTTCCAAGCGAGGCCTAGGAAAACCTATGCCACTAGACAGAAATGAGTCGGACACCGTATATGCTATCTAAAGTTTAAAAATTTACTCAACATATGAATCTTTTACTGTAATTACAAGTCCGGCTTAAACGCTGCCCAATCGCAACGTCGTATCAACCAAGTAGTTCGAGAAGACACAAGTCATCACACAACTTACGATTGGTAGAAGAGTTTTAGCTTCGTAAATTCGATCTCTAAGATCCCCAAGAAGTCGTCGACCCTCACTTATAGACAATCACCGTTTTTCAGCCTGTTTCTAAAATCACGCTAGCTGGCCGAATTGTTTATCGTCAGCCATAGTCATTTTGCATCATATAGAGGAAATGGGAAAGTCAGCAAACTGGACGTATGGATTCCACGTAAACTGACTGAATTCGACCCTCAGCGCCGCTTAACTTAGCTTATAGGTGTCCGTCGGCACGATGACGACCTCTCCCATTCTCCTGACATGGGCACGCATGTGGCTGAGCAGACCCGATCTTTTCAGGAAGACCCTTTTACATTCGTGGCAGTTATGGTCCTCATTTAGGATAATTAGGTCTAACTGGTGTCTCATAGCTCGGGCCTAACCCCTTCTCCTTCGTCTTTGTGCTTCCCGGTGTTGTATCCATTCCGTGATAGTACGCCGCCAAGTTGGTCTGACCTCTACTAATTTTTCAGCTGGGTTGGGTTTATGTCGCAGGCTTTTAACGTTCTTTTTATATGGGTTTATAGCGGGTTTTCTGTCTGCCAGCACGATGGGCACCTTCCCTGAGTTCGTTCTGAAGGACTTGTTTAGGCAATCGTTCGTTCAGCATCCTTATCACGCGTCCCACCCACCTGAGTGTGCGCCTAGCAACAAGCACTTCTATACTATCACAGTTGGTTCTACGCAATATTTCATTGTCTGGTATCTGAACTCTTCACCTTATTCAGAGGATATTTTGGAGGCTACGATTGTGAAAAGCATCCAGCATTCTTATATGTCTTCTATAAGCTGTCCAAGACTCATCCTCGTACAGTAGCGTTGAGAGAGAAAAAGCCTAGCACACGGCTACCTTTGTAGACAGCTTCAAGTTGTGGTTTAAGAAAACCCTGTCTTTTAACCGCCCAAAAGGTGTTGAAGCGAGCTGAAACCGGTTTACAATCTTCCTGTAAAGTGTGCAGTTCGTAGAAATACGCTGCCAAGATAAGTAAAGTGTTCATCTTCATTTATTCTTCATCCGCCGATAATGATAGGGTCCTGCTCTGCGTAGACACCTGTAATGTCTACGAAACGTCGTTTTGATTCGCTGAACTTATTGCTTACTGGAGAGGAGAAATGATTTCAAACTTATAATAGTCTGATAACCAAAACAAGCAAAACAACATCTATATTTTATTTCCACCATAAATTATTCATTAACAAAATTATGTTAATTTTTCAGAGAAAATATTTGGAACAAAATCTAAAACAATAATTCGACAAACACAAAATTTTTCTGCCATCAAAAACTATGAATCATAAATAAACAATTACCGATGGTTCCTTTGTCCTTTCTGAGCAAAACATTATAAAAATTTTAATATAAAAACCATAATGTTATTAACGATTTACAATTAACCCTTGCCTATAAATCCTTACAAATAAAAACCCTCTGAATTTTTTGTTATGTCAGCCAAAGGGGATTTTTCTCTTTTTCGAACGTCAAACATAGAGGATAAATTTGTTATTTAAATTGAAAATTTCTTAGCTGTGCCGTGAATTTAAAATATCAGTGGTTAGCGCCCAATTTATTGGACATGGCTATAGGACGCTCTTTATCCACGGTAAGTGATTTTTCTTAATAAACCAATTAATCAATTGCCTATTCTACCCATTTAAATATCCTGTACGCTAAGGAGTTTGCCTGCTCTGGAGAACACAGAGTATGGTAGAGGTGGCCTGATGGATTGTCAAGGTAAATCAGAATTGCTATAGTAACCAATTGTCGAAGCACCAAGCGCCTTTTTCAGTGTTCATACACAGTTTACCATGCAATCCGAAACACGGGGTGCCACAGCATATGCCCTCTGTCCAGGTAGTTTATTAAAATCGAGAAGCTCATCCGGTGAATAACCAAACGCAATGTAGCTTAAGTTGTCTTGTACTGTGAAAAACCTTCCGAAGTTGCATTGTAGCCCTATCCCTTCGTCTCTTATGATAATTAAAACTGTTATTTCCTTAGCTGACCCTAGCCAGGTTCAGGAGAATTGCGTGTCATTCATATCCCTGGCACACCGGATTGACTTCTAAGAGTATGTATCTCACACATATTTAAACTTATCCTAAATCATCCTTTAATCGAATCCCGTTAAAAGGAACGCTTATCGAGGTTCCTATAAAATTGGAGTTTATCTGAAATAAATTATTATTTTCCTTTCTTAATTACTTGACCATTACCGTCTAATATTTGCTCTAATTGACCATAGTACATCATGTTATGAAAGCGTTTCGATTAACATTTGCCGATAAATCATCACAAACTAAAAACTACTTGATCCTTTTTTTACTGTCCACAAAACCCTTTTTTTTTCTTTCGAACGTCTTACATACAGCCATAATATTGAATATTTCCAATTTTTGCTATGGCAGATTCAATATTTAATAACTTAAAACTGCCGCAAAAAAAATTCAGAAAGAAGTAGGTAACAAATCTTTTACTTCTCCTGTATGATTATGGTTACCTCGACTATTAACCCATTTAAATTCTAATTTTCAACCAGTTTTCTGAAATTTTGCAATATTTTTAGTCAAAATTGGTTATAATTAAATGTTTAAGTTAATTCTATGTTTTATATTGCCAGTTAAAGTGCTAGTAATAGTTTTATTTTTACCGTTTGAATACTATTTGCTTGCTTCTCCCATTAGCATGAAGAGGAAAACTGACAGTTAAATCAATACTAACACCTTCAGAGCTAGAATCTATAGTGAATACAGCATCATTACTATGACTGTTAGATTTTACAGCACATTCTGTGCTTTCAAATTAAAGCAATTGATTTACAGTCCATTCCCTTCCATGATTGCTGGAAGCCTTGCCATAATAGGTAGAATTTCGAGTGCCGTCTCACCATCCATAATATGGTCCGTAATCATATGAGGAAGAATATACCATCACCATAAAGGAATAAATGATTAATTAAGTGCTTAAGTCCGTGATATTATTCAATTCATTCTGTCGGGTGCATTTAAGACGCAAGCATCCTAGTAAGTAGATTTAAAGTGTAATCCGCACGACATTATATAGACTTACCAATTCAATGAGAAGATTAATCCTATTTATACATATATATGCTAGTTCATATTTCCAATTTATGTATATTAAAGTATATTTTTGTATCTGTGTGTTTTAACTATTTTGGACGACCCTTTGGCATTTGATAATCAATCCACTTGGCTCAATTCTCAATATTACATAACTCCACCCAGGACTGCCTTTTACTGAGTGAAAACACACTCAGGAGATCATTATCTTAATTTTGATCAAAAGGTAAGAACCGAAGTTATTCTTATTTACCGGAAGTAGCTAGGGTAGGTGTATTGGCTACACTTCATCCACTTTACCTTGGTGCGGAATTAAAATAGATGCCAAGGAAGTGTGACTGGGATTACCCAGTCACTAACCCTCGACAGTACTCATTATACAATGATTCGTCCTGTAAGTAATATAATTTGTCTCTGTTCGATATCTTTTGTAATTTTAGGTATTCCTTCTTTTTTATCTTCTGTGAACTTTAAATGTTCCTTTTGCTACTCTTCCTGAATTCATCATGTACCTATATATCGGCTCTTTTGCTCTTATCAGCTGATGTCTTGAGCTTCGGAAATGAAGTTGAGTTCGTTTATCGTTGGCGATATAGATATTTCTACAAATACTTGCGGGAAATTATTGATTTTCTTCCATAAATCTGCTGCCGTTTTTCTGAGGGTTTTATTTATTGGTGGTAAGTTGGCCTCTACGTGTAGGTCGCTCAATATTTTCCTATCTCTTTTCCTGGTGTTCGGTATCAATTTTATGGCCTTATTCTGTAATATTTGCATATCTTTTTACCTTGTTTGGGTACCATATGCAATAGTATTGGGGGTAAGTTAGTGTTTTCCAACTCAATGTCATATATATTTTCTCTTGTTCTTCATAGAGATTGCTCGGATTGAATAATGTGATAGTAAAGTTGCGATTGTTCGTTTAATCCTTTCTTTTTATGACTTATGTAACTTTATGATTTTTTTAAACCCAAGGCTTTACCTTCGGATCTAAAATTATACATATCTCCTTTATATATGATATCAGCTGTCTTCACTCTTGCAATAGGAATTACGGTAAATTTTGGAGTGTTCACCTCTAATTTCCATTGTTTTCTTTCATTTCGGATTGGGAATGTTATACATTGGCTAAAATCATCCGCGAACATGATATTCAGTATCTCTAATCTAATTGATGGTAGTATATCAGCTGTATATACTGAATAATGCATGGGCGATAAACACCCGCCTTGTGGCAATCCGGCTTTTATTTTAATTTCTGGTTCCTCTTATTCATTTATCACGATTCTTGCTCTCCTTTCCATGATATATTATCGGAGAGTTCTCTCCAAATTTTTGTTCAATTGTAGATTTAGGATCTTACACTGTAAGCCTCTGATCCAGACTTTATCACAACCTTTTATCTACACCTTTGAGCAGTAAATCTATATACCTTTTTTTTTGCTTTAGCTTGTGTTATTTTTTCGTGCATTTTGCCGAGGCCCATGGTGGTATCACTGCTCTTCCGGAATCTAAGCTTGAAATTATTATAGATTATTGGGCTCTATATAATCTATTAATATTATTGCTTTAATAGTGTTATAATGCTCTTATGATGCCCTTCGGAACATTGTTGAAGTTGATCTTTGTGAGCCCTGATGGTCGTGGTGCTTTATGTTTAAATGAGTGAATTACGCTCATTATTTCTTCATCCGTTTTTATAGCCTGCTTCCCCATTTGTTCTTCCATGTTAGGCTCCACCAAATGTGTTGGGGGAATCCTGTTGATGTTATTACATAGGTAATCATGCACTCTCTCGTCCGTTTCTTCGCAGAAGTCTTTGTCTTCTTCAGGTGCAATTGAGAAAATTGCCTCACGCTGCCGTCTGAATTTTCATTCTTTTTTCCTGATCTTCTTGGATAATTTTAGCATTCTCATCATTAAGTTTTGTTTTTTTCTTGGTTTTGACCTTCTTGTTCTGTTCATTGCGCTCCAATTTTTATTTGGTGTTTTAGTAAAATCTCTCTGACTAATAATTTTAGCCCAGCTTTTTTCTGGCAGTTCATCTATTATTAAAATCATTTCTGATTTAAATCTCTTAATTCGTTATATTCTTCTGGGCTAGGTCCTCCTAGTCATTTTGAATTATATGACATTTTGATTTTTTTATTTTATTTACCAACTTGGTGGCCCACTTGCGCTGTTATTTAATTCGTAATTTATTTTTGGTAAGTATTTCGTGTCTGCGGTCAACGGACGGGACCAATGGCTTATATTTGCATAGAAATAGATATTACTCTTACCATCATCTGAGCTTCCAACTTATGTTAAAGAAGCAGGAGTTGATTTTGGGGCATTTTGACGTGGCTATAAATGCTACTTCTAATGTGGTACTCCTTCTTCTGTTGGAGGCATGTACATGCAAAAGCAGCATTCATGGCGACGTCAAAATGCTTGAATACCAACTACGACTTCTTCAACATAAGTTGGAACTTGGCCAAGCAAGTGGCTTGTCCCGTTCCTTTGCCTCATGTACCATGCAAGGATGCAAAGAACCAACTTTGCGGCTATGGATTACCCCATACACTAGTCTGGACTTATCTTGAAACTGACGAATCAGCGAAGAGCTCAGACGATAGTCAGAGTAATGTTTAGTCTTCTGCGAATGTAAGTAGGCGGGACCGACTTGGACCCTTTAGACGGATGGCAGTTTTGGGAATTCTCACCACAGAAGATTTCACGAAGGTAATCCAGTTTTACAACCTTTAGAAGCGAGATTCATCGTTTTTTAAAGAATATTCTGAAGAGAAAGTGACCGCCTGACGGTATATTGACTTGACAACGTACAAGGACGAACTTTAATTTTCTAACCACCCTTGTTAGGGCGAGTCTGTTATGGAAGCTCAAATTCTTCATAAGTACCCATTCAAGCAGAAGCCATATTAGAACCGGGCGGCTAACTTGGCGGCTAGTCTGGACTTATCTTGAAACTGACGAATCAGCGAAGAGCTCAGACGATAGTCAGAGTAATGTTTAGTTTTCTGCGAATGTAAGTAGGCGGGACCGACTTGGACCCTTTAGACGGATGGCAGTTTTGGGAATTCTCACCACAGAAGATTTCACGAAGGTAATCCAGTTTTACAACCTTTAGAAGCGAGATTCATCGTTTTTTGAAGAATATTCTGAAGAGACAGTGACCGCCTGACGGTATATTGACTTGACAACGTACAAGGACGAACTTTAATTTTCTAACCACCCTTGTTAGGGCGAGTCTGTTAGGGAAGCTCAAATTCTTCATAAGTACCCACTCAAGCAGAAGCCATATTAGAACCGGGCGGCTAACTTGGCGCAGGGTAAAGCATAGTCCGGGAGGGTTATACCCGTGCGAGTGGCCGACTTGAGTGTATGTAAATGGAGCAAAGAGTTCCAGGGCTAGGTGTTAGGTAGGCAGGTAAGGCTACCGTCTCTTCAACTAAATAAGCCGGGTAGATAACTAGATAGGGCAACACCCTTTATATACCTTCAGCGTCCCTCTCTCTCTTTTTTCCCTTTTCACCTTGCAGTCGATGAGGAAGACAAAGAAGAAAATGGACTCCACTATACGGGTCCATTTTAAAATTAGGAAGGGCTCGAAAAAAATTGATAGAACAAATGTTTTTTCGGATAATTTATCTATGCTAAACTCGGACTTGTTTTAGTGAGGCTGCTAGATTACTTCAATTCGTGCCTCACAATTTGTCAGAACGAGAAAGATGAAGATAAACTTCTTTCAGAAAGAGCGTTAGAAGAAGTAAACACTATAGGATTGGAAGCTAAGGTGCCCTCGCCCCAGAGTGAGGCCCAGAAAACGGTATATTGCCATCAAATAAACCCCTGGATTTGTGAATATTTGGCAGAATAATTAAATGAAGAAATCAAGAGAGCCCAGTCCTGGATGAAAATTAAAGAGGTAATTAAGTTTATCAATCGCGCAAACAACACAGAATATTCACATGCGTTAAAATTTATATTTCGCGAAACTATCATGGCAAGGAAGGCAAAAGTGATCAGCATACTCTCTTTCAACCTCAAGATAACCCCCGAACAAGTTAAAAGTGATGAATTTGTTAGTGCACAGACCTGTTTTAATTGTGTTGCACTGGAGAACTACGTCACCACGGATTGCCCGATGAAAGAAATAAAGTGATGCTCTGAATGCATGCTAAGGTCACTGTTAAGAAGATTCAACCGAAAAACAACGTTATCGATATCAAGAAGGGGGAATCACTAAACATGTTAGCATGCATCCTTCATGCACACGTTCTCAATATATCAAAAATAATTGGCTAGACCAGATGCGGTTCCCTTAGAACGCCCTCTTAGCGCGGACATCCTAAGCTTCCAGTACAAGCCTGCGAGAAACGGCCAGCCCCAAATGCAGAAGAAGACCTCAAGCCAATGCAAAGCCTCGGAGCCTAACCAGGTGGCGATAAGGGACCCAAGACTCAAGAGGAACATACAACAAAGTCATAAAAAGTGATGGAAGTTGAGGCACCCCAGACAACATCAACAGCGAGGAGGATGCCCCAGAATTGCAATCCCATGAGGAAGCGAGCGTTGATCTGTATCCTGAGCTAAGAAAAGAAAGTGAGGAGAAACACAAAGATTTTAATTTAAGGTTTTTCGCTCTGAAGAACAAAATCAAAAAGGCCTATTATAAGTACGAATTTGAGGACCCGTACTCAAATCGCGAGGTATATAAAATTATAATGGGTAGCAATTTGGAAATCCCCCACGACCTATGCTATACAGTGAAAAAGGAGGAGTTCAAGAAGAAAAGAATCGGAAGGACGAAATCGCATATCGAATAGGAAGCTTACAAGGCAGAGAGAAGAGGAGGTCACAAAGAAAGAAAGTAAAAATAATGGGTTATACTAGGAAACTAAAGATAATAAGTCATAACGTCGCTAGGTGGAATGATAAGAAGTTCACTCTAAGTAACGCATACATAAAGGAAGATCCGGAGATAATTCTGCTCAACGAGAAAAATATTGACCATGAGACAGATAAGATTAAATTGTTCACTTATAATGTACTAACTAAAACTGCCGGCGACGTCAATTTTGACGGCGTTGCAATTTCAATACCGAACGATTTAAGCGTCAAGAAGCTCAAAGACCTAGACGAAGCTTATTTAGCGATAAGCGTACGAACATCAACTGGTAAATGTAAATGAACAACCTCTGCCCCCCTTACGTTATTTGGAGACCACGTGCGATTGTATCCCGCCATGGAAAACGTGACTTCCTGTTCCGGAACATTCGAGAAGTTTTGACTCTTGGGTGTGTTGGGAAAATACCTCCCTTTCCTGCGAATTTGTCCAGAGCCCTCCCCATGGCGACGAGGAAGGAAATAGACCATTCAGCCACAAACGTGTCCCTACATGGCAGAGAGTACAAGTTTTGGGATAAACTAGACAATATACTAAAAGAAGAAGAGAAAAGATTGATAGAAATCCCGTTAAACCACAAGATCATCAACTGAGGGAATTTTAGGAGCGGGAAACACGACACAAGGGAAGAACCGCCACCAATATTTACAATTAAATGAAATTGCAGAGCTACTGCATACAAGATCAAACATGAAAATCTACAATCAAAAAATAAGATGAAAATGAGAACAAACAAAGAACTATAGATGAGGCATGAGAGTCTCCCTCTGAGAAGGCAGAAGACTGAAGAGAAAGAATCTGCAAGAAGAATCCAAGAGAATGCTAGTCACCTAGCAACTAACACTAACTCTCACTTATTCCCCTTCACCACTTTAATTTAACACCTACTGACCACTCTACTCTCATTAAATACTTTTATCTTCTATCTCTTTCAAGACGTTAGACCGTTTAGATGGATAGCAGATTTCAAAATTATTACTAGCGAAGATTTTTTTCCTCCAATCCAGAAGTTCCTAATAAGTGAAGTTAAATTCAATTCAACATAAAGAAGACCCAGAAAAGACGATTACCGCCTGAGAGGACTTAGACCTGACACCTCTACCAAGATGACCTTTCCTATCCTGTACACCCTTCTTAGGGCGAGTCGGTTAGGGAACCTTAAAGTCTCATCCAATCAGGACGGCTTAAATTTCATATTTAGAACAGCAATACACCGCATTGAGAGATGCCATCGAGCAAGATGGACCCTAAGGAGGAAATGGGGCCTGTCTGTAGCGGATAAAGGAAAAAACTCATTACAGTCATAGCAGTAAAAAGGAAAGCTAGATGGGACCAATTTGTGGAGGTTATATATACCAAATTAAGTTCTACCAAATTCTGTAATAAAAATTAATACCGCAAGAGGCAAGAAACATCCAAGGAGCAGGTTCTATATTCAATATAAGGGGAAAGAAGCAAAAGAGCCCCAGGAGGTCAAGGCCGCATTCCGCCGCGAGCACTGGAAAGGGATGTTTGATATTTTTCTGGATGAAAACGAGGACTTCGACACGGATCATGAGTTAAGGATCCTGGAGGAACTATGTAGAACAACATCGCCTTGATATCGCCTCCAACAATTATGAATCCCCAACGTTACTAGAAGAGAAAGTCATAGAGCTGGTGACCCTCCAAAAGCTCAAAAGTACTCTCCTTAAGACCAAGCAGAAGGTGCCAAGAGAATCGGGTATGACTAGGGAAAATTCAAATTTTAATCCATGCGCCGGACTCCTTTCTCAATAGAATAGTCCTAGTCTTCAATGGCACCATCAGTTCGTGTTATTTCCCGGACTCAATCAAGAGAGGAAAAATCATATTTCTGCCAAGGCCCAGCAAGCCTTCTGACAAACCTGGCCACTTTAGACCAATATCCCTACTGTAGACATTGGAAAAGCTACTAGAAAGGGCAATAGATAACAGACTAATGAGATATCTAGAAGAAAGATCCCTAATATCGTAACACCAACATGGTTTCGGAAGTGTAGAGGCACCAAAACAGCTCTAGCCGTCGTCGTCAAGACAATCGCGAAGGCGAAATGTGAGAACTATACAGACCTTGTGCTTGGGGACGTCCAAAAAGCTTTCTAAAAAGTTTTTAATATCGGCCTTAAGTACAAGATTAGGAGGTTGTGCCTACCCCAGCATCTTACGATATGCCTTTGCGAATCTTTCACGGATCGGGCAGCATATATCTTGGTAAGGGGGCTATGGCAGAATGATCTTCAAGGTCACTCAGGGGATCCCACAGGGAGGCTGCATAAGTCCCAGCCTGTACATTATCTTTACTATGGACTTACCGAGCACTGTCTACGGTCCACGAGATATATCCAATTTGCCGACTATATCACTATAATAGCAAATAGCCTATACTGGCACGCTCAAAACATGGCAAGGGTTACAGCAGCAGAGATTGAGAAGAACAATAATTACGAACGCAAATGAAAGATCCGCTCAAACGCAGACAAATTTTCAATCGTGCCTATAGGAAGAGGCCACCTTTCAGAGTTCAAGTCGAAGAAAATAAGTATCACTACGAAAACGAAAGAAGAGTACTTGGACTCAAGATCACCTGACACGGATACGGTAAGCACGTAACGGAGAGAACTAGCCTGGCCAAGGCAATTCAACCCAAGTTGTCCCAGCTCAGAGACAGTGTACATTATCAGCAAAACCAGAAGAAGCGAGCATAGGAGGCTGAGAGACCTACACCAAGAGATTGATCTCACATCCATATATGTATTTCTTCAAAACAGAGCGTGTAAAGTGTGGGGCAAGCTAAACAACATGCTAAGTGATGAAGACAGAAGAGCTATTAAAATCCCGTATGACTATAGAATAAAACAGAGGAAACTTTACGAGCAGGAAACCCGACGCAAGTGGCAAACCAACTCGTATTTATACATAAAATTAAGATTGCTAAGCAATTGTATAAAACAACGAGAATCAAATTAATCTGCATCAGACCAAAAATAGAAAATTAAGAACAAATAAAGAGGTAAAGAGGTAAGAAAGCATCCAACTTATTAAGACCTAAGATTAAAGGATGAGAAGCAGCAGTAAGAGCCCAGGAGATGGTTGGTCACCCAGCAACTAACAATCTAGTTAACGAATTCCCTTTCCCCACTTAATTTACAATCTCTATCCACCTTACTGCTGCTACACACTTTTATTCTCCCTTTTTTAATACGTATGACGTAAGACGACGTGTACCCTTTGTGGAAGGATAGGTAGTTATTGAAGAGTCGACTGGAGGCCACTCCCTACCCTTCTCTGCCAATCGGGAGAGGAAAGTGAAAAGGGGTCTGTACGGCGATGAATCTTTCCCTCCTACTTACAAAAATATTATTGTCTTAATTTACTTGTAATACCTTGTCCTAACACCCCAACAAACAGCCATGCCCCTTCCTCTGTTTTGCCCTACCGATTCGCAAAACTTATTGACCACCCCTCGTACAGTATACAGCAGACTTAAGAAAAAGGGGCTAGAACCTTTGAAGTTCAACAAGGAGGTCAACTCATCGGCCATATTTAAAATCCATATCACGAAAAAGACAAACAAAGACTTAATCGAATAAGTAAAAGGAAATGAAAAGGCATGGGAAACAGAAGAGAACACAAATAACGAGAACAGAGAGACGGTAAACTACTAAAAGAACAGAAATGGACACTTGAATATGGAAATTAAGAAATTAAAATGCTAGAAATTAACACATGAGGATGGATAGACAAAGGAATTATGCAAGAAAAGTTATCGAGAAATATTAAACAAATGTTATAGTAATATCAGAACATGGAAGAAACATAGAAAACTAGAAAACAAAACAAAACAACTACCATAGAACGTCAAATGGAATTAAACAATATTCTTGTCGCCACAAGATACCAGCCACCCAGCCGCCACAAATTACCGGTGAAAAAGTTTTCTAACCTGTTCAACAATTGGACGCCGGCCCTTCTGATGGGTGATTTAAACGCCCATTGCGAGGCATCCGGGTATAGATCTATAAACAGGGTGGGAAAATAACTTAATACACTTATCACTAGATGGACACTACAAAGACTGGGACCTAACTTCCCGACGCACCTACAAAGAAAGTTCACTACAAAATCGGACATCTTCCTTGCTACCTAAATCTGCCTAGATAACAATTTGATGGAACTAATTGAGGTCCCTTGCAGGGAACACATTACAACTCTAAAGCATATAGACAAGAAACCTATTCAAATCCCTTCGAGGAAATGGTAGGCATACCACAGAACGGGGTACAAAGAATTACTTCGGACGTATGTACCTGACCCGCTCTGAAAATAGAATTACTATTACTAATTATGAAAAAAGAGAGAAATGGGATTAGTACATCAAGAAAATAGATGTAGAAGCATCACAAGGGAATTTTGAAAACATTATAACAGAGTAAAGTCACAGAGAGTAATGCATAGAATGAAAATTAGGGACGCAGGGAACAACATTTTAGAAGATGGAGAAGAAATAGAGACATTGTTCAGATAGCACTGGAGAAAAAAATTTCAGGTAAAGAAGATAATGAGAACTATGACATTGAATTCGACTAATCATATCGTGGACGAATTAAATGCAAAATTTAAGAAAACATGCCCCTTATATTTTTCCATGAAGGAAGAAACCACAACGATGGAACAGATGAAGTCATTACATCAGAGTAAATAAATGATACAATAAAGAGCTTCCAACAAAGAGCCTCAGGCAAATCGGGACTCATCAGATTAAATCACCTGGAAGCTCCTCCAAACCTACTAGAAGGAGCAAGAGACATTTTTAATGCCTGCTTAAACACGGGATACATTCCCGATGAAATGAAACTAGCAAGGATGATATTCATTCTCAAGGTCGTAAAACCAATAGATCAAGTGGGTAACTACCGCTACTTCTCGCTAATAGAATTTATCGGTCAAGTATTAAAAAAAAACAATAATCAACAACAGACTGTCGAAATACTTCGATAATAACGGCATAATGAACAGCCGTTAATTTGGCTTCCCGCAAAGATTAGCACAGAGATAGCTCTAGATGTCATACTAGAGAAGAATTCGAAAACAAGGAGAGAAAAAATGAGCGTGGAGATAATCTGTCTGGAGGTGTCTAAGGCATTCGGCAAAGTTTGTCAGAAGGGTATGAAATTCAAGATATTAGATTTGGAATGAACAAGTTTGAAAGGACATCATGCGATTATGTAATGAAGAGAAGAATTTGAGCTTTCTGCCGGTTTGCTTGCCATATGGCGGATATTTGAGATCTTCTCTCTATTCAATCTAGATCGCACATATAACACCACCCAGAAATGAGGGTTGACTAAACATTCACTTCGATGAGGACATCGGTCAGCTGATAGCCTCCTCTTATAGGAACGGACCCATGCAAATTAGAAAGACGGCAGAAGAGATAAGAAGCATCTATAGATACGAAGAAGAGGCAACATTAAAAGCAAAAGGGATAAATCTAAATGATGCCCGTGTACAGGACAGACCTCTCAGTTGTAGATGTTGAAGGAGATTCGACAAAAGTTTTAACGGGCTTGAGCTGACGATTACGATATCAGGTTACAAAAAGCAGGTTACTAAGAGGGAAAAACGGAAGAAAAGTTAAGAAACCTCAGCATGATAAAGAGTAGGTAGAGGAAAAAACTACTCTAAACTATAATTGCAAAAAATAGCCAGGAACATCATTGGAAAGAATGAGAACGAAATATGAATTGATTTAACCAACCAAATTGCCCAGGGAAAAGGATGTAAGAACATAGTTCATTTCCAAGTTTTTCGTGGATTGATGAAAGAGGAGAAGAGGAGGAAGAAAAAATCCAGAACTAGATAAGGAGAAGAATACTCAAAGACGACCAAGATTAATAAGATAACTGAAGCATCACCAGCGAATAGATTATAGACAATTATAACTAGAAGAATAGCTAGAATAGATACATATAGAGAATTATGACAAGAAGAATAGCTAGGATAGCTAGACATATAGAAACCTACACCAGTTTTAGTAGGAATAGTTACTAATGACAGCTTGAACGCCTTATCTACAAAATACTACATTGAGAAAGTTACAAATAAACACATACAAAAACGAATATGCGCGATACTTACGCGCAAAAACAACTTTATGACGGTAGCTATAACGACCTGTAATGGACAGAGATTAGCCTAATCTCAAGGCAATCTAGCATCTCATTGCAAACCTTTTACTTTCTTAAGTTTTCAGCAATTATTTTTCATTTAACCAATCACATTTACATACATGATTCAGAGTAGATACGTGGGACATGGGTCACTCACATACATGACTCAGAGTAGATACGTGGGACATGGGTCATTCACATACATGACTCAACGTATATACGTGGAAAAGGGGTCATTCACATAAATGACTCAGAATAGATACGTGGCACATGGGTCATTCACATATATGACTCAGAGTAGATACGTGGGACATGGGTCATTCACATACATGACTCAGAGTAGATACGAGGGACGTGGGTCATTCACATACGGGACTCAGAGTAGATACGTGGAACATGGGTCATTCACATACATGACTCAACGTATATACGTGGGTCATGGGTCATTCACATACATGACTCAGAATAGATACGTGACACATGGGTCATTCACATACATGACCTCAGAGTAGATACGTGGGACATGGGTCATTCATATACATGACTCAGAGTAGATACGAGGGACGTGGGTCATTCACATACGTGACTCAGAGTAGATACGTGTGACATGGGTCATTCACATACATGACTCAGAGTAGATACGTGGAACATGGGTCATTCACATACATGACTCAGAGTAGATACGTGGGACATAGGTCACGATAAACAGCAACAATCTAGAATAAGTAGATACAAGCTACGCATAGTGGTGGTTCAGATTCTAAGTTAAACTGTAGATCCCATGATTAACTAAGTCCACGTTTTGTCTTCTACTACCACTCTATTTCCTCACAGTCCAATCAGGAAACTTTCTTCTTGCCCTCCCTCTCACTCCTACCCACCGTACCCACAGTGCTTGAGCTTGCCTTGGATCTGGACTGTGTGGCTCTGGGTAACTATGAAGGAGTGCCAGGCCTCGCCTCCCGCCTCCCTGTTACTCTAAACAAGCACCAGAGGAGCGAAAGGTCAGTTATAAAGAACCTTCTACCACTTGTGGTAGTTTCTCTTATTTTTCACCCCTCTCTCCTCTTTATATATATATATATATATATATATATATATATACTCGTATATATAGGAAGATGAAAACAAAGCACACTATTAATAAAAGCATCTTGCATTAAGCAATTTATCCTAAATTGCACTATTTAATTTTAGTATTTTCTGAAAACTAGAAATTTTGACCCTTTACTATCTTAGTTTCTTAGTGCCGATGATGAGGCTACGACCTCGAGATATTCGACCCTAGACAAATATAGATGCTCTTATCAATAGCTGCTTGGTTTTCACCTTCCTATCGAAACTCCGATTTGGAAGAAGCTCAACAGTTCATGATATATATATATATATATATATATATATATATATATATATATATATATATATATATATATATATATATATATATATATATATAAATTATTGTTTATATTTTACAGCGGAAGAGGCATTGCTCAGTTTCTTGGTCATCTTCTGGGGCTAAACTTATAATCTAAACAAATTCAGTTAATTAAATACAAAATATTTTTAAACATTTTACAAGTTTTTGATGAGCAGCATTCAATGCATTGTTTAATATTAAAATAGAAAAATAAATTTAAGATTAAAATGACAAACTTTGAGTTTAAAATGAAACTACTTTTGACCGCACACATGGTAGAAAAAAAGAACTCGATGTCACGGCAATCTACCTAAAGTTGCGCTGCTTACAGTTACCGATAGGAAATAAATGTTGGTAGACTTCTAGTAGTTATTTTCTTCATGGATAATGCGAGCTTCAGACGTGAGCTCTTCTTGAAATAAGGAGTTTTATCAGTAATTCAATGATAAAAAGACTCCCCTTTTGCAGAGTTATGTCAAAATACTGACCCAGGGCACTAAGAACTTTCAGAAGCATTAAATGAAAGTTAGAAAAGAGTTTATATTTCTTTCACACAAACAAAGCTTAACACTAAATTCTTAAACCATGTGACGAATACGATTGAAAGCATGGTGTAGACAAACAAATCGTTGTTTAAAAACCAAAATCACAATATTTTGTATATAAAAATATATAAAAATAATAAATTAGCATAGCGGGATTGAGAATTAAAATATTAATTTTTAAATATCCGCTCCAAGCAAGATAGATAATTAACAGAGAGGATATGTGACCAAAGAATTCGTTATCTCTCACCTACACCATCCTTAAACTGGTTTTCAGCGAGTTGATACGTTGCAAATTGCGGGTTTATCATTGAGATTGGAAGAGCAAGTTTAATTATCAAAAAGAAGCGTTGTTTTATCATTTTAAGTATAAAGGAATTGGCTGCATTTTCGCCTAATGAGTTTAATTTTTTCTCCTTATGATTAATGATAGTTATTTTTAGGATTTACGATTATTTTGACAAAGAAGAACAACTTTAAGGCAACGCACTTACGTAGCTTCTAATTTACGCACGGTTAATTTTTTTGACGAAATTTGTTTTTTTAAAACTGGATTTTTCTATGCAAGAATACATAAACATGATACAATAAGAAAACAACCCTGCACTCGTAGTTTTCCAGGATCTTATTGGATGTTTTAATTTTACAATTAAACAACACACATTTTAAAGCGTGGTATTCGAAGAACACCTCGTATTAAACTATCTTCAAATAATGGTAGTAATATTAAGTTAGAAACAGGTAAGTAATTGAAAGAAGAATTAATAACATGTCTAAAGATAATTGTTAATCAAAATTTACCCCTTTTTAATCCTTAAGTTTTATAATACTACTCAACTTAACTCACCAGGTGCGGTACGCCATGAAATGTATGGCCAGGTTTCTTGATTTTCTCATATCCAAAACTGTGTATTAATAACAGGTTTGTGTTCTTCCAAAAAATGTCCCTACAAGCAAGCAAACCTGCTCTCAAGTCTATGCCACCCTAAAGACTAGTTATTTAGGTTAAATAATTTGAATGAATATAAATCAAGCAAAAACTTTGATTTTTTCCTTGAAAAGTAATATTTCTTATTTAAATTGTATTTGTGTTTCTTTGTCTTCTAAAAATAATTGGTCTAAAAAAAATAATAAATAAATTATTTGAACTAGGCATCATATGTAGCTAAATTATTTGTCACATGAAGGTCATAAAAAATTCTACATAACCGTGTAACATATAGATTAATGGATTATCTATTCTGCTGAATAACTTGTGACAACGTTAATTTGAGCATCATTTTATACATTGGTGAACTACTTGAAGATATTAAACACAATTCCTTTAGTTTAGTATTTAATGTATCTATTGTCAATTAGAGCTTAAATTCTTAACTGCAGAGATGGTCTTAGTCTTTTGTACCAAATTACTGTCGAAAGAATTGAGAGCTCTAGATAAAATAGCAAGCAAGAAAATATCAGGCTATCTGCGATTATTTGAGAAATGAATTTGCAATTATATAAAAAAACGCATTTAAAAACAAGAAAGATGTAAATAAATCTCATGATGGAAATGAGAGGCCAATAAATTAATAACATGTCAGAATAAAATAGACAGAGGTACTGAGATGACAAACAAAATGGACCTGAATAAAAAGATGCAAAGAGGATGTTATAAGGAAACAAGAAAAAGGAAGAGAGAAACTGTTAGCCAGTTTTTTAAAAAGAACTTCAATGCTTGAAACTTAATCCACTTTTTTTTAACTTGACCAGAAAAGTGTTGTAGACTATTTGCTATTCAATATTTGACAGACTTAGGAATAAATAGGTGCCGAAACAAATCTTTTTAAAAGAGAAACATTGTTCGCAATGAAAATGCATAAATTATGTCTCGTACAATAGAGAAAAAAAGAAACTCAACAAATCCAAAGGATAAAATATGGTGACTTTAATCATTTACTAGAATTAAAATAGGTTATTGATCGGCTAAGGACTACAAATGCTAAGTAATTTCCCCAAATCATTCATTCTGATAAAGTATATAATAGGTAAAATATCGCCGATATGCAAGATAAGGAACTTCAAAATGTAGAGAAGGTTAGTCAAACCTGAAGAAGCTGCTCGAATGTTTCTAGCCTAAAATAAGAAAATATTATTATTTTTTACAAGGGCGGCGGCTTCGCCACTCTTCTTTGCAAGAGAAGCTGACGCTTCGCAGGCAGGCCTTCGGGCTGAACCCTACTGCCTATTAAAAAATATTAAAAAAAGTTTCGAGTAAGTGTCTCTGAATATTTATTCTTGGTCTTGTTTTTTAGTTGCGTGCGACTGTATATTCCACTATGTCAATCGGTCGGTTGGTCGGTACGTCCGTCCGTCGGTCCCCAGTTTTTTTTTTTTTTTTTTGATGAGAACATTGTATCTATTCTGCCGATTCTAAACATTCGGCCGATTACAACGAAATTTGAAACCCTTATGTTGTTTTACACTCTCTTTTGAATGATATAATTACCAAAGGTCTCCCAAGGTTAGCACGAAAATCATATTGTTTTGGCAATAACTTTATAACTATTTTGCCGATTCTAACAGAATATTAAAACACTTATGTTGTTTTACATTCTCTTTCAACTGATATAATTTATAAGGTCCTCCCAAGGTTATCCTTGGAACTATATTGTTTTTGCCATAACATCATAAAAATTCTGCCTATTCCAATGAAATTTAGAACCCTTATATTGTTTTACATTCTCTTTTAAATGACATAATTGTAAAAGAACTCCCAAGGTTAGCCCGAGAATTATTTTGTTTTGGCAATAACATCATAAATATTCTGCTGATTCTAACGAAATTTGAAACCCTTATGTTGTTTAACATTCTCTTTCGAATGATATATTTCTAACGGGCTCCCAAGGTTAGCCCGAGAATGATTTTAGTTCGGCAATAACATCATAACTATTCAGACGATCCTAAAAATAAATTTGAAACCCTTATGTTGTTTTACATTTTTTTTCGAATGGGATAATCGACATGGTCCTCCCAAGGTTAGCCTGACAATCATTTTGTTTTTGCAATAACATCATAACTATTCGGACAATTCTAACAAAATTTTAAACTCGTGTTGTTTTATATCCTTTTTAGAAGGATAAAATTTCCAAGGTACTCCCAACGTTAGTCCTGTAATTATTGAAAGTTTGAAGGTCGTAACGTCATAAATCAGAATAAGTGAGAGTACACGACCTTTTGGTCAGCAGGTCTTGTTTCATTTAATTTTGCTTTTACATACGATTAAATACCCCCAAAATATGTCATTGCTTAATTTTAATGCATTTCCTGAGGTTAGCGATTTGCAATTATTTTTTTAAACTCTAAAACATTCGATAATCATATTCATGTTTCCTACTTCTTAGAAAGACAGATAAAAGCTTCGAAATAAACGGAAAAACAGTCTTAATTTTAAAAATATTGGAAAACCTCTGAATCTTTCTCTTTTCTAATCTTT
The DNA here is from genome assembly GCA_963969495.1 of Ceratothoa steindachneri. Classification (NCBI taxonomy): domain Eukaryota; kingdom Metazoa; phylum Arthropoda; class Malacostraca; order Isopoda; family Cymothoidae; genus Ceratothoa; species Ceratothoa steindachneri. The sequence goes on from OZ018319.1 coordinate 65,506,039, forward strand.
TTTCTTTAAAAGAAACTCCGAAACATTCAATGATGTCTTTAATTTCACGGTTTCATTATGTTAAAAATCTTTATGAAAATTATGATAACAAATTCCTAATGTTAAAAACCATTGCCTCCGGAATATATAGTGTTAGGTATGAGTAGTAAATTTCTTTTATTTCCTATATGGAAAGGCATCTTGAAAAGATTTAATTTTTTTCCATGATTTAAAACAACAAATACACATGAGTCTTTTTAAGTTCTGGAATTTCATGAATATTTTATTAAAAAGGAAATCAAAAAATTATTCCTAAAATTTTAATAATTATCGCTTGACTTTTCTACTTAGTTACAATTGTTCTTAAAGCAGTTTTTGCCAACGGAGAATGACGCTTTCATACCTAGATCAAAGAAGGCTTTTGGAGTGCTTTTAATCCAGTTGTTTATTGCTATTTTTTCAGCTTCATGTAATAGAGAGCAAATTCTTCTCCAAGCTTCTTTCAGTTTTGAGAATCAATAAAAGACATTTTGGCATAAAAGAAGTGAATAAGGAGGATAGGATAGTAATTTCAGCCTAAAATAAACCAAATGTACCTTTGCTTGGCGAGGAGTAAAGGAGCACGAGCATGGAGCGCTCCGTTTCTTAATTATTTAACGTCTTCTCTCAATGGATCTTTAAATAAATTGCAATTATATTTTGCATTAATTGTAAATCCAAGTGAGAGTTAATCAAATAAATTAATGCACTCACGGCCTCCTCAAAACGGTAATCATTCCATTGTCTATGAATGGAATTACACGAGATTTAATGAGAGGCTCCTTCTAAGTCCACTTTCATTTTCTCTACATTTTTCTATTTTCTTTTTTGAAATAAGAAATTCATGTTTAATCAGTCTTTATCTGTCTTTGATCCAAATTTTCCCCGAGCGTCAAGTAGAGATCTTTTAGTTCATAATAAACATCAGTACGATTCATCTTCTCAAGTCCTGACAGTTTTGAAAATCTACATGCTGAAAACTAATTAGTCTTAAATTACCACGCAGGTTTTGATTGACAGGTTTGGCATCATTGTATAGGAAATATCTTACATCTTGAAGTGTGGTTCTTCATTTGTCCATCAATAATTCCTCTACAGCTTTAGTATTTTAGCAATTACTGATGAGATTGGCCTCCCAAGGGATGGCTTGTCTTCCCAGCTTGTTTCACTGAAAACATATTTAAGCGGTTTTTTATGTAGTGAATATAACCCCTTCTTCTGCCAATATAATATTATGGCATGCTTTGAATTTAGGACATCTTACATTATATTGAAAAGTGGGAGTATGTTACTCTGATTAGTGCAGGTGATTTTGTGATTTTTCGGATCGAAGCTATCATAATTCCTTTGATGATATAACAAAAGGAAAATCGACCAGAAAATACTATAGTCGAAATTAATATAATTTTTCCCTATCTTGAGCAACATTCCAGGTATATATTCATAAGAGCGTTTTTTGCAGCACTAGTCTTTACTCGTTAATAAAGTACGATATGAAAATCTACGGAAGAATAGATGATGCAAAACTTAATGGAAAGTGACTAACAGTTCTAAGTACCTTAAAGTACAAACCCATCTTTAAATAGGCGTATACAAACGCTCTATGTCCCAATTCATTTTCACCTTTTTGAGTACGAATAAGGGCAAAATCGCAAGCCACAGTCATCAGATCAATGACATATTTGTTGCTCTCTTTCTTTTACTCAAAGACCCCAAGACCTGCAAACATCGAAACCACTATAGTAATTTTCTCAAACTATAATTGGTAAAATGTATAGTACAGTAACAAAAGAGTCAATTTAATAGCCTTCTGTTTAATTGAATATAAAATTGAACTATTACATCGTACTTAATGAATCAGAGATCAGATTTTATTTCTCATTCTCATCACCGTTACCACTCTGTTAACTTCCGCGAATCCACTTGAATTGGACGGGAAGTAAATTCTCAGGTTCAAGATGTAATCGAAATCAAATAAACCAAGAAACCTTGTCATTCAAGCTCATTCTCCCAAAATTCTCTCATTTATTCTCATTAAACCACATTGAGCAATCATCCTACACGGAAAGTTAATTGTCATTGGATGTTGCAGTAAACATATTTTTATAATAGCCATCAAAACGAAGACAATTTTATCTCTTGCCATAGACAGTTCATGAAGAAATCTGGGAAAAATTGCGCCCCCGAAACCTCTCAATAATAATCCTACCTTCCTCGATTTCTCCTGACGCCACCAGTGAGACAACATATAGAACTACATATAGAACTATATAAAGAGAGTAAGACCTATAGTTACACTTCTTAAATTTGCATTGAATTATAGATGAAATTACATTCTATCCAATAAAAAAATGCAGCTCTTTTTAGCACACAGCATATTCTCTAAAACTTTGTAGAATAAGCTAAAAACCGAATATTTTCTAGAAGAAGCCGCTTTCGTCGTAAGCTCGTTACTCTACATTTTTGATTGCCAATTTTCATTTGAACCAAAACATGGAATATAGCAAAGAGATAAGAAGTGATTTCATTTTGGGATGTTCAACGGAATAAACATCACACGGACATCAGTTCGGTCATTAATTAATATACCAGTAATCAGTATATAGAAACTACAACAGCGAAAAGTCTGCTATGAAGTTGAAGACAGCAAAAATAATTGAATAATTATATTCGCGAGATTGTAAAGAAATTTCAAGTTGACTTTCACCCTAGTATGTAGAATTATAGCATGTATTTCGTAGCTAGAGTTAATTCAGGTTGCCGAAAGGCATATGTTTGCAAAGAGCCCATTTGCTGTGACAAAACATTTTGTAAGAAAGTATTATGGAGCTACAAAAACTGTTGAACCACCTTTTCCGAAAAACACCATAACGAACGTAAAGAATGGTGGACAAAGCAAGGTGATATGGTGTTGCTTTGTTGCTCGTGATATAGGAACACTTGATAGATTCAATGGAAAAATGAGGAAAGAAGATTATTCGGATTTTTGGAAATTACAACTGCAACCGATTGAAAATTTGGGGGAGGGAATGTTTTACTTTCAATACATCGATCCAAAGCATGCAACCTCCATAGTGAAGAAATTAAAAAAGTTCAAATAGTCCTGCTTTGAAATGATCATCCCTAAACCGCGATCTGAACAAATTTAAAAAGTGCCTCTTTTAAAGAAACTAAACCAATGATAACGAGTTGTGGATATGCTGTGATGAGGAATAGGGCAAAGTTTCTAGTAAAAACGTATGTAAGTTAATAGAAAACTATGGAAAATGTTTGACAGATGTAATCCCTAAGGTAAGTTGGGTAACAAAATATTAATTATGATTTATCCTCTATGGATATAAACATTTATTCTGTTTTCACATTTGTGGTGTTGATGAAATCAATTCTTATGAGATCTGGAACACTTATGATTGGATCATTGATTCCCCTTAGAATAATATTCAACACTTACTAGTTCACCGCAAATATTCAAATATTATTTAAATAAATAAAGTCTATAAAGAAAAGTATTTTGAATAAATATTTCTTTAAATCAGAATGGAAGCTAACATTATGGGATTATGTGGATTTCGTGGATGTTAACTCAACTCCATCTCTTCAACATGTGAGTCACTTTATTGGTTGAGAACGCTAGATTAATTCGTATTATGGTAATTTTTACTCAACCATTGTTTTAAGTCTTTATTTAATGTGGTCTTAACATTTATTTCTCTTCCTTCCCACTACATACCAGCGTTTTTGCATTTACTGGAAAAATCTTACTCAAATTGAAATTCACAGAGATGTATATTGAATTTAAAAGTTATTTAGATTTGGAATCTTTCTTTAACAGAGAGTTTAATATTTACTTTCAGTTTCCGGAATCTTTGATGCAGCTTTTCTTATTGTGTATTGTGTGCTCTCCGGCCTCCCCAGAACATGTTTTTTATCGTGTATATCCATCACTGCTTTCACGATGGCCTCTTTTATGAACTAATTCTACACTTTATATACCTGTCTCTCTTTTTCCTTTTACAATAGTGTCGTATTGACGATCTGTCTCTTTACCTGTGTATACATTTCAGGGCCCTTTCTTTCATTGCAACATTTTAAGCTTCTGCAGCTAAGAAAATTCCTTTGTTGCTTTGCGTAAGAAATGTAAGATAGGACTGCCATTGACAACACCGGATATATTACATGCATTATGTACATTTATATTAATTATAAGGAATAGGAAATAAAGCGTTAGTTTAAAGAAAATTGTAATGTCCTCTGATATTAAGTTAATAAACGGTATATGAAGGCCCAGGGTAGCTGCTAATGAGATTAATCTGACTTAATCTGTGTAAGAATATTTGTGAAGGTATTATTTTCAGTGGTGAATGCAGTTTTGTTGATTATAACCGGTTTTATTGGTAATTAATTTAAAATTCGTTAAAGAAGAAAATATTATACATTTTAAATTCAAGCTGAAACTTTGGGAACGGTATAATTGAGCAGTATTATAATCCAACCGAAATAGATATTATACATTATATTTTAGATTGTACCTACCAAAATTCCTAAAATATAATAAAATATCGTTATATTATCTTGGATATTGTTAGGCTTGCCACTGAATAAACCTTATAATTTCTAAGTCAAAACCAGGGGTGTATTATGTTTTATGAAAGGCTGAAATGATGAAACTTTATTTAAATTAAAAGATTTAAATGCATATTTTAAAACACTTATAATTAATTTTGCTAAATTAAGTAACTAGTATGGGCACCAATATTTTACGAACTGCATGCAAACGTTTAGATTAAGAAAAAGAAGTTGTACATATTATAGTGTCATATTGCATTTCCTGAAGAAGAGTTTCTTTATGTTGATTATAGTAAGAATATTCTTCAAATGTCGTGCCTAACCGCAACGTTCGAACCCAAGGCAATTAATTAATCTTTAGAATTGCTTCTCTGAACAAATATCGGCAAGTTATGCTATCAGCATGTTTAAAAATCAATTAGATTAATATCTTTAAGAGATTGTTGAGTTCCTGTACCTGCTTTAAGTGAACCCCTTTCTCGTTTCTGGCCCTTATAAGTTTATAAAATCAATCGCTTAAGAGCGATGTGTATAAAATCACCTTTAGTCCATAGATGTAAAAATATACAAATCTACTGATGGGGGGGGGAGGAATCATCACTAAAATAAAAAATGTTATATATGCTAATCATATTTTTTACCTTTGTCTAATTTTTTAATAAATTACCTTCAAAGGAGTTGTGCCTTTCATTTCGGAACAAATAAATTGATTCAAAATTTATTCATTATTCTTATTAAATTTCACGAAAATATTATTTTTCCAGTAAACTGAAAGAACGGTGAAGAAACACTTGAAGATACCCTAAAATCGTCTTCCTTCTGACGATTACCAGCTCATAATATTTCTATGATCAGGTTTGCTGCCAATAAAGGAGAGTCATAATCGTTCGTATATTTTTCATATATTCATATATTATATTCATATGTTGTAATGCTCATTTGCTTGGGAACTTCTCTCCATATTACTATTCAAAAAAAGACAAAAAAAGTGTTGTCTAAACCGTTATGATGGATTTTATCAAGGTCAATCACTGCTATTTTCGCATGAATTCCTCAAAAGATACAAAGAATGAATTTTCTTCTACTTTCACACCTAAAGCTAAGTTATCCAACCTTTGTGTGTTCATAGACGGAAAAGTAGCCGGCTGGATATAGAACTAGCTAGGGGGCAGACGGCAACGGGTAGGGGTGAATGGACAGACTTCTGAGTGGGTGCCCGTTAATAGCGAGGTACCTCAAGGTTCTGTCCTGGGACCACTACTATTCATCATCTACGTCAACGATATGGACGATGACATAGTTGCCAAACTTTCTAAATTTGCCGACCATACTAAGCTTGGCATAAACGTTGCACAGGATGGAAATACTGCCCGGCTGCAGGAAGATCCTTGGGAAGATTTGGGAGTTGTCGGACACGTGGCAAATGCCTTTTAACGTGAACAAATGCAAAGTGATGCATATCGGCCACCGAAATCCCCAATCGCGGTATATCCTCAAGGGCACTGCTATTGAATCCACCGACACTGAGAAGAACTTGGGTGTAACAATCACTAGTGACCTCAAGTTCTCGAAACATTCATTGAGGCGGAGAAAAAGGCCCAAAGGATGCTAGGCTACATAAACCGCTAGTTCGGATATCGGAACAAGGAGATTTTACTGTATTTGTAAAACTCACTTGTCCAACCGCACCTGGAGTATGCCGTACAATTTTAGAGTCCTTCATTGCGAAAGGACATCGCGAGATTGGAACGCGTGCAAGCCAGGGCAACCAAACTGATTCCCTCTATCAGACCTAACAGTTATGAAGATAGATTAAGGGAATTAGATATGTTCTCGTTGGAAACCAGTAGACTGCGTGGTCAGCTCATCGAAGTTTTCGAAATACTTCAAGAGTTCGACAAGGTTGACTACAGGGATATTTTCACACTTGCTGAGAGCAGAACAAGAAATCACGGCTTTAAACATAAACTGAAGCGTTACAACAGCGATCTGTGTGAAAATAATTTCACTTACAGTATCTGCGGTAGTTGGAACGCACTTCCAGTGGAAGTTGTCAACAGTGAATCTGTTGACCAGTTCAAGTCAAGATTAGACAGGGTCTTGAAAAGTGGCCGTTTAAGGACGTAAAGCATTTGAGCAGAGATGTGCCCGCTCGCCTGCTAGTCCAAAGGTACTCTCTTTGAATGGACCGTAAGGTCTTCTAGGGTAATTTCTTTCCTTGTTACTCCTTGTTAAATAATAATACCTTAACATTGCTGGTCTAGTAGAGATTTTTAATACAAATGTAATAAAATAGTAGTGACATAATGATTAATTTTAAGGAAGCTTAGAAGTTTCATTTCTATTCACTTTTTCATTTTTAATGCAAATCATGGACATGAGTCTGAATAATTCATTTTAGGGGAAGAGGAGAAGTAGCAAGCAATTATATTGAAAATAGGTTAATAATCTTGATGGCGTTGCCTTTTCTCCTATTCATTCATTATTCATCATTACACTTAAATATCTCCGTTTTCCTCCTATTCCACACTTTTTTTTCATTTCTTCTATAACATTTTTACATCTGTTTAAGTTGATTAGTCCCTCTGGTATTTTCCTACACAAGAGCTGTTTCCTAGGCAAATGCATAAATGAGAGTCACCACTGGTGACGGGTTTCTTTATTTTATTAACAAAGACAGGGCATGCACGGAAGAGACGGCTGGTGAAGAAACTGCTGTGATTTTAGAAGACATTGCAAGTTACGTAAGGAAACAAAAAGAGGTTGTCTATCAAGGCCTCTGAGCGATCGACCAATAGTAGACGTCAAAGCTCTTGGAAGTGATAAGAAGAGAGATGAGTAAAATGGGAATAAGATGGTGTGATAGACAAACGACATTCTACCAGAAGGTAGCAAACACCGAGTTTGTTGCAAGAGCTGAGGTGTACTAAAAGACTATATTTTATCTACCTTTTGTATAGGACTTTACTTATACATTGCGCAGATCATCAGTTTAAATTCAAAATGGACCTGATTCAACTCATGTTTTGAAAAATTCATTTCATTAGTTAGTACTAGTTAATTTAAGTTCAAATAATCACTATTAAACTTTAACCTGTCGCAACTATGGTTGAAGAACGTACTTCGTCAATCTCTTTCTATATTTTGTCTACCATACCTTTCCACCTCGCTAAGTACTCGAAGTCTTCGTAATTATGACGTATTTGATCTAAAATTGAATCATAAACTCAAAGGAACGACATCCATATTATTATACATAGGATTATATTGAAACAAATATTTTTTTCAAATACTTTTTAATTAAGAAAACATTTTGCTGTCATTTTCTCCAATGACGAGGCACAATTGAGAAACTAGATATTTGCTAAATTATGCCAACGCGTTCTTCTGACCCCATTGAAAAACCGGCTCATTCAGACCTATGATAAAAATTCCTATCAAAGATTAGATATTTAATTCAAACTTATTTGACCAAATAAATTTGGATAAAATTAAGTTAATAAATTATTCCGTTTTTTTAATTTTAAACCAGATCAATTTAAATGAAACCACTTAAATATTTTAACTATTATTTCTGAAGCATTAAACATCCCCCTTGGTCTAGTAAAAATATTCTCTTGACTTGTGTCGAACTTGAATATTTGACCATATAAAATTAACAAGCGAAACTAAATTACTAATTGATAAACTATTTTACATCATTATTTAAAATAATAAACTTTCCTTCAGCTACTTGGATAATAGAACATTTAATAAAAAAAGGTAATTTTAAAAAAAGTTTCTAAAACACTCAACTTAGACATTAAATTTCCTATAATATTCAAATATTTAAAACAATTTTCTTATTATATTTATTACAATTGCTTATGAAAATACTCGGTAATGCGTTAGCCAGCATATATATTGCAAAGTTCCTAAATTTAATTAGAAAATGAACATAATTTTTGAGCTGTAGTTAACTGATGAGAATAAAAATCCGATTTTCTGGATATAAAATATCAAAAATATTGAGCATTAACTAATAATTACTGAAGCTAATTATTATATTTATCTGATAACATTCTTTTTTTGAGTATCTGGAGTTAAGGATTTGTGAAGATCTATTAATTATACTTGTTTTTCTAGTAGGTAATAGACATTTTATAGAAAAAATATAAGTAATCTTTCATTATATGGTTTCAAAGTTATCAAATATTAAGGAGAGATATTAAATTAAAAATCTAAACATTATTTTTTTTATATCAATATTCATTAATTCTATATATCAGATAGATTTATAATGTCAGCATTATAGCTACTAGTAGAAAAATTAAAAGATATATAATCTTGAGCTGAATTCAAAAATAATCTCTTTCAAGTGAAATTAAAAGAAATTATTACTATATGTAGTAGTGAAAAAAGCCAATATAATAGCATTCTTATCCATCCATCCTTACGTAATTGTATTATAAATGGATTTCAAGAATATTATGAAAGATGAGCAGTTTCATCGTTTTCAGATATAAAATGAGGAAATAAATGTAGGACAATATAATACAGCTTGGAAGCTCCATAGAAAAGCTAATGTTTGTAGTTCAACTTGAGCACAACGAAGACAGCATCCAAGATGAGAAGCTGCCAAACCCTCCACATCACAGCCTGACTAATCCAATTCATTCTTGATCTATTCCACCGTCCTTAGATTGACGCCAAAGTACTCGTATTATTTCTATTGAAGTTCTCGGCATGAATATAAAGCAACAACAACTTACCTTTGCCAAATTTGGGGACGAAGGATTTCAGCTATGTCATTGGATTCTTTACAGAAGATCACAACTTTTACTACTATGATGGAGATAATATAGAAACGACGCAGAGAAAGAACACCGCTGAATTCAGAGTTACCATTAAAGAAATATTGCTCTTCTCATCATATATATATATATATATATATATATATATATATATATATATATACAGGTGGGGCAGAGAGGTTGCCCCAATTTTAAAGGTTAATAAAAAACAAACACATGATCATACGTAAAAACCTTTGTTTTTATAATAAGTACATTAGATGCCATTGTGATTCAAGTGGTTTTGAAAATTGTATCACTTAAGTGACGACCACTATTGTCGATGCACTTTTGAAGTCTGTCTCGAAAGTTCACCATAGCCCTTTGAACGATTGATTTCGCGAGTTATTGCTGCCTTTAGATTTTATATATTTGCTGGCCGGTGTTGATACGCTCGTGATTTGAAGGCCCCCATAGAAAAAATCACACGGGCTAAATCCGGGGAATGTGGGGACCACCCAATATCGCCTTGCAGAGAAACAAGATGACCAGGAAACAAGTCACGGAGAATTCCGAGTGAACGTCGAGACGTATGCGATGTGGCACCATTTTGTTGGAGCCATACATCATCCGGATTATGAACCACGAGTAATTGGACGACTTCAGGATGGATAAACCTTTCGAGGAGTTCACAATAACGGTCCGATGTAACAGTTAATGTAACACCTTCTTCTTCAAAAAAATAAGGACCCCACACGCCAAAATTACCTATGGCACACAATACAGTAACCTTTGCACTATGGAGTGGTCGTTCGTGGAGTTCACGAGGGCGATTGACTGACCAGTATCGAAAGTTCTGTTTATCAACCATCCCCGATAAATGCAAGTACGCTTCATCACTTCAGAACAGAACAGATGTTGGGAGGATGGTCTGGTGAATGTCCCGCCCCAAAGTTGTGCGGGTTATATAATTCCTCTCGCTTAGCTCCTGTACAACGATCATCATGTATGGATGCATGTGGAGAGACCTGTGTAAGATTCTACCAACGGACATGTGTAAAGCAGATCCCTTTTTTCGTACGGAACGTCTGAGAATACTGCTGTATTGAAGTTCTCACAGCTGCAACATTTTCTGGCTCTGTACCAGTCATAAGACGGCCAGGACTTTCCTTGTTTAAAGCCGATGATGTTAGTCTAAAGTTCGAAACCCACCGACGAATTGTTTCCCACCCGGTGCAGGATCATGACGACGAAGCGCAAAGTGTCTTCGGAAGGAACATTGCGTCGTTACGACGGACTTACCATTCTTAAAAAAACTCTTCCACAACAAATGCACGATGCTGCCCACTCCAGCTTATGGTGGGTACTACCTGAAACAGAAAATAAATGGCATTTAATATACTTCATAGTGATATGAAGTTTTTTCTTGTATCTTCTTATCTTTGTTTTTTATTAACATTTGAAATCGCGGCAACCTTTCGGCACAAAATTCAGTACATGGAATTTTGAACAAATTTGGAAAGCAAAAACACAACCGAACATCCTCAAAGATTATTGAAAATTAGTAGCGAAAAAATACGATGAATTTACAGTAAATCTATATCCAGTGTATTCACTGGGATAGAATAGCTAAACGTGGAGACTGCTTATACCACTTGAGTTCGGAATCGCACGCAACTCTTCTAAACGTACTTTTTTTAGTTTTTTTCACTAGCTTGGTAAGTGAAGAAATCACCCCCAAAATGCAATCAGCAAATTGGATAGAAATTCAACTAAATCTTTATTATAAGTTATTATTTCTTATTCGTTAAGACTTCTACCACAAATAGAGCCAAGTAAAGAACTTTTAACATCCCAAATTATCAAAGAAAATCTTCATGTGGATTTTGAAAGATAAAGGATTAATTGCAATTTTGTCTTGTAGCCAAATGTGCACAGGCCAGATACTGAATTATGCATGGTACCAAAGCACTAATAAAGGTTTATGTTGTTGAAAGCTGGCTCATATCAACCCTCTGTAAACTGATATAAATGGAAATGCTCCTAAATAAAGTCAAATAGTCTGGTATCCTTTTATGCACTTTAAAATATCATCAAAAGTCCTGCTGATATCTCTCTTCCCCCAAAGTAGGTTGTAGATCGTTGGACCTGCGTACATTAGCATCAAAAAAGGAAGCAGTAGAAGTCCCAATATATATATAACTAATGGCGACGAGTTTCTAAAATATTTTGGTTAGATATTTTTGATATTAATAGAGAATCGAATGTATCATACTATGTTTATATATGTGAATTATTAAAAGATATTGACAAGAGAAAGCTATGACTGGACAATTTTCATAAAAATTTAAGGTACTTTGAATTTGCTTTCAATAATAAAGCAAGAAAAGCTATTGGAAAATAGTTTTCCATGGATGAATGAGCTCTTTAGAAATAATTTGTTATCTTATGTGGGTTAAAATGAAAATACAATGAAAAATACAATACAATAGCAATAATATTTGGCTCATTTGTTATGCCAGATGATTAATACGCAAATAAATCATTTTTGAACACTTATAGAATGTATTAAACATTAGAAAACTATTAGGTATCTTTCATGTAGGTAATAATATTCACGACCATTTTTGGTGTCTCAAACCTTCGTCCTTTTCAAATTCTGACAGATAAGCATAATTTAATTTTTATTTTTCATGACCTTTTATTCCATTTTTTTTTCTCTATGGCTGATATTCCCTTTAAGGTATATTCACTAAATTTATAAGATGATCCGTTGGAGTGGACACAAGGATTTAAATGTTAGAGACCATTGCATACTATTATTATTCTTAATAATATTATATATCGTATCTAGTTTTAACATATATCACGTGAAGGTTTCACACTCGGTTCGCTTAAAATTCCGATTGAATGGGGTTATATTGTCTAATTTCTTAATTTCTCTGGAGATTTCGTGGAGTTGTGAAAAACCCGCGTTAGTGAAGGAGACTCTTCTTTCCTTAAGGGTTACAACTCTGTCGTTTTATTACTCTATCGAATTGAAAACAATTACAAACCAGCTCCATTTTTCTATAATTCTATATTGGTGTTAAATGCTAAATAAATTGATTTTAAAAATTTATATTATTATTAACTCTAAAATTTTATTTGCTCTCTCCTTTTTTGGGAACAGGAACATAGGAGCGATCCTTCCAATGAAAAAAGTGCTTCTAGAAATTCAATAGTGTCACTTATAATTAGGAATAATCCATAATATTCCCAAAAATGATGATCAAACTGCGAGGATCTTTCGGTGCCTAGTGGAGACGGAGTTAGACTTCTAGCATAGAGGCGCGGGTTCGATCTCAGCAAGCCCGGACACAAAACTTTCAGTGGAGTCAGGAACTGGCCGCCCATTGGGCAGATACGCTGATGCTCACTCCCGAGGCCGTAGGTATTTTCACACGCACCATCACACACATAACCCATCAGCACAACTCTATCGCTCCATTCGCGTCCTTAAACTATATAATACCCACTCTCTCATCTGTTCCGGAATCGTAGCGATGGAGAACTAGTGTCCATATTGGGATACTTACCCTAAATACGTAGACGCGGAACCACGAATAGTTCTTTGATCGCAGGTTGGAGTCAAATTCATAAATCTACCAGACACATCCCCTTAAAACAATGACATCCACCTGTGCATTCGGGCTTGCCAGCGATTATCTTTCTGATCTTTATCTGCATCTCATTATCCGGATGGAGAATTTCATCCATGATACAAGGGACTGATGGTACACTTTACTATTAAGATATTGCTAGTTTTATTCTGATTTTTCAAAAGATTTATAAAAACCGTAAGTAAATTAGCGCATATTTCTAAATATCTGTTTTGACCATGCGCCGATGAGTGAACCAAAGATTCATTTTACTTATGACTCTTTTTTTTTCATTTTCCATTTCGGACTCTGGTTCATATTTTAGTGACTCATGATCTATGACGTAAGTGTTAGTGGTGAGACAAAAAAATCTTGAAATTTAGACATTCGCTTCAGCTCTGCCGCGTCAAAACCGTCCGAGCACGTGTCTGAAAAAGCAACTAATTCCGGATATCGGCCGCTGGTGTAGGAAGCCTCTCAACTGAAAGTTTTGTTCCGGTAATGAGCGAGGTTTTTGCGAACCCCATTTAGTCGTGCCAGTAGTAGCGTTGATGCGCAGTAATCTTACAATGGAGGAGCGTTTTTTATGGTGTAAGGGATTTTTGTCTTAGTAATCACATTTTGCAATTCATGTTTTTATATTAATAAGTGATCTAAAGAAGCGTTATCTTCTATGCTCGGTCAACTAATGTAGTCAGAAATGTAACCGTATTCGATGTACGCTAAGTCAAAAAAATTCATTTGCAAATGGAAATAAGTTTTGTGTTTGTTTTATGTTATAAAAAATATATATTATCACTATCATGTATCATACAAAGGGATAAAAAGGTATGCAAAGAAAAAACGCGACAACAGACCATTCGATCCTTAGTATCTTTCATGCAGACACTATCTTATCTAAAAAGTGAATGTATTACAAATGCCTTGTGCAATATAAAAGGAATTTTGTAGGTTTAGGGTTGCAGTTAGGAGAAAACTTTTACGTAGAGAAAAATGAAGACTTAATGGTGTCTACATATATATAACACTTCCTAAGAAAATCTCCCTCTGTCGATTCCGACCCTGACTTCACACTAGAGAATCCACAGTTGGGAACTTGCTCATCTTTATCCGTCGCTAGGTGGCTGTTCTTCAACCGCCATAACGAAGTCAAGACTATATCAATGGCGTCACGACACGAAAGACTGTAATATAATTATCGTCCTACCTTCACGGAAAGAAATGGCAGGTTGAGTTCTAGCAGAAAATTCTAGTTAGAGTGAGAGAAGCAGACTACTTCAAAGATATTTTCCAAGAAATTTTCATAGTATTTGGAACTTGCGAGTAATCGACACCTAAAACTACAAAGAAACAATATCATTCACCCATTGGGTCGATTTGGTAATACTTACCCCCTGTAGGGGTAATAAGTACCACACGCTTCATCATGGCCACAGCCATTCATAATACCGCTGTCATTCCATTTCTTCCTTCACAATACCACATACCCACTCTCTACTCTGTCCCAGACCCTTGCTGATTGAGTTCTTGTTTTCCCTTTTGGAGTACTAATCAGTTCACAGCCCTGACCCGAAACGAATGCCCCTAGCCGGCTTCACAAAGGGATCTATCATGGCTGGTTAATGAGAAAAAGACACAATACAACGCGAACTTCTCTCTTAACGAGGCCCGGCCCCTGGTAACTTTGGGTTTTCTAGCCCTTGTCAGTCCGATCTTTATGCATATTTACTTATCCATTCCGGGAAACTCGTCGACGATTTGAGAAACAAATGGTGCTATATACCTACTTGGAGATGATTCTTATCCAAAGTACGTTATTTTCACATCTCTGTTCAAGGAACCCCGCATCAACAAGATGCTCTCAAAGTGGCTTTTTGTCCTTGAACTCTGCCTAATAACCACGCAGTAATTTGGTGGTGCTCGACATCAGGCACAAGTGATACCAAACGACTGGACAACTTGTAATAATACTAGGAGCAATGCCTGCATACTCATCAGGGCAGACAGAAAGAGTAGCCTAATCTAAAAGTAAACAGGAATAACTTACCAATATATAACAACCTATCAGCTCTGTGAGGGAATTCCCTTTAAGGACCACCGTGAGAGAAAGCCGGTTGGAAATACCCATCTATTCTTTCAAGACAAAACGTGAGCCAGCGTTAGAATTTTAAAAAGTCGAGAAAGATTCCGCCACTCGCTTAATCACCCGTTCCAGCTGTGTTTGTTTTTAGACGTCAATCCCTCGCCCCTACCTGCCATAACGCCGTGTGCGGCCATATTAACCATACCCCCATGTCGAGAGGCGAGTTAAATCGTCTGGAACAAAGCGTTATCATGAATTTTGTTTGCTCAGACTGGCACCGAGAATCCCTTAGGGACCGCAAGGCCCTGAGACGTCTATCAGAACATCCACTAGGGTAGATAACCAGAAGCTCACCTTTTCTCGAGGAGATTGAAAGCCCGCTATCCAGTCCGTCAAACTGCCATCTGTTTCCGGTGACCCCCCGTAACTCGTCGTCTTACGTGGTCGAAGATCTCGTCAGCAGATCCACCTTTGTTAAGATTTTGCCCCTGTTCAGAGGAAAGCTATTGAGCCCCCTTCTTCCCGGAGAGTTGTGCGGCCCTCTCATCTTCACCACGCTGTCAAGATTCCCGTTCTTTTGAGACTGCAACTCCCTGCTGATCAGCAGAATCGTCTCGAGTTGAGATTACGTCTCTCTGGAGCAGAGAAAATCTTTTTCTTCATTATGATGTAATCCCACCTTATCTTCGAGTCCTCCTAGTCAGGACTCTCCGAAGTATCTTCTTGAAGACCAGCGCCGTTGTTTCCCCCTCCCTCCCATCCAATTCGCCGCGCTTGAAGGTAAAGCGATCGTGTATGGTCATCCCCAGATTACCTCGTTAATCTTCATTTAATTCATTTACCTACCATAAGTAATTTTTCCCTCCTTTTGTATATATATATATATATATATATATATATAAATTGCCCCTTTTTTCATATATATTAAAATTATATTTTGGGTTATTGTCTTTATATATCCTTTTTTGAACTGCAACCTGGCAAGCCATTAATCTAAACCCGGTCAACCGTAATTCGCACTATTAAACGCCCAGACATATCTCTAGCGGCCTGTGCTCAGCTGTCTGCCCGTGCTTTTGTAAGACTCAGCACCCAGCTATTCTCCCCATTATACCTCGACAAGCTTTATTGAAGCCAGATTAGAATGTTTTCCTTCAGAATATTTTACTGAACTTGATATTCAGTATACCGGTAATTTATGATGGAAGGAAGGTAACACTGGAAATATTCTCTTTGTGTATAGTTTGTTTAATGATATGTTGGCGATTAATTAGAACATAAGAAATATAATGCACAATACCTCAACTGAAGATTTGATAAATTTATAATAGGATGGAAATTAGGTGAGAAGTCGATCATGTGTCCTAAAATGAATGCTGGGCGGAGGTGGAAATCATTGTAAGGGAAACTAAGGCTACTCTTAAATACCTTATAAAGAACTACTTAGAGTATTCTTATATTTTTCAAGTAGCTAATGGAAATAAAAGAAACTTAAAGTCTTCACAAACATATAGAAAAATCGATAAATACATTAATATATTAAAGTATTGAATGAAAATTAAAGGAGGCTGATTAAGGCTTTTAATTTTAAAAAAATATTCCTATTCCTCAGCAAAACAAGGATAAAATGGCAGCGATGCTAAAACAAACCCAAGCTAATGGTAAGCCGTGTTCCATAAAACAAAGGTTAACTTCACCTAGATGCAATATTTTGGGAAGCAGAGTGCTGCTTAAATTGGAGGGTAAGCAGAGATAGCATTAATGTTGAAAACCAAGAGAGAAATAATAAGAAATTCGGATAATTAGATATTACGCTAAATAACCTATGATAATCCAGCCTACAGAAAAAACTTATAATTAAAAACGAAGTTTGTAAAGAAGGAATAAGAAATTAAATTGATAAATATGATCGAAGACCTCTTGTGCAGTAAGTTCGCACTGGGAATGAATAGTATTAAATACCTGTTCTAACTTAATCTATATAGCAAGAATTGAGATAATAATTTAGGATTGCTTTACAATGATTAGCCGATCAGGTCACCACTCAGATTAGATCTACTGTAAATTGAATCAGTACCACGATGTGGCCTAACTTCGATGTAATCTTAAATGGTGTCTCTATTCGGCGGTTCATAGCTCAAAACCTAGAAGTTGGGTATTAAGAGAACAAATTTCACCTCTACAGAAAAACAGGAAAACAAAAATAATAAGGAGAAGAACACATGTAAATTTTACTAAGAAAAATAGGAAATAGCATCTTACGGAATATGTACTTCCGAGTCCCTGTGCTATTTATACAATCTTGTTATCGATAGTTTAAACTAAGCAATTTCAGCTTTATTTTAAGTTTTGGCATTTCAGTCTTCGACCTAGTTAACCTTTTGCAACATACCTTGTCTTTTTATTGAACTTTTGCGAACACTTGTTTGTCTCAACTCTCATCTTTATCCATTGAATAGCTATTTTGGTTACATGAGATTTTGTTATTTCTCCAATAAAAGCCTCCAAGAACCCTGATAATGTGCTTTCGAACCTTGGAGAAACCTCTCATAATGCATTGGAAAGTTCCGTACACAACACAAAGGTGTCGTTTTGCTAAGACCAAGCATTTATGTCCCAACAACGAAGTCGCCGCTGTATAATTTTACAACTATTAGCAATAAATAAAACCCGAGAAAAGGTCTCGAGGAGACCTCTACATCTCATCTTTTGACATTGAAGCTAATGCAGAGCCATCAAAAGCTAAATTTTTAACCTTAATGAGTTCTTTTAGATAAAATACCAAACACCAGAATAAATCATCCATTCGTGCCCTTTTCAAACTTGATGGTTTATTTACAGCGGACATACATATATCATCAGTATACATTTCCTATTTGCTGCCCATGTTATATATATATATATATATATATATATATATATATATATAGATATATATATATATATAAAACTGTTTGGCTCTTAACTTAAATTGTTTTCCACAAATTGTATTTCCAGTACCCGAAGATGGGTGAAAAGTTCACCCAAAACGTTGTATCAAGAAAATGAAATGAATTTCCCTTTATACGTCCTTTCGTTCATCCTTCAAATTATATATATATATATTTATATATATATATATATATATATATATATATATATATATATATATATATATATATATATATATATATATATATATATATGTATAATCATCAAGAGATTTCTGGCTTTCTAAAAGTTACCCAATCCTTCGTTGCCTAAGTTTGGTCAAGATCTGGAAACTGCTGATAGGAATTCAATAGTAGCAGCCAAACGCAAAACACATGCAAAGGATTCTCGTATTATCAGAACCAAAAGTTTTTACAGAAAGTAGAGAAAACCTTCAAGAAAATAGTGGAAAGTTGAATGAGCCCCTGCCAATAACTTTATGGTTTTAGAATGCACCATGAGAAGAGTTCTTAATAGATTAGACGAAAGAGAATCGTTGGATCCGTGTAGAGCTCTTGCTCTCCATGTTGAAACATCAAGAATTTGGAAAGCTTTGGTTTTTCTCTGATGAAAAAACATATTCGGCCCAAAAGGATAACCCAGGGAATCAAAGATGGTTATGTAAAGTGCCAAGTTAGATTTTAACTCTAATGGATGCCAAGTTTCTAGCCACTGTAATAGTTTCTAGAGTCGTTAGCAGCGAGGGAATTGCATGCCCTATCACTTTTGTCAAAGGCCATAAGAGGCAATGCTGCTGCCTACATAGTGGTATGGAAAAGTTTGCAAAGCCATGAATAGAGGGAGTACACAACGCAAAACCTTACATATTCTAACAAGAATCTAATCTATTTCATAAGGCCAAAAATCTAAAGCTTGGATGCGTGCCAATTTCTACGACCACGTTCTCTCAGACACATGGCCTCCTGCTGACCCAACTTCAATCCACTGAACTAATACGTATTGGTCTACATCGAGAGAGAGGTCATTCAACAGCCCCATAACACCATTCAAACTCTCAAGTCTGCTATAACGAAGAGTATGTCAGAAATAGATAAATATCAGATAATTCAGGTATGACAATGCTTAAGATCCCCGATCGAAGCAGTAGTCATTAAGGCTAATGGTGGATTCATTCAATAGGAATATTCGAAGGATTTTCGAGATCATTTGTTCTGAATCTCATCTAAATATAATTTTCTCTGATGTACTATTCGTAAGTTTCTATATTCCTCGAGATGACCTCAAAATAATGACGCAGCGTCAGTTTTATATTTCCTAAGAAGTTGATCACTAGAAGATGTCCAGTAAAAATGTTCGAGCCGCATTTGCCTATCTTCTGCTCCTAAATTTCAAAATTTCTAATAATAAATAAATACCTACTGTATATAAGAAATATTTAATAATGCACATAAAAAAATTAGATAATGGCAAAATACCATAAAATATATTTCAGATTCACGAAAAGTAAACTAAATCTATGCAAAGAGGGAGTAGAAAATGGCGCAAAGACTTAGAAAAAACTATTTATAACCTTATTAAATACATCAAAATTGCAATGAAAACAATTACTTAGAAAGATTTTTAAATAGAAACCAGAATAACACGTATTTCAAACATCCCTTAAGGGGTGAAGAATCCAAAGGAATACAAAGGTAACTCCATTTTTGTTTTAATTTAACATCGGTTGGTTATTTAAATTTAAAAGTTGGTTGGTAGTTACATTAGTAAAGGTTATTGGTTGAAAACTTAAATTTTATGTAAGGGGAGTGCAAGTGAATCGAAATTTAGTGGGTTTTCTTAATGTTATGAAATAGATTAACAAATGCTAAATGCCTGTTCTCTTTTACATTTACCTAGCATTGTAAAATTATTTATATTAATATCTGTTTTAAATTTTATGATTTTACTGCGTATGAGAGAATTTTCTTTGTTCTTTAGATGATAGCCAAGTGAGCCGAAAGCCTCCCCTCGGGTGTACGTGTAAAGCTGCCATATAGGTTTCCCTAGAAATATTAGGGCAAGTGATTTCGTATTTGACATCATTACACAAGCCTAAAGTGAGTTTATATTTTGCTCTGAAAAAATTACCTATTGTTCTTTTGTGTTTGAAAATTGGTTGTAAATTAACATGATAAAAATGTGTCTCAATATTTCTTTTATATTGAAGTTAGGAGACAAATAACACACTGCACCACATATATATATATATATATATATATATATATATATTGGTGATGGAGTCCTTCCTTGGTAACCTTATTCGTAGCAGGAATATGAAGACATATGCGATGGTTACGAACATTTATTTTTTCGGACGTTTCGGTCATTAAGGATGACCATCATCAGCGAATTATGTTGAGAGAAATTGGACATCCAGTTTGGCCTTCTGAAGTTTGTGAAGGTGGATTGTAAGCAACGAAATCGACGGACAACGTCTTCATTGTATCTCTTCCTCAATGTATTGGTGATGAAGTCGTTCCTTGGGAACCTTATTCGTAGCAGGAATATATATATATATATATATATATAATTATTCATTGTTATATTAAGAAGAAGAGCTTAGAAGTATCGTAATTTCCACTTAGATTTATTGTCGATATTCCAGACAAATTTGCTAGAGATTAAGGTAATTAATATGACTGCACTGGGAAGGTCTAAATTCACATAGACATAATTAAAAATAATCGACAACACTAAATATTTCAATCCGACATTATTTAAATGTTTATAACAGTAAAATAGTTTGAATAGTTATAGATGCTATTCCGCATACATCTGATTTCAGAGTAACAATGTGATTAGTCAAATTTTGAAAATTTTACATTGTTTTACTCACCATGATGACAAACTATGAAAGTATGTCCCTCATTTACTTCATCAGGCAAAAACCATTTTTCTTAGTCCATTTTTCATTGTAACCAAAACTATGAATATAGTTTTGGGAGACCCTTAAGATGGTCATTTTTTGTCATTTCTGAAGCTTTGCAAGCGGGTATCCAATGAGAGAAATTAGAACAGCACAAGAACTTCTGTAAAAAGACTCATTCGACCAAGAGTTGATCGTCTCAAAGTTCTTTTTATTCCTAAAATCTTGAATAGGATTTACTTGACACTATATATTCATATTCAAGGATTCCTAGCCCCTGTTCGCTGGGACCGTCCACCCTCATTATACCCCAAAGATTCCAGAACAGAAATTAAAATAAAAATAATTTCTTCGTAATTGTTTTTCTTGGGAGGATAAAGGAAGATAGTGTAATGTGAACATGAAAAGATACCAAATGTTTAGATAATATTAGCAAAATATTTTGATGTTTACAATTTAAAAAAAATAATTATCCAGTTAAATTTCGTTTTCTTATCTTTATTTATTTAAAATCTCTTTTTCTAGTTTATTTGATTCCTGAGATTTTGAGATACCCAGAGTAATTTACGCTTTAGCATTAACTGATATCATAACACAAGTGATTAAAATCATTAATTAAAAGCTGAAAATTTAAATGACAGGAACAGGTTATGATGACAACCTTTGTTTTAATGTTGCATCTCTTAAACGTCTTCTCCATATTTATAAGATATACTCTCCTTTTTGCTAAATACAACCCCCCCCCCTCTAAACCCTCCCAGGTCACCATCCTTCGTTCACTCTCCAAAATACAATTCTTACCTTTCTTATTTTAATGAACTTTCGTATTATTTCATTTAATTTAGCTTATCCATTTAATTTTCCAGCATTTTTAACAGCGACGATTTACTTGCTATTTTTTGTACCTATTTTTTTAACTAAACACAAATGCCTTTTTTCAAAATGTTCCTAAAAGAGTCAAACACGAGAGCCCTCAATATTTAATGTCCCATCAAAATAAATAAAATACATTTTCAGATCTTAACTAAATCCCTAAGATTGAATGTCAACTTCGACCTTTACTTTTGACGATTTCGTCCTTTTAAAATCCTAATTTTTTATGAAGTCATGAAAGAGCTACGAATCGTGTTACAATGATGACTTTTCAGACTTTTTTCCTAGTTTTGTTTCATTCTTCATCTTTTCGTTATTTCAACAAAAATTTTTTTTTTTTTTAAGAGCTCATCTGGCGACTGCCTACTTGGGCATTAGTCGCCGTATTAAAACTGGCCTAGTTCTAGGCTACTTTAAAATAAAATTAAAGAGAAAAAAAACAACAACACCCCAAAAGGGGGAAAGGAAGCAAGCTGGTGCGTCGGGAAGAGGTCCCCCCGGTGCAGGGAGCGTGCAACTAAAGGAAAAAAACAAACAAAAAAACACATGCAAAAAAACAAAACACAACAAAAAAAAAAAACCTTGCTTAAATAATAGGGAGAAGGCTGGCCTCCCCCAAGAAGTCCACAAGTCAATGTGCGCGAATCTGAACCGAGCACAAGGGACAGGCGGTAGCGACCCCGCCCATCCCGGTACTGGGACAGGTATCGTGCGCGAAGATCATCCACACTGGGACATTCGACAAGAATGTGCCGAACAGTCTGGGGGACGACGCAGTCGTTGCAATAAGGCGCAGGCGAGCGCTCCATCAAATAGCGATGCGTCACACGAGTGTGTCTGATTCGGAGACGACAGAAAGCAACCTGAAGCCGCCGCGGCATTGGGGGATAGGTCCATGGGAACAGTCGCGGCGCAATGGCACGCAACTTTAAGTTCCCTTCGACTGTCTCCCATCTTCTATGCCAAGCAGTCCGAAGAGCTGCCCGTATTCCTGCCATGTAGTAGGTGTGAGCAAGAGCGAAACGCTGGTCCGGTCGCAGAGTCCTCGCGGACTCTTTGGCGCCCTCATTTCCCGCAATTCTTACATGTCCAGGAACCCAGCAGAAGATAATCTCGACATCTGCCCGGCTCACCAAAACCGTGGCGTCACGGATATCGCGAACCAGGGGATGCGGAGATTCCAATGCCCCGAGAGCACTCAGGGCGCTTTGTGAGTAGCTATAGATCACAATCCGGTCTCCGAACCGGGCACGTCGCGTAATCTCCCGTACCGAGTAATGTATTGCCACCAGCTCGGCCGTGAAGACAGACGCAGCGCCTGGTAGAGCCCCGCTGACTTCAAACAGAGGGGATACGGCGTGGAAGCCGACCCCCTCTTGGGACTTGGAGCCATCCGTATACACTGGCACGGTTCCAGCGTGACACGATGTGTGCTCCAAAAAGGTCGAAAGCAATACTCCCGGCGCAGTACAAGCTTTGGGAGCAGAGGCGTGGCGACAAATAGCCAAATGTGGTACCCTCCAGGGTGGCGTCCTGGGCAGAACCAGGGGCGCCACCGGCCCGAGAGCTATATCTACCTCTCGAAGGAGTTTCCTGGCCCTAAACCCAAAGGGCTTAGGGTATGAATGGCGTCTCTCGGCGGCATAGGCACCATCGAGATCAGCTGCAGATGCAGTGAGAGCTGTTGGCGACTGAGGGAGGCGCCGGGCTCGCGCGTACTGGCGAGTGATGCACTGCACGTGGTGCAGAGCGAGTGGCATCTCCCCAGCATCGACCAACAGGCTCTCAATGAGGGAAGTGCAGAAGGCACCGGTCCCAAGGCTAAGGCCGATGTGGTGGATCGAATCCACCTTCCGCAATAAACGCTCGGCTGCGGATGCATAAAACTCGCATCCGTAGTCGAGCTTCGAACGAACAAAGGATCGATAAAAAAGTAGGGCAGTAGCCCTATCAGCGCCCCAAGCGCTGAACGTCACGGAACGGAGAATTTCCATGGCGCGGGTACAAGAGACCCTAAGGCTGCGAATATGAGCCTCCCAGGTGAGGCGTCGGTCGAATACAAGACCAAGGAAACGGTGCGACTCAACCACATCCAGGCGCACCCCATTAAGAAACAAATCTGGGTCGGTGTGAAGCCGTGTATGGCGGCAGAAGTGCACCACCTTAGTCTTGGCCAAAGAAAACCGAAACCTGTGCGCTTCGGCATAGCGAGAGACGCGGTTTAATGCCTGTTGGAGTCGACGCTCCAGAGTTGGCATCTGGGCCGCGCCAAAAGAGATCGAAAGGTCGTCCACGTAGAGCGTAGCGGGAACATCTTCCGGCAGCACCGAGGTGACGCCGTTGATGCTCAGGGCAAAGAGTGTGACACTGAGGATACTTCCCTGCGGGACACCCTCTTCCTGCTCCTTTGCGCCGGAGAGAGCTCCTTCCACCCGTACGCGGAATCGACGATCTCGCAAAAATTTAGATATAAACATTGGGAGGCGTCCCCTCACCCCCATCGTGTGGAGAGTCTCCATGATACCGTATCGCAATGCGGTATCATAGGCCTTCTTCAGATCGAAAAAGACCGTGGCGAAGTGATGTCTACGAAGGAAAGCCTCGCAGACGGCATTTTCCAGTCGGAGCAGAGCATCCGACGTGAAGTGAAACTTGCGGAAGCCGCACTGTGCGGAAGACAGATGGCCTCCGCTGTCCATGAAAAAGGCTAATCTAACATTAACCAATTTCTCCATCAACTTGCACACCCAAGAGGTTAGAGAGATTGGGCGGAAACCGGTCGGAGTAGAGTGATCTCTTCCCGGTTTGCGAAAGGCGAGCACAGTAGCGATTCGCCAGGAGTCTGGGAGAAGACCTTCCACCCAGATCCTGTTGAACAAATCTAACAGAAAGGCCATGCCTCGCTCACCCAGGTGTCGAAGCATGGCGTACGGGACATCGTCCGGACCATGGGCGGTGTCCGCGCACGAAGCGAGGGCGGAGCGCAACTCACTCACAGTAAACTTGTCGTTGAAGGGTTCTCCACCTCTGGAGGTAAAGTCCAGCCGGCGGCCTTCCGCGACATCACGACGTGCATTGAATGCTGGCGGAGCAGCATCACGGCTAGAGAATGCGGAAAAAGCGGTCACTAAGGATTCCGCCACGGACGCGGGGTCCGAGATTACGGTCCCATTCTCCTGGAGAACGGGAGGGGGGTCCTGCGAGAACTTACCCCGAATCCTTTTGACTCGCTTCCACACCTCAGCTAAAGGGGTCTTCTCGTTAAGTGAAGACACGTATGCCCGCCAAGAAGAGCGGCGGGCGTGCTTCGAAATATACCGGAACCTAGCCCTAGCCCGACGAAATTCAGCGATAGTGAAATCGTTCGGGCGGCGCTTATAGCGCATGTAGGCATAACGCTTCTGTTTGAGGGCCGTCTCACACTCGGCCGACCACCATGGGAGTGGTCGGCGTGCAAAACGGCCCGACGTCCTAGGAATAGTAGTCAGGCCCACGGCGATGAGGTTGCCGGAAAAGAACTCAACGGCCTCATCTACCGACCTAAACTCCTCGACTGAGATAGAGAATTCAGTCATTTCCTGAAATGCAGGCCATTGCGCCCGCGCCAAGCACCACCGAGGTGGTCTCTCAGGCGGCAGTTGCCCAGAATATGATATTTGAATGGGAAAGTGATCACTACCATGGAGGTCATTGACCACCCCCCCAATCAAAATCAGGCTGTGCATCCGAAGAGCACAAAGATAGGTCAAGGCAAGAAAATGAAGCGGTTCTCGGACAGTGATGCGTAAACTCATCCACGTTTAGGACACCCATCTCAAGCTCTTCGATAAGATCGGCAAGGACTTGTCCCCTGGGATTTATGGATTAATCTCCCCAGAGAGGATGCCTGCCGTTCAGATCTCCAAGCAAGAGATAGGACCTCGGCAACCGTGCCACGACTCGCGGAAGTCCCCCGCGTCGAAGTCAGCTGACGGTGGAATGTACGCAGAAATGATAGTATACCTCCTATCCAGGGGCAGCTGCACAGCCACTGCCTGAAAGGAGGTATCTAAAGAGAAAGGAAGAACGGAGACATCATGCCGGGTGTAAACCGCGCATCCCCCAGCCTGGCCATCCCGCGGTGGTGGGGTCGCAAGGCCCTTATACCCCGGGAGGGCAGGCAGGTGGCATGCGCCTAGCATGGTCTCCTGCAAAAAGATAGCTAACGGGGAACGGGACGAGACGAGCCTCCGCAGTTCCTCCCAGTTGGCCCGGAGTCCACGGCAATTCCATTGAAGGAATATGCCCTCCAGGCCTAGCTCGGAGGAGGCGCGGGGGCCCGCCTCGAACTGAAGACCCTCACGGGAATGGCCGTACGCTTCCAGGGGGCAGAACCCCGGGCGCTGTTGGCCGGACAAAGCGCTGAAGGCACTGTCGCCTTCGAGGACTTATTGGGGAAGGTTGGGCTCGCCATGCGAGTCTTTTCTTCCCTCCGCCTCAAAACCTTAGGCGGGCGTTTTGGCTTCGGAGGCGAGGGGCCCTCTTTTCGAGGAACCACCGTCTCTGAGCCACTCGGCGTGGGCGAAAAGGCCGAAGCTCCTTTGTTGCTGTCCTCCTTTCGGGCGCCAGCGTTAGGAACCCTGGAAGATGGCTTAGCGACCATCTTCAAGGGTTTTGCCTCCTGTGAGTCTAACGACTCTGTGGAGGCGCGTGGCCGTTTCGCTTTACGGGAAACGGTCACGCTGGGGGGAGAGGGGGGAGCCCTTGTTTTAACTGGAGCTGGGTGTGAACCCTTTTTGCCGCCAGCTTTAACAGGGGAGCGCCCGGGTGTAGTAGAGCCTGCAGAAGGGCTCCGAATGGGGGCGGAAACAACCATGTTTGTTGGCCTGGATGGGCCAGGAGCAGAGGGTGCTTTTCTAACTATTGAGGCATACGACGTCCCATGCTGAGCCGGGCGCGCCAGGACCAAGTCCTTAGCCTCGCGGAATGAGAGTCGATCCTGGGCCTGAACGGCCAGGATTTCTTTCTCAAGGAGATATGCACCACATTGCTTCAAAGAAGCAGGGTGTGGCTCTCCGCAATTGACGCACTTGGCCACACATGATTTGGATTTATCGTGTGCGACCTTGGAGCAATTTACACAGATTTCGGGTGACCCCGATTTTGCACGTCTACATGATCGATTCGTATGGCCGAAGCGGTGACAGTAATAGCACCGCCGCGGCAGTGGCACGAATGCCTTCACGCGGTAGTGGTACCAACCGGCACGCACCGACTCAGGGAGCTTGTCACAGTCGAACGTGAAGAAGAGTGTTGGGGTGGGTCTCGAGGCGTCTCCCTGTTTTCTCATCACACGTTCGACCTTGACCGCCCCATGGTCGGCCAGCTCTAGGGTGATGTCCTCAATGGAGTAGTCAGCGAGTTCCCTCGCATAAACTACTCCTTTCACAAAGTTCATGTTAGAGTGCGGCGTCACACTCACCGGGGTGCCATGAAGTGTCCGAAGAGCACTTATCTTGGCGGCCTCGGCGGGATTCGCTGCATTCGCCAGAAGGATCCCGTCCGAGAAACGGGTCACCTTCGGCTCTTTACCAATTGCACTAGCTAATCCTCTCCTCTGATGGATCATGTTGCCCTTGGACAACATGGTTCCATCAGTGGAGCGAATAACGAGGAAGCGTTTGAAGCCAGTGGGCTCGAAAATGCCAGGTAACCTCTGAATCAGGGACCCCGATGTCATCGAGGCTCCGCCCTGTGCATTCTTGGTGTAAGTCTTAGTCATGGGCTCAGCACGCGAGGGGGTAGAGTGGCCGGATGTGCCGATCTTGGCTTGTTCGCCTACCAAAGTGGTAGCAGACCGATCCGTCCCCGCAGCCCCCGCGGATGGAAAGGAGCCCCGAGTCTTCTTCGTCTTTTTAGTCTTTTTCTTTTTAGGAGAGGAGGGCGGGGAATGAACCCGCTTCTCACCTCCGCCGGCAGAAGCCCCCATGCCAGATGGGCCGGCCTCAGCCAGGTCCCTCTCCGAAATGGAGAAGGTCCTGGCAGTCGTAGGGGCACCTGTCGGAGGAGATCCCTCCCCTCCTTTTACTGCCTCGGAGCCCTCAGCCGTTTGAGGGGGACCTTGCATAGGGGCGGATTCGGGTTCGGTGCTTGGCGCCGAGCCCGGATTCCCTCCCATGGAAGGCCCTACCGTCTGAGGCTGGGTCTCCTCAAGGACCATGTCTATCACAGGAGGGGCCTCCAGTTGGCCATCCCCTCCCAGGACTTCGCAGGTCCCCTTGGCAGTGTCGCCAGTCTTGTGTGGGGAGGCACAGGCCTCAACCCCAGCAAGGTTTAAAATTCTTGCCAGCAGGTCTTTTGAGGGAAGCGACCGAAGGGGCCTGGCTTCCTTCTCCCCCCTAAGGGGGTTTGCCCTACCGAGCCGCTTGCACGAGGGGCGGTCAGCAATGGGCTGCCTGCTGGCTTTCTTGGCAGTCCCCTTAGAAAGCAAAGGAGGGACTGCCGCTGGAGATAGAGAGGTGCCCGAAAGCACCTCCAGAGAAGGGGGTGAGGGGGAGTCCCCTACACCCGTAGGCGTAGGAGAGGAGTAAGCCTCTTCTCCGGTTAAAAGCTTATGGAGGGTCCCTTGCGCAAGCACAAGGGGGGGGGGCCTCCATTTTCTCGGTGGAGCTCCCGAGGGCGGCTCCGTTGATTTTCTTGGGGAAGTTGGGGGTTGGGTTTTTTGTTTTTTTTGTCATACATGGGCATGGTGACCCTCTTTTTAATACGGGACGCAATAGCTCATCACCTCTCGCAGTTGCCCGCACTGCGAGAGGTGCAAACAAGCCCGGCAGAGCCAGGCGCCGCCATTCGGGACCACCCCTCCCGCTTGGTGGCCTGGCAGTCCATCGGCATGGCGGCTCCACCTTAGACACGGCGTAAAATTGATAGAATGTGAAGAGGAGAGGAAAGGGGATGTGGGGAAGGTATGGGTGGGGATGAAGCAGGTTGTTCAAAAAAACCCATCCCGAACCAGAGCTCAGGGGTTTGGGAACAATGTCCCCTCTCCCCCCAGCTCCGATCCGGGGTGGTTGGCTTGAGAAGAAGGTCAGCATCTACCCTGTGAAATTAGAGGCTGACCAGAGAAAGTTGTGGGAGAGGTTGTATGAAAAGCGACGAGGTAGGGGAGAAATTGGGCTATCTGAAGGAAGGAAGAGAGGCTAAGCTGGGGCCGGACGGAGCGCTGGATTCCGTCAGCACGGCGGCCAGGATGGCAAATCGCCGCGCCCCTTACGGGGTATTTCGACAAAATTAAAAATATTTGGGGCAATTTGATGCGGCCGTGTTATTCTCTTCAAATTGGGAAGCATTGTAATATGGTGTTTAATAAAGTTCCTCACAACATTACCATCACTTTGTATATGAGTTTAGTTAAGAGAGTATTGAAAATATCTCTGGGAGAGGTTTTTTTTTATTCCTTGATTGTTGTCTTGATGCGACTTCCCCAACGGCTTAACGGATGAAATTTTTGAAAATCCTATTTTAGCCCAATTTACACGGAATTAAAAGAAAAACAAAGCAACAATAAAACAAGCGAACAAACCTTCATACTAAAAAAAATTGAGAGAGCCACACGCTTAGTCCAGGAGGGAATAAAGGTACCTCAGTGGATCGAGCATGCGCCCAACACCACCGAAATTATATATAAAAGATTGAGTACATCTCTTCCAAGAACTCTATTATGCCACAGTTTGGTGTTCACGAACCGACGCCCAATACGAGGAACAATCAGTATTCACCCCGAAAGTTCAGAATAGAATATTTCACTACAGTATGCCGTACAGTACAGATGACCAAGCAGTCGTCACAGTAAGTTCGGGGTGCACATGGGGTTCCGTCCAACGAGTGTGCCCAATTCAGAATCGACAGAAAATGACCTGAAGATTTCGATGCATTCAGTGGCTAGCCTACGTAAAATTTCAAGGCAACTGCATGCAACTTTAGATTTCCTTCGTCCTTCATCCATATTCTTTTTAAGTGGGTATAAGGGCTGACCTGATTCCTGTTATATGACCTCTTGGCCAGTTCTTGCCGACTATTTGGCGCACTCATTTCCCGCAATCACTAGATGTCCTGTAACCCAGTCCATGTTAATCTAGACTTCCTCCATGCTTGCGGCACCCGTGGTGACTACGAACCAGATGTTAAGGAGATTACAGTGCTTTGGAACAATAAAAGCGATCTGTGATTCGCTGAAAGTCACAATTTAATCTCAAAATAGGCACGATGCGTAATCTCCAGATCAAAGAAAACCAATGCAAGGTTTTTCCCAGGAAAGGTTTGACACATATCATTTTATTCAGTTGATTTTAAGAAAATCGTAATGAGCACGAGAGAGGTGACATTCTTTGATCAGGAAATCAGCCGACCTAACATCTTCCATCTACTGACCGGAGTAGTGTGATTTTCTCAGGCTTGCAGAAATCGAACACAGTAGACATTCAACAGGAATTTGTATGGATACCCTCCTTCTAGATTCTGTTGATAATGCTTAAAATAATATCTACCTCGCTCACACATGTGTCGAATAATGGCGTATGGGATATCGTCCAAACCAGGGGCAGTATCGGTGCATGAAGTGAAGGAGGAACGAACCTTTCTTAGTGTAACAAAATCTTTTAAGAATTCTACGCCTCTGGAGGTGAAGCTCAGTTGGCAGCCTTCACCGATCATAAGCTGCGATTTAATGCTAGAGGAGAAACAAGAGAGCAAGGGAAGCCAGAGAAAGCAGTCATGTATGAATATGCTACGGACGCGGAATCTGAAATTGCGCTTTAGTCCTCCTGAAGGACGAGAGGGCGTCCTATGTGAAATGGCATTGAATCCTTCAACACTCTTCTACACATCTTTTTAAGAGGGTTCTTTCCCGTTAGGTGAAAACATGTGTGCGGACCAAAGAGGTAGGTTATTTTCGAAACTTACCGCAACCTGCTCATCGCACGAAGAACTACACAAACAGCGAAATCGTTCAGGCGGCACTTTTAGTGCATAAAAGAATATCCCTTCAATCTGAGGGCCGATTAACCTTCGGCTGGCAATCATTGAAGCTGGTGATGTGTAAAACTACAGGTTGATGAAAAATGATAAACTGGTCCAGAACGATAGGGGTTACAGAGGAAACTCCACGGCCTCATCAAAAGACCCAATCTCTTCAAGTGTGATGTAGAAATCAATCTTTTTTCTAGAATGCGGGTCACCTCACCACTCGAAGAACAACTATGGTAAATCATATTTTGATAGAAAATAGTTTATTAATATGAAGGTAATTAACCAAATATCAGCCAAAATAAGGCTGAATTGAGAGAGCGCAGGGAGAGATCTAGGGAAAAAGTTGAAGTGGTCCTTGGAGTGTGATAAGTAAAATCCTTGATATTTAAGCTTCTATCAGGTCAGCTAGGTTCTCCTCCGTGAGATTGATCTTATAGTTCCACCATAGAGGGTGCCTACCGTTCAAATATTTCAGGTGGAGAAATGACATAAGCAAGCACGCCACGATATGGAGGAATTCTGCTATATTGAGATCATCTGACGGGGTAATACACAGAGAAACAATAGAATACCTTCTACTATTTATTAAGATCATCTGACAATGTAATACACACAGAAATAATAATTGAATACCTTCTTTTCCTATGTAGCTGCACTATCACTATTTAAAAATATGTATTTAAATAAAAGAATAGAACGAAAACACGACGTCTGATGCAAATTACAAATATACCCATCCCACTTCATCCTGTGTTTATGGAGTTGCAAAACCCTTATACCTCGGGACGGTGTGGAGGAAGACATTACTAAATATCGTCTCCTGGAGAATAATATCTAAAAATCAACTCGAAAGGAAGAGATGAAAACTCTAGTTAGCTCGGAATACACTGTAGTTTAATTGAAATAAAATACCCTCCAGGCTTAGGTAGAAGAAGAGGCGGGGGCTAACCTTAAGGAAAGGAGGCTCACAGGAAACGCTGTAGTATCCTTTGGACAGTAGACCGTGGGATGTGGTCTCAAAAGGTATTAGGGGGACCCCTCCTTTCTTGAGGTGGAGCTGTCCAAGGGCAACTCAAAAGTGGTCGAGTGGAGTTCTGTTTGCAAGGGGAAATTATTGAAAGGGAGTCTCTCCACCAATCGAAGTGGTGTTGTCGGGGTTATAACCGACTCGATCACCAACTCCAACCTCACCACATCATTTTGCACCATTTAGCTTTTAAAAATTTGGGGAAGATCGAAAAAAGAACGCTTGAAACCATGCGCGAATAAGCATACGGAGTGATGGGCTATATTTGCATCCAGTCGATCCCATCTATTCCGTCTTGAAATTTGGGACTTTTAGGTGTTCCATATCTGAACGTGCATATTCGCGCCTGTGCAGCAACGCACATTTAGAAGGAAGTTTCACAGCGGATAGTCGATCTCCAAAGGCCGCAGCTCCCAAATGAGCTGCCAAAGAGGATATGCAACAGAGTAGACCACTTACTAAGTCGCATTAATTTTTGACAAGACGGCCAAAGTGTAAGGATCTGTTATGTGAGAGACCAAAGAAGGAACTCGAGACTTTTAGTTGTTCTGAGAGCCAAAAAGGAAGCAAGGCCGGTCCCATAGGCAGTACAGCCGTATGCACCTATGAACGACCGCAGGTAGTTCGCCAGACCATTAAGGTAAGGAAAAGAGTAATTTGTGTGAAATGCACTGTACATTAATTGCGCTCCACCCCTTTAAACCCGTAAATCCTTGTCTCGGGTGACTTGTGTACGTTAAATGGCTCAGGGCGATCGAGTAAATATCGGGGAGACTTCTAGTTTTTTGGCTTCATATTTTCACTTCGTGCATATCATTCATTAATATTATTTAAGAGAGCCCTTAAAATGGGAAAATGTAAAATATATATGCATTCATTAAAGAAACTTAGAGATATCATTTTGATTGTACATATAAAGTGACCCAGGAACAAATGAATTGTGTAGGAACGACGAAATTTGCTTCGGGCAAAATCTTTACCAATCATTATAACCACTGTAAGATGAAGGGCGCTGCTCTTTGTTTGTTTGGACATAGTTAGTGTGAAGAAAATGGTGAAGAGTAACGAAGATTTTTGCTAGTGAGAATGAGTCATGAAACAAAGAGAATTATACCTGCTAGAAAGATTAGTTACGCATACATGCCATTCACAGCTACATAAATGCTTGTATCCTTTAATTGGATTTATATATTAATATTTATTTAGGGACTGAGCTATTCTCAAGCGTACATGATTCTCTTCCATCTTAGTTAGCTCTTGTTGCCTATAATCTTATATCTCATAAATCCTAACGAATTCCGGCAAAGCATTTCGAAGATAAAATCCTCGGTAACTGAATCGTCATTGCTTGTAAAATTCACTTAATTCTTATTTCCTTATCGTCAATAGTTTTGCGTCACGATTTATCCTTTTGTGTAGCTCATAAAATTTACTTAAATCGTTTTTATTTGCATTAAAATTACCTTTTTGTAGTATCATCCCAACATTTTTTCTATTTATTTAACCATGAAACGTCCTACGAATCCAAATAATGCATTTTTCTATTTTATGGGTAACGAAAGTGAATAAGAGAGATTATTATAGGCTGGACTTTATATTTATAGAGAAGATAATGTCTTCCTTATTCTCAAGGGTGGTCATCTCTTATAATAGAGGCTGAGAAATGAAAAAAGATACTTAAAGAAATTATATATTATTATTTCCTTAGCGTTAAGAATTTATATAAGGATTTATCATTCTGTCTGTCTCAAAACAAAAATATTTAAATGATTTTATAGGAATTAAATTTATGTTAAATTTATCCTAAAAAACTCTCATTATTTTATCGGTGAAATAACAAAACCCCAAGGGGGCCATTAACAAATATGCAGGGTGTTCATTGACAGTGGACATAAATGAAAATTTTAAAAAGATTTAACACCCCAAAATTAAATATATAATCATGTAAAAATATATTTTGGTCTTTGTGATTATGTTCGAGATACAGGAAGAATATGCCAGAAAAAAATATATAGAGATTTCCTGTAGAATAAAAATTTTAAAAGGTATTGCATTCTAAGTAAGATTTCATATTTAGTGGACACGCTCTCTATATAAAGCATCGTATGCATTATTATAAAGAATAAATTGGAAGTATAATTAGTAACGCTTTCTAAGCTGAGGTCA
Organism: Ceratothoa steindachneri; assembly: GCA_963969495.1. Taxonomy (NCBI): domain Eukaryota; kingdom Metazoa; phylum Arthropoda; class Malacostraca; order Isopoda; family Cymothoidae; genus Ceratothoa; species Ceratothoa steindachneri. Next base: position 65,540,027 of record OZ018319.1, read on the forward strand.
GCTAAAATATTCTAATATTGTTACTATTATGTTATGTTTGCTACAATTCTGTAGTATTTTTTGGTAATAGCCTTAAAACTTCGGTAAATATATTAGGTTTTACATATATTTAAAAGAGGAATCAACAACATAAATGTTATCTAATTACAGACCGACAAGGACCTTAAGATCTATTCGAGCCCAGACACAGAAAGCAAAGGAATGGATATAAAAACTCAATAAGGGACCTTCCAAAACTAGAAAATTCAAATAACAAGTTAATATATTTTCTTGAAAATACACTTTTAAGTTCCAGGAAATTAGCCCATAATATTCTTTGAAATTTGCCTCGGATAGTGTTCAAATGATGCGGTCTAAAGAACAGAGAGATAAGTATAAATTAAGCCATAACCAGAAAACAACATAATTATTTGATAAACAATTGCACAAAATATTAATCAGGGGTATGGAGGCCCTTATTCTGAATGACTTGAGAACAACTGCAAACGCAGAACTTCATCATTGTCAGGGATCTACACCGTTGGTCAGTTCCAAAGCCATGATTTTCTCACTTAGTAGCTTTTATAGCTGTTCTACTGGATTTAAACCAAGGCTCTGCTCAGACAAGTTCATAACGTTAAAATTTTCTGTATTAGAATGATGTATCGCCATCATGATGTGTAGCACGAAGCATTGTACTGTATAAGAAGAGGTTCACTTACTCTCTTGAAGCAGATTCTTTTATACCCGAGCGTCTATTTTGCTCCATAAAAGGACGAGTGTTTAGACTCCACCAGTTGAAAATATGCCCCACACCACTAAGCTACTTTCTCCATTTTAAGAATCTCTTTCTTGCATTTAGGATTAAACCTTTCTCCTGCCTAACATCTTACATACTGCTTCCTAAACAATTTAAATTTGTTTTTTTAGCTTTAGCCTTCCTTCTCATACTTTTCTGCATTCAACATAACATGCTAAATTGAGTGCCCGTATTTATAAAAAGACCCTCAGTATTATATACCTGGTGTGATTTTCTTAATAGGCATTATGTGTCTTTAGCTGTCGAATTTATTTATTCCATTGACAAGTTTGTCAACCAGTTCTATTATCTTTAAAAAATCAGTGGTATTAAAAGGCTAAATGAGAATAAAAAAGTGTTTGATAATTCGTGAATAGTTTAAATATTCTTTTCTTTGTCTTCGTATTGAGATTACCACGTCAGCGATATTATAGTGTGCGTTCATAATTAAATCCTTTTGTTCAAACGTCAGTAGGCTTGAGCATTAATTTATTCGTACATCGAAGCTCAATGATTCAATAATGATTATTCCAAAGTCTACCGACAAGTTTGTGATAAATCTTAGGATTCCGTATAATTCTTTCAATCGGTGACCATTCAAGGTACCAATAAGTCATGAGATTTTCTCTTATTCCATTGACAAGTTTGTCAACCAGTTCTATTATCTTTAAAAAATCAGTGGTATTAAAAGGCAATATATACGATAAATGAGAATAAAAAAGTGTTTGATAATTCGTGAATAGTTTAAATATTCTTTTCTTTGTCTTCGTATTGAGATTACCACGTCAGCGATATTATAGTGTGCGTTCATAATTAAATCCTTTTGTTCAAACGTCAGTAGGCTTGAGCATTAATTTATTAGTACATCGAAGCTCAATGATTCAATAATGATTATTCCAAAGTCTACCGACAAGTTTGTGATAAATCTTAGGATTCCGTATAATTCTTCCAATCGGTGACCATTCAAGGTACCAATAAGTCATGAGATTTTCTCTTAATTGAATGGTGACGGTCACCATTGTTTCTTCGAGAAATATATATATATATATATATATATATATATATATATATATATATATATATATATAATTGAAAATCACATCAAACGTGATAAACAGATATATTTAAAAGCCAGGTTGTGTTACCAATTTCCATTTCCTTGGGCCTTTAAATATAGGAACACCAGAGCTACAGAAAACAGATGAATTTTTTTATTTGATAATTAACCAAAGTTTTGAGGATACTGAAAATAACACAAGGATAAGGATAACCAAATGATACAATAAAATATGTTTATATTATTTAATCAGACATCTCAATTCTTGTAAGTAAAAAAGTAATGATATATGAGGGATGCATTTAACAAGTAAGAGCAACGGAAGACATGATATTTCTTTATTGATGAGGGTTAGCCATCTAAACGTATAAATAGTGAAGAATGCATAGGATTGAAAGGGTATGGGCAGATGAAAGTAATGAGAATTGTTCATTCTTCACATGGGAAATACAAGTTTCAGGTTGGAGTCTTATCTCTGTGAGGTCGGGTTTGGCCACCGGGATACGTGTTTTATATGACCTTTCAGCATGTTGTCCGACTCTCAAAGGAAAGGTTCAGTTAGTCGAGCAGATATAGGTTAAATCGCACGAAGCATACTTGGATTGCTATATAAGAGAAAATGTCAAGCTAATAGAAGGCTTTCTTTGTAACGAAAGAGTTCTCCGATTGTATACTTATTCGGTTTGATTATCTTTAGATTCATAAAAGGGAAGTGTTTCTGGAAAATGGAGCTGATTTCTATGGGAATTTTGGAGGTTTGCAACCAGAGAAGGTTAAAGAGCATAAACAGATTAGTTTATTGGACGTGGCTTAAATTATATAGTTTTTAACGTAGGGGTCAAAGCGCTTCCTAATAAACTTGTCTATTAGAGAACTTGGGAATCCATTATCTCTCACAAATTCTTTTAGAAAAGAGAACTTTTCATGTAATAGCTTATAAGTGGAGCAAATTTTAAGGGTGTGTGAATAAGGGTAGCAATAGAGTTGAGTTTAACGAAGGGGAAATGTAACTAAGGAAGCTGGTTTCTCAACAGGTTATGTTGGATTTGCGGTCAGCGATAAAGGAAGGCTAGGGATGCTGTTGCTTAAATTGATATTTAAATAGGGCAGGGAAGCATTTTCTTTATAATTTTCTTGTTTTATAAGACTTTTGCTTACCGAAACTATACTGACTTTTGTACTTACAAGATTTGAATTGCCTAAGTTAATAATATAAACATATTACACTGTCCTAAATTAGCTGTCCTTATGTTATTTACAGTAGTACCCTAATGATGAAGCTGGCTCTCAATACGTTGGTCTATTAAGAAATAATAAGAATCAATCTTTTTTCTGTTTCTTTTGTTCTTTTATATATATATATACGTAATATAAAATACTTGAAAATCCCAAAGGAAAATAAAACAAGATAGGGCAAGCGCTTTCGTATTGTCTTCGTTAGCGTCACAAAAGAGAATGAAGAGAATAAAGAGTAGAAACAGTCAAAGGCGACGCCTGAAATAAACTAAACACATTAAGGAATAGACATAAAATGGGGAAAAAATGAGGAGTAATAATTATATAAAGACCTTTTGTTGTTCAACATCTTTCCTCACCATTTTCCCCAGGGGCATTTATACGATTGAAAAATTCTATAAATACGGAATTTAACTTATTCAAATAAACCTTTATTATATTAAATTTACTTCTTGCTAATAGCTAATTAATGTAGATTCAACTAAATTTCTCTCGACGACATTAGGTATACAAACAATGACTAGCTTTCATATGTATAAACTGCTTAAATATCTTAATATTAATGTTTCCTTTGCCAATAATTCTCTCTTTAGAAACATATAAATTAAAAATTCGACTCTTAATCGATCCTTTTGTGTCTATGATATCCTTTGTAAATCTTGATCATGTTTTTTTTTATAGAGGACAAACGACAAAAGTATTAAACAACATATGGTGATCTAAGTAAGCTTCATGTAACCATATATGCGTAATTGCCTAATGGGTTACACTACATTACTTGGTTTACTTAACCTGATTAGAATGGGTATGTTTATTATATTATTTCTCTTTTATTTACACACTATATTGATGTTTTGTTAGTTGAATAAAGCCTAGAGAAAGGTATTGACCCTTTATTATGATTACCACAATTTATATAACTTACAAGCTCGCCAGTGCCGATCCAAAGGCTATACTGGTGGTTTAAATAAATAGTGGGAGCCCTATCATAGCTTCATAAAAATAAAAACAAGCTGCGTTTGATCTCAAGATGGATAAATTCCTAAGACCTGAACGCCTGGATTTATCCCCCAACTCGCCTACTGCTGCACGAGAATGAAATCACCGGAATCGTACTTTCTCTGTATTCCTGGAATCCATCATAAGCCTTAATCCTAACAAGCTGGATACATTGATCAATTTTGTCTCTCCAACCGGATATGGTTACATTGAAGAGTGTACTACCTATGATTCAGCTATAGATCTTCTCAAAGACCTCTATGTCAAGCCCCAACAATGAAGTGTTTACGAGACATTTATTTGCTACTCGTAAGCAGCATGAAGGAGAGACAATAGATGAGTATCTACAAGAACTTTAGGTGCTCAGCAAGGATTGTAATTTTAAGGTGCTACTGCTTCACAGAATCGGGATGAATACATACAGGATTCTTTCAGCAATGGCTTGCTCTCTCATACAATCAGGCAACGATTGCTTGAAAACAAAACTTTGGACCTAAGTACGGCTGTTGATCTTGCCAGGCAATTCTTTGTTGCTCAGAATACCTCAGAGTCTTATTTTCTTTATAATGTCTCTGGTGTAAGTGCTCTTGCGACATCCGAGCCTGCTCGCACTGATTATAGGAACTGTGCTGATGCCTTATCTGAAACTGCTTATTCTGCCGAAAGGACCTGTGCTGCTGCCAATTTAAAGTCCCGATGCTAATTTTGTGGTGGTGCCCTTCACAATCATGGGTAGTACCCTGCAAGAAACGTCCCTTGTCATAATTATCATAAGCAGGGGCACTTTGCTAAGGTGTGTCGGTCTACTACATTTTTTACTTCTGCATCCACTCAGTCTTCTAAACTGGCCGTAATCTCTGCTTCTTCACCGAGACTACTACGGCGAGCTACTGTGTATGTTTTGGTTGGTAATAATGAAGCGACCGCTCTTATCGACACATAGAGCTCTGAATCTTACAGCTCACTTAGCTATGCCAAGAAGTACAAATTGAAGGTTGTTCCAGCCACTGGAAGCGTATCTATGGCCTCTTTATCACTCATGTCTCCTGTAAAGGGACGCTGCACGTTTGACATCAATTTGAAGGGTTAGTGCTACTACAATACAAGGCTTTCTGGGCTGCCAAACTTGTGCTGTGATGTCGTTCTTGGTCAGGACTTTATGAGCCAGCAGTCTAGTGTTACTGTGGACTTTGGAGGATCCAACAAATATCTAAATATCTCCAAACAAACTGCAAGTTGCAACAAAATCTCGGTGGTTTGGGAATGATGATAAGAAGTTCATAAGGTCTGAAATTAACAAGATGTTACATGATTATGTTATTGAGGAGAGCACATCTCCCTGGAGGGCGCAAGTTTTTGTATTATCGAATGAGCGCCACCGAAATAGATTAGTTGTTGACGATGGACAGAGCATTAATAGATTCACTCGTTTTGATTCGTATCCTCTTCCAAAAATAGACGGCCTTGTCAGAAAACTGTCTCATTAAAAGTACTATAGTTCACTGGACCTTAAAAGTGCTTATCACCAGATTCCTATAGAGGAAGAGGACAAGCCATATACTGCTTTTGAAGCGAATGGCAAGCTATATCAATTTCGCAGAGTGCCATTCGGTGTTACGAATGGCTTTGCTTTCTTCCAAAGGACTATTGACAAGCTCATCAAGCAACACGATATGCATGGAACTTATGCTTATGTGGACAATATTGTCTTGGCAGGGAAAACCCAGCTGGAGCACGAATAGGCTGCCCGGTTCCACAACCTTACTTTCAACGAGACTAAGTCTGTCCTTTAAAAAAAATCACTAGATTTTCTTGGTTACACAATAATCCACGGCTCTTCCAAACCAGATTCTGAACGTTTACCTCCATTAAAGGAATTACCGATCCCTAAAGACCGTACTTCCTTACGCCATGTTATTGGTATGTTTTCCTATTATTCGCAGTGGGTTTCCCGATTCTCTGACAATATCAAACCTCTTGTTGCCAATGACACTTTTCCTGAGTCCAGAGGCCCTGAAAGCCATCGATGGTCTCAAAGAAGAGATTAGAAAGGCTTTTGTGCGCTTGATTGATGAAACTATTCCTTTGGTAGTTGAGACTGATGCCTCTGATACAGCCATTGCTGCTACTCTGAATCAGGCAGGCCGTCCAGTTGCCTTTTTCTCTCGCACCCTCACACCTACTGAACGCAAATACTCTGCAGTAGAAAAGGAGGCATGTGTAATTGTGGAATCTGTAAAAAGATGGTCTCATTACTTGATACGACGACGTTTTACCTTAGTTACGGACCAACAGGCTGTCAGCTTTATGTTTCTTACGAATCAGCGTGGAAAAATCAAGAATGATAAAATTCAACGATGGAGGATCAAGTTGGGGTGCTACAATGATGACATTGTGTACTTCCTGGTAAATACAACATTCCTACAGACACTCTCTCACGTGTTCACTCTGGAGCTATTGTCAATAATGAGAAAGGATCTGAGCTCTACGCTCGACTTTGCAATCCTGGTGCAACAAAACTTGCTCATTTTGTCAGAAGGAGAAATCTTCCTCTTTCCATGGAAGATGTGAGGAGGGTGTGCTCTTAATGCCCTTAGTGAGCCCGATTGAAACCTCTGTTCTACAAACCACACTAAACACCCCTTATCAAGGCCACACTGCCCTTTGAACGTCTTATTTTTGACTTCAAAGGGCCTCTACCCTCGAACTCCAGAAACCGCTATATACAGTACTCACAGTGGTAGATCAGTATTCTCGTTTTCCGTTTGCATTTGACTGTCAGAACATGACTACTAGTACTATAATCCATTGTCTAAATCAGATTTTTCCGATATTTGGTATGCCTTCCTACCTGCATTCTGATCGCGGATCCTCGATTATGGGCAAAGATCTACGTGAATTCTTGCACAATCTAGGCATCGCCACTAGTCGAACGATACATCATAGTCTTCAAGGGAATGGGTAGTGTGAGAGGTATAATACTTTAATCTAGAAGCACACAACCCTTGCTCTGGCATTCAAGAACCTTCGAGAATGTCAATGGGAAACAGTGCTACCTGATCCCCTTCATTCTATTATATCTGCTCTGCACAGCCACCAATGCTACGCCAAATGAGAGGCTCTTCTCGTACCAGCGTCGATCTCCCAGTGCCCATTCGTTGCCAACTTGGATATCTGTTCCTGGACCCGTCTTAATACGACGTCACGTTCGCACAAGTAAATATGAACCCGTCGTTAAAGAGGTTCAGTTGTTAGAGGCAAACCCACAATACGCTCATGTAAGATTTGCCGATGGACGTGAATCAACGATATCAATGCATGACTTGGCTCCGACTGGTAACGTATCATTATATAAGAGGCAAGAGCATCTCAACGTCGATCCTTCTACAGAGACTGGTTTGGTGGAGATTCTTCCGGTACCTACTGTCGATTAATCTAAGTTTAATTATTTCAATGCTGCAGGTGATCAGAGTATATTCATCAAAGAAGGAGATATGAAGGTGTATTCTCTTCGGGTACGAGTATCTGATGCTCGAGCTAATCTTCAAGGTAGGGATGAACCCTCCACCCCTGCGCATGCTGGCCTGGAACAACTGCGCCGATCTACGCGGGCACTTCACAAGCCTCTTCGCTATATAGAACAATGATTCTTCAAGGGAGGGGAGAATGTGGTGATCTAAGCTTCAGGTAACCTTATATGTATAAGTGCCTAATGGGTTACACTACATTATTTTGTTTACTTATAACTAATTGTGCTTGTTAACCTGATTAGAATGGGTATATTTACTTATATTGTTCTTTTATTTTCAAACTGTATTGATGTTTTATTAGTTGAATAAAGTCTAGAGAAAGGTATTGACGCTTTATTCTGATAACCACACTACCTCTTCTAAACCCATGCTGAGCATCATTTATTAACCTACCACACTCTAGAAGGTCAGAAATCCCCTTATTTTTGTGAATTATGGTTATATACTTTTCAAAAAGAATGTTAAAAGAGCTGATTTTCCGCATAAGTTGTTAGATATATTCTTTCATAAATACTGTCAATTATCTTTGTGAAAGGAGGGCGCGTTTTATGATCCTCGTTGTTATATGGTTTGTTTGGACTAATAAAATTAATATGGCGAAAGAATAGTTGATCATGGTCCAGACATTTCTATTTTTCTCTTTAACTATATAGAAAGAGATATAGTGACTCTCCAAATGCTTCTGTAAGTACTGTATAGTTAGAGGATGTGTAAATATGAGTAATATACGTTAAAGTTAGAGTAGAAGTTTAAATATACGTAGCAGAATTTGCTAATTTAGTTGAATGGATGCAGTTGACACCATAAAATTGGTTTAGAATGCTTTATACATTATATTACGCAACAAGGGATTTATTTATATAAAATTTTATAGTTTCTATTTTTCTCTTAAGATAAAAATTACAAATGAGTATTTTACAGATTAAGTAAATAAAACTTTACCTATAAGTAAAAATAATTAGGCTAATCGTGATGAATATACACAAAATGGAGAGCAGAGAATAGAAAGTTATACCAAAGAGTAGGAAAAACGAAACTCCATAATCGGTGGAGAACAATCATTATTTATACAATCTACATCTTTAATTTTATATACATATTTGGGGTTTGTAATAATTTATTATGTATTATTTCTTAGGTACAAAATTTTAGTTAACAGATTTGTATTGTTAAATTAAACTTTATTCTTCTATTTGATATTTCACACTTCATTACTTTCACCTTATTTTATTCATAATTACTTTATTCCATTTTACTTTTCTTAATAAATTTCCTATTGTCTTATGATATCCATATTTAACATTTTATTTATTCTGATATTTTGTTATTTTACCTTTATTTTAGTTATTCACTATATTTTACCTTTTAAAATCCTGTTTATTCATTCTATCTTTATTTTAGTTATTCATTATATTCTACTTTTTGCAATGCTGTTTAGTCACTGTTGATTATGCGCTTAGTCATTTTAGTTATTTTCATTTTACTTGTCACTATTATTATTATGATTTTCACTTTTTAACACTTTCTTTCCTAATTTTTAATTTGTTCACCCTATTTAATTTACTTGTTTATTTAGTTATTTTCTTGTCACTGATATTATTGTTACTTTTAAAACTCACTTATTTAACACTTTCTTTCGCTTTTTGTTAGATTAAGTTGTAATTTAAGTTCCCCGCTAACTCGGACTTGCTTTGCCGGTTTTAACTTTTTTAAAAGAGTTCTGACTTACCACATGGCTGCCCGACTCCGTAATGGAGAGCGTACCACCGGCCAACAGTTTTGAGATGAGTCTAGGCCATCGAAGATCCACTTATACTTCCTTTTTCGGCATCTATGGCGCAGTTTTTTGTTGTATCCTTTTTGGGAGTGAACGGTTGTGTGTCCCAAGGACCTGGAGGTCCACGTTCTTTGCGTTGAAAAAGTAACCTTACTCCATGACGCCTCTTCTCCGTGAGGGGAACTTCCAGGTAGTTCGTGAGTTCCTCTTCCTCGTCCTCTTTATCGGTTGTGGTGATTTCTATTTTAAACTTATCTCGTCTTTGTCTTACCTTTTCTAGACTCTTCCTTAAATTCGCAATTTCTTCGTCCTCTTCTTCGGTAGTAGTGGTTTCATTTTCATCTTCTCTTTCTTCTTTCTTCTTTTCCTTCTCTTTTTGGGACTATCCTTGTGGTTTACATATTCTGCATCTTCTTCTTCTTTTGAGAATTCATTTTCTTTTTCTGTTGTTTCTTTATTATTTTCTATTGGCTGGTCGGCGAACTGTATTCTTAATATATCCTTGGACGCGGTGTTCGACGCAAACCAAAGTTTCCTTTGCCCCCCGTTCACCTGCAGGAGACGATGAATGACAGATGAAATGTGTATTAGATAAATATAAGTAAAATAGAAGTTGAGTATTGCCCTGGTGTAGAGAGCAATCTCTTGAGTTCTTTTTTATTCCTTTCCTTACTCTCTTTTGATTCCCTTTCTGTGCTATCAGTGTTTTACTGGTGGTGGGGTTAGCTGAATTGCGACTATTGTTGCAGATTTTTGTTTTATTTTTTCTTTCTATCTCCCGTTATTTTCATTTTCTTTATTTTTTCTTTTCTTTATTAAATATATATAAATAACCTTTTTCTATTCCCACCGTCATGGCATTCAAGCCTTTCAATTATAGTACATGCTATCTCCTTAAGTTTCTATTTTGTGTTTCATTTAAATTATTTTTATTCATCGGCCTGGTTTATGGGCATTTTGCCTCTTTTGTTCTTTTATTATTTTTTTTCTTTGTAGGCACTCTGCCTCTTTTTGTTCTTGTTTAATTGTAATTGTCGTAAGCGCTTCGCCTCTTTCTAATATTATTTTTCCTTTTCCTTTTTCGGTGACTGGTATTTTAATTGTAGTTGGGCATTTTGCCTCTTTTCTTCTTGTCTTGTATTTGTTTGTTCTTTTTTTGGTCGAGATCAGGTGAATATTCCATTTGAGTTTTCTCGGGAGCAAGTTCTTCCACCTAAGAGTAGGGCTCTCCTGGTGACGCATCCAATTTTAATTCTTGGAATGTCTATGTCGGTGTCCATGTTTGGAGTTATTTATTCTTGGATTTTGTTCCAGGTGTTTCTCCCTAGCCTCTGGAGTTCCATATTCAATGGCTTCAGTCGTGCTCTTTCGTCCAGTTCTGTTTGCCGAATATAATCCATCCTGTGCACTCCAGCTATCAGCAGGCCTGTATCGTTCTGAACTATCTGCATTTGCCTGAGAGAGGTAAACTCACGGCCTGCATGACCACTGCCGGGTACACCAATGTTGAGCGTACCAGAGCAGTGTATAGCTTTTGGATGTCATTTGATCTGAGGCTTTTAAACCTATATAATTTTAGAAGCTCTCTCTTTGGCTAGGGAAATTCTATTTTTAATGTGCGCCTTATACCCGGTTAAAGTGATGCGCAGACATAAGACTTTGCCCTTGCTGGTGTAATGGAATACTTCATCATTTACTATAACGTCGTCAATTTTCCGGCGGCTTACTGGTAGAATTTGGAACTTTCGGCGTTGGTTTAAATCTTCCACTTTCTTTCGTATCGATTGATGTTTTCGATTTCGGTAGTTGTCTCCGCTGCTTGAACTCCAGCGTTCTTATAAGTACTGGGGATGATTTTACTGATGTCAGCTGCAAACTGCAGCTACATCATATCCTCCCCAACTGGAGCAGATAGGTACAATGTGTACACTAGGTACAGCAGTGGACTCAGACAGCTATCTTGTGGAACACCAGCTGTAGGGTTCGATTTCGGGCCCTCTGCATCCATCGATCGTGATTTGGGTTTTACTCTCCATAATATAAGCACAGAGGACCCTTTCCAGGATCGGGTTTAGCTGGGGCCTAAGATCCTGTATTGTAAACCTCTCAGTCATTCCTTATCGAAGGCCTTTTGAACATCTCGCATCACCACGTCTACGTATTTTCTTTCCGCCGAGTCGCCCACCCACATCGTTGGAAGCCATTAGGACTGGGTGGTCATATAAATATCCTGGGTTTTCGAGTCCCTGGTTAGATTAAGAATCCGTCGCCTTCGGTTCAGATCCTTGTGTCTGTTTCCTCAAGTTACCGGTATTCATTTATACCTCGAAATCGGATCTCACCATGCAGACCCATCTTTTTGTGAAGCCTTACTCTGTTCAGAGCAAACCTCGAATCGTTTTCCTCCCCGAAGGATTGGCCGGGATTCCTCTCGCCTTATCTGGATCCCCCCTCCATCAACGATCTCGAGTTTCCCGTTTGTGACTTCGTGCCGAGTTGCTGCAGGGTCTCGAAGGATCATGACCTCGTGTTTTGGACCCCCCATCCTTTCATCCTCATCACCATCAGGATATTCGACCTGGGGCCACGTCTATTAGCCTTCCCCATTTCTCGCACCGACCCGCTGGAGGATATTCAGTCGAGGGCCGCGTCCGCTGGCCTTCTTCCTTCCTCAAACTGACCCCATTAAAAGTAAAACGACCATTTGCATTAATCTCACGATAATCGACCCACTTTCCGATATTTAACTGATTTTTAATATTCCATTTAAAAGTTGATTAACGAGTAATTAACGTTCTCCGATTACCCATTAACTTATATTCTCTAAGATGAACTTGTAATATCCCATTTAAAAGCTGATTAACAAATAATTTACGTTCCCCGATTGCCCATTAATCTCTATTCTCTCAGAGTTGTCCTTTATTCACATTACCTATATTTCCCGTATGTATAGTATATATATATATATATATATATATATATATATATATATATATATATATATATATATATATATATATATATATATATATATATAATTTGAAGGATAAAGGAAAGGACGCATAAAGGGAAATTCAATTCATTTTCTTGATACAGCGTTTCGGGTGAACTTTTCACCTCTCTTCGTGTACTAGAAATACAATTCGTGGAAAACAATTTAAGTTAGACTTAAACAGATAATCAAAATGATGAATTTATGGAAAGTATTTAATGTTTATTAAGGGGGAGATAGCGAGAAATTTATGGGGAACGAGGGGCGGTCAGTCAGTTTTGCAATTCGAAAATAAGGAAACGAGATATGAGGAAAAGTATTTTATTATTTTTCAATATAACTACCCTCGACTTCAATGCACTTGCACCACTTGTCCCTGAGGCTTCGAATTTCCGACAACCAGAAATCTCCCAACTGCTGTACAATCCACTCCTGGACGGCGAGCTGGACATCTTCATCGTCCCCTAACCAGCATCCACGTGGTGCAGCCTTGAGCTGGCGGAATAAAAAGTAGTCGTCTGGAGCCAGATCTGGACTGTAGGGGCGATGGTTGAGCGTCTCGAATCCGCACTCACGTTGGGCAGCTTGTGCAACTCTGGCCTTATGGACAGGGGCATTGTCGTGGAGGAGTAGGACACCGCGTGTCAACTTGCCGCGCCTCTTCTAACGGATGCACTTCTTCAACCCAGACAGTTCCTCGGCGTAATATTTGCCTGTGATGGTTCTTCCACGAGGCGCATAGTCCACCATCAACACTGCCTCAGAATCCCAGAAGATGGTGGCCATGATATTCCCAGCTGATGGTTGGGTCGGGAACTTGATGGGGGTCGGAGAGCCCCTGTGCTTCCAGGCCATGCTATTGAGCTTGGCCTCAGTATCCAAGTGATGGACCCCACGTTTCATCACCTGTCACTATGCGTGACTCTAATCCCGCCGGGTCTTGGTTGTACAGGAGGAGCAGCTCCTCCGAACTTTGACGACGTCGAAGTCAATCATGGGGCGTGAGGTTTCGTGAGGTTTCTAGGAACCCTACGGACAGAGACCTTGGTTATGGCCAAATTGTCGTGGATGATGTTAATAACACTTCCATGAGATATTTCAACTTCTCGCTCGATTTCTTCGACCTTCACTAGTCGATTTTCAAAGATCATTCTCTCCACACGGGCCACATTGTTCTGGTTGGTCACGTCTGACGGGCGTCCTGGACGGGGGTCATCTTCAAGGGACTCACGAGCATGGTGGAACTCCCTATTCCAGCGAGCAATGGTTGCATAGGAAGGGGTGATGTCGCTGTACACTGCAACCATGTGTTCATCGATGTCTTTTGCATTCTTGCCTTCCTTGGTAAAAAATTTGATCACTGCGCGGTGCTCAACCTTCTCAATTGTTGAAAAATTTGTGACTGACGATCTGCGATCAGCTACTGCTTCTTAAATAGACGAGGCAGGAGCGTGCGGCTGCAGGTCCTGACTTGTCATAACTTTTCCTAACCCTCCGTCAAACAGATATCCCCCTTCCTCTGTTTTGCCCTACCAATTCCCAAAACTTATTGACCACCCCTCGTAATTTATATTTTTTGATTATTATTTTGCGAGTTAAAAATTAACGATGAAACACAGGAAACACATCAGGATAATATATATACATATACATATATATACATATATATGTATATACATATATAATTATATATATATACATATATAATTAGAAAAAAGGCCATGTTGCATGCAGGTTCTATTGAAGTTCACAGTGGTGGCAGCGTTATTAATTTTAACCTGTATTTTCTTAATATTTCTTACAAGTTTTTTAACGGAGTCTTCGAGGCGAGAAAAACCATCCGCGAATGACATTCTTTATTCCTAAACGTCCTTCGACCATGTTGGGTCATCTCCAGGGAATGAACAGAAAGGAATTATTCCAAAATTGCTACATTATATATAGTATTTCTACGCGAACATGAGTATTACAAATATTGGCCAATCATGACGCGGGAAATTTTTAAGGGGAAACTAAACGCTACCAGAAACATATAAAATTGGAAGGCTCAGATTGTCTGACTATTTGTGTACAAAACAAAGCAAAGACTAACCGAATCTTACCTCGCAATTGGGGTCAAAATGGAATTAACCAATATAATAATCGCTACGGGATACCAACCACCGCGACGACCGGGACTCCCAATAAATAACTTTGTGAGAATATTTAACAATAAATTTCCAACTCTGTTTTGGGGAGACCTAAACGCAAGGCGCACGTACACAGGATATAGGAACAGAAACCAAACAGGAAAATACCTACAAGCTCTAATAGACAAATGGATAATAAGAAGACTAGGACCAGAGTACCCAACGCTAATTAAAGACAGAACAGCGACAAATCCAGACATTTGCCTAGCAAACAATAACATTCCTTTTAACTACCACATGGAACCTATAGATGTTATCTGCAACGACCGCACAGCAACACTACTCACTGTGAATCAGCAACCAATACAAATAGCCGCTAAAAAATGGAAGGCATACCATAGAACAGACTGGAAAAAATACAAACAAAAATTGAATGACTACATACGAAACAGACTAAATGAAGCTACTTTGGAAGAAATTGACGGCGAGCTGGAAAAAATAAGGACGCGAATACAAACAGCTGATGCGATTGCAATACCCAGAAATGCATACATAACAGTTAAATACTTTATATGGACAGATGAAATGAAAGCTAGGAATGCAGAAATAAGAGCGATAAACGAGGACATAATAATAAACGGAATGTCAAGGGAAAAATACCGCAATCTGAGAACGAAGAAGAGAGAACTAATAAGCGCAATAATGGAATAACAAAGAGAATACTGGGACATAGCCGTTCAAAATATTGACAACGAGCTATTTCCCCGCAAATTTTAGAAAAAGATAAAAAGAATGTGAAATGCTAAAGGTAATGAAAAAATAAAGATTAAGGACAGAAACGGGAAATTAATCGAAGATGAACAAGAGATTGAAAATTTGTTCAGGGAACACTGGAAAGGAGTTTTCAACATCGGCGAAGAGGAAAACGAAAACTACGATAAATAATTGACGAAATAAATGAACGGATTGAGAGGACTTTGCCATATCACTACGTAGAAGAGGAAAGGTATGCGAACGAAGGATTTAACACCAAAATGACAATCGAGGAATACCATTTCAAATTTTTAAAAAAGGTCCCTGGGAAATCGGGCTTCAGCAGAAAAAAATATATAGAAGCACCAGATAATGTACTTGAAGAGATAAGGAACGTGTTTAACGCCTGCATATAACGGGATACTTCCCCAGTGAGTTAAAGAAAGCCAAAATCATATTCATACCGAAGCCATGAAAACCACCTTCGGAGGTCGAAAACTTCCGACCTATATCCCTTCTCGAATTAATCAGGGAGGTGTTTGAAGGAATCCTGAACACAAGATTAAATGAATATCTCACAAAAAACAATCTCTGGAACAATCAACAATTCGGCTTCGGAAAGAACAGGAATACGAAGATGGCCCTCAGCGTGATTACAGAAAAAATAAGCAAAGTGAAAGGAGAGAAAGGCAGTATGGACATTGTAAGCCGGGACGTATCGAAAATATTCGATGCGTCCCGGCTTGCAATGTCCATACTCGATAAAGTCTAGCAAAGAGGCATACAACATAAAATTCTAAATCTGGAAATAAACAACTATTTGGAAAGAATTTGATGAGACTACGTCATGGAAAGATATGCAATAGACACGGGGAATTACCAAGGGGAAATATTCAAGCTTAATGCGGGCCTCGCTCAGGGATGGTGTTTAAGGCCTTCACTATACTCAGTTTATACTTTGGACATTCCCCCACTCAGGAACGAGGGCTGTGTTAACATACAATACGCATCTAATTTCACTCAATTAATTTACTGTGTTTATCGAAACCCTCAGATGCAAGCCAGAGTAACGGCAACAGAAATAGAAAATTTAAAGCGAATAAAGATAAATTTAAAATTATAACTATGTATCGCAAAAAAACTATCTGGCGTTTACGTGGATGGAGAGCGATACAGGTATAATGATGAAGGTAAGATTTCAGGCCTAACTATTACCAAAAATGGCTACAAGAAACACGTGATGGAAAGAATAAACAAAGCACGAGGCATTCTATCTTTACTCTACAGATTAAGAAAGATAAACATGAAAAATAAGAAAAAGATCTACCTGGCTATGATACAGCCTACCTTGATATATCCAACAATTGCCATGTATATGGTTTCAAGAAGCAATCTAATAAGAATGTAACGTATACAGAATATGGCAGTATACATAATTACGAACACGGGATGATTAGAAAGGAAAAAACAAAGGGACTTACACATCGAAGGGAAAATAAAACTATTAAACAAAATAATTGAAAAAAGAGCCAAAGAAATCATAGAAAAAACACAAGAAGTAATAGGAGAGGAACTAAATAATTAAATAGCAGGAGGGGCGGGATGGAGACAACATATCCTGTTTCCTAGTGTTGAAAACAAAGCGGACCAAATGGAAGAGGAGGAGATTTACGTGTAAACCATATAAGGAAACCCGATTGTGACAAAAATTTCCCGAATAATGACAAACTCACTGGATTAGACTTGATACCCACAAGGAATGACAAAACTAACCAAGAAGTGCAAATGAACGAAAAAGGAAAAACAACAGGAATAAAGAAAAGAATTAAACAAATAAATAACCAAGATACATGAGCCCACATAACAGATACAGATAGGAGAATTATGCTACAAAAATCACAGAAACTCGAGTTATTAACATAGCAGGAAAACAAATAACGCTAACAACGGTTTGAACGCCTACCTCATACACACATAACATAATAACAAAACAACAACATAAATAAACAAACAGACACACTTTCACTCTAACTTATTTTGAATTTAACTCTAAAATTAGTTTATAGTACAGAGATTAGCGTGACCTCCACGCAACTTGCACCTCTCTGCAAACTTCCAACTTCCTTCCACTTCAATCATCTTCCTCCTTTACCACTATCCAAAGATGGGCCAAACACTAACACCAGGGACAGGTGCAGCAAATAGTAACAATTAAAAGCTAGGGAAACATAAAACAGCGTGGTCCGGGTCCCTCGTTAAGCTGGTGCGCAGGCAAACTTGCCCAACTTTCAAGCCTTTGACTTTATTTCAGTCTGTCCTGTCCTTACTTCTTTCTTCTTCCCCTCCCTCTCTCCCCCTCTCCGGAGCTCTTTTCCCTCGATGCCTTCAGGCCTCGAGGGAGGAGGGAGCCGGAGAAACTCGGGGGAACCAGGCCTTGCCCCACCCCCGGCCGGGTTCCTCCTCTGGGAGGGACTGGTTGGGGGTGGGAGAGGGGCACGGGGATCTAAAACTTTTTATCCCACTTTCCCTTTCATTTCATTTCATTTCTGACTATTTGTCAGTCCGATCTAGTTCTCTGGCAAAGGAGTCAAAGGAAAATGACGTTTAAAGACGTACTTCTTTTAACAGCGTTCAACTCGTAGACGCCGAGATGTCGGGAGTATGGTTTCCGGCTGAAGTTGCACGTTAATTACCGGTTTCTTCATTTGAATGATGACGGCTTCGGCCATCTGCAATCTTCTGCGATTTTAGAGTCTCAGGATGATGGAAGTGTCCTGATTCAGTTTTTCACGGGTTAGGATAGTGCTATAAGAGTGGGCGTGTTTTGTAATTGCGCCATCTTGGAGGTGAGTTGTCAGTCGCCTTGACAGGGTTGTGGAGGTTACGCCAATGTACTTTGAATTGCGATGTTCGCAGTCACCGACTTTGCACGAATATTCGTACACGACGTTAGTCTCCTGGAGTTTGCTCGTTGTAGGGAGACAGCTGTTCTTCATGATGCAACTACTTGTTTTATTAGTCTTCTAGTATATAATTAGATTAATATCCGTGTAGTATATAATTAGATTATATTCTCTCCATGATATAATCAGAGAGGACCCTTTCCAGGATCGGGTTTAGCTCCGGCCCAAGATCCTGTACTGTAAATCTCTCAGTCAAACCTTATCGAAGGCCTTTTGAATATCTCGCATCACCACATCTACGTATTTCCTTTCAGCTTTACAGCGGAAGACTTTGTCAGGGAGAAGGGCGAGGGCTGTATCAGTCCCTATTCTCTTGCGAAACCCTTGTTGGTGAGGTGTAAGGAAATAGAAGTGAAAGAGGAATATCCGCTTTGATATGCTCCTCAAATTTCTTCCCTCACCACGTTCTAAAAATCTAACTCCACGTGCGGTAACTTGGAAGTCCAAAGAAGCGGAGAAAGAAAGAAGAATTGGAATATCCGCAGGCTGCATAATAGGTGCAGTTAATTATATTGAGTGCGCTAAAAGCTATAATCATACCGTGAAAACGCTAATCTCCGTATTTTTTTGGTTGCTCTCCGAGTCTCTCACCCACATCGTTGGAGGCCATTAAGACCTGAAATAACAACAAACGCTAATCTCTCTAGGCACCAGAAGTCTTTTGCCATAGGTCAGTGCCATTGTTGAGCATCAAAAATAGGTGTCATATAAATTCCCTTGGTTTTCGAGTCTCTGGTTAGAGTGAGAAACCGTCGCCTGCGGCTCAGATCTTTGTGTCTGTTTCCTCAGGTTCCCCGGAATTCTGTTAGACATCAAGATCGAATCTCAACAGGCAGTCACCCCCCCCCCCCCCTCCCCTCAAGGATCTCCAGTTTCCTGTGTGAGACTTCGTGCCGAGCTGAAGCAGAGTCTCGATTTGGAAGTGCCATCGTCCGTCTTCAAGAAGAATTGTTAGCTCGTCTTCTCCCCCCCTCCTTTCATCCTCGTCAGCATATCAGGATATTCGACCTGGGGCCACTTCCATTAGCCTTCTCCATTCCTCGCGCCGACCTGCTGAAGGATATTCACTCGAGGGCCGCGTCCACTGACCTTCTTCCTTCCTCGAGCTTCCCGCATTAGGGGTAAAACGAATATTTGCTTGTATCTCACGGTAATCGACCCCCTTTCCGATATTTAAATATTTCCTCTGTATAAGGATTTTTAATATTCCATTTAAAAGCTGTTTAACGTTTCCCGATTGCCATTAACTTATATTCTGTCAGATAGTTTTGTAAAATCCCATTTAGAAGTTGATTACTGATTAATTAACTTTCCTCGATTGCCCATTAATCTCTATTTTCTAAGAGTTGTCCGTTATTCACATTACCTATATTTTTCGTATGTATATATATATATATATATATATATATATATATATATATATATATATGTTAACTAGTGACTCATTAAAAATTATATTTGGAGTTTTCATTCTTTAAATATACATTTGAACTGCAACTTGGTAAACTCAGTTAAACGATATCGGCCCCTGTAGTAAATCGCACTCATACCTTTTAACTAACGAATTACTTTTACCAAGTGAACGTACTTGTATGTAGCAAGGACGTGTACGTACATTAGAGGATATATGTATGTACTCGTATAACTGTATATATACATATTTCCTTGGTCTTTCTTTCTTTCCTACCAACCAATGTATATATATATATATATATATATATATATATATATATATATATATATATATATATATATATATATATATATATTATTTAGTGAGGTGACCTATTCCTCGACATGTGAGTTATGAGCTGATCTTGTAGCCTATTTGCTAGAAGTTTCTCGTAGACTTTGCCTATGAACTCGAGGAGGGATATTGTCCTGTAATCCACCAGTTGATCGGGGGACTTCTTTCCTTTGGGTATATAAATGATTTTGGACATTTTTAGACCGTCAGAGGAAGTAATGTGTATTCAGGGAAGCGTTGTAATTGTTCGTAATTCCCTGAATGATCTGCCGGTGGCCATGCTCTAAGTTTTTGATGCCCGTCCAGCCTAGCGCCCTTTTTGTTCAAAGGTTTTTACGGTTGCCATGAGCTCTTCGGTTGTTATTGGTCCTCCATGGCCTGCCATCTTCCTCCCTTCGTCGACATAGGACTGTAGGTGCGTTCCACGTATTCTGTGATTAAGATCTTCAATCAGCTGGCCTTTGAACTCCTGGTCGAATTCCGCATCATCCTCAGGTTTAATTGAGAAGATTTCCTTCCAAAACGTGTGCATTCTCTCTGCTAAAACCCCTGAATCCTCCAAGTAGTCATTGCCCTCCTTAATGCGGATCTTCTCTCTACTTGGTAGGCCTTTTAATTTCTTTACGGTGAAAACGGTTTTTAGGGGATATTTATTTCTCCTTGCTTGATCGTAATGTCGAGAGAAATGAGCCAATCCGGCGAGTGGAATTTTAAAACAAGTTTAATGTCCGATTCCAGCTCGTAGCCTGGGTGTTGAAGGCCTTTTTTCCTTGTTTATTAAGATGGATTCTAAGATGTTTTGCCTAGCTTTATTTCGCTCTTTCCTTTCAATTGTGTTGTTTTAAACCAAAATATCTCTAGTTTGGCTGATGTTATTTGCGCTATCCATATATTCTGGAGAGCCTCCGTTTTGCAGGTGCATGGTTAAACGCCTCAAAAGGGTAAGGGTTGTCATGCCAACATATTTTTAGTTATTCTGAAGCTTGCAGTCTTCATGCGGGCAGTTAAACTCGTAAACTATGTTGGTAGACTTCAGGTTTGAGAAGATTTGGCAGCTGTTGATTTTCATAAGGAGATTGTTAACTTCTGTCGTTTTATAGTATATAAAAAGTGAAATTCTGTACATTTCACTCTTAACTTTGATGTTACGGTTAACAATCTTCTTGATGTTTTTTTCGTCTATTTTATAGGCCGATGCATCTGATTTCTGTAATACAATTTGATGTTATTTACTGCTTCCTGATTACTTTTCATTTTTCCGTGTCTTTGAATTGCATACTTAAAAATGATTGAAGTTGTTTTGCAATCATGTTTTCGGGAAACCGTTGTTCACGTGGGTTTGTTTTACACGACAGATCTCTTGATGGAAAAGTCCGGAGCAGCATTTGTATGCTTGGCGAATGTATAAGACAATTACACTCTTTTGTACCTTTCAGAACATTCAACATCCGCGTTAAGGCATCTTCCCATGTTCAAACCTATTCTATATACTTTTGTTATGTAGTTTGCATTAATGTTATTTACCTCAACGACTAGAAAATGGAGTTTATTGCCCGCGCTAAATTAATAAGTGAATTTTAATACGGAGTTCTCCTCAAATTGCTGTTTGATATTCTTCAGGTGTTCTTCAATTTGGACGTTGATGTAGATGTCATCTAAGTATCGGCAATATGTGTGTGGCTTATATATACTGTTTTCAACAGCGAAAATAGGCCACAAAAATATCAATTCCTGTTTTCCTATGTCTATGTATAATTTTGTTCTCGGTTCAATTTTGTAATGTTGCTGAAATAAATCCTTTTTGGGTCTTGAACGCATCAGATTGTATGTTTGCATTTCCCCTAGAAAAGATATGCAACATTTATTATATCACCAAAATTACTAAAATATTAATCGACTAAATAGCTAAAAAACTTAAACTATTGAAGTGCATTTAAAATTCTTTGCAAACTAACGCAAGTAGACAACTGAGATTACTAATCAATACGACATTTCGGATCCTGGCTAGAGGAGAATGCAATTCAAACGCATTATAATTATGGGAGGAAGCTAAGTATATGCATTAATTAGGCATGTCTCTATTCCAATTTGTGTTTTCTCTGTATAAAATAAAAGTTTTCCATTTTGACCGCGTCTCTAGGTAAACAAAAAAATCTAGAAAAAATAATAGGAAGCAAGTAACAATTTATTACCAATTACTCATATTTTATTTGGGCTTTTATTAGGAAAGGACAAACCCAAGTATTTTCCGGGCAGCGTTTTCGCGTTGAAGAGGTTTTTTTTCTATGCGAGGTCGAAGCGAATACCATTAAAGGACTCTCGAATTTGGAACATACAGCTATAAAACTTCAGGAAGTCCATTAATGATGGGCGTCAGTTAGGGTATAGTGCGACGGAGTAACTATGGCATATAAATCCTGCCAGACGTTCTGATTCAGAGAGGAGTTTCTCTTAAGAAACAAGTCGGAAGGTTTCCATAGCCTTTTTGTTTTTCAAGTTTTGTTGCTCCATTTATTCTCAATAACAAAAAGAAGGAACAGTTTATTGGTTTGTTCATTAAAACACAATCTTATACACAGGTATGGTGAATGGTGACGAAAAATTAATCGCTCTAGTTTACCACAATTTGTGTGATTGCCAGAATTTAGCTTCATAGTAGTACAAGTCTGGAGTAATTGCTTCTGCAATTATGGCACCCATCCGTGTATCGCTCCAATTACGCTAAATGTAGATGACTCGAATCTAGAATTTTTGGATTCAGTCAGAATAATGACTACTTAAGAGGATCCATGGACGTTGTAAAGATCATTAGCCACAGGGCATCTGAAGTCTGGGTAAAAAATTAAAAAAAGACACTTTTCATGCACTATGTAGGGTAATGGCTGGTCGATATCAAATGAACTAAAGTTTTTAGCGTTATCTTTTTACAGTGATATATTTTTGCCGTGTTATTTTATTTCCTAAAAATGGAGATCTCTCGTGGTAATTTATCTTTTACAGCTTACTTATGGATCCGCTGGGTCTTATAAACTAGCTCTAGGGCTGTTGATCCTTACAATTTTGGATCAGTTTTGTTAATAAGGGGGATCTACCTACACCTCCTTTCTATGTTCATGCTCGTATCTGATAATGATGTCTGCTGTCAACATGATAATCCGCTCACGCATACATCTTGCGATGAAGAAAACTTAAATATCCTTCAAATTTTCTTGATAACGGCTTGGATACATGAATAAGCATCAAACCATCGTGAACACATTTTGAAATATATATTCAAGGAACAGCAAAGATCCTAAAACTTTCTCGATGCCAGTACAAGAAATGAGAGAGAGGAGACAAGATCAGAATAGAAGAGAACAGGTGATACTAATTATATATCACCTTAACACAATGCCAGTCAGAAAAAATTAATATAATAAAGTTATATTTATCAATTTTATTCTTAAACATATATATTGAGTCTTTTTAACGACTTGCGAAGGAAAATTATTCCACATGAATAATTCTGTACCAAGTTGTGTGCTATCGTTTAATAAACTTCAAGCCGTCATTTCTAGGGTCAGCTTGGTTATCTAACTCAAAGAGCAACTAATATTTTATACTTGCAAATCCTTTTATTATTTCAGAGAATTTGATGATCTGATCGCCGAAGTAATGAGGTTAATTCTTATTTCTATATAATAAAATGCATGAGCCATATGCAAAATTTGTTACTGGAACAAATGCTAGGTTTCCTTCATTTATGACTCTCCATGGATTATTGAGATAAATTATGAAAAGAAGTAAATGTGTTTAATGCTAAACAATAAAATAAACTTTTTTATATAATTTAAAATTATCCTACTCGTATATTATGTTTTTAAAATAAATATTCAATTCTATGCTCGAAATGATATAAAATATTTATCAAGTAACTAAAGAAGTAAAAAAAAACTAAGAGAAAGATAATTCATCTCTAAAATTGACTAACATGAGAAAATACAAAAAACTTCAAATTGAACTTTACATTTCCCATTTCGTTACTCTCTATTAAGAAATGTATGCATTGGCTCTCACAATGTTGAACGAACAAACCTATAAACATTTTATCCCAAAGTTTATTAAGAGAAAGTCCAACCCACCTCTGATATGCAGTTTCACTATATTTTCTGTTTTATTTTTGTGTGAATGAGCTGTTTTTCTTCTAAAGAGTATACAATTTTGGGGTGCTTTGTCTTAAATAGAATGGATCATCTTACTTACATAAGGAATGGCTACACAATAGCCAACCATTTCTATGATATTCTGTTTATGTGTGGCAACGGACTACTTATTTCGATTTATTCACTAATTGAGCGAAATTACACTCTTCCAGGTGAAGAGCAAGTCAGTGTAGCTGACATCTGGGTGATTGAGAGCCTTTCCGGGTCCAACCAATCCCCTCCCCAAAGTTGCGTGTCCTTCCAGCAGAAACACCTGGAGTTAAGGGTTCGCTCAGTTCTACACTTCGAAAATGCGTGCACTCTCGGCCAATAATTGTATGAGGATCTGTGGTGATATATTTTTCACACATATTTTACTTACTCTTCACCGTTTACTGCAGGAGATTCTCGCGTTAGTTGTCTCGCTTTAATTTCTTTTAAGTTTCATGTTTAAAAAAGCTTAAAAAATTAAAAGTTATTTCTAGATATACACGACCGATAACACCTCATGCTTAAGGAGGATCACTGGCAAAGAAAAATGATGATTATTAGAGAGAGAGAAGGTATTACGAGTGCCATTGATGCGCACCGATCCCAGTTTGGAAGGAAGGATCAGTCTAAATGCTTATTTTAGAAGATAATGTTACATTTCTCTCTTTGAGCTCCCTAGGATCTATTTCACCGCTAATATACTTTCGGAAAATTGTACAAAGAGATTTTAAAAGTTTGCTTACTAATTTCCTTTTAGGATATTGTCTTGTTTTATGAGTAAGTTATCTGTATGCTCAACGGTAAAACCATTTAAAAACCTCTTCACCATGTGGGTCGGCGTGTTACTAATGAACAACCTAGCTTCCTTAATGGACCATATGGACTCTACAATTATATTTGCATTACATACTTATGTAAAAAAAAGCCTTAGCTCTAGACTTTCTTTCATAATTTTTGGCTTGTTCCTATTTTACGTTTGACAAGGAGACGATATTAAAAGTTTCGATTTCGATTCTTGACACTATTGCTAATTTTCCAAATTTTAGACAATCAGTTACATTTGTTTAAGTACTTTTGAGTCCGACTATTTATCCAAGTCGTCAGCTTTGATCTCTTAGAAGTTTTAGGTTTATTGTGCAATATTTCGTTATTTCATGTGAAAAATGAACGCTGAAAACATTAAAAACTTCATAGATGTTTCAAAGTTTAAAATTGACCTCAAGTCCAAAGTTTTAAGCTGGTACGCTAGATAAATATAGCAAGATTTAAAGTCCGGAATGAGGGAAAAATTTTTAGGAAAATAGATTGAATTGTGTGGGAATCGCTGCTCCCAAATGTTTTGCCAACCTGAAGATTTTGTAGGAATGTGCTTCATCTACACTTTTCTGGAGGATTTTATCCTCAATATATTCTAGAAGTCGATTTTGCTGTATTGTCACCCCTTCCCATTATCAGGTAATCAAAAATGTTCATGCATTTTTTATTAAATAAATAAAAAGAGAAACGAAACTTTCACGATCCTTTTGTTAGCCGATACAAAACAGGTTTTATCCGTTTCAGAGAATGTTTTCAAACAAAATAAAAGACTATATAATCTTCTTGAATAAAAGTCCTTAGGCTTTAAAGACAGAGAACTGTTGGCCTCTGTTCAAGTGGGTCCTTATCAAGGAAGCTTTCATTGCCAATCTGATGGTTCAAAGAGAAAAGGAAGGGGGTAATTTGAAGAGATGTCAAGAGAGTATGGCAGACTATTTAGGCTACCTCACACTGAGCGTGCGATGTGTGGCTGTGTAATTTTTAAACTTGTTTCGTATGCTTCCCTTTTTTTCAGACAATCAGATTGACAATGAAAGTTTCTTTGCTCATGAAACACTTGAAAATAGAACCAAGATTTAGTTGATTTAAGAGTCATAAGTAAACTTCTATTTTGTGAAAATATATCTCTAAAATAGATAGAAACTATTTTCGATTGGGTAACTAGTTAATTTAGTAAAGTTTTCGCTTATTTTTTGTTGGTTTAAATAAGCATTAACTTTTTTGTTACCTGATAGTAAATCTAATTTCGGAAAATTTAAGTCACTTCAAATAACTGATACTTTTTTTTCTAATTAGGTCCTAACTTGTTTCAAAATTAATATTATCTTAATCTTTCCTTGAATTTCTAGCGTAGTTGCCACGAAAAAATTTATTTTTAATAAAAATCTGAGAATTAATATCTAAATTGATTTCTTTCATTATCGCAATTAGTTCTTTTTAATATATATTTGAGCTCAGCCACCTTTTCTTTTAGAATTATCCCTATTAAATATTTCATAGCGACTAAGTTAATTTCATCAATAAGTTCCATTTTAGAACTTTCTAACCAAGTTTCGATAAATACGATAATATCAAATTCTTCTGACGCAACTAAGATCTTCAATTCATCAATTCATATTCTCGAATCGTACGCGTTAATGTAAAAAGATGCCAAAGTCCTTCCTAGATTTCCCTTACTTCGATTGTGTGCATGGCTATTTTTATGTTACAAACAGCACTTTCTCTTGCGCTTTCCAGTCTCAAATATAGTCTTGACGAAAAATCTATCAGAGGATTATTATTTTAAAAACTTTCCTAGCCTTTCTGCACTTTCCCATCTCTCTTTTTCCTGGCAAAGGACGTTAAGTCTCTTTAATGTATCAAGTTATGCAGTAGAAAACATTCACTACACCTATTCTATGAAGAATACCTGCAAACTCTACGTTACCACCTTTTTCCTAAGCTTTCTTATTAGTTGCCCGTAACTACACAGGAGTTCCGCACACCTTGTAGATAAAACATTATTACTACCTACATACATAATAAAAACTTTGTTTATAGTATATCCATTTGTGATATCGTCTACTGAATCAACCAGATCCTCAACTCTGCCTCCCGTATCACTGCTTCTCTTCCGTCGCGTTAATTTCCATCCGGAGAATTTTTCCAGATGATCTCTATTAATAGACCCTGTGACCAGAATAACCTCGAAATCATCATCATCCTGGTTAGACATTAAAACTGTCAACTAATTAGTTATTATTACTGAACATCTTTTGAAGGGGTGTTGAATGATAGAAGCTCCTAGGCGAACGAAGAGACTGAATCATGCCTTTGGTCATGCTTTTGGTCACCCTCAAGTGCGCACTGTAACACCGGGTTACCGAACTGCCTCCTCAAGGCCCTCACGTTGAAACGCAGCACCTGCACTTTCGGTTGGTGGGGAAAGAATTGTAATGTGTAGCTAACAGCTAGTAATCCATCGGATTTACTAATTGATAATTTTAATTCTATTTTTACACGACCTTTGGGAATTAATTTCAATATCAATAAAATAATGAAAAAAAGTTATCTATGATATCAAATAAAATAAATTTAACTTTTATTTCAACTTTTTCGTTAATTTGCTTTGTCAGATAGCACTGTGTAACACAATTCTTGTTACAGAGCAGAAAATCGGTGATTCTAGATGATTTTTAGGCACCGATTAGAAATTTTCTTTAGAATTTGCATATCACGTCTAGTTTTTGTGTAATTTGAATTTTCCTTTTCAAGCCATTTCACACTTTTGCACAATATTGTACAAATATGCAATTTTTAATATGTATAATTAATATATATATATATATATATATATATATATATATATATATATATATATATATATATATATAATATATTAAGAAATAATATATATATTTAGTTTATATTAACATTTTTAATATATATAAAGTAGACTATATTGAAGCTCAAATGTCATTTAATTCTAATTACTGGGGGATTTTCAGATTTTTTCAGATTTTCACATTAATACATACTTATTTGTGATAACTTTTCTGCTACTGATAACTGGTAACTGGTAAAGAAGCAAACCCGTTTAGCAAATCTTTACTCTGGTAAGAACTTTATGATAAGGATCTCACATTGTGTATCGTTTGCTTGCTCAAGTTAGTATTTGAAATCTTGTCATGGCTTCAAGTTCTAGACGCAGATGTGTAAACAGCCCCAAAATATTTTGTTATGTTTGCGGGCAATCCAGACCAGTGGCACAACAAAAAAAATAGAAACAGCAGTAACGATGAAGCAAGCCTACAGATACTATTTCGGATACAAAGTAGGGTACCAAGATATAGACTGCGCCCCTCATATTTGCTGCACGCAGTGTAACACAATGTTTACAGCTTGGTTAAATGGGAAGAAAAAGGCAATGCCATTTGCTGTTTCGATGATATGGTGCGAGTCCTCAAATCACTTTGATGATTGTTATTTCTGCATAACAAATTTGGCTGGACTTTCAAAGAAAAACAAATCTAAAATTGTTTATCCAAATTACTCATCACTTCTTCCTGGGTTACACTTGGGATACACAAAGAACATATGCTTTTTATGTCTATGGGATAGCAGAGATGATAAAAATCCCTATAAAAAGTGAGAATGGCCAGCCAGAGAAGAACATATTGTTGGCAAACATAATATTAAGCATGATGCTCTAGTAGATCCCAAAAAGTTCATCTTCCACCTCTTCACATTAAAAGAGTATGGATCAAAGAAGTGAAGGCTTTCAATATTTGATAAACAAATTCAAAGGATCATTAACTGATGCAAAGATGAAAGCTGGAGTTTTCATTGGATCACAAATTCGCAGAGTTGTTTCTAATGATTCCTTCACTTTGTGTATCAATCAAAAGGAACACAAAGCATGGACATCCTTTGTGG
Organism: Ceratothoa steindachneri; assembly: GCA_963969495.1. Classification (NCBI taxonomy): domain Eukaryota; kingdom Metazoa; phylum Arthropoda; class Malacostraca; order Isopoda; family Cymothoidae; genus Ceratothoa; species Ceratothoa steindachneri. The sequence goes on from OZ018319.1 coordinate 65,568,891, forward strand.
AAGTCACTGAAAACTTTCTCGGCAATTTTAAATCTCCAAATTACCGAGAAATAGTAAACAATATGCTGGAAGCCTATGAAAAGATAGGATGTAGAATGTCACTTAAAATACATTTTCCGCATTGGCATCTCGATTTTTTTCCTGAAAATCTAGCAGCGGTTAGTGATGAACATGGTAAATGTTTTCATCAGCGAATTTTGGTTATGGAGACGAGATACCAAAGAAGATTTAAACCAAATATGATGGGGGATTATTGCTCATCTTTACAAAATAAACTTTGATGTCTCACAAAAGAAAAACGAGAAGGCTACAGCAAAGTTTCTTTAAACTTTAAGTGCATAACAAACTTAATCAATATAATAAAATATTTATAACGGGAGGGAGGGGGGGGGAACATTAACAGTGATGAACGCTGTCTGTCCTAAGCCAGAATAAAGAAGGAAGGTCCCCCACATTTAAAATATTTTGCCTAAAAATTAAAAAATAAAAAGTTTTTTTATTTATTAATCGGAACAAATAGCGAAATCTAGATGTGATCGAGAAATTGGTTTTCAAATTTGGATTCAGCGCCCTCGAACTAATTAGAAACACTCATTCACATGTTTGTAAAAAACAAAAATTTAAAATTTGTTGCCTAGTGTAGTCTCCCAAAATGGGCCGTTATTTTCATACCATATATTTTTGTGAGAGGATAGCTTCAAAGGACCACTGTAAGAGGAAACCCTTCGGAAATACCCCTCTCTTCTATCAAGACCACGTACGCCTAGCGTGAGAATTTTAGAAAGTTCGAGAAAGAATCAGTCCCTCGCTGGATTACTCGTTACAGCTGTGTTTGTTTTCGGACGCCACTCGCCCCTCTCCACCCCTGCTTAACATCGTGCGCAGCCACATTAACCCCACCCCCATATCACGAGGCATGTTTTACCCTCTGGAACGAATCGTTATTATGAAATGTGTTTGCATAGACTGGCGCCAAGAATCGTCTAGGGACTGCCAGGCCCTTACGCGTCTATCGGACCATAAACGTGGTATTTACCCGAAGCTCACCATTTCTCGAGGAGATTGATAGCCCTCCATTCACTCTGTTCACAATGCCGGCAGTTTCCTGTGAACCCCTGTAACTCGTCATCGAGTCGTCGTACTTGGTCAGAGATCTCGTCAGCAGATCTACCTTCGGTAAGCCTTTCTCCCTGTTCAGAGGAAAGCTATCAAACTCCATTCTTCCCGGAGGGTTGTGCGACCCTCTCATTTTCACCACCCCTTCAAGATTTCCGTTCTTTCGAGACTGAGACTCCCTGCCGGTCTGCAGAATCGTCTTGAGTTGAGATTACGTCTCTCTGGAGCAGAGAAAATCTCATTCTTTATCACGAAGTAATCCAACCGCATCTTCGAGTCCTCCTCTTTTAGATTCTCCGAAGTATCTTCTTGAAGATATGCGCTGTTGTATCCCCCCCCTCCAATTCACCCACGCTTGAAGGTAAAGCGATCTTGTATAGTCATCCCCAGATTACCTCGTTAATCTTCTCATAATTTATTTAACTAACTTTATTAAGTAATTTGTTCACCCCTTTTGTATGCCACTTTTATTATATATTATTAAATTAGATTTTTGGGTATTGTCTTTATATATCCTTTGAACTGCAACTTTCCGAGCCATTAGTCAAAACCCGGTCACCCGTAAATCACACTCTTTATTAATCGCCCCAGAACATATCTCAAGCAGCCTTTGGTCAGCTGTCTGCCCGTGCTTGGGTAAGACTGAGCGCTGAGCTAGTCTACACAGGTATACCTAGTCATATACACATATATACATATATATATATATATATATATATATATATATATATATATATATATATATATATCATTATCTTTATCTGGTATCAGGTATAATTGGGTACTTTTTGTTGTGATAAAAAACTTAGATTTTTAATCTTTAGTCTTATCTTTATCTGTTAGCAGGTAAAGTTGGGAATTTTTTGCTTGAAAGAATCCTATTATTTTCAAGTTACTACCCCCCAGGCCCCTCCCATCAGTTAAGTTATTCAGTATCCAGTTTGCCAAGTTCGTTCAAGGATATCCAAATAAAGTGGAACAAATTCTTAAATTTTTTCTTTCTTTTTTTGGGGAGGTGACCGTTTTTTTTCCAATTTTATTTTCGTTGTGTGTGTATTTCGGGGGGGACGATACCCCCTAAAACCCTCCACTTAACCCCGTGCAGGATTAAAAGCCTATAATCATTGGCCACATGGAGATCAAGTTTTGAATTATTTATTATTTTGTATTCTTGATTGCGTACAATCTTTATGTAACAAAATCTCCATAAGATTTACATTCGATCGTCACAGCTTTATAATCTTTTCCGTAAGTTCCTTGGACGCGCATTTACACTAGAATGATGTTGTCGTTTGAGCGTTTCTGATAATAAGGAGAGGTCCTTGGGTTGTGAGGCAAGAATCTCATTGCATATATCCAGGAGGAAGAAAAAAATGAAATTCAGTAAAACTAGAACAGAGAGAAGCTGAAGAGAGGAGAGAAAAGAAACAAAGAGAAGCTGAAGAAAGAGAAAGAGAAAGAATTCGTCAGCATGAGCGTGAGTTTAACAGGAATCATTTGGGAGCCGTTTCTGTTAGCTCGAGGAATGAATCCCATCAAACCCCATTGGTAAAGTTGCCAGTGTTTAAGGACCCAGAGGATTTCAGCGCCTACTTAACTCACTGAGAAAATTTTCGAAGTGAATTACTGGGATATTGAATCCGATGAAACTCGACTACTTCCTCTCCTTAATACTCACCTTCAAGAATTTTTCATTTCGCTCCCATCCGAGGCTACTTTCGAATACTTCTCCCTCAAGTCGAAATTATTATCTGCTGTTAATATGAATCCTGATTTCTATAGGTCAAAGTTCCGCCAGGCGAGAATACTACCCGGCCAGACCTAGCGTTAATTTGGATTTTCCCTTTAGGAAACTTTCCAGTTCTAGTTGGACTTAGAAGAACCCCATCTTCCAAAAGTAAAAGTAACTTCTCCAAATTTTCCCCGAAGAATTCGCCCAAATTTGTGAAGGTACCTGGTCCCTTTAATCCCAAGTACCATCCACGCCGGAATTGAGGGTTATTAAGCACTTCATAAATAATATCCCAGGGTCGGATTACCCTCGAAGGCCCATAATTTCTTTTTCCTGCGGTGTTCGCAGTCATGTAAGGACCCATTGTCCCCCAAACTCGCAATTTCGTTCTGCTCCTAGTTATCAAATCCACCAAATAAGTGCCTCTCTCTCATCCGCCCGTTCGCCCTGAAACACCAGCAACTTTCCCAACAAGCAGTCCTCCGTGACAGCAGGTTATTTCCTGTTCAAAAAAAGCTCTCCCGGTGGGGTTGATTTTGAAAATGGAAGTTTTAACGGTTGCTGAGCGTCAACCTACGTAAGAGACACCGGATGTCCTTGCTTCGTCGTCTCTGAAAAGTTGCTCCCTCCAGTGGGCCCCGACCACAATAAATTTGCAGTAGTCCATGATACTTGGGAAGTGCAAATCGGTTCCCCGTGGTCCGCTGCTATCTCTAATGCAGATACTTTACTGTTTTGGCCGAAGTGATAGCAGCCCCTACTAAGTTCTGCGCCGTGTTGATCTGGCAGAGTCCGAAGCTCTCCCCTAACCCCGTCGCATAGCCGGTCATCACGAGGGCCCAAGCGCTAAAAGACACTGCTTTCCCTGTGTAATTAGAACCCACTTATGCCCCAGAGTTTGCAGCCCTTCAAAACCGGACTTTTGCAAGCGCTCAAAAGGAATGCCCGACTCTCCAGTCCTTATGGGAAAAAGCGAGAAGTGACAAATGTGGATCTGCCCGTGGTCAAAGGAAGGTCGCCTACCTCATTAGAGACGGACTTCTTTATCCCTCTAGTTCAGCTGAGGATAAAACACCCACTCGCTCGGTGTGTATCCCCCGTTCTCATGTTTCCTTAGTCCTCCGACTCGCACATGATGGATTAATAGCTGGTCATTTCAGTCACAATAAAACAGTTCAGAGAATCCTCCGTTATTTCTTCTGGCCTGGTGCTACCAAAGGAAGTGCCGAGTTATGCAGGTCGTGTAACATTTGTCCGAAGACTAGAGCAAAAGGACGAATACCACCTCTCCACCTTCAGAAGACCCCAATTGTCTCAGAGCGTTTTTTAGAGTAGGCATAGATCTATTTGGCCCAATTCCCCCCCCCCCCCGTCTAGCAAAGGACACACGTACGTCCTCACTCTTTTTAACTTTTCAATGAGATTTCCCGACGCAGCCCCCCTTAAAAAAATAGAAAGCGTAACCTGTGCGGAGGCCCTGATTTCTATCTTTTCCCGCGTTGGCATCCCGAAGGAGATCTTGTCCGACAGAAGTAGACAGTTCACCTCTAAGCTAATAGAACACGTCGGCAGGCTCCTTATGATCAAGCCCTTGTTCCCCTTCCCTTTTCACCCCGCCGCTAACGGCGTCTGTGAAAAGTTGAATGGCACTCTGAAAACCATTCTGAAAAAGGTTATGTCATGCTCAGCTCCAATAATGGCATCTATACCTGCAGGTTGCCTTGTTTGCCTGCAGAGAAATCTCCCACAGAACTTTGAGATTTGCCCCCTTCGAGCTCTTGTATGGCCGAAATGTACGTGGACCAATGAGCATATTGAATGAACATTTTTCTAATCTCCACCTGTATGAGGAGATCAAGCCCTCGTATTCTTACGTGCTAGATCTTAGGAGCCGCTTGGAAAAATGCGCCGATAAAGCAGGCAAATTTTCGGAGCTAATTTTAGAAAAATATAGGACCTATTTTGACTCTAGGTCCAAAGAAAGGCGATTCAAGCACGATGAAGAGCTGCTGCTGCTCCTACCAACAGGGACAAGCAAGCTCTTCTCCTAATGGAAAGGCTGGTTTTTAATCCTAGAAGCCCGCGGTCGCGTAGATTACGTAATACAGACCTCCTTAGGAAACTAATTGTTTCATATAAATATGCTTAAGCGCTATCACCGCCGAGCCTGCATTAATAATATAATTGTCCTTGACGAAGAGGCAGTAATGGAAGCCTTTTATCCATCTGAGCTTCCTACATTAGTTCAAACCTTATCTGTTGAAGCGAATGAAATCTACCCTTTCCCTTCACTCCCCCGTTCCTGTGTAAACTCCACCCCGGAACTCGATTTGAACACCCAGTTGGAACACCCTCAGAAGACGCAATTGGATCTTTTTTATCTGAATTCCCCGATGTAATTTCTGAGAAGCCTGGTTGCTCTTTGATTTTGAGCATGATATAGCCTTAACCACCCAGGAGCCTATTAGTTATATGCCCTACCTCGTACTCATTCACTTGCACCCTACTTTTTAACGCTGAAGTGGAAAACTTGCTAAATTACGGATAATTGAAAATTCACGTCGAATTATTGTTCTCTCATTGTTATTGTGAGGAAACCGGATCAGTGTTTTCCCATGTGCGTAGACTTTAGATTTTTATTTTTTTAATTAAGGGGCTATCTGGCGACTGCCAACTTAGGCATAAGTCGCCGTAAACAAACAGCCTAGCTCTAGGCTACTTAAAAAAAATTAAACAGGAAACAGCAATAAAAAGAAATAACAATAACAAAGCAATAACAAAAACAATAACAAAAACAACAACAACAACAATTGAACGTGGATAAATGAAAGGGAGAAGGCCGGACTCCCCCTAAAAAGTCAACAAGTCCACCAGTCAAAGTGCACGCACTCGTCCCGAGTACAAGGGACAGGCGTTAGCGACCCCGCCCATCCGGAAACCCGGACAGGTGTCGTGCGCGAAGATCACCCAGACTGGGACATTCGACAAGAATTTGCCGAACAGTCTGGGGGACGACGCAGTCGTTGCAATAGGGCGCAGGCGAGCGCTCCATCAAATACCGATGCGTCACACGAGTGTGCCCGATTCGGAGACGATAGAAAGCAACATGAAGCCGCCGCGGCATTGGGGAATAGGTCCATGGGAACAGTCGCGGCGCAATAGCACGCAACTTTAAGTTCCCTTCAACCGTGTCCCATCTTCTTGGCCAAGCAGTTTGAAGAGCTGCCCGTATTCCTGCCATGTAGTAAGTGTGAGGAAGAGCTAAACGCTGGTCCGGTTAGAGTCCTCGCGGACTCTTCGGCACTCTCATCGGCGCGCTCATTCCCCGCAATTCCTACATGTCCAGGAACACAGCAGAAGATAATCTCGACATCTGCCTGGCGCGCCAAAACCGTGGGGTCACGGATTTCACGAACCAGGGGATGCGGAGATTCCAATGCCCCGAGAGCACTCAGGGCGCTTTGTGAGTCGCTATAGATCACAATTTGGTTTCCGAACCGGGCACGTCGCGTAATCTCCCGTACCGAGTGATGTATTGCCACCAGCTCGGCCGTGAAGACAGACGCAGTGCCTGGTAGAGCCCCGCTGACTTCAAACAGAGGGGATACGGTGTGGAAGCCGACCCCCTCTTGGGACTTGGAGCCATCCGTATACACTGGCACAGTACCAGCGTGACACGATGTGTGCTCCAAAAAGGTCGAACGCAATACTCCCGGCGCAGTACAAGCTTTGGGAGAAGACGCGTGGTAAAAAATAGCAAAATGTGGTACCCTCCAGAATGGCGTCCTGGGCAGAACCAGGGGCGCCACCGGCCTGAGAGCTATATCTAGCTCTCGAAGGAGTTTCCTGGCCATAAACCGAAAGGGCTTAGGGGATGACTGGCGTCTCTCGGCGGCATAGGCACCATCGAGATTAGCTGCAGATGCAGTGAGAGCTTTTGGCGACTGAGGGAGGCACCGGGCTCGCGCGTACAGGTAAGTGATGCACTGCACGCGGCGCAGAGCGAGTGGCATCTCCCCAGCATCGACCAACAGGCTCTCAATGGAGAAAGTGCGGAAGGCACCGGTCGCAAGGCGAAGGCCGGTGTGGTGGATCGAATCCCCCTTCCGCAATAAACGCTCGGCTGCGAAGGCATAACACTCGCATCCGTAGTCGAGCTTTGAGCGAACAAAGAATCGATAAAAAAGTAAGGCAGTATATCTATCAGCGCCCCAAGCGCTGGACGTCACGGAACGAAGAATTTCTATGGCGCGGGTACAAGAGACCCTAAGGCTGCGAATATGAGCCTCCAGGTGAGGCGTCGGTCGAATACAAGACCAAGGAAACGGTGCGACTCTAACAACATCCAGGCGCACCCCATTTAGAAACAAATCTGGGTCGGGGTGAAGCCGTGGATGGCGGCAAAAGTGCACCACCTTAGTCTTGGCCAAAGAAAGCCGAAACCTGTGCGCTTCGGCATAGCGAGAGACCCGGTTCAATGCCTGTTGGAGTCGACGCTCCAGAGTTGGCATCTGGGCCGCGCCAAAAAAGATCGAAAGGTCGTCCACGTAGAGCGTAGCGAGAACATCTTCCGGCAGCACAGAGGTGATGCCGTTGATGCTCAGGGCAAAGAGTGACACTGAGGACACTTGCCTGCGGTACACCCTCTTCCTGCTCCTTTGGTCCGGAGAGGGCTCCCTCTACATGTACGCGGAATCGACGATCTCGCAAAAATTCAGATATAAACATTGGGAGGCGTCCCCTCACCCCCATCGTGTGGAGAGTCTCCATGATACCGTATCGCCATGCGATATCATAGGCCTTCTCCAGATCAAAAAACACCGTGGCGTAGTGCTGTCTACGAAGGAAAGCCTCGCGAATGGCATTTTCCAGTCGGAGCAGAGCATCCGACGTGGAGTAAAAATTACGGAAGCCGCACTGTGCAGAAGACAGATGGCCTCCGCTGTCCAGGAAATAGGCTAATCTAACATTTACCAATTTCTCCATCAACTTGCACACGCAAGAGGTTAGAGAGATTGGGCGGAAACCGGTCGGAATAGAGTGATTTCTCTCCAACTTGCGAAAGGCGAGCACAGTAGCGATTTGCCAGGAGTCTGGAATAAGACCTTTCACCCAGATCCTGTTAAACAAATCTAACAGAAAGGCCATGCTTCGCTCACCCAGGACTCGAAGCATAGAGTACGGGACATCGTCTGGACCATGGGCGGTGTCCGCGCACGAAGCGAGAGCGGAACGCAACTCACTCACAGTAAACTTGTCGTTGAAGGGTTCTCCGCCTCTGGAGGTAAAGTCCAGCCGGTGGCCTTCCGCGACTTCAAGACGTGCATTGAATGCTGGCGGAGCAGCATCATGGCTAGAGAATGCAGAAAAAGGTGTCGTTAAGGATTCCGCCACGGACGCGGGGTCCGAGATTGCGGTCCCATTCTCCTGGAGAACGGGAGGGGCGTCCTGCGAGAACTTGCCCCGAATCCTTTTGACTCGCTTCCACGCCTTAGCTAAAGGGGTCTTCCCGTTAAGTGAAGACACGTATGCCCGCCAAAAAAAGCGGCTGGCGTGCTTCGAAATATACCGGAACCTAGCCCTAGCCCAACGAAATTCAGCGACAGTGAAATCGTTCGAGCGGCGCTTATAGCGCATGTAGGCATAACGCTTCTGTTTGAGGGCCGTCTCACACTCGGCCGACCACCATGGGAGTGGTCGGCGTGCAAAACGGCCAGACGTCCTAGGAATAGTAGTCAGGCCCACGGCGATGAGGTTGCCGAAGAAGAACTCAACGGCCTCATCTACCGACCTAAACTCCTCGACTAAGATAGAGAATTCAGTCATTTCCTGAAATGCAGGCCACCGCGCACGCGCCAAGCACCACTGAGGTGGTCTCTCAGGCGGCAGTTGCCCTGAAAATAACATTTAAATGTGAAAGTGATCACTACCATGGAGGTCATCGACCACCTTCCAATCAAAATCAGGCTGTGCATCCGAAGAGCACAAAGATAGGTCAAGGCAAGAAAATGAAGCGGTTCTCGGACAGTGATGCGTAAACTCATCCACGTTTAGGACACCCATCTCAAGCTCTTCGATCAGATCGGCAAGGACTTGTCCCCTGGGATTTATGGAGTAATCTCCCCAGAGAGGATGCCTGCCGCTCAGATCTCCAAGCAGGAGATAGGGCCTCGGTAACCGTGCCACGACGCGGCGGAAGTCCCCCGCGTCGACGTCAGCTGACGGTGGAATGTACGCAGAAATGATAGTATACCTCCTATCCAGGTGCGGCTGCACAGCCACTGCCTGAAAGGAGGTATCTAAAGAGAAAGGAAGAACGGAGACATAGGGCCGGGTGTAAACCGCGCATCCCCCAGCTCGGCCATCCCGCGGTGGTGGGGTCGCAAGACCCTTGTACCCCGGGAGGGCGGGCAGGAGGCACGCGCCTAGCATGGTCTCCTGCAAAAAGATAGCTAACGGGTCCGGGACGAGACGAGCCCCTGCAGCCCTTCCCAGTTGGCCCGGAGTCCACGGCAATTCCATTGAAGGAATATTCCCTCCAGGTCTAGCTCGGAGGAGACGCGGGGGCCCTCCTCGAACTGAAGACCCTCACGGGAATGGCCGTACGCTTCCCGGGAGCAAAACCCCGGGCGCCTTTGGCCGGACAAAACGCTGGAGGCGCTGTCGCCTTCGAGGACTTATTGGGGGAGGTTGGGCTCGCCATGCGAGTCTTTTCCTCCCTCCTCCTCGAAACCTTAGGCAGGCGTTGCGGTTTCGGAGGCGGGGGGCCCTCTTTTCGAGAAACCACCGTCTCCGAGCCACTCGCTCCACCTCGTGGCGTGGGCGAAGGAGCCGAAGCTCCTTTGTTGCTGTCCTCCTTTCGGGGGACAGCTTTAGGCACCCCCGAAGATGGCCTAGCGACCATCTTCAGGGGTGTTGCCTCCTGTGAGTCTAACGACTCGGTGGAGGTGCGTGGCCGTTTCGCCTTGCGGGAAACGGTCACGCTGGGGGAAGAGCGGGGAGCCCTGGGTTTAGCCGGGGCTGGGTATGAACCCTTTTTGCCGCCAGCTTGACCAGGGGAGCGCCCGGGTTGGGTAGAGCCCGCAGAAGGGCTCCGAATGGGCGCGGAAACAACCGTGCTCGTTGGCCTGGATGGGCCAGGAGCAGAGGGTGCCTTTCTAGCTACTGAGGCATATGACGTCCCAGGCAGAGCTGGGCGCGCCAGGACCAAGTCCTTAGCCTCGCGGAATGAGAGCCTATCCTGGGCCTGAACGGCCAGGATTTCTTTCTCCAGGAGATATGCACCTCATTGCTTCGAAGAAGCAGGGTGCGGCTCTCCGCAATTGACACACTTGGCCACACACGATTTGGACTTATCGTGTGCGACCTTGGAGCAATTTACACATACTTCGGGTGACCCCGACTTTGCACGTCTACATGAGCGATTCGTATGACCAAAGCAGTGACAGTAATGCACCGCCGCGGAAGTGGCACGAATGCCTTCACGCGATAGCGGTACCAACCGGCACGCACCGACTCAGGGAGCTTGTCACCGTCGAACGTGACGAAGAGTGTAGGGGTGGGTCTCGAGGACCCTCCCTATTTTCTCATCACACGTTCGACCTTGACCGCCCCATGGTCGGCCAGCTCTAGGGTGATGTCCTCAATGGAGTAGTCAACGAGTTCCCTCGCATAAACTACTCCTTTTACAAAGTTCATGGTAGAGTGCGGCGTCACACTCACCGGGGTGCCATGAAGTGTCCGAAGAGCACCTATCCTGGCCGCCTCGGCAAGATTCGCCGCATTCGCCAGAAGGCTCTCGTCCGAGAAACGGGTCACCTTCTGCTCTTTACCAATTGCACTAGCTAATCCTCTTCTCTGATGGATCATGTTGCCCTTGGACAACATAGAGCCATCAGTGGAGCGAATAACGAGAAAGCGTTTGAAGCCAGCGGGCTCGAAAACGCCAGGTAACCTCTGAATAAGGGGCCCCGATGTCATCGAGGCTCCGCCCCGTGCACTCTTGGTCTTAGTCAGGGGCTTCGCACACGGGGGGGGGGTAGAGGGGCTGGTTTTCCGATCTTGGCTTGGTCGCCTACCAAAGTGGCAGCAGACCTATCCGTCCCCACAGCCCCCGCGGATGGAGAGGAGCCCCGAGTCTTCTTTGTCTTTCTAGTCTTTTTCTTTTTTGGAGAGGAGGGCGGGGAATGAACCCGCTTCTCACCTCTGCCGGCAGAAGCCCCCATGCCAGATGGGCCGGCCTCAGCCAGGTCCCTCTCCGAAATGGAGAAGTTCCTGGTAGTCGTGGGGGCACCTGTCGGAGGAGATCCCTCCTCTCCTTGTATTGCCTCTGAGCCCTTAGCCGTTTGAGGGGGACCTTGCATAGGGGCGGACTCGGGTTCGGTGCTTGGCGCCGAGCCCGGATTCCACCCCATGGAAGGGTTTACCGTCTGAGGCTGGTTCTCCTCAAGGACCATGTCTATCACAGGAGGGGCCTCCTGTTGGCCATCCCCTCCCAGGACATCGCAGGTTTCCTTGGCAGCGTCAAGAGTCATTTGTGGGGAGGCACAAGCCTCAACCCCGGCAAGGTTTAATATCCTTGCCAGCAGGTCTTTTGTGCGAAGCGACCGAAGGGGCCTGGCTTCCCTCTCCTCCCTAAGGGGGTTTGCCCTACCGAGCTGCTTACAAGAGGGGCGGTGGGCAATGGGCTGCCTGCTGGCTTTCTTGGCAGTCCCCTTAGAAAGAAAAGGAGGGACTGCCGCTGGAAATAGGGAGGTGCCCGAAAGCACCTCCAGAGAAGGGAGTGAGGGGAAGTCCCCTACACCCGTAGGCGTAGGAGAGGAGTAAGCCTCCTCTCCGGTTAAAGAAGTATGGAGGGTCCCCTGCGCAAGCACAAGGGGGGGGACCTCCATTTTTTTGGTGGAGCTGCCCGAGGGCGGCTCTGTTGTTCTTGGGGAAGTTGGGGGTTGGGGTTTTTTTTATACTCATCATTGGGCATGGTGACCCTCTTATTTACACGGGACGCAACAGCTCACCACCTCTCACAGTTGCCCGCACTGCAAGAGGTGCTTGCAGGTCCAGCAGAGCCAGGCGCCGCCATTTGGGACCACCCCTCCCGCCTGGTGGCCTGGCAGTCCATCGGCATGGCGGCTCCACCTTAGACACAACGTAAAAATGATAGATTTTGAAGACGAGAGGAAAAGGGATGTGAGGAAGGTTTGGTGGAGATGAAGCAGGTAGTTACAAACCAGCCACCCCAGACCGGAGCTCAGGGGTTAGAGAACATTGTCCCCCACCCCCTCAGCCCGGATGCGGGACGGTTGGCTGAAAGGAAGGTCAGCATCTACCCTGTGAAATTAGAGGCTGACCAGAGAAAGTTGTGGGAGAGGTTGTGTGAAAAGAGAGGAAAAAAGTGTTTTGAAGGAAGGAAGAGAGGCTAAGCTGGGGCCGGACGGGGTGCTGAGTCCTGTCAGCACGGCGGCCAGGATGGCAAATCGCCGCGCCCCTTACGGGGAATTGTGTTAGGAGATGGTCTAGAGGGACCATCGTGAGAGGAAGCCCCATTGGAGATACCCCTCTCTTCTTTCAAGACCACGTGCGCCTAGCGCGAGAATTTTAGTAAGTTCGAGAAAGAATCGGTCCCTCGCTGTATCACCCATTAGAGCTGTGTTTGCTTTCGGACGCCAGTCGCCCCCCCCCTTCCTTTCGATAACAAAGTGTGCAGCCATACTAACCCTACCACTATATCACGAGGCATGTTTTCACCATCTAGACCGAATTGTTATCGTGAAATGTGTTTGCATAGACCGGCGCCAAGAATCCTCTACGGACCGCAAGGCCCTTAGGCGTCTATCGGACCCCCCATCCGAGTATTTAACCCGAAGCTCACCATTTTTCGAGGAGATTAAAAGCCCGCCATTCACTCTGTTCAGACTGCCGTCAGATTCCCCTGAACCCAGGGTAACCCGTCGTCGAGTCGTCGTACTTGGTCAGAGATCTCGCCAGAAGATCTACATTTGTGATGCTTTGGCCCTTGTTCAGAGGAAAGCTATCGAACCACTTTCTTCCAGGTGAGTTGTGCGGCCCTCTCATCTTCACCTCCCCTTCAAGATTTACGTTCTAACGAGACTAAGACTCCTTGCCGGTCTGCAGAATCGTCTCGAGTTGAGATTACTACTCTCTGGAGCAGATAAAATCTCATTTTTCATCACTAAGTAATCAAACCCCATCTTCGAGTCCTCCTCGTCAAGACTTCCGAAGAATTTTCTTGAAGACCTGCGCCGTTGTCCCCCCCCCTCCCCATCTAACTTGCCCGCGCTTAACTACCTTTATTAAGTATTCTTTTCCCTCATTTTGTGTATATATATATATATATATATATATATATATATATATATATATAAATTGTCTCCTTTTATTATATACGAGGGGTGGTCAATAAGTTTTGCGAATCGGTAGGGCAAAACAGAGGAAGGGGGATGGCTGTTTGTCGGGGTGTTAGGACAAGTTATGACAAGTCAGGACCTGCAGCCGCACGCTTCTGCCTCATCTATTTAAGAAGCAGTAGCTGATCGCAGATCGTCAGTCACAAATTTTTCAACAATGGAGAAAGTTGAGCACCGCGCAGTGCTCAAATTTTTTACCAAGGAAGGCAAGAATGCAAAAGAGATCCATGAATGCATGGTTGCAGTGTACACCAACACCGACCCTTCCTATGCAACCAATGCTTGCTGGAATAAGGAGTTCCGCTATGGTCGTGAGTCTCTTGAAAATGACCCCCGTCCAGGATAACCGTCAGACGTGACCAACGAGGAGAGTGTGGCCCGTGTGGATAGGATGATCCTCGAAAATCGACGGGTGAAGGTCGAAGAAATCGAGCGAGAACTTGGAATATCACATGGAAGTGTTATGAACATCATCCACGACAATTTGGCTATGACCAAGATCTCTGCCGGTTGAGTCCCTAGAAACCTCACACCCCATCATCGACTTCAACGTCATCAAAGTTCGGAGGTGCTGCTGCTCCTGTACAACCAAGACCCGGCAGGATTCGAGTCACGCATAGTGACAGGTAATGAAATGTGGGTCCATCACTGGGATCCCAAGACCAAGTTCGAAAGCATTACTTGGAAGCACAGAGGCTCTCCAACCTCCATCAATTTCCGGACCCAACCCCCAGCCGAAATATCATCGCCCCTATCTTCTGGGATTCTGAGGGAGTGTTGATGGTGGACTATGCGCCTCGTGGAAGAATCATCACAGGCCAATATTACGCCGAGGAACGGGCTGGGTTGAAGAACTGTATCCATCAGAAGCGGCGTGGCCAGTTGACACGTGGTGTCCTGCTCCCATACTACAATACTCCTGTCCATAAGGCCAGAGTTGCATAAGCTGCCATGCGCGAGTGCGGATTCGAGGAGCTCAACCATCCCTCCTACAGTCCAGATCTGACACCTAGCGACTACATTTTATTCTGCCAGCACAAGGCTGCACTGCGTGGACGTCGGTTTGGGGACGATGAAGATGCCCAGCTCAACGTCCAGGAGTGGATTGAACAGCAGTCAGGAGATTTCTGGTTGTCGGGAATTCGAAGCCTCAGGGCCACTGGTGCAAGTGCATTAAAGTTGAGGGTAGTTATATTGAAAAATAATAAAACACTTTTCCTCATATCTTGTTTCCTTATATCCGAATTGCAAAACTTATTGACCGCTCCTCGTATATTAAAATTATATTCGGCGGTATTGTCTTTATATATCTTTAGAACTGTTCTATGTATAATTTCTTTTCAATATAAGCTCCATTTATCTGTAATACACTTTTTTCTGCCTGCAAAGTTCTATTGAACGAATAAATATGCATTTTTCTATTTTACATGGGTGAATAGGAAACATAACACACAAATAAATAGTAAAGATTATACATTAAGCAAACTGTTTATGTTAAAAACATTTGTTGCGGTCTATATGAGTAATCACTTATGTCGTAGAGCCACAGACTTTTATCAGTTCGTCCAATATTGGTGTACTTTTATTGCTGTTGTTTTATATATTCTTATTAATAAAGAGTACAGTAATGGTCAGTCCATTACCTTACATTAATGGGTCAGTTGAGTAATGGCGAATATCTTCCATTTTATGTTATCCATTTTTCCTTAGAAGTTATCCTTAAAATTGAGAAGAGAAATCTGAAGGTTTTGGTAAATGACTAACTTCTCAATTCGGACGCAGCTTCTATCTAGTCTATTTTAACACAGGCAAAATCTATTCAATCTGAAATTAACCCACAACTACCATCTATCTGTGGTAGCATCATATATCACACTGAAAATATAAGGGAAATCTTATAGACGATAGTGTACTTTCTACCCATATTTACCCGAAAAAGAAATTCAGAAAAATTGTTTGCCATACCAAGGTCATTAATGCCAGAAAATATTTGCTTCAGGACTCTACTTTTGCCAATTTACACTTAATTTAACTTTACCACTTTCATTACAAAGAACTCTAAAACATACATATAGAGTTACCCTATTTGGTTTTGCTCTATTATGTTAGTCATTGAAGTACACTTCTTTTCTCCCCTCTCATTACCAACATATTCACTAACATTTTATTACAGAATGGTCTCGATGGTTTTACCTTATTTTAAAATAAAATATTACTAGAATTGTGGCCAGAAAAGAAGAACAAATTGAACCACACTAACAAAATTACACTAGTTTACCCCTAAATGAAGTCACATAAGTCTCTAACACCAAGAGTCGAAGTGCGGTTTGTAATCTCACTGGTTACCAAATCCTTACTTTCTTGTGGTCAGTATAACGGTTGGTCCTTATCGAATGATCTACTTAACAGCAAATGAGTTTCTAGATCGCTTAATGTGGCGCGTTTTGGAAAAATTCCTTTGCCATAAAGTCAGTTTAGTGCAGCTTCAATGAGCTTTAATTGAATTTATTTTGCATATTTTAGGCTTGAGGTCATTCATTTTCATACAGCATTAATTTAGGGTACGATGGAAATTGGGATATGCTCTAGCTTCACGGATATAAGTTAAAGAAAAAGGAAAATGGGTTTAAGTATGTTATGGAAAAAAAGGGATATATTAAAAGAGGAAAACAAATCTTGCAAACTTAATTACTCTTTATTTCTATGTTCAAAGTAATGCACTTAGGAAATACTCTAAATATCTCCCATAGAGCAGGATTCATACATAGAAAATTTTATCGCATGTGAAGAAGGCATAGGAAGGAATATGTAAAATAATTAACATCTTATGGTAGAAAGTGGGCATAATATAAAATGTAAAATTCAACGAAAGATACCTAAAAGAAGAATACAAAAGTGGACGAAATGGGTAATGTGTGAATTAATTGTCAAAGGAGCCAGAAAATGTTTTCATTAGACTTAGTTAATTGCGAATGTTGAGACCAGAAGGTAAATATGAAAATAATTACTATCAGGAAATCTGATAAATTATGTTTAATTTATTGGGACTTTAACCAAGCTTAATGATGAGTCAACAAACATAAAATATTGAGGAAATATTTAAAATCCATCTATCTTTTGATGTATCCGTATATTGTCGGGATAAAATTGAGGGTTGCTAAAGTGATGTTAGTGTCGTCAGAGAGAGACAGTTAATAAACTTAATATATCGGGAAAATTTCTAAAATCCATCAATTTTTTATGTACTTGTATTTAGCTAAAATAGAAGGGTGCGTTGCTAAGATGATATTAGCCACGTCAGCGTGAGTAAGTTGCCAAACGTAATATCTCGTAAGAAATGGTCAAAATCCATCAATCTTTTGATCCATCCGTATATACTCGTGACGAAATGGCGTGGTGCTAAAGCGACTACGCCGCTGAAGTAAGAGTGATTCAATAAATATACTATACTTTGTAAATTTCTCAAATAAATCAATTTGTTGATGTACCCATATATACCCGGGTAAACTATTTAGTCTGGCAGGGATTCCCGAGTATAAGAAGGCAAATTTTCTAGATGGTTAAAAGTCATGTTTTTATCTAAATTGTGTAAATTTTATGTAAAGCTTCAATTTAGAGTAACTATACGTGATGATCGTATATAGTGAAGATGTGTAAATGTTTAAAGTATGAAAAAAAACAGAGGCACGCATTTGTATAAATCAAAGGAATTAACATTCTTGACTAAAATCTTCCCATTGGATCGAAAATATCTTAAAAACATATATCACTTTCACTAATTAAATTTGACAAATCTCAATTTTGCTGATTGAAGCTCACCTGCAGTGCAAGGAATGCACAGTAAAGATTTCTCCCAACTATTTTTTCTTAAGTTTCCTCTTTAGAAATGTGTAATTTGCATGCAAGTTTGAGCAAGAAATTTCTATGCAAATATGTAGTTCGGCAGTCGATTCCTTTAAATTAATATCTTATTCAAAATGATCAACAGCTCCTGCTCTGAGGCAATTGGCATTTTCTAGCATGTTTCGTTCTCGTTTTTGCTTTATGTGTATTGTATATATGTTAATAGAAATTTGAGCCTTGTTTGGTCATGCTGAAAATTACGGGGTAACATAAACTATCACTTTTAACGGCGTCTTAAATTCTATTTTTATGTTGCCAGGGCCAAGGACAATCTATTCATGAGTATAAAATAAAAGATAACATAAGAATGCATTCAACGATTGCATCCCTGCCACCATTTCATGCTGGTGTTTTGAGAGAAACCAAAGTTCGGATCAATATGAAATATCTGGTTAATGATGGATGGATGCTCAATAAATATGATGCAAAACGAAAATTCACTGAATAGTAAAGATTTACTCCGACATATAATAGACATATATGATTAGAAAAAACATTAAATTTAGATTATTAAAATTTATTATTTTAGCAGATCATGTGTTTTATATCAATCGTATTATGCCTAAAAGACGTAGTTAATAACATGTTTTAATTGGCCTCAGAATAGACAATGGATGTCATATCAAATGAATCTTTGAATGCAGTTAACAAGTTATCTCCGTTAAATATTACTTATTGATGTTATTTCATAAACATAAATAATATGAGGCATGAATTCTCTCCTTTTTAGGATATACGGATTTTTGCTGTAGTGTTCAATTATAAATTATTAGATTTTGAAACAGTCCCACATTTATAGAAAGCAATTAAAGCCCAAAACGTGGAACTGAAATTTAATTCTGAGTTTATTTGGAGTTGAAGTGCATTTATTAGTTACTCAATTGACCAGCACAATTGTAATATATTCCCTCTTAGGTATTCTAAAACCTGTTAAAATTAATCAAATTAATGTTTATGTAATGGAGAAAATTTACTATCATTATTCATAGTGACGTCAATTTCCATCAATTTAAGGAAAATATATTCGTCTAAAATAAGATACTCAGGATGCATGTGTAAGTAAATAGAAGTATATTTGTGTATAAGCGTGCATGCATATATATATATATATATATATATATATATATATATATATATATATATATATATATATATATATATATATATTATATCCATGCTATCATATATAGCATGTAATGTTATCGAAAAAATATGGTTTTGACCAGTGGCAATAGAAGCAATGCTTTCCCTATTTAAGAAGAAAAAGAAATTACACCCCAACAATTAATATGACAGCAGAATCATTTTATTCTCCCATTTACCCCGTAAGGGGCGCGGCGATTTGCCATCCTGGCCGCCGTGCTGACGGGATCCAGCGCCCCGTCCGGCCCCAGCTTAGCCTCTCTTCCTTCCTTCAGAAAGCCTGTATTCCTATCCTACCTCGTCGCTTTTCATACAACCTCTCCCACAACTTTCTCTGGTCAGCCTCTAATTTCACAGGGTAGAAGCTGACCTTCTTCTCAGCCAATCGTCCCGGATCGGGGCTGAGGGGGGAGGGGACAAAGTCCCCTAACCCCTGAGCTCCGGTCTGGGGTGGTTGGCTTTTAACAACCTGCTTCATCCCCACCCATACCTTCCTCACATCCCTTTTCCTCTCGTCTTCAAAATCTATCTGTTTTACGCCGTGTTCAAGGTGGAGCCGCCATGCCGAAGGACTGCCAGGCCACCAGGCGGGAGGGGTGGTCCCAAATGGCGGCGCCTGGCTCTGCCGGGCCTGTAAGCACCTCTTGCAGTGCGGGCTACTGCAAGAGGTGGTGAGCGATTGCGTCCCGTAAAACAAAGAGGGTCACCATGCCCAATGATGAAACAAAAAAACATCTCCCCTTAATTCCCCCTATAACAACAACGGAGCCGCCCTCGTGCAGCTCCACAGAAAAGATGGAGGTCCCCCCCCCCTGTGCTTGCGCAGGGGACCCTCCATACCTCTTTAACCGGAGAGGAGGCTTACTCCTCTCCTACGCCTACGGGTGTAGGGGACTCCCCCTCACCCCCTTCTCTGGAGGTGCTTTCGGGCACCTCCCTATCTCCAGCGGCAGTCCCTCCTATGCTTTCTAAGGGGACTGCCAAGAAAGCCAGCAGGCAGCCCATTGCCGACCGCCCCTCGTACAAGCGGCTCGGTAGGGCAAACCCCCTTAGGGGGAAGAGGGAAGCCAGGCCCCTTCGGTCGCTTCCCTCAAAAGACCTGCTGGCAAAAATATTAAACCTTGCCGGGGTCAAGGCCTGTGCCTCCCCACTAAAGACTTATGACGCTGCCAAGGGGACCTGCGATGTCCTGGGAGGGGATGACCAACTGGAGGCCCCTCCTGTGATAGACATGGTCCTTGAGGAAAACCAGCCTCAGACGGTAGGGCCTTCCATGGGGGGGAATCCGGGCTTGGCGCCAAGCACCGAACCCGAATCCGCCCCTATGCAAGGTCCTCATCAAACGGCTGTGGATTCTCAGGCAGGACAAGGAGGGGAGGGATCTCCTCCGGATGAATCCCCTGCGCCCACCGGGACCTTCTCCATTTCAGAGAAGGACCTGGCTGAGGCCGGTCCATCTGGCCTGGGGGCTTTTACCGGCGGGGGTGAGAAGCGGGTTCATTCCCCGCCCTCCTCTCCTAAAAAGAAGAAAAAGACAAGAAAGACGAAAAAGACTCGGGGCTCCTTTCCATCCGCGGGGGCTGCGGGGACGGATGGGTCTGCTGCCACTTTGGTAGGCGACCAAGCCAAGATCGGCAAATCCGGCCCCTCTACCCCCTCGTGTGCGGAGCTCCTGACTAAGACTAAGACGAAGAATGCACAGGGCGGAGCCTCGATGACATCGGGGCCCCTCATTCAGAGGTTACCTGGCGTTTTCGAGCCCGCTGGCTTCAAACGCTTCCTCGTTATTCGCTTCACTGATGGCACCATGTTGTCTAAGGGCAACATGATCCATCAGAGGAGAGGATTAGCTAGTACAATTGGTAGAGAGCCGAAGGTGACCCGTTTCTCAGACGGCAGCCTTCTGGCGAATGCGGCGAATCCCGCCGAGGCGGCCAAGATAAGTGCTCTTCGGACACTTCATGGCACCCCGGTGAGTGTGACGCCGCACTCTACCATGAACTTTGTGAAAGGAGTAGTTTATGCGAGGGAACTCGTTGACTACTCCATTGAGGACATCACCCTAGAGCTGGCCGACCATGGGGCGGTCAAGGTCGAACGTGTGATGAGAAAACAGGGAGGGGCTTCGAGACCCACCCCTACACTCTTCGTCACGTTCGACTGTGACCAGCTCCCTGAGTCGGTGCGTGCCGGTTGGTACCGCTACCGCGTGAAGGCATTCGTGCCACTGCCGCGGCGGTGCTATTACTGTCACCGCTTCGGCCATACGAATCGCTCATGTAGACGTGCAAAGTCGGGGTCACCCGAAGTCTGTGTAAATTGCTCCAAGGTCGCACACGATAAGTCCAAATCGTGTGTGGCCAAGTGTGTTAATTGCGGAGAGCCGCACCCTGCTTCTTCAAAGCAATGTGGTGCATATCTCCTAGAGAAAGAAATCCTGGCCGTTCAGGCCCAGGATAGACTCTCATTCCGCGAGGCTAAGGACTTGGTCCTGGCGCGCCCAGCTCTGCCTGGGACGTCATATGCCTCAGTAGTTCGAAAGGCACCCTCTGCTCCTGGCCCATCCAGGCCAACGAGCACGGTTGTTTCCGCGCCCATTCGGAGCCCTTCTGCGGGCTCTACTACACCCGGGCGCTCCCCTGGTAGAGCTGGCGGCAAAAAGGGTTCACACCCAGCCCCGGCTAAAACCAGGGCTCCCCCCCTCTTCCCCCAGCGTGACCGTTTCCCGTAAGGCGAAACGGCCACGCGCCTCCACCGAGTCGTTAGACTCACAGGAGGCAACACCCCTGAAGATGGTCGCTAGGCCATCTTCGGGGGTTCCTAAAGCTGTCCCCCGAAAGGAGGACAGCAACAAAGGAGCTTCGGCTCCTTCGCCCACGCCACGAGGTGGAGCGAGTGGCTCGGAGACGGTGGTTCCTCGAAAAGAGGGCCCCCCGCCTCCGAAGCCGCAGCGCCCGCCTAAGGTTTCGAGGCGGAGGGAGAAAAACACTCGCATGGCGAGGTCAACCTCCCCCAATAAGTCCTCGAAGGCGACAGCGCCTCCAGCGCTTTGTCCGGCCAACAGCGCTCGGGGTTCTGCCCCCGGGAAGCGTACGGCCATTCCCGTGAGGGTCTTCAATTCGAGGAGGGCCCCCGCGTCTCCTCCGAGCTAGGCCTGGAGGGCATATTCCTTCAATGGAATTGCCGTGGACTCCGGGCCAACTGGGAGGAGCTGCGGAGGCTCGCCTCGTCACGTTCCCCGTTAGCTATTTTTTTGCAGGAGACCATGCTAGGCGCGTGCCCACTGCCTGCCCTCCCGGGGTATAAGGGTCTTGCAACTCCACCACCGCGGGACGACCGGGCTGGGGGATGCGCGGTTTACACCCGGCATGATGTCTCCGTTCTTCCTTTCTCTTTAGATACCTCCTTACAGGCAGTGGCTGTGCAGCTGCACCTGGATAGGAGGTATACTATCATTTCTGCGTACATTCCACCGTCAGCTGACTTCGACGCGGGGGACTTCCGCCGCGTCGTGGCACGGTTGCCGAGGCCCTATCTCTTGCTTGGAGATCTGAACGGCAGGCATCCTCTCTGGGGAGATTAATCCATAAATCCCAGGGGACAAGTCCTTGCCGATCTTATCGAAGAGCTTGAGATGGGTGTCCTAAACGTGGATGAGTTTACGCATCACTGTCCGAGAACCGCTTCATTTTCTTGCCTTGACCTATCTTTGTGCTCTTCGGATGCACAGCTTGATTTTGATTGGGGGGTGGTCGATGACCTCCATGGTAGTGATCACTTTCACATTTAAATGTTATTTTCAGGGCAACTGCCGCCTGAGAGACCACCTCGGTGGTGCTTGGCACGGGCGCGGTGGCCTGCATTTCAGGAAATGACTGAATTCTCTATCTCAGTCGAGGAGTTTAGGTCGGTAGATGAGGCCGTTGAGTTCTTCTCCGGCAACCTTATCGCCGTGGGCCTGACTACTATTCCTAGGACGTCTGGCTGTTTTGCACGCCGACCACTCCCATGGTGGTCGGCCGAGTGTGAGACGGCCCTCAAACAGAAGCGTTATGCCTACATGCGCTATAAGCGCCGCCCGAACGATTTCACTGTCGCTGAATTTGGTCGGGCTAGGGCTAGGTTCCGGTATATTTCGAAGCACGCCCGCCGCTATTCTTGGCGGGCATACGTGTCTTCACTTAACGGGAAGACCCCTTTAGCTGAGGTGTGGAAGCGAGTCAAAAGGATTCGGGGCAAGTTCTCGCAGGACCCCCCTCCCGTTCTCCAGGAGAATGGGACCGCAATCTCGGACCCCGCGTCCGTGGCGGAATCCTTAGCGACCGCTTTCTCTGCATTCTCTAGCCGTGATGCTGCTCCGCCAGCATTCAATGCACGTCGTGATGTCGCGGAAGGCCGCCGGCTGGACTTTACCTCCAGAGGCGGAGAACCCTTCAACGACAAGTTTACTGTGAGTGAGTTGCGTTCCGCTCTCGCTTCGTGCGCGGACACCGCCCATGGTCCGGACGATGTCCCGTACGCCATGCTTCGACACCTGGGTGAGCGAGGCATGGCCTTTCTGTTAGATCTGTTCAACAGGATCTGGGTGGAAGGTCTTCTCCCAGACTCCTGGCGAATCGCTACTGTGCTCGCCTTTCGCAAGCCGGGGAGAGATCACTCTACTCCGACCGGTTTCCGCCTAATCTCTCTAACCTCTTGCGTGTGCAAGTTGATGGAGAAATTGGTAAATGTTAGATTAGCCCATTTCCTGGACAGCGGAGGCCATCTGTCTTCTGCACAGTGCGGCTTCCGTAATTTTTACTCCACGTCGGATGCTCTGCTCCGACTGGAAAATGCCGTCTGCGAGGCTTTCCTTCGTAGACAGCACTACGCCACGGTGTTTTTTGATCTGGAGAAGGCCTATGATACCGCATGGCGATACGGTATCATGGAGACTCTCCACACGATGGGGGCGAGGGGACGCCTCCCAATGTTTATATCTGAATTTTTGCGAGATCGTCGATTCCGCGTACATGTAGAGGGAGCCCTCTCCGGACCAAAGGAGCAGGAAGAGGGTGTCCCGCAGGGAAGTGTCCTCAGTGTCACACTCTTTGCCCTGAGCATTAACGGCATCACCTCGGTGCTGCCAGAAGATGTTCTCGCTACGCTCTACGTGGACGACCTTTCGATCTCTTTTGGCGCGGCCCAGATGCCAACTCTGGAGCGTCGACTCAAACAGGCATTGAACCGCGTCTCTCGCAATGCCGAAGCGCACAGGTTTCGGTTTTCTTTGGCCAAGACTAAGGTGGTGCACTTCTGCCGCCATCCACGGCTTCACCCTGACCCAGATTTGTTTCTTAATGGGGAACGCCTGGATGTGGTTGAGTCGCACCGTTTCCTTGGTCTTGTATTCGACCGACGCCTCACCTGGGAGGCTCATATTCGCAGCCTTAGGGTCTCTTGTACCCGCGCCATGGACATTTTCCGTTCCGTGACGTTCAGCGCTTGGGGCGCTGATAGGGCTACCGCCTTACTTTTTTATCGATCCTTTGTTCCCTCGAAGCTCGACTACGGATGCGAGTTTTATGCATCCGCAGCCGAGCGTTTATTGCGGAAGGTGGATTCAATCCACCACACCGGCCTTCGCCTTGCGACCGGTGCCTTCCGCACTTCCCCCATTGAGAGCCTGTTGGTCGATGCTGGGGAGATGCCACTCGCTCTGCGCCGCGTGCAGTGCATCACTCGCCTGTATGCGCGAGCCCGGCGCCTCCCTCAGTCGCCAACACCTCTCACTGCATCCGCAGCTGATCTCGATGGTGCCTATGCCGCCGAGAGACGCCAGTCATACCCTAAGCCCTTTGGGTTTAGGGCCAGGAAACTCCTTCGAGAGGTAGATATAGCTCTCGGGCCGGTGGCGCCCCTGGTTCTGCCCAGGACGCCACCCTGGAGGTTACCACATTTGGCTATTTGTCGCCACGCCTCTGCTCCCAAAGCTTGTACTGCGCCGGGAGTATTGCGTTCGACCTTTTTGGAGCACACATCGTGTCACGCTGGTACCGTGCCAGTGTATACGGATGGCTCCAAGTCCCAAGAGGGGGTCAGCTTCCACGCCGTATCCCCTCTGTTTGAAGTCAGCGGGGCTCTACCAGGCGCTGCGTCTGTCTTCACGGCCGAGCTGGTGGCAATACACCACTCGGTACGGGAGATTACGCGACGTGCCCGGTTCGGAGACCGGATTGTGATCTATAGTGACTCACAAAGCGCCCTGAGTGCTCTCGGGGCATTGGAATCTCCGCATCCCCTGGTTCGCGATATCCGTGACGCCACGGTTTTGGCGAGCCGGGCAGATGTCGAGATTATCTTCTGCTGGGTTCCTGGACATGTAGGAATTGCGGGGAATGAGCGCGCCGATGAGGGCACCAAAGAGTCCGCGAGGACTCTGCGACCGGACCAGCGTTTGGCTCTTCCTCACACCGACTACATGGCAGGAATACGGGCAGCTCTTCGGACTGCTTGGCAAAGAAGATGGGAGACGGTCGAGGGGAACTTAAAGTTGCGTGCCATTGCGCCGCGACTGTTCCCATGGACCTATCCCCCAATGCCGTGGCGGCTTCAGGTTGCTTTCTGTCGTCTCCGAATCGGACACACTCGTGTGACGCATCGCTATCTGATGGAGCGCTCGCCTGCGCCCTATTGCAACGACTGCGTCGTCCCCCAGACTGTTCGGCACATTCTTGTCGAATGTCCCAGTCTGGGTGATCTTCGCGCCCGATACCTGTCCCAGTACCGGGATGGGCGGGGTCGCTACCGCCTGTCCCTTGTGCTCGGGACAGATTCGTGCACACTGACTTGTGGACTTCTTGGGGGAGGCCGGCCTTCTCCCTATTATTTAAGCAAGGTTTGTTTGTTTTGTTTTTTGTTGTTTGTTGTTGTTTTTTGTTGTTTTTTTTGCATTTTTTGTTTTTTGTTTGTTTGTTTTTTTCTTTAGTTGCACGCTCCTGCGCCGGGGGGACCTCTCCCCGACGCACCAGCTTGCTTCCTTTCCCCCTTTTGGGGTGTTGTTTTTTTTTTTCTCTCTTTAATTTCATTTTAAAGTAGCCTAGAACTAGGCCAGTTTTAATACGGCGACTAATGCCCAAGTAGGCAGTCGCCAGATGAGCTCTTTTAAAAAAAAAAAAAAAAAAAAAATATTCTCCCATTTATGTTTGCCTATACTTGTATATGCCATACGGTACCGTTCACTTTCAATCGAATTGTTGTTAGACCCCGACTGCAATTGAAGAAATGCATCCTTTTCGTCGAGATTTCTACTCTTCTTTTTCTCTCTTAATTACAATAAATCTTCTGCTTTTTGGTCCTTTAGAATGAATAGTTTAAAATATATTTTAGAAATAATATACTCTCATAGTTTTATTATTTTTATCTAGATAGTTCAAAGCCGTGTTAGAATTAAGAAAAAAATAACCTATTTGTATACGGAAAAGCAAGCAAACGTAGCTTTGCAGTCAGCGGCTTCCATCTGCCAACACGGCACGGTTGCCAGAATCTAGCTCTGAAGCTTAAACAATTTTTAGATTATATTTAAATCCTGGTTCTGGAATAAAAGCAGCTACATAGCATAAACTCTGTATGGTTACGCTCTAGTGTCTTAAGCATTTTGTTAATTTTCCTGGATTTTGGAGGTCCTACCAGATCATCCCTCGTATCTTTGAGGTCAGAAGCTACGATGCAGTGTGATTGCATTGTTTACAAAATTAGTGTGGAGTATTGTTATTCATTTTTTTAAGTGATTACCCTCTTTTAAACAAAATGGATGAAAATGAATTGGAAAATAATGCGTTTTCATTATTGAAGAATTATTAAAAAGGAAATTTAGTATGATGAATTATAATGAAAGAGAAACTATTATTAAAACAGGTAGGCCTACGCCAACACTAAAGATTCATCGTGAGCTCTAAATAACAAACTACATGGATTAATCTTTCTAAAATTTTCGTATTTCTATTCTCCTGTTGATTGTGAATTTGGACATTCAAAAAAAGTGTTGCACTCGCAAGTACAATGTAGGCAAATATGATAAAACATCTTCGCTAGCTGGTTGTACACACTTGCAGAAGCTAGTTTGTTGTCCATGTTTACTATTCAGTAATGAATGTAGGAAATTAGAACTCAAGTGTATTTCATGATTTAAATAATATGCATAAAGCGATTAAAAGGCCCGAAACCGCTACCAGACATATAGTTGTATCTTTAGACTTTGCAAGATTTGGAAAATAAACACGAATTGATTACTTGATAAATAGTCAGCATAAGTTAAATGTCAAAATGTACAATTAATAGAAGAATAGAAATACGGAAATTTTAGAAAGATAATCGATGTATTCTGTTATTTAGGTGAGCAAGAATTAACATTTAGAGCTCACGATGAATCTTTAGATTCTTCAAATAGAAGAAACTATTTAGAATTAATAAATCTGATCAAGAAATATGATCCACTGCTTGAATCAATTAGAAAAATCTAGTATTTTTTTCATACTTTCGAATATAAATTAAAACGATCTTATTTAATGTGTTGGGAAGTACCTTTAAACAAAATTAAAGTTTAAATTAATGCATCTTCATTTATAGCAAATAAAGATTTCTAGGACTCACTAATGTTAGTGTAAATGGTACTGCAATAAGGATATAAAAAATTGTGTTTAATGTAGCTAACAAACTAAATATTGGTCCCAAATTTGTTGCGCAAACGATAGTGCGAGCGTAATGTCTAGTGAACTAAATGGACTCCAAAAGAAAGTAAAAGCAAAATATCCTACAGCAATGTTTATTCATTGCATTGCAAACAGACTTAATTTAGACTTGTCACAATCACACACACAGATTGATGAATGCAATAAGTTCTTTGCAAAATCAACAAAGCGTGTGTATATTCTAGACAGAACTGAAGAATAGATTTCCGAAATTGGCACCTACACGCTGGAATTATAACAGTCATTGATCAATTTCAAATTATTGTTGACAACTTCAGCAGCTGGGATACAGAAACAGATACCCTTGCCAGGCGATATTGCTACATCTTCAAGAGATTTTGAATTAAATTTCTTGCTAAATATATTTGCAACTATATTTTCATACACAACGGATCTGTTTAATATTTTTCGGAGCAAAGTATTTGATATGAAATACTGTATAAATAAAATAAATGACTTGATTTAACTCTTCAGTAAAAAAAGAAAAGTTTGATGAATTTTAGTCCTTGGCTGATGGAGTATACCCACTTCTAATGAATAGGAGAAAATATTCAGTCATATCAATGGATATACAAAGCTTATTTCGAAGATTATTTTCAGAAATTTTAGATTCACTTTCTGGTGCCATTGAAGTTAGGTTTCAAAGTCTGAAGGATATAAACTTTCGGTTTTATATAATGACAGTGATTTATAGCGAAAACTCACGCATGAATTAATTTGTTGCCTGACAAATGGCCATTTGGATGAAGCTTTGCCGCAACTTCAAGTTTGTGTGAGCTAACATTGACACTTCCAGCCACAAAAGGGGTTTCAGCTCGTTTTCTACTGTGAAATGAATCCATACCTATGCAGAAAATGCGCAGGGAGAAGAGAGGCTATCAAGTTTAGCTCTAATCTCAATTGAGAAAAAAACTACTTAAAGAACTAAAAACAGAGGGTTTCTAAAAAGAAGTCATCGATTTATTTAATCAATAAGATTGAGGAATAGAATTAATATTTAAATAAACTGAGTAGCTTAAAATTTTATATTTCATTTTAATTAACACCACATTTACTTCAATTAACATATTTATGTTTGTACAACTTGAATTGCTCCTTCATCTTCAAAAATCACTGCACGCAACTGCTTTTGACCCATAAATTTCAGATTTTTAAATTTTAAAATGAAAGAACATGGGTGTATATATAAATATATATAAATATATATAAATATATATTAATATATATATATATATATATATATATATATATATATATATATATATATATATATATATATATATATATATATATATATATATATATATATATATATATATATATATATATATATATATATATATATATATATGAATGCAATAAACTACACTAAAAGAGAAAACTGACTAAATTTTTCCTACAGTAATATTTATTACCTTTTTTCGAATAAAGGTAATAAATATTACTGTAAGAAAAATTTATTTCATTTTCTCTTTCAATGTGCTTTATTGCATTCATATTATATATATATATATATATATATATATATATATATATATATATATATATATATATATATATATATATATATATATATGAAGGCCATAAACCACATTGAAAGAGAAAACGGAGTAAATTTTTCCTACAGTAATATTTATTACTGTCACAAACTGGGGTCAGGTGACATGCCCAGATTCTTTAACCCAAAAGGTTTATAGCCAAGGATAGAAGATGCGTCGACTTAAAACGAAAAAACTTTATTTACAAATGTATGATAAATGAATCGACTTGAAAATGCCGATATATTCCAAGACTAATTTATCATTGAAAGGACCTAAAAATTAATTAAAACTGATAGGTCGAGCTAAGGAATGGCCTTTTAGAACATGTAAAAATATTTAGAGTATGGAAGACAAGAACAAATATGTACACAAAAATAACGCACGTATGATATTCCTATCTATGAGACCACGGAGAAAGGAGGTTTAGCCACAGAGGGAAGCACTCACCGGTAACGTAACTACAGTGTACCTACGTGTACAAAAATAAAGGGGCACTCACGACCACCAATATCAGGCCTAGTATGGGCTACACAGAAAACAAGGACACCACACACGTTTGTCCTACCAAAGATGCACGAGAGGTACAACACTCGCGGTAAACCCGCACTAAAATACAAAAGGGGTACAACTCTGCCGGTTGTCTTACACAAAGTCAATCAATCACAATTAACTTAACTCAGAGTAACCTTAACTCAGAGTAACCTTAACTCAGAGTAACCTTAACTCAGGGTAACCTTAACTCAGGGTAACCTTAACTCAGGGTAACCTTAACTCAGGGTAACCTTAACTCAGGGTAACCTTAACTCAGGGTAACCTTAACTCAGGGTAACCTTAACTCAGGGTAACCTTAACTCAGGGTAACCTTAACTCAGGGTAACCTTAACTCAGGGTAACCTTAACTCAGGGTAACCTTAACTCACGGTAACCTTAACTCACGGTAACCTTAACTCACGGTAACCTTAACTCACGGTAACCTTAACTCACGATAGCCTAAAATAGCAATAGCCTTAAATAGCAATAGCCTTAAATAGCAATAGCCTCAAATAGCAATAGCCTTACGAGACGCACGAAACTGAAAAATAAGTACATGAAATCCACTCTTCTCCCGAACACAACTTTCTTCCCCAAGCACAAAAAAATGGTCTGTCTTCTGTCAAGAATTTAGGCCCCGACATTGAATTCCACGGAACACTAACAAATATGGATCGTTCAAAATCCCAATGCTACATCATCATACAATGAAAGTTCTTAACACTAAATATAAAATAACTTTTTCATGACAAAATCATAATTATCTTAATCCAATTTAATATTCAATAAAATAATTAGGAGGGAAACTGGGCGATCAAAGCGAACGAAAATTCTGGAATTCCTTTGGATCACGTGTCAGCCTCAATTAAGCGAACGTAGGTCCCACGATATCACGTCACAGCCCTCGTCAGAAAATAAAGGCAAATTATCAGATATTACGCGTGTGACAATTACCTTTAGTCTAGAAAAGGTAATAAATATAACTGTAAGAAAAATTTAGTCCGATATTCATGGTTTATTTTAGCTAGCTGAGCTTTCGGTCACGTTTGACCATCTTCGGAGCAAATTAATTTTAAGCTGGTTAAACTAAAGATAATTTAGATAATGAAAAGAAGGGAGAATGGGGTTGACAGGAAGTAGTTAGAAAAGGTACATGTGGCAATGTGATTTCGGTTATTATTGACCGTTAATCCATAATGAGTTTTAAGGTTCGCTGGGTGGCGGTCAATTAGGCATTAATCTTCGGTTTTCCTTCGTGGATTAGGATCGCTTCCAGGATATGAAGGCGTATGCTGTCACTTCTCCGTTTGATAATGGTGTTTTGTACTAAAATTTCTCGTGTTAGTTAAATTCCATGTTGCATGTAGTTGTTCTTGATGGCGCCGTTTTGCAGATGCATAGTGAGTCTGCGAGATAGGGATGTGGTTGTCATTCCAATGTATTTATTTGAATTATGATGCTTGCAATCTTCATGCGGACAGGTGAATTCATAAATTACATTGGAAGTTTTCCATTCCTTTTTCGTACTTGTGTCGTTGATAATGAAGTGATTACTTATTGTTTTGGCTATATAATATATCGTGACTTGTAGCGTTTCTTCTGGATTCATGCATTTTGTATTTTGGAGTATAATATTCTTGATTGTTCTTTCGTCGATTTTATACGATTCACTCATTTGGTTCATATAGAAGATATTTATCGGGTGTTTCTTATTGTCTTCATTTTTATTATTGTTATTTTCAAGTAAGTTTTTCAGGAATGTATTTGTTTCTTTGTCCACCATAGTGTTGGGGAAACCATTATTGATGAGGACTTGCTTTATTCTTTAAATTTCGTTATGGAACAATGCCCATGACGAACTGCATATGTATGCGCGTCTAATGTATGTTCTTATGACACTTTTTTTATATCTTTCTGGTCATTCGCCATCTCCAATGAGACAATTCCCAGAATTCGTTGATTTAATATATTCCTGGGTTGTGTATTTATTTTCACTTGCTGTCACTTCAATATCAAGGAACGGTAATTTTCCGTTAGAATTGAGTTGATTTCCATCTTTAATTACAAGATATATATCGTCAACGAAACGGCAATAGGTTGAAGGTTTGAGATGATTTTCCGTCAATATTTCTCTTTTCTAGGCGACCCATGTAGAAGTTTTGCAAAAGTGGGTCCGAGTGGTGAGCCCATTGCAACTACGTTAATTTGTTTGTAGAGTTTTCCGTTAGGTGCACGAAATGGTGATTCCATTGTGCACACCTTCAAAAGATTCTTCAATATGTTGGAGTTTAATTTAGGAGCAGGTTTGTTCTAGTTTTTATATACTTCGTCAATTATTATGTGAAGAGGCTTTCTACGTCCAATGAGGCTATGTTTCTATCAAGTTTTGTAGTGTGAATTATATCAATAAATTCATCTCTTGATTCATTTGGGATGTAGTTGACGATATATATTTTGTAATTAAAGGTTAAAATCAACTGAAAAGACTTAAAACAAACCTGTTCTTTAATAAAACATGCATAAAAGAAAAACTCCTACCTAAATATACAAATATATATATATATATATATATATATATATATATATATATATATATATATATATAGATATATATATATATTTCTATATATATATATATATATATATAGAACGTGATTTGGGGTATTTTGGTTTTAAAGGGGACCAGAAAACTGGTATAAATTTCCAATGCACTCTTTACCCCTCATCCACCCCCTTTATTTCATCCTCTCTCTCCCCCTCTCTCTGCCCACATCTCCTTCTACCCATCATCCCTATCCCACAGCTCTCTATCCACCCCTGTGTCCCCTCTTCCGCTTTCCTGTCCCCCCTCTCTATTCATTCTTCTTTATACTCCCACTCTCTATCCCCCTCTGACATACACCCTTCTCGATCCCACCTCTGCCCCCCCACTCTCGCTCCCTCCTCTCTCTCTCTCGCCTCTCGTCTCTCACCTCCCATCTCTCTCCACTCGTTCTACATATATGTAACCCTCCATCTCTAGCTAACGTCTAGGTCACCTTTGTGCTTTGACAGGAGTTAAGTTTGTAGACCCGGTCGACTTGTTCTTCGGACGACATGACCTATACGCGGAGGACGTGGTCCACCTAAACGCCCAAGGAAGAAGGTTTTTGGCCGAGTTAATCGACAGGAATCCGTCTGGTCGTTGAGGGTTTCACGGGACGATTTAAGCGGCAACTCGACGAGTAACAACGAGCAGGAGACTCAAGGAAGAGTCGCGATAGCAGGTCAATGCAGGATATTCTACTGAAGGAGGCCCTGCCACACCGCAACCGGAGAGTAATGGAAGCCCTGCCGATGACGAAGAACCGATCCCAGTTGAAGAAGATCCAGGCAACTCAGAGGAAGCTCATGGTAATACGCCCCTTTCTCAGAACAACACTCCTTCCCAGTCGTCAGGAAACACGTTAACGGAGAGAGCGTGCGGACTAGTCAGCGTTCCCTAAAAGTTTTATTTTTTAACGTGAGGTCGACACGGATAAGTGGGGCGAACTTGTGGCTGTATTGGCCCCCGATAACCCAATAGATATCGTGGCGATCGTAGAAACGTGGATCCATACTGACAAGCGAGATTTTTGAGGGTGAGTTTGCAATCCCCGATTATAAAATGTTTCACCGTGACCGACCTTGTCGAGAGGGCGGTGGAATTTTGGTATACATCAGGAACTGTTTCCCCGCTGTCGAATGCAATGTGAGATCTGATCACGAGATTTTAGGGCTAGACATAGATTGAACAAGCTCTTCTTATCGAGTAGTGGTGGTTTACAGGCCGCAAAGATAGTCAGAAGAGTTAGACTCAAGCCTCTACGCAAAGCTCACCGACCTCATAAATAGTCGCACGAGTTTGGTCATTGGTGACGTCACCTGCCGTGGGACTGACTAGGGGAACTGAACAGGCGATGCGAAAGGGAGAAGATTGATCGAGTTCCCTTGAATAACTTTCTGACACAATGGGTAGAGGAGCCAAGGAGGGGTGAGAACATGTTGGATTTGGTGTTTACCACCGAGATCGACATGGTATACGGACTCAACGTGGGAGAGTGTCTGGGCGGGAGCGATCAACGCACAGTCACGTTTTCCGCCCGCATTCCGTGTGAGAGACGCTCTCATGTCGCTATCTTTAAACCCGTCTTCCGACGCACAAACTTTGTGGGTTTTCGGGATGCGATAGCTCTGCTTGGGCCCGAAACAAGAGAAGGAGCCTCAGACAAATGTTTGGCGTTTAAAGAAAATTTTATGACCCAACAGTCTGCGTTTGTCTCCAGCAGAAGGAGGAGTAGCAAGCGTCTCCAACCAAGATTGTTCAATCGAGGGATCGCCGTATTGATAAGGAACGGGAAAACTGCCTACTATAACTGGAAAGGCAACTTTAATGAAGAAAAGCTTCTTCAATACAGGGAAAAGTGTAGGCAAGTTAAAGCACTGATACGCAAAGCTAAGCGCAGCGAAGAGGTTCGGGTTGCCTCCCTCTGTAAAGAGACCCAGAAAGAATTCTTCTTGCATGATGCCAAAAGCCATAAGCTGATTCGCCACAGCATAGGACCGATGAGAGATGATAATGGCGTGTTAGGGTAGTCAGAACCAGACATCACCAACGTGTTGAACGGTTACTTCCCCTCCGTATTTACGAGGTAAGTTGACGATTCAGCTCCGAGGCCGGGCTTTATCTCAAAGAGAGCAAAAACCTATGCGAAATAGTCTTAGAGAGAGAAACGAAGTAGTAGCTAGACAAGGAAACTTTAACCCGTGTAAGTCTCCTGGTCCGGATGGTTTTCTTCCTAGAGTCCTCCGAGAAGCTAGTAAAGAGGTCGCTCCACACCTAACAACCATTTTTAACAAATCTTTGGAAACTGGAGAGGTGCTGGAAGACTGGAGGTCATCAGACAAACTCCCATCTATAAAAAGGGGGACCGCGAATACCCGGGTAATTACTGGCCTATTAGACTGACATCCATAGTAGGCAAACTACTCGAAGGAATAATTGCAGACCATATAGTGCAGCATTTAGAGTCACACAACTTGATCTTGAATTCACTAATCTACTAGAATTTTTCCACAGTATTTGAGTGAGTATGACCGTAGTCGAACTGTGGATATCTGTGGTACCTTCGATAAGGTACCACATCGCAGGGTGTTAAATAAAATCCGTGCCCTTGGCATTACCGGCAAGGTAACCAAATGGATAGAAAACTGGCTCTCGGGACGAAGGCATCGAGTAAAGATCAACGGGATAGTCTCACAATTGACGCCAGTCAGTAGCGGGGTGCCCCAGGACTCAGTGCTTGGGCCTCTATTGTTCATCGTCTACATCAATGATATATACGAAGGACTAATATGCTCGATAGCCTAGTTCGCCGACGATATCAAGCTAGGAGGTAGTGTCAGCTCACGAGAATCAGTGGAAAGCCTGCAAAATAGGCTTCTCAGGATAGTTGAGTGGTCAGAAAGCTGGGATATTTCATTTAACGTTGATAAGTGCAAGGTAATGCACATCGGACATGCTAACCCTCGAGAAAACTACTTCTTGCTAGGCAAACAATAGATATCACTGACCTTAAGAAAGATTTAGGCGTGCTAATTAGCAGTGATCTAAAGTTCTTCAAGCAGTGCCTCCAGATGGAAAAGAGGGCCCAGTGAATGCTGGGATACATAAAGAGGCATTTCCGCCTCCAAAATAAGCAGATTGTTCTCGCGTTGTACAACTCTCTAGTCACATCACACCTTGAATACGCCGTACAATTCTGATCCCCAACCCTGAGGAAGGATATTGAACTGCTGGAAATGGTACAGGCCAGAGCCACAAAATTGATCCCCTCCCTTAGACATAAAAGTTATTAGCATAGGTTGCGAGAACTGGGCATGTTCTCCCTGGAGACGCGTCGGTTAAGAACTTAGCTGATTGAAACTTTGAAGATAATACGAAGAGTTGGAAACGTAGATCACAGGAGGCTGCTCACGTTGAACGCAAATGCTACACGCAACCACGGTTACAAACTGGAATTATCGCAATTCCATACTAGCATTTACGGAAACTTCTTCGCGTACAAAATCTGCGTAACGTGGAAGGATCTACCGCCCGAAGTGGTGAACAGTTCGTCAGTCGAACAGTTCAAATCTCGAATTGACAAGATAATCCACAGCCTGACCTAGATGGTACCATCTTAGTATAGATTATAGATCTGAGTAAAGTAGATAGGTTTCAACTTTTTTATAAAAATTTCCCGTTTGTGTTTTTTTTTCAAGACATTCAGGTATCGTTTCAGCTTTCTGGGCCACAAATGCGGGTGGGAGAGGTGGGCGGGGAGAGATTTCACCTATGCTATACTTTCTCTCAGCTATAGGTTAGGGCTTTCCAAAATTAGCGCCTCCACGGTATGGTCAGCAATGTCATTTTAGGTACTATTATTCCTTGTGACTCTATCCTTAAAACCTCCTCTCTACTATGGGTAGAATGTTGGAGATGGGGAGAAGTGCGAGAAGGAGGGAGCTGGAATTGGAGGGGGAGAGGAGAGCGGGCGAGTGGGAAAGATTAGGGGAGGGGGAGAGAGTTTGGAGAAGAGGGAGGGAGAGAGGGGAGCAGGTGGTATAAAATTGTGGGGGGGGGGAGTTAAGGGGCAAATAGTCGGGCATGAGGAGAGAGGAGAGGGGCAGTAGGAGCGGGCGAGTGGGAGAGAGGGAGGTGGGCTAGGGGGTAAATAGTGGGATGGGGGGAGAGAAAGTGTAAAGTTTATATTTTTAGAACGTGATTTTTTTTATTATTATTATAGCTTCGTTTATGAATGAGCTACCCTCTCTTCTGTTTCGGGCCTGTTTAGAAGAGGGAGAGATGAGAAGGGGTGTATGGATTAGGGAAGATAGGAAGGAGGAAGGAGGAAGGAATGGGGGTAGGTGAGGGAATTGGGTAGCGGGAGGAGTAGGTGATATGATAGGGGTAAAGGAACATGTAGATGAGCGGGTAGAGATGATCACAATCGATTTGAAAGATCAAAGAAGCCGAAAGGCTGTTAGCGAGCGAAGCGAAGCACAAGTTACCCCCGTAAGAAGGGAGTAGCGAAGCCATGGGTTGTATATATATATATATATATATATATATATATATATATATATATATATATATATATATATATATATGCAAAATATCCCACAGGAAAATAAAAGGCTGATTCCAAGTATTTCCGAAGGAATAACGAAATACTTAACAGAGGTGGTATATATAAGATACAACAGGGTGGTGCACTGCCCATGTACAGCGGAAGGACACACATTAGAAAAATATTATCAAAGACGGGATTAAATACCGAATGTGAAGTGTAAAGGCATATAGATAAGGTCTAGTTCCAGCTAAGTTTTAATTCATTTTCCTGTGGGATTTTTTGGCATTTATTGCTCCACTCACGCGCTACAGTGGGAGTTTCTCATATATATATTTACATATAATCTCACAAGAGTGTGATATGATTACAATCAGAGGGCTGGGCTTGCCATCACATGATTATAAGCGTCTGATTTATGCTATATTTTTAACCAAAAACTAACGCACACTCTGGAGTTAACTGTGCGATATTGATCAAAGGCAAAACAAAATTTTGATACATAGTACCAGGTCATAATAGGATAATCTTTCGCGGCAGGGTGGAACTATAACCATTATAGTTCCATTTATTTGATATTTTATAAATATCTCCCATTCAATCTCCAGCCAGAGAACTACCAACTATTAAATTAATTCTATCCTGTTTCACCGTAGGCACAACAGTTACTTTGAGCAGCCTTTCACTAATCACTTCTCATTATAAAAAAAATCTACATTGATGGGTACCGTAATTTATAGCCTCCAGTCTACATCTATATATATATATATATATATATATATATATATATATATATATATATATATACATATATATATATATATATATATATAGAATGGCCGATAAATAGTAGGTCAATGTAATTTTCTGGTATACAGTCAAACCTCGCTTAACGAGCAACTTGCATAGCTAGTTAATCGCATAGCGAGCAAATATTTTTACAATTTTGACTCGCTTAACGAGCGACTTTTCGCATAACAGGAAAAATTAAAATTGACCGTGCACATTTTAACGATGATTAGTATGCCCTACGTGAAGGTCTCTTTCTACCTAGCGAGCCACGAGTCATGAGAAGACTACGCATGGTCCCTTGTATTCTACTCCTTTATCGTTCCCACCTGCTACTCGGCTATCAGTCTGTGCATAGCGCTCGTTGCAGCAGCATCTTAGTGTCATTGTGATCGTAAATTTTCCAAACTTGTGTTCAGATGCATTATTTGTGATTTTTTTAATGCAAAGTTTAATAACCCTTGCAATAATGTACCCAAACAAAACAGCAATGAGATAACAAGAAGAATCGTAAAAGTGAATCCTGAAATGATTGAGAAGCGAGAAGGAGGTGTGAGCATTGCTGACCTATCATGCACATACAATTGGACTGCATCAACGATTGCACTATCTTCAAGAACAGTATTAAGGATGATGTTGAAAGGTTGCTTCTCATAAGGATCAACGAGAAGCTAATGTAAGGCAACAATATTAAAGAGCATCATTTGTGAGAGGGCGAAAGTGATTTTCACCGACCTTGTTTAGAAAATGCAAGGAGCATCAACGGACGAAGAAGTAGCATTCAGGGCAAGCTGTAGGTAATTAGAGAAATTCAAAAGAAGAACCGTCATCCTCCTTCACGCCAATAATTCTCCCTCCTCCACCGTTTCCGTCTCTCATGCGCCAGGCGCTACCTTCTCTTTGGGTAAGTTCCAATAGTAGTTTATTGTTATTTTATTTTACTGATTATTTATTCTTTCCTAGGTTTATTTATATTAATAATCTTTTTATTGTTTACGTTATAATTTTAAAAACTATTTTAGATATTATTACAAATAATTTGGGGGTATTTTTTTAGGCATGGGATGCATTGTCGTACTTTACATTGATGTCTATGGGAAAAAGTGTTTAGCATTACAATTAAGATTTGGGAACAAATTCTGCGCGTTAAGCGAGGTTCCAATGTATCTTTAGGGTTCGTGATAAAAGCGGGAAGGATTGATTTCGCTTTTCTTTAATCCATCCTAGAGCATTTTACAGCGTGTCTTTCTACGTTGTGTTACATAATATCATGACGGAAAATGCGCATTCTTTTATGAGCTTTTATTTTTTATTTTAAAATCTGTTGCACAGAAAAACGGGAAATCATTAATTCACTGGAGATCTTCCTTTAGGATAGATAAATTCCGGGTTTTTCTTTCTGGGATAACGAGTTCTTCTACTTCAATCATTTTATTCTATTTCGTAGCAGTTTTATTATGGCCACCACTACCTTTCTTTTTGAACTTTCGAACCAGTATTTTTATATTTTTAATTAAGTTATAAACATTTCTAATAGTCCAATTACTATCTTTAAATTCACGAAAGATTCTATTTCCATTCCAAAATTATTCTTTAAAACACCCTTCCATTATAATTTTATCATTTAAACTTACCACCATTTTGATAGGGGTATAATAACAGAACTTATAAGTATAAAGTTTAAATAAAGACGGAAAGAGATAGAGAAAAAAATGCTAATTATAGCCTAATAGTCTCGGCATGCAGAATTCTTATTTTCTGCGCACAAATATCGCACGTTTTCTTGATTCGGCCCAAAAAATTTTGAGTGACTATATTTTTTTAATTGTATCAATACTACTAAGGTTATAATATTGAAAATTTTAGTTATAATAAAAAATACATATAAGTTGTTGAATACAAACTTTACTCAATATCCAATTATATTTTACAGTTATTCTATGTTTGAATTTAGTGAAGTTCTTGCGTGGCCACCTCTAGAAAAATCCTTGTGAGTTTCTATCGCATTGTAATAAATTGATTCTACAAAAATTGTGTTTTAAAATTTTTTAATATATATTATGTCAGAAAATTTGAAAAATAATTCACAAACATATCCTGCTATGCTTATGATGCCAGGAAATAAAACAAAAAATGAAAACAGCAAACGTTTCGGCAATGGTTTGGGATGAATGGAATTAGTTTATTGACAGTACAAACAGACTAACAGAAAAAAAGTTAATGTCATGGTACAACCACTCTATGCCATACACTACTCTTATATTATGTGGGAGGGGGGATGTCTTAATCGTTTACTGCAACGCGAATCGTTGCAGGACTGTTGGCAGGGATTAACGACCGACTAGGAGGTCACACTGGAGGCGTTGGGTTTTAAATCCTTAATAATTAGAAAGAGTGCATAAATAGTTGGCGAGACTTACTTGAATAGGCCGAGCGTATTGTTCAAGGTTAGTTAAAGATGAAACAACAAAAATATAATTTTATTTGCACATATCATAATAAGAATAATAATAGGCAAAGGGAAATTATATATATTGAAAGAGTCTCTATAATTATTATGAGGAGGGATTCTCAGATGGAATTAATTGATTAATGTTACTAGGCTCATATCAAAAGGGGAACTTGACAATACTAATAATGGAGGGGGTTTCAGTCTTATCGGTCGATGATTTCAAGGAAGGTGTTTCTTGCGATTAGGCGAGTGGGGCTCGATCAAAATGAGGCAGGTGGGGCACGATCCGAATGAGGCAGGTGGGGCACTTCCAAGATGACGTTTGACGGGGAATGTGGGAATTCTCGTAATTCCACTAAAAGAGGAATCTTCTTTTCCTCAAAAGTAATCGATGGAGATTTTCTTCGGTTTGATTAAACAAAGAGAGACTGTTGCGCAAATTCAAAGGCTTGCTGTTCACAGAGGCTACCAATTGACTTAGTCGTAGGTAGAATCACAACTGAAGAAGTTTGCTGTCTGACGAACGCTCACGGGACGAGACGATAACGATGGACTTGAGGTACGAGCTGGACTGGACGAACTAGAGAATAACCAGAGTATTTGTTTGCCCGATTCTGGAGGGGAAGGGGGAGTTTTGAAAAAGGAGTCACAAGTTCCTGATATCTTAATCCTGAGACGGAGTCGATTCATCATTTCACAGCAACGGGCGAGACATAGTGGCTCTTTCACACCTCGTCACTGGGTGGAGGTAGGTTTGGGACGAGGTTGCAGGATTGGGAAATATTTTCCCAACGTGCTCAGGAGTCGAAAATTCGCGAATGTTCGAACAGGAAGGGACGTCGTCTATGGTGCGTTACCAAAGCACGTGGTCTCCGATAAATGGGGTTTGATCAGTGGTTTTTCTTTTACAGGTAACAAAATCCCTACAAATCCAAAACAGATAGCGAGCTATTCCTCAAACGTGTAAGTTAACATGATTAGCAGACTAACAGAAATTTATGTTTATTACAAAAATAGCGCGAGAATAATTTATCTGTCAAAAAAATAAATAAAAAGGAGGTTTGAAAACATCAAGTGATTTAAGGAGTTAAAATTTCTATAACATACAATGGGTAGGTGGAGGTACTTGGTATCAGGTTGAAGCTCACGTAATTCTTGTATATTTAACTATGTATATTCCATAAGCAGGTAAATTTGGGGGTCTGAGTTGAAAGAATAATAGATATATTGCGACACAGGTTTCGTCATGAGGCCACCTGCTGGTCTTAAAGTTTTTTCTGTTACTAGAAATAGTTTTCCTTATTTAGCCTTCACTTATGTCAGAGAGAGAGATATATATATTCACGCAGACTAAGAAGCCTAAGTGGGTATCTCACGGACGAACGGATCTTCAACCGGCATCTATAGGTAAACTTCCGGAGTGATAACTAAGCGAGACGAGTCGAGCTGCAGCCCGGAACTCAAATCAGCGAGAGGGCGCTAAGCCTTTACTCGCCGGGATTTGAATTGGAGTGGGGTCCACTTCCGACGGCAAACAAAATCGTTTCCGGCGAAGCCTTATATATTTACCAGCTCGGAAACGAGAAAATTAGTCTTTAATCAAGAGGCAGGCAATGCTCACGCACAATCCAAGCAGTAATTACGAGGATTTATTGGAACCAGTCTACGGACACATGCGCTCCTTCAAACGCGAATTCCTGTTACTCTAAGGACTCGCAGGAAAGAAACCAGTTGTTCAGAACTACGGCAGTCAAGGACGTAAGGACTCATTCTAGAATACCCGCCTCACTTAGTGCCCTGCATGGATACTCTGTCGAACCACCACTCGATGACCCTCCCCCTCTTGGAAAATCGTAAGCCTATTACCGTTTTCTCGATCACCATTGAAGAGGCGTGACGCTTTACCACTACCAAGCTTCACCCCTTAATCTTCTCTCGTTTTCGCTCGAGTAAATATTGTGCTACTCATAGCTCGTGCTGAAGCATTTCCTTTGTAAATTAATTCCTTTGCTGAAAGATTAGTTTTCCCATAGTGTATAAATTATTGTTAAATTCTGTATTTGTTTTTATAATAGTAAAGATTATTTTTGTTTCTCTTATTCAAATCCCAACACCACATAAAAGCCATTGATCTATTATCTAAGTAATCCAACGAAATACACGCATTCGAATATTCTCCATTTTTAAAAGAGACCCCCTCCCCCACCTCTAGGGCGGGCAATCGAAAGTCAGTAAAATCTAACGGACCTAAACATAATATTAATATGCATAAATCTTTCATGAGCGCGAAAGAATGAAGAAAGGCTTCCTCGTAACCAAGTGGCCTGAGAGATGATTTAATTGAGATCAAAGCGGATGCTCGCTGCCTCAGTGTGCAAGTTCGGAATCTCATACCCGTCCGATTTTATTTTTTTTAGGAGCCTATCTGGCGACTGCCCACTTGGAGATAAGTCACCGGATACAAGGCAGCCTAGCACTAGGCTACTTTAAAATAAGAGAATGAAAACAATTATAAAATGGAAGATCACAACAATTAGGAAGCAACTTCCGGCGTCGGGGGGGAGGTCCCAGGGTCCCCGGCGCAGGTGCGTGAGACCTACAAAGAAAACAGCAATAACAGAAAAATAAAAAACAAAGCAAAAAAAACTAGTTAAATAAAAGGGAGAAGGCCAACTTCACCCAAAAAGTCTACAAGTCCACCAGTCAATGTGCACGCACTCGTTCCGAGTACAAGGGACAGGCGGTAGCGACCTCACCCATCCTGGTACCGGGACAGGTATCGCGCGCGAAGATCACCCAGACTGAAACATTCAA
Organism: Ceratothoa steindachneri; assembly: GCA_963969495.1. Taxonomy (NCBI): domain Eukaryota; kingdom Metazoa; phylum Arthropoda; class Malacostraca; order Isopoda; family Cymothoidae; genus Ceratothoa; species Ceratothoa steindachneri. The sequence continues at coordinate 65,611,195 of OZ018319.1, forward strand.
CAAGAATGTTCTGAATAGTCTGTGGGACAACGCAATCTTCACAGTAGGGCATATCCCTATACGAAATGTTTGCGAATTAGGAAATATTATTTCCGAAGAAAATTTTTCCCGTTTTCTGTTTATTGTGGTTTGTTGGATTCATAATATATATATATATATATATATATATATATATAATTATACTGGTGACAGGTTTTTAAGGTGGTTAAAAAGGTTTATTTAGAGGCTTTTAAGATTGTGGTTCTGGATATCATAGAAACAATAATTTTCTTGCTAAAATATTTGCAAATTTAGATACACGATCCCGGTAAATATGTAAAATGAATTACTCTATGACTATTGTGAATGTGCATCACTATTTTTCCCAAGCGTAATATTATATCTGTTCTTTTAGCTCGTATACTCTACCATTTGAAAGATTTGGAGAAATTGTATTTGTTCGATTTGTTTGACACACATTGGGGGCATTTTCATTTCCCTACCCTCAGTGGCAACAATTGATTATTCATTGTTGAATGCCAAGCTACTTGCCGCCTATAATAACACCCCAGATTTTTACGGTGAGAATTTTAGGCAGTGCAGAATACAATCCAATCAAACCTTCAGACAGTTCGGCTACACATTACAACGACACCTCAAACACTTTAAAAGTGCACCATGACTACAATGTTATGATCGATTTCATTCTTAAGGACTAACTTTTGGTATCACTTCCATCAGAAATCAGATAGTTAGTCAAGGAGAGAAGATCCAGTAGTTTCAAGGAGTGCATAGAAGAGGCTGACGTCTATGCAGCATGCCACAATTGCTACCCCAAAGAAGGAAAGAAAGTAGAACCTTCTTCTTCCAACAAGAACAATTTTGTCAAGATGACAGGCTATTCAAAGCTGAAGCCTGTTCAACACCTGTCAAACGACAAATCCGGCCTTTCTCCTTTAATCCTCCTTCTCCAGCGTTCCTCAGGAAGACTATTGTGTGGTATCCATGCGGATTCGAAGGCCATGTGAAAACTAATTGCCCTCAAAACTTTCAATTGAGAAATAACTATTCCCACCAGGTGCACTAGGCGATTCCACCCCTTCTCAAACCCCTTATCAGCCAGAAATTCCTCTCTCTTCGAACAAACCAGGTCCCGCCGGCCACCAGGTAAACTTTTTTGTTGAACACAAGCACCCCTGGGGGCTTTCATTCGAAACTGGTACAGTAAAAGGCAGCCGTATCACCAACTTAGACCAAGATAGCGGTTGCATGTGTATCGTGGTCTTTGATAAGCTTCCCCCACCTGTAGCTGCGGATCACGATTGGTTCGCCCTTGGGCATAATTACCTGGGACGCGCTAATCGGTTCCCCATCGTTAAGTGCTATATAGACTGCGCCTACTCCACTGGCTAGGCCGAAGTAGTGGCAGACCCCATCGAGTCTTTTGCCGCTCTGATTGGGTAACCCCGGTGGCTCAATCCGTAACCACCCGCACCCCTGTGAACCACCGCTTCTTCAGAATATAGCAAAGTCGTAAACGAGGACTTTGCTAAGGAACATAAGGAGGAGTGTGAATCCATTCCTCCTCTGTTGACTTAGGCCTAAAATAAGACCAAAGAGTCCATTAGAGATGGCAAATTGATTTCTAGGAAGACCACACCGAGTCTCGAGCATTATGTGTTCCCCGCTCTCATGTGCGGCTTATTTTACAAACCGCACATGACAGCCTTTCTGGGGTCACTTCAGTCACACAAAGAATGCACAACGAGTTTTTAAGTACTTTTATTGGCCCGGGGCGTCGGAAGAAATTCATCGCTATTGTCGATCATGCGACATATGCCAGGAAACTGCTATTTGGGGGCGAGTTAAGCCGGCCCCCTTGCAAAAGGGCCCCGTAATCTCAGAACACTTCTCTCGAGTGGCAATCGACTTGATTTGACCATCCACGCACCATCTAATGAGAGACATAGTTATCTCCTCACTCTGGTCGATTTTGACACCAGGTTCCCGGAAGGTGTCCCCCTCAAGAAGATCGACAGCACTTCGTGTGCCGAAGCTCTTATCTCCATATTTTCACGCATTGGATTACCGAAGGAAATATTGTCTGACCGTGGCCATCAATTTACTTCTTATTTGATGGAGCAGGTAGGAAAATTACTCATGGTAAAGCCCCTGTGTTAGAGTCTGAATGGGAATCTCAAGGCCAATTTGCGGAAGATTTGCGCGGAACAGCCAAGAGAATGGCATCGTTATTTGCCAGTGAATCTTTTTACGTATATAGAGATACCACACCGAACTTTGCGGTGCGCGATATTTGAGTTACTTTACGGTATGAACGTTCGAGGGCCATTAAGCATTCTCGAAGAACTTTTCACTAACTAAAATTTAGATCGGGAGTTACAAACATCATACTCGTACCTAATCTAACTCTGTTAGAGGTTAGAAGAATACGCCGAAATTGCCTTCCAAAATGCCGACGTTAATCTGAATAAATATAAGGCTTACTTCGACTCTAAGTCCAAAGATCGAAGATTTAAGCCCGGTGAGGAAGTTCTGTTATTGCTCCCGACCGACAATAACAAACTTCTAAGCCAATGGAAGAGCCCCTAACAAATAATAGAGAAACGCGGTCCCGTCGATTATTTGGTTGAAACGCCCAAGGAGGAAAAGATTTTCATATAAACCTCATTAAGAAATATCATCGTCCCGCGGGAGTTAACCTAATATTTGGCTAAAGTCAAAGAATCGGCCATTAAATCAAATTACACTCTTGACCCCCTAAGTTTAGTGCAAATTGCATACCTAGAGCAAGATAGGGAATACCCATTGCTCGTACCAGATGTGATGAAATCCTCATCTACAAGGCTCAAGAAAAGCGACCAGCTATCGTCCGAACAGAGATACCAGCTCACATCACTCCTAATTCAGTTCGGTGACGTCATCTCAGATATTTCAGGTTGTGCTACTCAGTTTGAGCAAGATATTCAATTGACCACCCAATAGGCTATTAGGTCCAAGCCGTACCCATTACTAGTGCATTTGAGAGAAGCTTTTAATACCGAAGTTGAGAAGTTATTAAAATTAAGGTTACGCGAGCCGTCAAAATCCGATTACTGTTCCTCTGTCGTCATGGTCAAGAAACCCGATAATTCCTATATGATTTGCATTGACTTTAGGAAACTAAACGCCGTTACCGTATTCGACGGAGAACCGATTTCTCTTATCGACAAAGATCTAAATCTGTTTGAGAAAACGAAGTATATTACCAGATCCCAATGCTGGAAGAGGTTAAAAGGTACACCGCTTTCCCGATCGAAAAATGGTTATTGCAGTTTCGTTGGCTCCCATTTGGGCTCGTTATCGCCTGCAGTAACTATAATAGGATGATGAGACGAATTTTAGATGGGCTACCCCACGTATCATTTTATTTTGATAATATATACGTGGCTACAAAGGAATGGGACCAGCACCTGACCGCTCTTCAAGCATAGCTGCAAAGTCTCAGGGATCATAATTTGAAAATTGGTCCAAGCAAATGCCATTTTGTTTTTGATAACCTAGATTACTTAGTCATCCGAACAGGGAATAATCAATTAGCCCCTCAAGAATAAGAGATACAATCCATCGTAAAAATTCCGCTGCCATCAAACAAAAAGCAGTTGAGGGCATTCATGGGTTCTGCCTCCTTTTATCAGCGATTTATTCCCAATTTTATCCCCATTTCTGCCCCCCCCCCCCTTTGCAAAGTCCTGAAGCAAAAAGCCCTAGAACAACTAGTTTGGACTCTGCTGGCAATCACATCTTCAAACAATTTAAGGGTAAACTCTGGTCGGCCTCGATATTACAGTTGCCCAATCCCGCCGAATCATTTGGAATCCAGGCGGACATAAGCAACGACGGCAACGGTTGTGTTTTAGTTCAATACGGAATCAATGACGAGAGTTTTCCTATCGCTTATGCCAGTCTAAATTTATTACCCGGCGAAAGCAACTGTGCAGTAATTGAGCAAGAGGCTCTCGCTATCATATGGGGAATAATTTTTTTTTACAGGAAAGGAATTCATAATCGAAACCAATCACAAACCCTTTTCGTAGCTCCAAAATATTAAACACAAATATGGTAGATTAATGCGCTGGAGTTTGTTCCTCCAGGAATTCCAGTTTAGGATACATTACGTATAAAATGCTCTGAAAATGTTATGGCTGATAGCTTAAGCCGAAATCCGGTGGATTTCTAGTCAAGTGAATCTTAAGCCTACTATAGTTTTGTATATATATGTCCACATAAATTTAAGTCATAAACCTGTACCTTTTTTGGAGGTAAATAAACTTTACAACTATTTTTGGGAACCGAGGCAGATGTGCCCTCTCCTTGAAAGTCAGTGTTATAATCATGATTGTTGTATATTAATTTTCTTTTTAGATAATGATCGATCTTTGTACATTTTTTAGTGTCTTTTGGTATTTATTTTGTGTGTATTTATTTTGTATCCCATTTTTTAATTGTCTGATTTTGTATAATATATTCCTTTGTTATTTTTTTTTTTTGGGGGGGGAGGGGTGATCCGAATTTATCTATTTTATATTCCTTTTGAATTTGTACAATGCGTTCTTTTATTTCGTGATGCAAAGGAATTGCCCCGTTTGCTAATTCTAGAGATGTCCCTTCCTTCAGAAGTCCCATCTTAAGCGGAGAGGAGTTGTCGGAGAAAGAGAGAGAGAGAGAGAGAGAGAGAGAGAGAGAGAGAGAAAGAGAGAGAGAGAGAGAGGGGGGGAGAGTTACACAGACGAAGAAGCCTAAGGGGGTAACTCACGGACGAACGGATCTTCAACCGACATCTTTCGGTAAACTTCGGGATCGATAACGAAGCGAGACGAACCTAGCTGGATACCGGAAACCAAATAAGCGAGAGAGCGCTAAGCCTTTACTCGTCGTGTCTTGATTCGGAGTGGGACTTACTTTCGACGACAAAAAAAATCGTTTCCGGCGAAGCTCTATATATTTCCCAGCGCAGAAACGAGAAAATTACTATTCAACCAGGAGGCAGGCACTGCTCACGCAGAATCCAAGCACTAATCACGAGGATTCGTTGAAACCAGCCTAAGGACACACGTACTCATTCCTGTTACTCTAAGGAATCACGGGAAAGAAACGATTTGTTCAGAACTACGGCAGTTAAGAACGTGCCCTGCAAGGATACTCCCTCGAACAACAATTCGAGACCCCTTCGCCCCTTCTTGTAAAATTGTAATCCTATAACCCTTTTCTTGATCACCGTTGAAGAGGTGTGACGCTTTCCAACTACGAAGTTTCACCCCCGAATCTCCTCCCGTTTTCGCCCGAGTAAATATTGTGCTACTCATAGCTCGTATCGAAGCATTTCATTGTAAATGATTTCCTTTGCTGAAAGATTAGTTTTTCCAAAGTGTATAAATTAATGTTAAATTCTGTATTTGTCTGTATAATAGTCAAGTTTATTTTTGTTTCTCATATTTAAATTCCAGAGGCACATAAAAGCCAGTGATCTATTATCTCATTCATCCAACGGAATACACGCACTCGAATATCCCCCATTCTTTAAAGTGACTTCTCTTCCTCACGTCTAGGGCGGGCAAGCGAAGCTCACTAAAATCTACCGGACCTACGACATCCTGCTTCTAAGTGTTATTCTAAATTTGCTTTACCTGCATGAAAATCGACCATAAAAACTTCTAGAATCGCAAGCGAGGAGTTAGAGACTTGGCTTTCTCCATCTTGGAAGCTTAACTAGCTCTCTAACATCATTTGAAATTGATTCCATGCATTGCACTTGAGATTTAAAATAAATATATACACTTTAATTTTCTTCAGTGCTTCCCTATATTATCGTTGACAACGGGACTCAGATGATTTGTGTGAGGTTTTCAAAAACTGCTTATGTTAGGACATTCACCTATCAATATTTGGGTATAGAATCCTTACGATCACAGAAAATTAATCTTTAAAGATATGATGCATCATCTTAGTAAAATTTAGACTGACATATCAACTTTTGTATACCGTAATTTGGCACGAAGCCAAATTTGCATACTATCAGAAGGCAAGTTATCGAATTCACATAGTAGATTTTTTAATATAGATTTTCTAATGTTGGTGTTACTTAACCACTACGAAATCTCCCAAATTGTATCCATTTTTATACTATAATTCTACATATCATTATGTGTACAGATCTCAGTGTCCTATTAATGTATATTCCTTTTCGCGATTCGTCGAATTGTACATCTGAAGGGTGAGGTGAGAACATAGGAAACAGATTATTTCTCGGAATAAAGTATGAAGAAAGGTGTAGGACTCCTCCTCTCCCCTATCACCCCCGTTCTGTGCATCTGGGGGCACAGAGGGAGAGATTTCGGGCGATAGGGGGAGATAGGGAGAGGAAGAAGGGGAAAGAGATATTATAGTGAGAAACTAGGAAAATATAAAGTTTACCTAGGTAGTCCTGTCCCTATATGTAGATACCTTTTTAATTCCACAGTGTGTATTACTTTATCCTTTTTTTTTAAACATTTTTTATTAGTTGACATAGTCATTCACTTCTCTCATTGCCTTTATTCTAATGAATGGACAACTACAGGTTGCAATGAGTAATTTGTCACCGTCGCAACTCGGAATTCTTCGCTTGCATACTTTCTAGAGTTGATTTACACTTTTTTATATCATAGTAGACTCAGTTTTGTATCATCTGTAAAAGGAAGAAATACCATAGATGAATTCATAACTTAAGAAAAATGGAAAAGGGAAGCTGTGCTGCTTGGTACTTATGACGAGACTCCGATAGGAAGATCTCCGAGTGATTGGGTGTCACTGTGAGGACGGTTCAGGAAAGAAGAAGTAGATGAGGAGTCAGGCTGTTGATGGGAGCTTAGGAGGGCTTGAAAGACACCAAGTGCACATTAGGCGCCTATTTATCCTAGCGAAGGGGGGCTACAGCGAGTACTGTGGTTCTGCTCTAGAGCTACGAGGGGGCGGCTGGAAGACCTTAGGTGAGGCAACAGGACTGTGGACCAGGCCTCACGAGCAAGAAAATACAGTCGTTGAAAACAGCACTCTAAACATCCGGCCTACCAACTAACCAGACCCCACTCCCTTGCACTATTATGTGTTGTGCGTTGTGCAGGGAGAGACTAACATGTCCCCGTGTAACACTGAGTTGGATCTTAGGTTCAGTATCACCACGCTTTTTACCTCGTTAAACAGGGAAAAGGACCATCAAAAAGTCAAGCAATGGGTTCTGACGCCACTTGGAGGCCATGTTTGAGACCGTCAGCGATTGCATTGAATAAAGTGAACACTTTAAGTCTTAAATGAATTCTTTCCTTTTATGTCGAAGTTTGGTGACAAATTACTCATCGTGCCCTCTATGTACCTATTAACAATTCTCGAGAATAAATTATGTCAAGTTAAATGACAGATTTTCAAAGGAGTGCTGGTGAAATCGAACGAATTCACACCCATGATTGAATTCCAAACAAACCCTGAAATTTAGATCAAAATTTACGATTTCTCTGTTGCATTTTACCAAATCTCTCTTTCGCACATTTGAAATATCATTAATCAAACCGTAATATCAAAAGTAAATTAGTAATGACGTTTCATCCTTTTATAGCAAGAGAGAAATCCGAATTTATAGAAAGTTTTGTGATTTTGAAGGCCATCAAACAACAAATCAACATCTCCTGTCGTGTCGTACAACATCACTTGATCAAAACACTCTGTGCCAAACTTTGTTCTAAGATCCTGAGAAATATGACCCGAGAGCAGGAAATGAGACATACAGCGTCTACCGTTTATACAATTACAATTTCAATCAACTATAACCATTAAAACTATATTGTATAATTGTATCATGTGCACTCAAAACTCCTTGAATAAATGAAAGTCAAAACAAATAAACAGTCTTATTCAAAAGTTCTCAAAAACAATTAATACACCTAACAATTACAAAGTAAATACAAACTACCAAACTACTTTAACCTGAACTATTCAAATGCATGTAGAAAATCTCATGGAACAAATTATTGCTCAAACGTATACAATTGAACCATGTCAATAGTGAATGGTAAACCAACCAAAATCCCCTGATGTAATGTGGCTTAGAATAAACAACCGAAGTCAAGAAACTCATTAATCCCACCCAAAAAGGGTTCCGAAAGATAAATATTATATTAAATATACTATTGACTATTCCAGTAATTCATAATAAGACACTCCCTATTGTCTAACCAAATTTCAGTCAATCTAGGAAAAAGGGGTTCAAATCAGATTTGCAATACATTCCCAATATCAGCTACGGTCATAAACTACATCTCGTTTAAGCCCAAGCAAAAACAAGTCTGAAACGAAGGTGAATTATCGAGAATTCTATGCAAATGTATGCAAAATACAATTGCAGATAAAGGACCAATAAGTGGTTTATTAAAGGTGTACCAAAAAATATCTGTTTCAGGTAATGGAAAAGTAAATGAAAGCAAATATATTTTGCACCAGTGAGACACTTCTGTAAGTGTTTATCCATGTGCGTATGTCAGTGACCACGACGGTCAAGATAAAAACAAAGTAAAAAAGTTGGTTATAAATTCCCTTGGTATATATATATATATATATATATATATATATATATATATATATATATATATATATATATATATATATATATATATATATAAATATATATATATATATATAAATATATATATATTGTCGTAGAATGCCCCCCCTTTTTGTTGTAAGAGTGCTAAGAGTGCTAATATATTGATATCTGAAGTATCTTAACGAATAGAACCGTTCCGAAACACGTAAGGATATAAGAGAAATGCACAATAATCCCAAAATAAACTTATATTTTAACTTCAACCATTGAATACACAACATCTAAACATTAACTACAGCAATACTCTGAATATAAACATAAACAAGAATTAATTAAATTAGTTTGACCCTCAAAAATTGGTTAAGTTCTCTATACACAACAATAATATAAGTTTAGGGGAATCGTCACTTCCCCCCCCCCCCCGTTCACTCTTGGTGCAGTCACAAGGCGGTTACCGCAAAGACATCCGGCCGAAGGCATCGGCGGGTTCAGCGCTTAACCGCAGTGTCGCGCTGCTCGGCGAGCTGAAAGACCTAAAGGTCAAAATGTAAGATCTACCCCAGGAGAGTGAGATCCAGTTTCACATCAAATAAGAAATTGGAGATGTGTTTCTCCCAATCTCAAAGGCTAACGAGGAGCCGATGTTTGACTTCGTGGAAAAAAACGTTTGGAAAAAGAACTCTCCTGGGGCCGTCCTCAAGCCCCTCCCCCCTTACCACTCCCCCAGTGGGGTGACGAGGTATAAATGAGGAACTCTGAGGAAAATCGGGGTAGTATACGTCAGTCTCTAGGTGACGAAGTCTTCGGATCAAACCGAACTACCGAGACTGGAGAGGTAGTGTACTTGGCTCACCAGGCCAAGAAGTACCCTGTAAGAGAGGCAGGGCTACCTACCTTAAGGGGCTAAGAAGAAGCTCATCTTCGAGCTAGTCCCGGGTTATCAAACCAAACGATAAGTTAACTTTGTTAAGTTCAACTTACTCTCGCCAGAGAGACTCCTCATAGCCTGGTGCACCTTAAACACCAGGGGTATTCCTCGTCCTTAAGGAATGAAGAAAAGAAGAAGGAAAAGGCTCCCCCCTCAAGCCCGTTATTCGTTGGCCACACCGAACTCTTAAGTTAACTTGGTGAGAAACCAAGTTCAACCTATTCTCGTCAGAGAAATCCCCCTCCGTTATACCTGCTCTTGGAGAAGACTGGAACTAAGAAGAAGATCATCCTCGAGCTGGTTCCCAGCTATCAAACCGAACTTTAAGTAGCTTATTCTCGCCAGAGAAACCCCCCTCCGTTATCCTCGCCCTTAAAGAAGACCCTCCCCGTGTTCAGTTCTAGTCCATGAGGAAATAAGTAACGAAGGAGAAAAGTTCCCCCTCAAGCTCGTTACTCGGTGGTCACACCGCACTCCAAGTTAACTTGATTTAAGAACCAAGTTTGACTTACTCTCGCCAGAGAGACCACGACTGCCTCGGTGTTGCATAAAGCACCGTATTTGTTCTCGTCCTTGAAGAACCCCTCCCTCCCGGAAGAACGTGTGGACCCCCCCAGCTGCCACCCTCGCCAAAACAACCGTGTGATTTCGCCCAGCTACATCTGGCAAGACGGCGGCGTCGTGAGTAAAAATAACATTTTTGAGGCCTTTTAAACTCCAGATGAGTCCGTAAGCCTAATTCTTATAATTGTTGTGTGTAGAGAAATTAACCAATTTTTGTGGGTAAACTAATTTAATTAATTCTTGTTCATGATCATATTCACAGTATTGCTGTAATTAATGTTTAGATGTTGTGTATTCAATGGTTAAAGTTAAAATATAAGTTTATTTGGGGATTATTTTGCGTTTTTCTCGATATCCTTACGTGTTTCGAAACGGCTCTGTTCGTTAAGATATTCAGATATCAATATATATTAGACACTCTTAGAATAGAACAAAAGGGGGATGCATTCTACGACAATAAGAATTAGGCTTACGGACTCATCTGGAGTTTAAAAGGCCTCAGGAATGTTATTGACTTACGACGCGATCCGTCTGGCCAGATGTAGATGGGCGAGATCACACGGTCGTTTTGGCGAGGGTAGCAGCTGGGGGGTCCACACAGTATTCCAGAGGGATGGGGGGTTCTTCACGGATAAGAACAATTACGGTGCTTTATGCAACGCCAAGGTAGTCGTGGTCTCTCTGGCGAGGTTAGTCGAACTTGGTTCTTAAACCAAGTTAACTTGGAGTGCGGTGTTTCTCTGACGAGAATAAGTTACTTAAAGTTCGGTTTGGTAACCAGGAAGTAGCTCGAGTATGAGCTTCTTCTTAGTTCCAGTCTTCCTCAAGGGCGAGAATAACGGAGGAGGGTTTCTTTGACAAGAACAAGTTGAACTTGGTTCCTCACCAAGTTAACTTATGAGTTCGGTGTGGCCACCGAGTAACAGCCTCGAGAGGGAGCCTTTTCCTTCTTCTTTTCCTAATTCCTTAAGGACGAGGAATACCCCTGGCGTTTAAGGTGCATTATGATATGAGGAGTCTCTCTGGCGAGAGTAAGTTGAACTTAACAAAGTTAACTTAGCATTCGGTTTGATAACCAGGGACTAGCTCGAGGGTGAGCTTCTTCTTAGCCCCTTAAGGTAGGTAGCCCTGCCTCTCTTACATGGTACTTCTTGGTCTGGCGCCCTAAGTAAACTACTTCTCCAGTCTCAGTAGCTCGGTTTTGATCCGAGGACTTCGTCACCTAGAGACTGACGTATACTACCTCGATTTTCCTCAGTGTTCCTCATTTATACATTTTAATCCCACTGGGGGAGTGGTAAGGGAGGAGGGGCTTGAGGATGGCCCCAGGAGAGTTCTTATGCCAACGGTTTTTCCCACCGAGTCTTACATCGGCTCCTCGTTAGCCTTCGAGCTTGGGAGAAACACGTCTCCAATTTCTTATTTGACGTGAAACTGGATCTCACTCTCCTGGGAAGGATCTTGCATGTTGACCTTCAGGGTCTTTCATGGCGCCGAAATAGGTGACGCTGCGGTTACGCACTGGACCCGCCGATGCCTAGGGCGGATGTCTTTGCGGTAACTACCTTGTGACTGCACTACGAGTGAACGGGGGGGGGAACCATTCACCTACACACACATATATATATATATATATATATATATATATATATATATATATATATATATATATATATGTGTGAAAGATAATGGTAAACAACAATATTTGAATCAAGATTATATTTATAACTATCGGACTAGTTTCGGCAAGATGCCATTTTCAACTAATTATGAAGAAACTAGACAAGGAACACAGTATAAATATGCTAAGATATATCCTAAATAAAATGAAACAGCGGAAAACAATCTTGGAAAAAAACTCGATTAAATCTGGCGTGCATGACAAGCTTAAACAATATGGAATGGAACCGGAAACAATCTGGAGAGTTACTAATCCCCTAGACGCATTACGTCCTGGGGCTTATAAATATCGAATAGATTCGCCAATCGTATTTATAAGCACACGGTTTGAGTCTTGTGAGCTTTGTGTTTACTGAGGCCTGTGTGCTTGTAGTTGGTTTGAAGGAGGCAACAGTGAGAGGAAGAGTACCAAAAGTGAAAGGATGGGTGGATACAATGGGCGGAGGGGTGGGAACAGTAGAAGAAGTGGTGGCGACACTAGGAGGAGGGGTATCGACATTAAATTCCATTCGCTGAAAAAGAAACTTTCGTAAATTACTAATTAATGGTACAATCTTTTCAGAAGATAGAACAATTACCTTGGACAGCTTATGAATCCTGATCGGAGAATAGAAAAATTGGTTAAAAAAGATTTAACTGCATCTTGATGTGGGGTATGTTCTTCTCTCAATAAGGGTGGTCGGGGGGTTAAAATTCGGAGAGCTATGATGCTATATGTTATGCGCGTCACATGATCGTGAAATACAGTACCGGCCAAAAAAGATCGGAACGTCTGTATTTCTATCGCAAAATTTTCAATAAGCTTTGCCGGAAAAACTCCAAGCTTTTCAAAATTGATGTTTGATTACCTATAGGTATAAATGCCGTATGGTTAAATTTATGCAAATTTATAGTAATAAAACGAAAGTTATCAGCAGATAAGCAATTGTCCTTAATAAGCAGAACGCTTAGGTTTCTTACAGATAGAACCAGCATTGTTTGGATAGCAAATGATTTCCATTCATCCTCGTATGTATACGTTAGCAAATCTCTTTTCATAACTCTTTCCGGTAACATAACTAAGAAATCTGTCCCACCTCTCTATGTCTGCGAACTAATCGTACAGTATGGCCTGGAGGCTGATTTCAGAAGAAGGTACTGATCGACTTATACGCTTACGGGCACAGTGAATACATACATGTTCAAGGAATGCTGTGACACCAAGCTATGCAACATCTGCTATCCTCCGATGCATTAACTGCAATTTCCATGCATAATAAGGCCCAATGCCACACAGCTAACTGAATGGAAACCATCCTGGACGACGAGCAAAGCACTGTTATGAAATTGCATGCACAGAATCAGGACAGGAATCACGTTGAAAATGTTCGGAAGACTCGGAAAAAGATTTAAAACGAGGAATCAGAAAAGAATTAAAGCTTTCTGTTGGTTCCGATCCATAGAGTCATTTAAGTCCGATGGGATTTGACTCTCGAATCTAAGATAGAAAACGCAAAATGTTTACCTCTCCTTCTATTTCATGCTGGAAAACGAAAGATTTTTACGTGTCGTTCTATTTCATGCCAGAAAATGCAAAGTGCTTCCGCCTCGTTCTATTTCATGCTAAAAATGAAAATATATGTTTAGGTGTTAGATCTATTTCACGCTGGAAAACACAAAATGCTTACGTGTCACTCTATTTCAAGCTGGAAAATATGTGCTAGAGAAGGAAAAAATATTTATGTGGCTTTCCTTTTCGTAATGGAAAATTAACCGCTTGAGCTTCTGATATGACTTATGACGATTGTTATGGTAGAACTATTTAGATTAAAAAAATAAAATTATTAACAAAACCTCTTTGTTCAGCAATTAGCTCTCAAATTAGAATTCCCATCCATTTCTCGATTTGTCAGATAACCCCTCCCCTTTGTACTTTTTCCCCCTCTCTCTCATTTAAAAAATAACGGAAGATATATAAATTTCAACCCAATAGCTCATGTATGTCATTATTCTTGGCCTGATGATGGAAGCCACTCACTTCCAAAACCTGTCTCCAAAGTCAAGAATCAGAGATGGTTTAATACAATTAATCCGGAACCTGCGTCTAAATTCTCATTTGAAAGCTCGAGACTGAGTCAAAATATTTATCCTAATATGTATTAAGAGAAAAATATATACCTATATCTATTCTAAAAATAACTCAAAGATTTAAGCAATTTACAGTAATAAAACACTCTATAATTTATAATTAATTCCAGTCAAAAAAAGATGAAAAGTGAATGTGTTTATAAAAAATAAACATGGCTTGATTTTTTTCTAACCACTAGAATTACCAGGTATAAAAAATTATATGTTTGCACTCCAACTACTTTTACTATTACTAACTAATGATTAGTTTTATCTTTAAAGCGTTTTATAAAGTGAATTGTGGAATACAGGCGAATTAAAATAATTCTTTCTGCCCACCGATTAATTGAATTCTGCACAGCTCGGTCTTTGTATAAGGAAGGCAGGATGGGAAAGTCTATTTTAAAAGTCGAATGATTCGCCTCACAAAAACTTGCAAAACCGACTTGAAAGAAACTGCATTTCATAACCACTAAGCAAAAAATGGACCTGAAAGAAGAAGACAGGTGTTAAAATAAAGCCCCAAGTGATGGCCTTAGTGAAAGCAAAGGGAACGGCTTACATTGGCCATGAGGAAGAGAAGGAGCATGTCGGAAAATACACACACACAGAGCTTCAGGTTAATTTGGAGCCAAATCAATGTGCACTCATAGGAAAGAGAAAAGAAAGGCTGGATAATATGTGATCTATAATGGACTGGTGGTTAATGTAAACCTAATGGGTTACGACCCATTCTGATCCCTGCCCAGAGGGATTCTGCCCTTTAGTCCTATACGTTTTTGTGGCATCCTGAAATGGTTAAAGGGAAGTTTCAATTAGGAAATAGGAATACCGTATTGGAAAAAATGGCATAACCAGTATTGAAATCATAATATAGACAAGGTTTCACAAAGAAAGAAGAACGTTCGACAATTCACATTTCTTGATTGTGGCTGTCAATTTTTTCGAGTTTAATATCATAATTTCATGTTGAAAAATATACATACATTGAATAGATATGAAAATTTTCTTGCCACTCTAATTTTTATGTGAATTTCATTGCCCAATCAGGGATTTATTTCAAAATGGAGAGGAGTGAGTGGTATAATTAACTTTATTAACTTAAAAATGTGTTCCATTCCTTGGTCATTTATTAAGGATCACTACGGCTCATTACTCCTTCCATCACCTTTTTTTAATTAATTCGGGCAATCATCTTCTCCTTTATATTGACTGTCTTGATCACGTTGAGAGCCATCAAGTACACAAGGACACATCACTTAAGGAAGACTCTAGCCAAGATTTCCCCTTCCTCATCATCGCTATGTGATACTATGGTCATTCTCAGCCAATCTCCAAACCGATACTCCCCGTAAGCAGAAGACCAAAAATTTCTCCTGAGACTCAGGTTACATGAATCAGCATTTAATGTCTTTCCGTATTCGCCAAGATAAAAATTTAATGTGAGACAGCGATTTATTTCTTGCAGCAGTAAATTATTCAAGAGAACTCACAAGTCTTAGCGAAGAGTTCAACAGCTGTTTTCCAAACACAAACTTAATATCAGGGGGAGGAATTTGCAGTAGGTTGCAGATTACACTGAAATTTCTACTAGGGTGGATTATCTTCATAGGTTTTACCATTCAACTCTTTGCTTCTTTAGTAATGTCTAACGCTTTAATACTCTTCTAAGATGTTTTTTTTTTCCTCTCAAATTAGATAATCAATCTTTTACATAGAAAAAAAACACCCTTGTAGAATTACTTAATCCTTTAGGATAACTTTTTGCACGTTCCATTCCCAGCGTTGACCACAACATCCACATGTGGTAGTTCTAATGAGACTAGCCGTTGTCCTTGATTTTTTTTCTTTTTGTTTCTACAAGTCATAAATCTTTTTTTCCTTTATCTCCAATTCCTCCCTTTCTTACCACTTATTTTCGATCCACTAACATACCTTTCGTACATGAAAATATTTGTGTGAATATACTCTTATATATCGTTGAATATATATATATATATTTAGGAAAAAAGAATATATATAGGATAAAAAAGAATGATGAGAATAAGAATCGAGAAAAAATAGAGAATATAGCAAAAATATATAAGGGATATAGACAGAATAAGAAGTAATAGAAACATATAAATATTATATATGTATCTAGAAGATATTGGTAAATTATATAGAGACTATACAGAAAATAGAGAAAATCGATTTTCTAAATGGCAAAACAATGTTCCAAGCCATTCTCCGACAGAGGAGTGGTAAATGTTGAATCTGTCCGGATTTTACCACCCCTCTATACTATCCAATGCTTATTGGAAGTTTTTACTGAGAGTAAAAAAAAACAACGAGGGCATCACTATGGCAAAGTTTGTAAGATGAGATCGTTAAAGAAAATTAAGATGGAGAAAGTAAAATTATGTGGAAGATATATGAGTGCATGTGCTCCTTTAGGCATTGGGGTTCGGAGGGAACGTCGTCGCTGAGGCCGAGGGACTCAATCTTTAAATCACAGCTGCACGATTGTTGTCCATGCTACAGCTCTGCCCCAATTGTGTGTGGGGGGAGATGGGGGGATCTCAGTGGTGGCCTCCAGGTAGGGGTAGGATCCCGAGGGGTCATGGTAATATTGACTCAACTCGAAATCTCTCCCCATCTAGCTACTAACCATATCCAATGGTAGTATCATATAAGAAAACGGTGATATCAATACCGAGAAGCATCAAATTGTTATACCCGATCCCCATGTCCCCTACTGCCAAAATAAATAAAAAAGTGAAACAAACGAGGACATCTCCACAAGGTAAATACATTAATGAGCGAAATAAGATAATGATTTTCCTTTATTAAATTATTTTCAAAGATATGATGTGTAGATAAACGAATTTAACATGGCGCATAAACCCATGGAATTCATGACACAATCCTATATTCAAGAAATTATACTAAATAAACTAACGGAATAGAATATCGACGGGTGTAAAATAAGGGAACGATCAATCACAGAATTGCTTAGCAAGCAAATACACTAGAAACAAAGCAAGATTTGACAACGATGAAACTCAAAACACTTAATATGAGGTGTTGAAGCCTTTGTTTTCTATTAATTCGATGCAATTACAACCACAGAAGATCACCAGTTTCTAGCAGAATTCTGGTGTTATTTTGTTCCATTCTTGCTCAATTTTCATCCATAAATCCGTCACAGTTGAAGGCTGTTTGTGTCGAACTTTGTCTTTAATGATGTTTCCAGGTCCAGGATCTGAGCAGACCACTTCGTTACTTCGATATCTTCTTGTTCGAAATACTATTTTACTCGCTTTGCAGTATGGCTTAGCACGTTGTCCTGCATAGATACTGCTAGCTGGTTCATAGATTCTCTTAGTGAAGCTATAACATATTGTTGTACGAGGTTGAGGTACACATTCGCATTTACTGTTCCAATTATTTGCACTAATGGAACAACTGCTTCAGATGAAAACATCATCCATACCATAACGCTGCCTCTTCTATGCTTGGAAGAATCTTTAACACATTTCTAGTTCAATCCTGCACTTGCATTGCTTCTAACTAAGCGTCTGCTATCAGATCCAATTAAATTAAATTTAGTTTCATCGCTGATACCGATTCTCTCCCAAATTCATCCCTACAAGCAAGCTGAGCTTCAGCATATTCAAGTTTTGCCTTCAGGTTCTTCTAACTGATGATTAGTTTAGTTGCTGAAGATCGAGCTTTTAAACCAGATGAATTGAGGATAGGTGACACTGTGAAATTCCTCGCTCCTTTGCGAAAAATTTCTGCTGCAGTCTGAGGGAATCCTTTATTCAGAAGCACCTAATAACTCTGTTTTCTAAGATGATGGTTATGCGCGGTCGATCGACCTTTGCAGTGATTTATGTTTTGGTTTCATTGTATAACTTCAGAATGTGAAAAATCACACTCCTATACCTTCTTACCTCTCTTGAAATCGCAGATGGTGTTATCCCCGAAGTCTTCAAGTGAGTAATTGATAACACTGTACAACGAATTTCAGTGTTGAGTAAAAAACATAGATCTCACATGCATTTAATTATAAAGTTTTGTGTATTGAATTCGAATTCAAAAGTCCACATAAATTAGGGACACATGCTCCTTGTAACTTATGTAATCTAGAATAAAAGCAATGTTCTCATATGCCACACTTAAAAGGACTAAGTGAGCAACTAGAACTGAAGGCATGGTGTTCCCAATGTGCAACAGAACCGCTTTTATGCTTTAAAGGGATGCATCTCTGAATAACATCCACCCATTGGTTCATGTGTCATCTCAATGGCATTGAATATGCCTCGGATATCATTACGATAGGTCAACTTGCTTTCAAAAGTAAAGAATTGCTGTAGATCTGCAGAACGTTTCCTAAATACTGTTATTCGAGCATGTTTATTCAACAGGTTCTATTGTTGCAGACGTGAGGCCAGGGGTTCACTCTGTTTCTTAGGTAGTGTTAGATCACGAACTAGAGCATTAATTTGCGGTTGGGTGATGAGGTGTAGTTTCTTGTCAGATTAAAGTTGTGACACATATGGTGTATTTTGAGATTCTGAATCGTCTGAGTTGCTAGTGTCATCGCTTAGTAGTTCAGAGGGTGGTTGTGGTACAGGAATAGTACTCGAATGTTGAACTAGGCGAATATCAGACTGAATATCTTGATACATGATAGATTTCTTGACTTTTCTGCTGCGACTTGCAGTCAAATAAAATAAAATTAGACTAAAAATGGATATTACTGGCTGTAATCACTGGCAGAAGTAGTGGAAGTACAACATGTATTTTAAACTTTTGAAATGATACAGCTCTTGAAAATATATTACAGACTTGGAAAGAAAACACACTCAAATAGCCACCCTTAATATATGTTAAGGAGAAGTAGCAATCCGTTTAATGGTCGTTTGGCTCCCTACAGACCATTGGTACGCTAAACATGAGGCCAGGCCCTTTGCCTTTCACCCAGGCAGAAAATAAACTTGTACACCTGATACAACATATGTGATGTGCCTAGTGTTAGCCCTGGTCGCCCCCTCTACATCCAAAGTACAGATCATAGAGTTTCTTCACATATGTATTTAGTCAACTGTCTCCTGTATTGTATAAATGTAATTGATCCACATATATATCAGAAACTGTCTGGGGAATTTTGCATTCTCTAGGCACTTTAGCTCTATCTCCTATATAGAAAAAAACACTAGTATGTGAAAAAAATATTAGAAATAGTAACAGCAACAAATATTAAATAAAAAAGCAAAAATAGGAAGCATTTATATTAAGTTACAAAATTATCAAGCGTTACGTAAGAGTTACCAAATATTTGGACTTTATAACTAAAAAAATATTAAGTATACTCTCATTCATTTCCTACGTTAGGTTTACATTTACCTTAGGAACAGTCCATTAAAATTATATCAAAATCCGTTCATAACTTTTCGAGTTGTCGGTTTTGGCCCAATCCTGTTTGCATTCAATCCCTAAAGAACCATCAGTGGATTTAATGTAAGCGAGATGGTAATTTACGAGAAACGGAAAGCTCACAGTAAGAGACGAGATGGTATATTCGTGATTTACGCAAAAAATACCCCTAGGAAAGGTTATTCTCATTTCCTGTTACTTTCAGTGTTGTACAGTGTTATCTGGCAGAGATCAGGAGTCGCTTTCATATGTGGTGGCATTTCTGTAGAGTAAATACGACAACAATGGATGGCAGTTGTATAGTTCTTACCTACTAAGCAAAATGTTGCCAGATGATTTCCAAAAGCTTCTGGAATGTTCCTAAAAAATCTTTCTCTTATTTTCATGTTTCAATAATTTATTTTGCTATTTTATTTAGTACATATAATTTATGGAATATACAATTGTATAATTCGAAATCTTCATAAAACATATTAAATGCATGCCTTTAGTTACCATGAAAATTTCATTTATCTACTCATCATAATTTTGGAATTATTGTAATAAAGGAAAATCGTTCTCTTATTTCAATCGCTAGTGTAGAGATAAAAATGATTTAGTCCAGGGAAACCAAACTGTGGGAAAAATTCACAAGTTTAGGTTGCCAAGGACCGAGGCTTTGAATGCACCAAGCTATTGCCTATCTTGCTAACTCGAGCAATTCAATTTGTTTTCGATAGTTTTCAGTTCTTCCAACTTCAACATTTTGTGTGTGGACCCGTGCTTACAAACCTTCTAATGGTATCTAGTTTGAGCTTCTTTTGTAAAATAATAAATAAAATGGGCGAACCTTCCTTTAATTTAGCATATAAACCTTCTTTTGGCTTTACCGCGTGCAGGTAGTGAATGCTCGATCGAATAGGCGAATTTGCTCGTAGAAACAATAATAATAAACAAATAAACATTAGGGAAGGGTTGACTTCTATGGCTCTTTCCACATATTTTGATATTTAGTTGTTTTTAATTTAGATGGTAATTAGAGTAAGCTATGCTAGGTTATTTAAATCTTTTCGACTATCATGATTTTTTGCTATTTCTATTTCGCATGGGTATTAGGGTAGGCTATCCATGGCTATTTAAATCCTTTCACTTATCATGATTTTCAGTGTTTGTATTTTATATGTTAATTAGAGTAAAGCTATGTTAGGCTATTTAAATCTCTTCCCTTATCATGATTTTTAGATGTTTGCATTTAGCATGGTAATTAGAGAAGCCTTTGTTTCGCTATTTACAACTTTTCGCTTATCTTGATTTTTAATTGTTTGCATTTTACATGGTAATTAGTTTAGGGTATGTTAAGCTATTTAAATCTTTCACCTATGGGGATTTTAATTGCTTTTGTTTTACATGGTAATTAAAGTAAGCTATGATAGGTTATTTAAATATCTTTGCCTATCGTGTTTTTTAGTTGTTTTAATTTTACAAAGTAATTAAAGAAGGAAATTTTAGGCTATTAAAATATCCATGTCTCTCGTTCTCTAGTAAAATACAAACAGCTTAGCTGTTTGAATTTTACATGGTAATTAGAGAAGGCTATGTTAGACTATTTATTTACTTGTTTGTATTTTTCATAGGAATTATAGTACTCTATCTTAGGTCATTTAATCTCTTCGCCTATGGTGATTTTAGTTGTTTGTATTTTACATGGTATTTAGAGAAGGAAATGTTAGGCTAGTTATATCTTTGCTTCTATCGTGATTATACTTATTGTATTTCACATGGTGATTAGAGTAGTCTCTATTAGGCTATGTAAATCTCTTCGACTATCGTGATTTTTATTTGTTTTTATTTCCTATGGTAATTATAGTAAGCTCTGTTAGGTTATTAAAATATTTTTGTCAATCAGGAGTTTTAGCTGTTTGTATTCTACATGGTATTTATATTAGGATATGTCAGCCAATTTAAATCCCTCACCTATCGGAATTGTTAGTTTTTTGTATTTTACTTGGTAATTAGAGAAAGCTATGTTAGACTATGTATATCTCTCCATCTATCGTGATGTGATTTTTAGTTGTTTGTATTTTATATGGAAATTAGAGAAGGCTATATTTGGCAAGTTAAATCTATTCACCTATTATGATTTTTAGTTGTTTCTATTTTAGATAGTAATTAGAATAGGCCATGTTAGGTTATTTAAATCTCTTCCCATATCGTGATTTTAGTGTTGTGTTTACATGGTAAACAGTTTAGGCTATTGTTAGGTTAGGTTTGTTTTCTGTTTTTAGGGAGTGATGAATTAACATGTGAAATACGAACTATTAAAAATCATAATACAGGAGAAGACACATAAAAGTCATATGATTCTATATATATGTTCATCTTCTATATTCCGTTATTACTATAAATGCCCACTTGATTTGAAAATATTCTTGATTCAATGTGTTGTTGCCAAAAAAATATCATTCCCACAGCCAAACACATATCTGTGGACCTGCACTGATCAGCAGGGAGTCCAGTACCTGCATTGTCAGCTGAACAAAAAGTGGTCATTTTTTGTCCTATTCCATGCGACGAAATGGACTTAAGTAAATGGTTAATTTTGCATTTGGCCTTGGATTGTTGAGTTTTATTTTCACCTTTAGGGATCTTGTGAGTTATTTTTGTAAGTCGTCTTTGTTAAAGGGAAGGATAAATATTTCGTCACTCTTTTGACCTGCTTCTTTTGATGGTATGGTAATAAGAAACAGAATTGTTTTACTATAGATTTAGCACGTATTTAAGTATTTTCAGAGAAGTTAGGATTGGCTGAAGGTTTAATTTTTGATGAATCAGAAAATATAAAAACGAGCAAAAAGTATATGTTTGCATTATTATAACAAAACTAATGGCCAAATTGTTGTGCATAATCTGATAATCCACGTAATCATCTTACAGTACTTAGCAGTTTCGACACAATTGCCCTCGTTTTATAGAAGCTCAATATAGGAAATATTGTATTAGCACGTGTAACGATACAGAATGCAATGACATAAACTATTCATGTACTAAATGTGGGAAACTTTTCCATTAGCAATTAAGTGTAACTAATTGAAAGCCATTCATAATCAAGTTCTACTTAAAACGACTTAATTATTGAACAACTTAGAAAGGAAAATCTACCAATGCCTGCGGTTATTGACTTTTCAAGGCTCCTTGACCTCTATTCAATTGATTATATTTTCAGGGATTCAGGTTATGAGGACAAGTGTCATATTTTAAAAAGAGTTTCTGATCCTATTTTCCCAGCTACCTCAAGTCGCTTATTAAGATACACAAGACTATATTCTGCCTCTACCACTAGCGAGATGACTCTAGCCGTTAGTGACAAGACATTTTCAGGCTCTCTCTGACTAAAACTATATTTTACTGTTTTAGATTCATTTTTTATTAATTTCCTAGAGTTATTTAGACGGGTTTAGCAAACGCCATCGTAAAAGTAATATTTTTTGAGCGTTGAATCGCTGCATCTTTAATGACTAACTTATTTGTTAATATGTATCCATGTACAGTCCTCTCATAGTGAATTATACCTTAGAGTGAGTAGTTACAGCTTTGCCACCACCTAAAGCTTACATTTAGCTTATCTATCTCCTATCCTCATGATTTTAAGCAAGGTAGACGAAGTATAAAATACTGCAAATAATAATACGATTCGGTCGAGAATTTTCGCCCCTCGGACAGTTTGCAGTTTGAATTTGGATGATATGTAGCAATTTTCTTTGTTCTGGACGAAACGAGTGAATAAATCGATTGAGAATGCAATTTAAATTCAGTCATGTAGGATACACATGAGAATCATAACTGAAACAGGAGCGATATAGAAAGAGAATTCAGATACTAAGTCCGATAATAGATTCTAGCGAATCCTATGATTTGCCTCCAGATAACCACCTATTAAATATAAGTAATTCAAGCTTTTCTTGTACAGAAACCCTTGTCTGGTTGTACCTGACCTTCAGATGACCTAAAACGGCAGTGGATATCACTCAGTAAGTGGAAGGGTTTAATCAATGTATACATAATAAATAGGTTCAATGGTCCGTTTTGAATTGCGACCAATCTTATAATAATTATAGGATACAACAAAAACGCAGCAATATCAATTAGGGTTGAGTCAAGAATAGTTAACCCAATTTTACCATGTCAAGAATAGCAACTACAAAAATTCTCATATTATAACGAGCAATCCAATATAAATATGTAAAGGAAAAACTTTAAAATACGTGATCGTCACTTTAATACAAATGATCGATATACAAATATATTTAAAAATATGAGTGACAAAGGCGTTATAGAAATCAATTAACTTAATTCGTGTTTGATTTCTTGCATAGTGTTCATTTTTGCCTTTGGTCTTCTCCATTACGATTCAAAATGAATAATTGTCTGTCAATAACCAAGCACAAAGAGTGGTTAACGGTTTTGTGTTGGTAATTTGAATTCTCGGCCATATTTCTGTTGGCTTGCCATTCATCTCTATGGATAATGATGATCAATCTCTGTCCACTTATTCGATTATTGCCAATAAAATTGTTATTTTTGCCAACCTGTTGGTTAAGTGGTAACACACCTCTTTTTACATTAATAACTACTACACTGATAACATTCCAAAAGTGTACATCATAAATCAACATAATAACTCTTGGCTTTGTTAAATAAAAATTCATACCTAGACCGGAATCAAACTGGAAACTTATATATATATATATATATATATATATATATATATATATATATATATATATATATATATAATGAAGAAAGAAATACAGCAACATTTGCACGCATAAAAATCATTCTCACATTCTACTTCAACGTATTCACCACACATCATTTAAGTTTACCATATATGTAAAAATTACATTACCTTACATATCTCAAGCATCGACCATTCGCAAAGGAACCTTGATACTTCCGCGGCGATAAATATAGGCATAATTACAGATATGCAAGAAAGGATAGCACCCTGGTAAATATAATGTCAGTACCCAAATTATTGATCGTGTGTGCGATACAAGGAGTTATTGTTAATTGTAAAAAATATTAATAGGTTTCCTCGCTAATTTCTCTTTATAATGCAGATAAGCCAAAAAATGACCCATTGATAAATGAAATGCTGATACTTAAATTATTGATCGATGTTCGATACTGTAAAAAATGTAAGAGATTTTTAGTCGTGTGCGAGTCTAGTCGCGGGCGACTCTATATCTCTCTATGTCGGTCGTCGGTCGGGCGGTCAGGCGGTCTGTCCCATACCCGTTTTGCTTTTTTGTTGTTTAAGTAATAACATTGTAACTATTCGGCCGATTCAAACGAAATTTGAAACTCTTATGTTCTTTTACATTCTCTTTCAAATGATATAATTGTCAATATCCAGCCCCAAGATTAGCTCTGCAAATATTTTGTTTGACAATAATCTCATAACTATTCGGTCGATTCTGACAAAAATTTGAAACACTTATGCTGTTTTAAATTCTCTTTAGAATCATATAATTGCAAAGGTCCTTCAAAGGTTATTCCAGGAATTATTGTAAGTTTTAAATGTCGGTAGGTCATAAATCAGATAAAGTGAGAGCACGAAAGTTTTGGTCAGCAGACCTTGGTTTGATTGTTCTCCAGAAATGCCATATGATGTAAAGTATTCAGGCTTCCCATTTTACCTGCTGGTCATTAATGCTTTTTCTAGTGTGTGACTGGATGCTTTTATACTTATATTAAGTAATACCCCACTTTATATAAGTGAATAAAAAAGAGGAGAATTAATCCCTGTGTAATGTAGAATTGGAAAGGGTCAAGAGAATTTCATGCCTTAGAAGTTTCCTCTATTCTTTACTCAGGCTATATTCCTTCTTCAGTCTTGCAGTCTCCTTACCCCAACAATTTCCAATGGGGTTCTTCTTTTAATGGCCCCGGTGGTAATAGGCGGATTGATTGGTTTAATATCCTACTTAAAGTTGATTTTAAGGGACTTGACATCATTCCCTAACGATGGCAAGAGAGATTTTGCCCTTCTAGGTCTCGATCACTTCAAGTGATAAATACAATGTTTCGCCCACCCTAACTACACCACCCTTACCCACCATCCTTCATAACATTTTCTGATGCACATTTCCCAAGTGCTTTCTAGATTTTTAACTTAATACAAAATTGAAATAATTTTTCAGGAATTGTCCCCGTTACCTAGCTCCTTTTAATCTTCATTGCATTTAATCTTTCACACTCAGCTTCTAGCTCCTAATATGTTTTCTTTTCTTACCCTTAAATTAAATTCCATTCCAAACATTTCGAGGTATTAGTTTTTAGTATTAGAAATAGTAATAATATTAATAGTATGCTTTTCGAAGAGCTTAAGGAGTCCCGAGATCGGAAATTGACGGCGGGTAATTCTCGAATTAATGGTCGTCTCTGAAACATTCGAACGCCACAATACGCGTAAATAAATTCTGGCATTCGAGGTCACGAATAAAATGCGATATTTAATACCTCTTCAAAGCGTCTTCCCATTTTGTGTCCACAGCAAATGTCGGTTCTTTTTTTTCTCTCTCTTTCTCTCTCTCTCTCTCTCTCTCTCTCTCTCTCTCTCTCTCTCTCTCTCTCTCTCTCTCTATATATATATATATATATATATATATATATATATATATATATATGAAAATTAACCCACAGGAAAATGAAAAGATAAATCCAAGCACTTTCAAACTTTATTTGCAAATATAGTTCGAAAGTGCTTGGATTCATCTTTTCATTTTCTTGTGGGTTAAATTTCATATTATTGCTTTCCTCACGTGCCACTTTGTGAGTTTTTTCATATATATATATATATATATATATATATATATATATATATATATATATATATATATATATATATATATCAAGAACGCGAGAGATTGATGAAATTAATCAGTCATACCACAAAGAAAAAGAAGCTAAACGGATTTTTTCGCAGCTAGGAAAAACTTTTTTCGGAAGAAATATTTATTCCGTTCATGATCTTTTTCTTTGCGGTATGATTACAATGGGGAATTATTTCAAAGTATTCAGTTTATATATGTTACAAAATGTATCAACAAAATTACGAACGAAGCTATACACGTATATATATATATATATATATATATATATATATATATATATATATATATATATATATATATATATATATATACGTGTATAGCTTCGTTCGTAATTTTGTTGATACATTTTGTAACATATATAAACTGAATACCTTGTAATAATTCCCCATTGTAATCTCTGACATCAAAACGCGTCATTTAAATTATAGAAAGTGCTAAATTACATTAATTTACTTCCACCTTTGACAAAATAACAAGCATCAGTCCCCGATGAACTTCGGTACGCTTATCCACAGGTTAAACAATGAAGAAAAGGCGAATATAAGCGAAATCGCGAAAATTGAAAAGAGAATTATTAATTCGAAACTAGTTGTGGCTTCTAATAAAACATGCTATAATGAAACTATACTGCACAAATTCACACGTATATATACATATATATATATATATATATATATATATATATATATATATATATATATATGAAAAGCAACGATTTATTTTTTCTCAACTACATTTTAAAACCTAATTATATATTTTTCTCTTTACCTCTGACTGGGTAAAGGAAAGCCTTTGTCTCCCTCCCCACATCCTCTCTTTCATCATTTTATCTGCACTAATGTCTCCGAGTAATCTAGAAGAGTATATATTTGTAGTCGTGTTTTCTCCTTGGTACGGACTCAAGTTATCAAGGCCTAAACCGTTGCTGTGTATATATAGATTTACGAGTTGAGTCCATAGCCCTATTAATTAAACATCCCCGAGTTCACTTCTTCGCCTAAAAAAAAATTCCATAATGAGCAGAATGCTTTTCATTTATTCCTGAAGTCTCATCGAAGTACATTTAACTTTTTTACTCATCTCTCTGTCAAGCTGAACGATTCGACGGTGCACGGGGTCGCAACGTACCAGACACGTATATACAGGGAGATAGCGGCACAACCACGAGTTATTAAGTAAGCATTTACATTTCTCCTCTCCCCCTCTATTATTACTGGCTATTTATTAATCCCTTGGTTTCGTTCCTTGAGCGATATATGCATCTTCGTAGGTAAAAAGACGGGAAGAAATATAATCTGTTTACTTATATGGAACGATGGTTCTTTGAGGTAAGATGAAGAATAATTTTAAAGGTTGGATGTATGTGCTGAATGATGAAGAGGATTTATAGAGAGTTTGTTCTTTCAGGTTGAAATATGCCAAAAAAACGTGATTAATCAGTTACCTAATTCATTTCTCGGTAGAACTCAAAAGGGAATCTGTCTTTGCTCAATTATTACTAAGAATTATAATTATTGGTCAAAATTTAATTAAGAAAGTTGTAGTTAACGATGGTATTTGAATTTTGTAGAGGAATAAATTGGAAATGGAAGATAAATCTTGATGATCAACCATATTTTTGACTGAGAGGCGTATACAAACTTTTATCATGAAGTCATAGCAAAGGTTAAAACCACTACAGGGTACAAAAGTGACACCAATAACGGGGAAACAAGGAAAAAATCAAGGTGAAACCGAGAATACGACGCCGGACTTTGAGATGAAGCAACCACTAATCAATTTTAAACTCCGATGTACAGATCTGTTTGGAATCTTCTGCTCTATACAAATATTGCATAATGTGTGTCTGTATGCAGGTGTTCTGCATAATGTGTGTCTGTGTTCAGGTGTTCTGCTTACTCACACCATTCTTAATGATTCTGAGCTATTGAACATAATGGCATAATGAACACCCTTAAAATGGGATGCTCGACATTACTCATTTCATCGTTCTTCGCTCAACTTGATTATTTTAAAGGAAATTAGAAGTTTGGAATTGGCAGCAACTAACAATAATTAATAAGTAAAAGATAAAGGTAATAAAGATGAAGGTAAATCTATGACGAAGTGCCGATAATAATACTAAAAACATCCTCGCCAAAGGCAATGTAAGAAATTTTGGCCCCTATGGAAGGCAGCCTATATCATACTGACATCACACACAATAAACTTTCAAACTTTTCTCGTAACAAAGAAGAAGCTTCAGACTTAAATTAATCATGTGTAGAAGATTCGGATTAGGCAAGTTATTACTTAGTGTTACCACCCGGAAGCTCTTTCCTTCCGGGTGGTATTTTCACTATGACAGTGACACCATATTTGTTTTTTTTTAAACTATGTACAGTGACATTATATCGATGAATTTTTATATGAGCACCATTATATGTTGTGTAGTTTTTAGACTTATTGTGATATCGTATATGTTTTTTAGGATTATGTTGACATCTTACATGTGGATTTAAGAGTATAATAAAACATTATTTGGGTTTTATATGTAAGATGATATCTTATCTGTTTTTAGTAGCACTGGAAATTTATATGGCACGTTTAAGAGGACTCTGACAACTTACGTAATTTATATATCTATGACATCTTATGTTGTTTTTATGAGTACCACCTAGCCTTTTTGTTTCTCCAAATGGTGAAATAACCCCTTTCTTTATTTGTTTTACTTACTCTTGGGAGTTGAGATTTTTCTGTTTTCCTTCACGTAACTCTTCTGATTCTACTTTTTCCCCTAATATTGTAATTTAGTCGCTACGTTCTTATACATTTTTTGAGAAAATAACGTAAAGACGAGAATATATGAACAAGAACATTTTTAAAGTGTTTCACAAAAACACGGGTTAGGTTAGGGCATGTGTATGCATAAGGAAGCTTTGGCTAAATAAATAATCTGATCCTCCAGTGGTCATTCGGTCACGCAACTCTTCTGAATTTTCTTCCGTTGAGTGGTTTTAAAAATGGGTGGCGCTGAATATCCCTTTATGGACCAATGGTGCAATTTTAGCCCATTTCTTCAATGGAATGAGACCCAACATATAGTCTTGGTTTCACCTGTAATGTGTGAGGTACTCCTTCATAAAACAACTGCCAGTTCTATAAAGGTAGGGTCACAATGGGTGACTTGTAACCCACAGTCCGCATGCGCTAAAAGATCTCATGGGGTTTCTTTAGCCACATATATAGTTTATTTGAAAAAGAAAATGCCTGATACAGTTAATGATACCTTGTCTTAGAACAACCAAATAAATTTATTGCTTTTTCTTTTTGCTTCTGATCTCTACCTCCTTAATGGAAAAGATTTTGACCATCTTCTAACCTTTGTCCTTTTTTCGCCAATATTTTTCTTCCAGGTCCTTAATATTAGTCTAAGGAAATAATTCATTTATTTGTTTTTTTTCAACTTAATCCTATAACGCAATTCTGAAAATGTTATGAATTTAAAATCAAAACATTCACACTAACATAGTCTTAAAATAAAGGTTATTTCCACTATCACATTTCAAGAAAACATTCCAACCCACACTTTCAAAAATAACAACAATCCCACTCACTTGATTTTAAAAGGACAATATTTCTACATGTCGATTGAAAGATAACAGAAGTTTTATTATGTTATCCTGAAAATAATATTTCTACTAACACAGTCTAGAAATAAACGAATTCCATTTATTATCTTTAAAAGAACGATTTTTACAATAACTCATTTCTGCAATAACAGCAATTCTACAGTCATCGTTAAACAGGATTTCAACTTCATTATTCTCATTTCCTAATACTTTCATTGACACGCCTTTTATTTATCGTGGCTTATCATATTTTCGAAAGTTCTATGTTCCAGAAAATTTTAAAACCATATACACTATGCTATGGCGCAGCTCAAAAGCATGTGGTTGTATATGGCTTTTTAGCGAGTCTCTTTTTATCTATGCTTTCTCCATATTTCTCCGATTTTGCTTCAGTTATTGGTGTTGAAAGATGTTAAACCCTTTTCAAAATAAGTACATTATTATTGAACATGTTTATGCATATGATTAAACGCATTGTGTATAAAACGAAGAAGGTTCTTTATTAAAAGACGGTTCTGTTTAGTGTTGGGAGGTTATGTTTTCGCTAGGGCGATTACGAATACACTGAAGTACAAGGTTTATTTCAACGTGCTTAACCTTTCATTCATAAGTAGATCCCTATTAGTTTCATTCACTTGAAGAGTTAAAACAACTTTCTAATTTATTGTTACCTAAATACCTATAGTTATATTTAAATTCTCTCCGAATAAAGTGCAATCGTTCAGGCCACAATAAATTGTGATTGGACTGTTCATCTCTCATAATTGGTGTCACTATAAAGTTCTCAAGAATTTCTTTTGTCTAGCCATAGTTATATATTTGTCCTCACTCTACAGAAGGTCACCAAATACCATTCATAAATAATCAGCATACTTGTGCAATATAATTAATTATACGTTGAGTCATTTATCAGGATTATTTTTTTTTAAAGAGATATACGATCTCATCTGAATATTAATTATTCTGCTTATATTTTCCCTCTTCATATATAAGACGAGTATGTAGCGATTGAATGTTGCGTCGAATTCTCCTTACGAGTGCGTGAATGCTCATACTTATTTGCGATTTCAGGACTGGTATAATTACTTTAGTCGTTAACAACTG
Organism: Ceratothoa steindachneri; assembly: GCA_963969495.1. Taxonomy (NCBI): domain Eukaryota; kingdom Metazoa; phylum Arthropoda; class Malacostraca; order Isopoda; family Cymothoidae; genus Ceratothoa; species Ceratothoa steindachneri. The sequence goes on from OZ018319.1 coordinate 65,642,098, forward strand.
CATCTTGTGTTATAGACTCGTTAAAAATAAATGCTAGATGTCAGGTGAGATTGAAACATAATTAGAAATTAAATTTTAAAATTTGATCATTATTCGAAATTGCCATTTTACTAATTCATTTGACTTAAAACAAGAACTATTCTACCAAAATCGACCGATGTGGAAATAAATGAAAGGATGAGTGAAAATATACAAAGAGAAATGAAATTTAATAAAACAGAGCCGATGAGTGCATTTTCAAAATACCAAAGATGAGAGAAAATAAATATAAAAAGGGAATAAATACTGAAAAGAAATCCCTGTTTTAATCAGTCTATCAGTCAACCCATCAACTAGTTATTCAGTCAAACGAACTTAAAATAGAAGTTAGAATCGAATCCTGCTCTGCCAAATTTCATCATCAGCAACTTAATACAAGGAAACCACACATATTATCATTCATAAATACAGACAGATGCACGATCTTTAGCATTTTAGAAATATATTCTTCAAAATTTCATATTCTCATTTACTCGAATCTCCTGACTATTTGACTTCAAATATTCAAGTTCAACTTTTTCTAACCAAAATAGTTACTTGCCCCTCTCAACATCCACCACAAATATCAAACTCCACTGAAACTCGAGTTTAAAGATTGTATTTAGCGACTAATGTTTACTGTAGGTTAACAAACAACATTTCACTCTCTTTAGTCGCTTACGACTCTATATCTCCCTATGTCGGTCGGCCGGTTCCCGTTTTGCTTTATTTTGGTTTCCGCCAATTCTAACTAAATTTGAACCTTATGTTGTTTTACATTCTATTTCGAAAGATATAATTGCCAAAGTCTTCTTAAGGTTAGTCCGGGAATTATTGAAAGTTTTGAAGGTCGTAAGGTCATAAATCAGAATAAGTGAGGGCACCCGACTTTGGTCAGCAGAGCTTGTTTTTATTAGTCCGCCCAATGCTTTTGCTGGCAAAAGTGACCAAACTTTCTTTCATTTAAGCTCATTCTAAACTATTCTCAATCTTAATCCCAAAGAACAGCTATACACATGCTGCTATACTCTTGGAACATTACCTTACCTCAACGGGTTAGATACTTTTCATAACATGACAACATTTTAAATTTATTGGCAGTTATTATTATAATAGTGGTAGTAGTAGTATTGTTATTAATATTAACACATATGACTGAACGACGAACACTCAAATTTATCATCGTTTTCAACATTTTAATTTAAAAGACATTTTCGATGGTCAATGCCTTACCCCCAAGAACGATCACTATACTTTACCTGCACTATTCATGAAGAAGTAATTTGATTTAGAATAAATAAATTCTTAATTAGCTCTTTCACGTATATAAATCCCATCCATTTGTTCTACCTGCACGGAGTGTCCGTCTTAACTATTCCATTTGCTATCTGGAGGAACGGGACACCTAAGCTACATTTTCGGTAGTTTATACCTTGCTTAAATGGGCTTAAAAATGAGACTCGTTGCCTCTTGAAAGAGGTATGCGCCTGATTTATAAGTATCCAAATCTAGAATTTTAAATAGCATGTATGTTTCACAATATATCTACGGTTTGTTTGACACATTTTCGCAAAGTTGTTGGAATAACTTGGTATGCCCATATGCACTCGAAATGCAAATAATTAATTAACATGGCTGAACAATCAGAGATACTTCGGTCCCAGGTGCCTGCTGCATCTGAGAGCGAAAAAGAAAGAATCTATACTCCTCTGCGTTTCCGCCAAAAGAATTCTATCTCGCTTCTGGTTATGCCGGAAGCAGCACTCCATGAGATGCATTTCGCTTCTATCTAGGTAAAAGCCAAACTCCCCTAATATCAGGAGGATTAAACTAGCCTGGTGAAATGAGTCAGAATCTAGACATAACGACTGATTTAAGAGAATTTTTCATCTCTCTGGGAATCCAAGTTAACGCTCGCTGCTAACCGCTCAACTCTCCTCTCATTAACGAGTAAAACTTTTAGAAGCCTACATCCCCATTGCTCGGCACGTTCACTTGAACAGAAAACTCTAGAGAATAATTTAATTTGGGAACATTAAAGCATCAATAACAACTTGAAGAAGTTACCTGTTTTAAGACTTACAGTATAAGCATCAAATAATGTTGTAATATTATAGGTATAATATTAATATCATTACTATAAAATACAGGGCACCTTTTAATTTTGCTTTTAGAATTTTATCTTTCGTAATATTAAAGTTGGAAATCAGTTCACTAGGCTAAAGTTGTTGTTTCGTTGCCGTAAGTGTAATGAGTACGAATAAAAATAAAGCTTAATACACTGAACCAGAAATTCCTTCGAATTATACCACGACGATTGGAAAATGAACTAATAACTACTTAAATGCTATTGCCTTATCCAATCATATTTCATAATGGAAACTGAAAATATATAAGACGACAGTTCATTTTTCTTTCAGGTTCAGGCGATCGTTAAAAGTAAACTTTGCAGTGCCACTTTTCTAGCCTTTCCTCTAGTCAAAACTTTCTGCCGCTATTAAATTTCGTAGCATCCTCAAAGGAAATTTAGAAAATTAGGCTCTAAAGTTAACAAATATTTTACATCTATATTTTTGTTTTTTCTAAATTCCATATAACTCTTTAAGAGCCTGTTGCTGATTTAAATCATACTCTCTTTCCTCTTTTGTTCCTAGCCCAAATTATTTCAGAGGAGGAAGAGGTCTCTGTTACTCTATAAATTTCTTTCCACTCTCCCTGTTAAGAAAATTGTTCAGGTATTTTTAACCTTATTCTGAACAGCTTAGAGTTCTAAGATTGGCATTAAGGTAAAACATGGAAATGCTCCAAGGTGATAGAGGGAAATTTCCTCCCTCTAAATAAACTTCATAAGAGTTTATTAATCATCAGGTAAAAGGTCTCGTCAAAAGCAGAAAATTTAGTACAACGAGAGGACTATATGCTAAATATGGAATACACAGTCACATTGTCATTTGGCATTGTATCATAGTGTATTTTATATCATTTTGAAAGGAGTTTTTTCAGAATCAAGTTAGGATATGGACATTTTATATTACTCAATATTGAAGAAAACACGATTGATTTAATTATCATTCAGGGGCAGGGCTTATATTGAAGGTCTGAAGTCAGGAAGAATTAACATTATACCACTTAACGACTTCTGGCAATCTTATTTCAATACAAACCTAATGCTAGACTTTCAAATTGTGATACTACTAGTTGATTTCTAATATTGAGGAGTGTGAGGGTTCAACCAGCTACCATTAAAGAAGGTCATGTAAGGAAAAGCTCCTATTTCGAAATAATCACCCTAGGGTTCGAATTCAAATTGATTGACAGCCATTGTTAGGCATTTCAATATTCAATGGATTTATGGGTGTCTGTCTATTCCAAATTTAGCGAATATTTTATTAACAGGCATTGGAGGAGTGGTGGTGGTTTAAATGTCCAATGGACATAGTAAATGAGGGTAGAAGAACGCCTCTGCTAATGAGTAATTGATGAGTACATATCCAAGAAGCTGAGCTTGGTGACGTTGGGCAATAAACGTGGCCTATCTAGCCAGGACTATGACTCAAGTATCGAAGCAAAGCCCAAATTTCTGCATGGAACTTGATGGTTATGCCGAATTCAAATTGATTGACAGCCATTGTTAGGCATTTCAATATTCAATGGATTTATGGGTGTCTGTCTATTCCAAATTTAGCGAATATTTTATTAACAGGCATTGGAGGAGTGGTGGTGGTTTAAATGTCCAATGGACATAGTAAATGAGGGTAGAAGAACGCCTCTGCTAATGAGTAATTGATGAGTACATATCCAAGAAGCTGAGCTTGGTGACGTTGGGCAATGGCCGTGGCCTATCTAGCCAGGACTATGACTCAAGTATCGAAGCAAAGCCCAAATTTCTGCATGGAACTTGATGGTTATGCCGATGAAAACATCATTGTAAGCAAGCGTCAAAGGTTAATTAAAAATATCAAAATCTCTTGTCGTGTGTAATTGCCATTTTGTCTATGGCAACTAAAGAAATATATAATAATAAAATAATAAAATCCAGTATATTGCATATTGCAGATGAAGCATATTAAAAATATGAGAAGTTTTAGTAAAAATATAAAACATGGCTTAACTAGTTCACAATTACCCTCAGCTGTTCTGGTTAGCGAGGAGAAGATATATGTATAGAGGAATAAACATTTAAATTCCCCGGAATTAGAGGATATTATGTTGGGTTTCTATATACACAGATAGGTCAACAAGACTTATGGGATTTAATATATGGACTATAAATGTACATGCTGTATATTGGACTACGAAATAAAATATTTTTTCCTAATACTGGTCGTAAGTTGAGGTTATTTTGTTCTGTTGCAATAAAGACGGAACACCAGCTACAGATATAAGTTGGGAATACAATAAATAGTGACAAAAACAATTTTGTTTCTAAATCGGCTTTTAAGGTACTGATCAAGGTTTTACTTTCAAAGTTTAGAGAAGCTCCAAAAAGGCTCTTAAGCTCAGGTAAAAGGGGGAGTAAGACACAACAACTCTAACTATCGTGACATGACATCCTGGGAGGTTAGATTGAAGAAGGACATTTCTTTTAGTTGCTCCAAATCTCCTTTCAAAGACGTAAGGTGGTTTCTAAGAAGTCGTAGAGCGAGAAATCTGCAAAACAAAGGTCGACGCATCAGGATTTTGAATTAAAAATAAGACAGCCTTTGAGTCTAAGGACAAGACGAAGATTAAAAATGACCCTGGCACGGATTACCATGAGTGTGTTACTTCAATAGCACCAGAATTTGTGGTTTCCAAATATCTTAAGGTGGAACTTCTTTTGATAATTACTTATATGGAATAAATAAGTCTGACATCAACATTATATCCCTGCGTACACGAGTCCATAGAGCGAGAAATTGATGAGGCGAGATCTAAGCAACCTTGTTTTTCGGCTGATATAATCATAATTAATTGCATGAAATATTTTCCACTTTTTGAAGTCCAAAATATTATTCTTTCTACATTAAATTGCTATTTACAATTTACTGTTGTGGATCTGTACATCAATATTGATCAAATCAGCTTAACTGGCAAATCCATTTGGCCTTCACCTCTCACCTCCCTGTTGAGGTAACTTATCCTTACACTTCCGCAGTCAGTTCTTGAAATGAAGACTGGGAACAGCTTCAGGAGAGTTACGAACCTCCAGACTCATAATAAAATAAAAAAAGAAATAGTCTGCGAAAAGCTCTCTTCAACTATACCAAATTGTCATCCCTTTATTTTAGCTTGAGCTACTTTTTATACACTTTCCCACCACCTAATTCATTTTTTTATCTACCAGCCTCCTTTCACCAGCTTTCGAGCAGACATATTATGCTGAGAGGTTGCCGTGTTAAAAAAATAAGTAAATAAATAAAGTTTATAGCGTCTGAGTTAAAAATAAGTAAATAAATAAAGTTTATAGCGTCTGAGTTAAAAATAAGTAAATAAATAATTCTTACTAGCCTGCGTTGGAAAGCACAAAGAGTAATCTTCACGATTCGTCGTTAACAATCTCTCCATATTTGGTCGTATCCAAGCTAAAAGCAGCGTGTCGCTAGGTAAGAAGCTTAAACATATTGTTCTTTCCCTCACCTTCCCTTGTGCCACTTTCGATATTGCCGCTACTGACCCGTCCTCTTCCCACAGCATGAATTGTGATGGAAAGAGCGCAGGGAAGTAGAGGAGAGATGAATCAAGATTATATAGAGGATGATTTCAAGAAATGTTGAAGGGAGGAGGTGAATTAGCAAAGTTCACTTAGTTTTGACTGGAGGTTTTAGATTTAAATAAATTCCATTTTTTTATACAAATTCTGGTACTTTATATCTAGGGACAAATACTTGAAAGTAGTGTCATTGCGAAGCAGATAATAATTGATATTAATTAATTGCTGGGAAACTAATATTCGTTTCGGGGAAGATGGATAGATTCAGTTATAATATGTAAAGTTAACATTACCAAACAATCACAGACAAACAAAGAAGAGAATTTTAATATTGTGGCTAGCTCTTCGATTATAAATAACAACGATATATCAATTTTAGCCTTCTCCTTTACCATCTCTTATCATGGCATATTTATGTTTTATCTAAAGAGTGTATTAATTGATTGGAATTCACTATTTAATTGGGATATATTCTAGTTACAAAAAGACGCTGTTACAACCAATAATATGTGCCTTTTCCTTCGCCCAGCCATAAATATAATAATGACAAGAAAATAATAGAGAAAAGGGTTGATTAATAGAGAGAGTCAAGTAGTAGTTAAATGGTTACAATAATAGACTGCAATGCCAAAACTCATCAAGGGAGAGATGGCGTATTAGAACACAAACACCCACAACAGATACGCACAGTCAGTCAAATTATGACCTTGACTTTCCATACGGAATTGTGGGCGGCTAAAGAAGAATTTACGCCCTCAACGAAAGCCTCGAATTGGAAGGAGTCACCTGACCTCATGATTAGTCGTCTGACTCCGAGGGAATTCTAATCCTCGAGACGTTGCATTGAATCTCTATTATACGAGGCTAACCAGCGTCTTATCATCCAGAATGAGGCTTCTCAATGCAAGGATAGCAAATGGCTCTTTAATATGTGGGTAGCGAACTCAACTTTAATAGGAGGTTATCAATCGCCCTTTCAATTAATCTGAAGCCAGCAATTGTATCCTTGCTGAGAGGCTAGTAAAGGTATATAAACTCATTAGAAGGTCAGTAAATGATTTCCTAGTGAGATGCTAGCAAGCAGCAACTCTTCGCTAAGCTAGCAAGCGTGCTCCTATTGCGAGGCTAGCGAATGCCTACAAAGTGCAAGATTAACAACTACCTCCTCAATAAGAGGCAGGTAAGTGCCACCATAATGCAAGTCTAGCAAGCTCTTGAACAATTTAAGTCTAACCAGCACCAACTCAGTTAGAGACTAGCAAATACCTCCTCAGTGCAACCCTGCAAACTTCTCCTTAGTGCTAAGCAAGTGTGCGCCTCCTCACTGGGAGAATAGCACGCGCTTCCTTAGGAGGGAGTTAGCAAGCACCTCTTTAGTACGAGGTTAGCTAGCAAGCAGAATTTCACAAAATCTTATGCTATCAAGTGCCTACTTAAGGCAAAGCCAGCAAACACATTCTTGTGCGGATTAGCAAGTGCTTTCTTAGTATAAAGATAATAAGCGCCCCTAGTGCAAGGTTAGCAATTGCCTCTTTAGTGTAAGACTAAAAACCACCTCCTTAGTGTGGCAAAATTAAATGCCCTCTTAGTCCGAGTCTTACAAGTGTAACCTCTTCGTGGGGCTAACAAGTGCCTTCTTATTGCTGGGCTAGAAAGTGTCTCCTAAGTGCAAGGTTAACAATCACCTCATTAATACTAGTTACTAAGTGCCTCCATAATGCGAGTCTAGCAGGTCTTCCACAGTGGGAGGCTATCTTTTGTCTTTAATATGCTAGGCTAACCAGCGCAAGAAATCTCCAGCTTATTGTGAAGCCAGCAAATGCCTGCTTATTGTTAAACAAGCACAGGCGTGGTCACTGAGAAGGTAGCAAGCGCCTCCTGATTGTGGTTTAACAAACACCTCAGTACGAAGCTACTAAGTCCCTCCATAGTACGATTCTAGCAAGCTTTTGATCAGTCTGAGACTATTTATCTGCCTACTCAGTGCAAGGATAGTCAACGCCAATACAGGATGAAGCTAATGTGTACATTTTTAGTGTAAGGGTAGCAAATTCCTCCTTGTCACCGCGCTAGCAAGCGCCTTCTTGGTGGGAAGCTAGCAAATACTACCGTATTGCGGAGCGAGCAAGCATCTTTTCACTGTATGTATATGAGTTTAGCAAAGTGTCTCCTTAGTGCCTGCTACAAAAGGCATACTAAATGGAAGTCTAGCTAGTGCTTTTCTACTGCGAAGCTAGAAACTACAGTCTTAGTGTGAGGTTAGAAAATGCTTCCTCAAGACAAGGTTAATAGCCACCTCCTTTATCTGAGTCTAGTAGGCGTGTCAATAGTGCGAGTTGACAAGCTTATCCACAGTTTAAGACTAGCTTGTGCCTCATCGTTGTGATTTTACCCAACACCACTTAAGTACAAAGCTATCGAAAACCTAGCTAGTGCGAAGGTAGTAAACGCTTCCTGAAAACGAGCTGGCAAGAAGTCTTGAAACTGAGTATGTGGGTAGGCCATGAAGTTTCTCCATGCAGCGAAGTTAGAAAATGTAAAGGCATTGCTAGGCTAGCAAGTAAATTCTTAGTACGAAGCTAACAAACGCTTTCCTAATGCAAGGCTAGCAAATGTCTTTTTCGTGTGGAGATGGCAGGGACCTATTTAATACGAAGCAAGCTACTAAGTACCTCCATATTACGAATCTAGCAAGGTTCTCATCAATGTAAACTAGCTCGTGTCACCTTTTTGCAAAGGTAGACAGCGCCTCCTTAATGTAAAGTTAGTAAACGCCTTGGTTGAGTCTAGAAAACGGCTACTCAGCACAAGGACAGCCATTTATTGGAGGCTATTGAATTTTCCCTTAACAACGGCTTGCAAGGGCCTATTCACTTAGTGTGACACGCGCAAAGGACTGCTATCTGTGACACTAGTAAAGGTAAACCCAGTGAAAGGCTAGCAATAGTTTTTCGAAGGTAGAATACGGTTTTTCATCGCGAGAGTAGCAAGAGCAAGCTTCATTCCACTGCAAGGCTAGCTAGCACCTCCTCATTCCAAGGCTGATAAGTGCCTCCATATTTCGAGTCTAGCAAACGTCGCCTCAGCTTAAGAATCATATATGCTTCCTCAGGAGGAAGGTATCCAGGGTAAGTACCTCCTCAGTATGAGGCTAACTAGCAATAACCTCATTATCTAATATGACGATAGAAACTGTCTCCTCAGTACCGCTAGAAAACGCATCATATTTGGAAGGTTAACAAATGCTTTCCAAGTGCAAGGCTATCAGCACCTCGTTAATACAATAATGCAAGGCTAGATAGTTCCTCCACATCACGATGGTACCAAGCGCCTTCCTAGTAAAAGGCTAGCAAATGACTCACTAGTTCGAGGTTAACAATTACCTCTTCAATTTGAGGCTATTAAGTGCCTCCATAGTGCGTGTTCAGTGTGAAGCTTTCAATTCTTTGCTCAGTGTGAGGCTAGCAAGCCCTTCCCCAGTGCCAGAATAGCAAACATCTCCTTAGTGAGAGATAAACAAAGGCAAAATGAGCCTCACGTAAGGGGCTAAACGGTGTGTATTTATGTCTACCGTGCTGACAGGACTCAGGGCTACGTTCGGCCATAGATTAGCCTGCCTCTTCTTCTTCAGCTACCTCATACCTTGTTTGCCCTACCAAATCTCTTTCATCCTACATGGTTCTTCCATTCACCTTTTTTAGTCCGTCACCTTTTTACCCGTTTGGCTGCCCTTTCTTTGACTGCCTAGGTGGGTCGGTGCAATTTCCTCCTCTTGTTGGTCCGCAGTCAAGTGTCTTTGTATACTGTCATTTAATACCCCTTTTGATCACCCCACAACTGACGCCACTTTTGTCGTATAATGCCCCTTTTGATCACCCCACACCTGACACCACTTTTATCGTGGTATACCTTGTGGTTGTGATATACTTCTTTGATGAAGTAGGCTTTGTTCTAAGAGTGGTAATTTTGTTGTTTTAAGGAAGAGCCGCTTCAACAAGTAAGGATATAAGGAAACATATAGGAATTGCCAAAATAAATTTATATTTTTAAATTTAACAATTTACTACACAAAAACAAAACATAAACCACAGAAATACTACGAATTTTAAAATACACAAAAAAGACTTCAATAATCTCTCCGTATGGCTTTATAACTTGACCTACTTGACATTATAGTGATGGTTGACCCACCACTCACTTCAATTTAAAAAAAAAATGATAACGGCCTTTACTGGCCACAACTACCTTTGTGGATACCCCTTGGAACGGGTTTGCGTCTGACCTTGACCTCAATGAGCACTTTACCTCGAGAATTTTATCGTCTCCAAGACGCGTGCTGACCGGCCAGATGGAGGTGGCGGATGAATAACTTGAAAGCCACCACTGACTTTGGCGAGTGTGGCAGCTGGGGTCCACATGGTATTCAATGGGGATGTTCTTCGAGGGCGATAACAATCACGGTGCTTTAGGAGGCACCATGTTAACTTAACGTTGGGTTTGATAACCAGGGACTAGCTCGAGGATGAGCTGCTTCTTAGCCCCCTTGTATCCCTGCCTCTCTTGCAAGGGACTTCGTAGTCTGGTGACTCACGTATTCTACCTGTCCAGTCTTGGTAGCCCGGCCTTAATCCTGGGCCTTCGTAGCCTGGAGACTCACGTATTCTACCTGTCCAGTCTTGGTAGCCCTGCCTCTCTTGCAGGGGACTTCATAGCCTGGCGACTTACGTATTCTACCTCGTTTTTCCCAAGTGTTTGTTATTTATACCTCGTCATCCCACTGTGGTATGGTTAGGAGGGCGTGGGCTTGTGGACGGGCCGCAGGAGGGTTCTTATTCCAACGGTTTTTCTCACCAAGTCTTATTTCGGCTCCCGTTGGCGTTCGAGCTTGAGAGAAACGCGTCTCCAATTTCTTACTTGAGGTGAAATTGAATATACTCTCGTAAACGAGATCTTGCAGTTTAAAACCGTTCGGCTTTTCATAGAAACTGGTGGCGAAGGGCTGTAGTTACGAGTTTGCCCTAAGGTGCCAGGCCGGGATGTTTTTGCGGTTACCGTCCCGTGTCTCCACTGAGAGAGAACGGGGGACTGACGATTCCCCTACATATACCGTGAGGTCCCTACCTGCTGTAAGGGCAGAAAGCCCGCCGATTGAGACAAGTATTACGTACGTGGTGTGCTGGAGCATCAACTCTGCTCACTATCTTCTATTACACATATATTATGGCTACGCCAGCGCCATATTTATGGTTAAAGTTCGAGGACAATTTAGCCTGAATGTAAAAACCCATCAACGTATGATCTAGATGGAAATTGTGTAAATGATCACATTCTGGAATTTTCTTTTTCTATGGTTACTTTTCTCTTAATCTCCCTAGTCATTGAGAGGTCATAGTATTTACTTTCCCTGTGTTCTCCTTTTCATTCTTAACTATGGTGACAAGCGACTGCCTATCAAACTTTATTATTTAGTTTCTGAAAGATCGTCGATTTCACATAAGGATGGGGGGAGCCCTCCCGTCCGATGGAACAGGAAGAGGTCGCCCCAAAGAAAAGTCTGCTCTGTTTCATACTGCTTACTCTGAGCATTAACGATTTCATCTCGGTGCCGCCGAAAGATGTTCTCATTATGCTCTACGTAGATGGCCTTTTGATCTCTTTTGGTGCGGTCCTGATGCCAACTCTGCGCGTTAACTCTAACGGGCAATGAACCGCATCTCTTGCTATGCCGAAGCGAACAGACTATGGTTTTATAGGCCAAGACTAAGGTGGTCCACTTCTGCAGACATCCAAGGATCCACTTCGACCCAGTCATCTTCCTAAATGGGGTTAACCTAGAACGAGTTGATTCGCACCGTTTCCTTTATTTTTTTAGACCAACACTTCCTCTGGGAGTCTCATATTTTAAGCCTTAGAGTCTCTGTTACATGCATGAGAGACATTCAACGTTCCGTGGCACTCAGCATTTAGTTTGCTGATAAGGCTACTGCCTTGTTTTTCGACCTATCCTTTGTTCGTTCGAAGAATGACTACTGATCGAGTTTATGCATGCGCAACCGAGCGAGTGCCTTCTATGTCCATCATTTGGAACTTAGTGGTGACGCTGGGGAGATGCCAGTCAATCTGCGCGTTTCACATTGCAATATCTGCCGTCCTCACTCTTTAATGGCTATTACTGCATCTGCAGCCGAACAAAACGGTTACTATGCCGCAGAAAGACGCCAATCCTAACCTAAGCGATATGGGTTTACGGTTAGTAAACTTCTTCTGGAGATCAGTTTAGCTCTAGGGTCGGTATCCTATCTGTTACTGCTTAGGACCTCGCCCTGGAAGGTACCATTTTAACTATTTCTAGATTCGCCTCTGCTTCCAAAACTTCCTCAGCACAGGAAGTATTGCATTCGATCTTTTTCGAGCACACTTCGTATTATGCTGGATATGTGCTGGTGTATACGGATGATTCCAAGTCACCGGGGGGAGGTTATTTTCCCCGTATATCCCCTAAGTTTGAAGTCAACAAGGCTCTCTCTACAAGGCGCTGCATCTTTCTTTACGACCAAGCTGGTTGCAATACGCCTTTTGGTACGTTATATAATGCATTGTACCCGATTCAGAGACCGGATTTTTACCTTTAGCATTTAAGAAAGCTCCCTGGCTGCCCTCAGAGAAGACGAATCTCCACACATCAGAGTTCGCAATATCCCAAGTGCCCCGGCTGCTGCGAGCCTGTGGATGTCGAGATTATGTTATGATGGGTTCCTGGGCGTGCGGGACTTGCAGGGAATGAGCGCGTCGATAAGGGTCGCGAGGAGTCCCCGAGGACGGAGCGACAAAATCAACGTTTGGTTTTTCTTAGCACCGACTACATGGCAGAAATGAGGGCCACCCTCCGGGTTGCTTGGCTGATAAAAAGAGAGATTGCCGAAGGAAACTTATATTTATGCCAATGCGCCCTGACTTTTCACATGAACCTACCCCCTGATGCTGTGACGGCTTCAGGTCACATGATGTCGTCTTCTAATTGGGCACATTCGCGGTACGCACCGCCATTTGATAGAGTCCAAGCCAGCACTTTATTGCGACGACTGCATTTTCCCTAAACTGATCAGCATATTCTTGTTGAATGTCTCAGTCTTGGGCGATCTTAAGATATACTAGTTTCTTTCACGCTCTATATAGCTAATTTGATGTTATCTTTTTATTCTCATCACTTTTCGCCCCATTGCTTCGCAAACCCCTGCCAGAGTTTTCCGAGGGCCACATTCAGCCCCCGTTTATCTTCAGGGAGTTACCCACACTAAATAGGAAGACTCCATCGAGTGGCTGGAGGAGTTGGTGTTGTACTGGAGCCAAGAATTTGGCGCTGGAAGGCCGTATGTGTCATGATAGGATTTTGAACCACGCCACACAAGAAGAAGGACTCAGTCTTGGCTGTCAGACAAATTTCTTTGACCTCATCCCTCCGAATATCTGTCCACCCAAATCCCCAGACTGCAGCTCGCTGGACTATTATGTAAGGGTCGTTATTGAGAAAGAGAGAAACCAAGTCCAGATGCACCTCCAAGGTGAAGATTAATTCATTATCAACCAGGTTTTCACACAGTTAAAGAGGGGAACCGTCGAGAATGCCTGCAGCAGGTTCTGATTCCAACTAGTGTCCTTGGTTAAGGCCGACGGGGATTACATTGAATTAATAAATAGTACAATCTTTCAAGTCTTTAAATGTCACTTTAGTAAATAGATATGTATAAATAAACTGTGTTTTTTTCTTTTATGTTTAAGTTAGACGTCAAATAAAAGTACTGTTTTCTTTAGCTTTCAAAAAATCAAAGAATTGGATTGAGTAAATTAAGTGACGACGTTTTAAATTTAATTCACTATATATATATATATATATATATATATATATATATATATATATCATAAACGCAAAAGAATGATGGAATTAAATCAATTAAAATGGCTTCCTTCATTTCTTACTCCACTAGTTGGTTCCATTTCTCATTCTCATGTCATTAATAGTTACAACCTTATTTCTAAACTTAATGCTATTCATTATTCTAATGATTTTACCTTTTGTTAGTTTTGATGTTTGTTCATTATTTACCAAAGTACCCGGTGAAGACCTTTTCAATTTCCTTAATGATCATTTTCAAAATTATGACTTGCCGGTACCCGTTACTACTTTCTTGAACCTCATTTCTCTTTGTACCAAAAACTGTAAGTTTTCGTTCGATAGAAAATATTTCCTCCAAAAATTCGGATTAGCCATGGGTAATTGTTTTTCTCCTGTCCTTGCTAACTTATATATGGAGTTTTTTTTAAACAAAACTGCTCCCTACTATCCTTGACGCTCCGATCGTTTGGTACAGGTATATTAATGATGTCATTTGCTTGTGGCCTAATTCCAAAAGATGTTAATGTTTTTCTTACCAGACTCAATTATCTCGTCCATTCAATTAAATTTACCCATGAGTTGGAAAATAATAGAACCCTTCCCTTTCTTGATCTTCTTATTCATAGAACTTATACATGTTTTAAATACTCCATCTTTCGTAAGCCTACTAATTTAAATTCTTATATTCATTTTTACTCTTCTCACGGCCCCAAAGTTAAACGCTCTGTTTTTTCTTCTATGTTTCTACGGGCATAACGTGTTGTGAGCTCGGAATATATGGATTTGGAATTTTCCAATATCTTTGAAATTGGCCATAAACTTTGTTACCCTTACCGGTTTCTTCGAAACTGTCTTTCTTCTGCTAAAAAGACATTTTATCAAACTGTCCCTACTCTCCCTTTTAATCGTAATAATAATTTAGTTCTACCTTTTTCTCTTTGCTTTAGTGATCTTCCCCGTCTTTTGAATAACTTTAACATTTATGTTGCTTTTAAATATGAGACGACCATTAAGAATTTATTAGTACGTAATAATTATAATAGTTTTGGAGGAGGGGGAGTTTATTCAGTTGAGTGTTCTGGTTGTCTAAGTAAATATTACGGACAAACAGGTAAACAACTTTCTGTTCGCATAAATCAACATAAATATAATGTCCGAAGAGGGGAAGATAACAGTGCTTTCTTTGTCCATATGTCAGATAAGAACCATTTAATTAACTATAACTCGGCCAAATTTATTTATCGTTTCAATGACCATATAAAAAGGAACATTCTTGAATGTGCTTTTATAAGCCAATGTGATAATTTTAACCTTTCCCCTGGTTTATATAAAATAGATGCTATAATTAAAAGATTGATACTCAAAGAAATTAGTTTTGTCTTGCGTTTTTATATACATTCTTTAGTTATGTGGCCCCTATTTTATTTTTATTTTTTTTATTTTTTTATTATTAATTTTTATTTTTTAATTGTCACAGCTCTGTTTTGTACTTTGTATTTTTCCTCCTTTTGCTCATCTAGTCTTATAATCTCCCTCGTTAGGCTATCTCCATTTCTTTGAATCTGTTGCCCTTTCCTTCGACTTAGTTTGACCTTACTACCTGCTTTTTGTAATCCTTAATGTGTTTTTTTTACCTTCCCCCTTCTCTCTTCCTCATTGGTGATTTCTTGTTTTTGAGGCGGTCTTTCATATTTTTCTCTTGTATATATACCTCTAATATAATACTATTTCTTGTAGTTATCCTTGATAAGGAACTTAATAAAGTTCGAGAGTACTTGGAAACACCTTTTCATTTTTTCCTGTGGGATATTGCCTTCATTTGCCACCCTCACGTGATACTTTGTGAGTTTTTCATATATATATATATATATATATATATATATATATATATATATATATATATATATATATATATATATCCGTAAATACACCTAACATCTAAAGAACAGCACAAATGACATATAGAGACTTAAAGAGTGATTAGTCAGATAAACTAACATATACAGCATACCCAAAATAATTTTATATTATTTATAGACCAACATATTTTGTATTTGGGAGAACAAAGAAAATTTATTAATAGGAGAGTTGTCAATATAACGTAAATTAATATTCTAAGTGATAAAAATCTAATTAAAGCATTTATTTCTTTATGTTTCAACTTCTATGGTGTTAACTAAAGTATTGCTCAAATTTCTGATCCTCCTTTGTCTTTATTGCGATGTATTTGAGTCATCCTCAGGGTCTTGATCAGACTTCAACTTTTTGACTATTTTTGGTTCGCATTGAGATTTATGGTGGTGCTTGCTTGGTCCTTGAAATATATTACATGCCTCCCCACTCCTTGTATTTGAGATACAAAAATTACATACATCTTTAAAAGATTTTGAGATTTTCACTTTTTGGAGGGATCATAGGAGTATTATCTCTCTTTTATCATAGTTAAGGCGTCAATATTATTTCATTGGATTAGGGCCATTAAATATTAAGTCCCTATTAATCAAAGAAAAATATCATTAAGTTCGGTGTCAATGGGTAATTTATCAAGTGTTCCTCACTGCTCGAAATTCATTAAATGCGACTGCAACAAAAGGATAAAAATATTTATGTCCAATACGCGTTGTAATTATAAATTAACAAGTAATCCACTTATGTACATTACAAAATATCAGAGACATTACATAAATATAAAGTAGTTCGCAGCGTTTCGCGTATAGACTTTTCGAGCTCCTAAAACTTAATGGTTATCAGTGAGAAATATACAGTCAATTAAATATGGGACTCGAAAATAATTCAGTTATTTCTTTCATATCCCATATTTAATGGGCATTTCCTTATGTCACACATAATTAACATTTAAACCTCATCTAAATTTCAGCTAATATAGAAAAGTGCAACAAGAAGCTTCTCTAGAGTATTTTTGTATTAAAATAGATATAAGTCTGAAAATACCGAGCAAAAACATCGCTTCCGTTGACTCTTAAGTCATACCATCAAACAATCTCTGTCGAAAAATATTTTTGCCCTACCGAGAATAAATGGCGACATTTCGCAACAAACGTCAAAGAGAAAGTATTATTCTTCTTTGCCGGTCTGAAAAAATGTGTTTTGATGATTCGGTGACTCTTGCAAAGAATTTAGGATGCATTTTACGGGAGAGTCAGGGCTAATCTTGTGATTAATGAGCACTTGGCTCAAAGACACTAATAAATCTTCAATAAGTTGGTGGTTATTGTTCTATACAATAAGTATTCAGATGTGAATATATATGTATATATAGATAAATAAATAGATAGGTAGATGATAATAAGACGGAAAACGGTCCTCATTGCTGGGAGAGCAGAGGTTAATAAAAATACCCAGATTAACGGGACATTTGGATAATATTTAAGAACACTGTCTAGGGAAGAAGGCGTGTGAGTAAAAAGTCTCTAAAGGTACACACAACTGTACGCCAAGTAGCTTCTATCGGCGCTGTGCTCGGGTACAATTGAATTAGAAAAAAAAATAAGGACCTTGTACTTAGAGTGCGATATTATAGGTTGGCTCTTTAAAAGGGAATATGTTTGCCGGGTTCGTCTCAAGGGTTATTCGAAAGATAAACACCTCACAAATGCACTTTAATACAAATAATAAGAACAAGGGCAAAGATAAATATGGAAATTTAAATAATAATCGGTAAG